>JASDDO010000024.1:655525958-656750971 GCA_030015575.1 Agapanthus africanus
CATGCGATGTCTAAAGAGGTTGCGGATTCCAACTGTTGTAGTTTTACACTTTCTTTTCTGTGACCGTAAGTGTAATATGTGATATCACCGGTTTCGTTGCTATATGTCAACGACAATTGGGATGCGCATATTTACTTACGTTAATGATATGTGATGTTATGTGTTGCTGGATATGTTATATTGGATTGTCGTGTTTGAATAGCCGGGGTTTTTTATGTGAGATGAGTGTTTTTCATTTTCATTCATGTAAAAACTTGTATGTAATATTCTTTTATTGGGGCACTTCCAGGTTGCGGAAGTTGTCACCTTTTGTATACTATTTACTTTTCCGCATTAGGATAGACCCAAGGAGGGGAGCACAAGTAACTGGGTTCTAGGGTCCAGTGGGAGACCATCACGAGGAGTCGAGTCCGGGTCTCCTAACCCTAGATTGGTAGGGTTGCTTTCCGCTCTCGTAGGGGTCTAGGGGTGTGGGATTGGCTATTCATCACGACCGTGGAATCCGTGTTTTATACTGGCTCGTATTGAAAACACGGGCGTCCTAGTATATCCAATGTTTCATATGTTTCTTCTGCTGCGATATCTGTGATGTGATCATGTGATGTTTTGTGATAGATACAGTATATAGTATATATGATATATTATATAGACGTTACTTATGTTTTTCACCCGCACTAGCCCTGCCCTGCTCTGTCGTTAGTTACCTAACCTAACGGTGCACGAGGGGACATTCAGGCGAATGCGGATGGCATAAGTATACGTCGTATTTATCTGTGATGTTTAGGTGACTTAAATGATGGGACTTCATTAATGTGATTAATGAAAGAAAAGAAACTTAAGATGTTGTAGAATCAAATTTTAAACAAAACAGGTAGCTACAGTTCTTGCTTTGCATAGCGGTATATATGATATACCCTGCACCTTATTCGATGAGGAAAGGACCGAGATCCCTTCACCGGGAGTGACTCCTTTAGCAATAACTGGCAGATGCTACACACTCGGTTTGTTTTTGATTGCTTCTATAGTTTATGCTTTGCACAGTGATATATATGATATATCCCGCACCTCATTCGACGAGGAAAGGGCCGACGATCCCTTCACCTGGAGTGACCCCTTCAGCAAAACTAGAAAAGCCTCAAAATCACTCCATTTCAAAACTTCATTTGATTCTACAACGATATCAAGTTCATTACGCAATAGGTTTTCAGAAAAACCTGTCGTAGCCCTCCGTCATTTCAGATAAATCCTACTTAGTATTCGTGCTACGTTTGTTGACCTCCGTCAAGGCGTAGGGTACGGTAGCTAACTAGTATTTATCTGCTTATGCATGTGATGCAGATTGGATTAGGGTAGTCGTACGACCTTGTTGACCTCCGTCAAGGGTCGTGCGGGTGGGTTTGATTCAATCAAGAAATGACGGGTTGAACTTGACTTGCACCCTGTGGTTTGTTGACCTCCATCAAGGTCATAGGATGCTTGGGGCAAAATATTATCGAGAATTTCAAGTGTTGAAATTTGCAATGAGATTGCATACCTTCTATGAGATAGTTGGATCCCGATACCCACTGTGAGTAAGAGTTACTCCTGGGAGAGTTTTGCAGATTGCAATTAGCCGATCAAGTAGGTGTCTAGAAAGGTGTCAACGAGGTTACGCCTCTGGGAAAACGAGGTTTACATTAATTAGGTTCGTGCGAAAGCACGGGGGACCTCCCTCAAAGTACCGACACTGGCCTGGCTGAAAGATTGGCGAACTTGTAGTGTGTAATTAATCTCGGCTAGTCTTTCCTTTTAGGGTTTGAAGGAAGATTTGATAAAAACCAGTGGGAGCCATCCTGATTAGATAAGATAATAACCAATCTGATCTTGCACGAGCATACGCTAAAGTGTTTTCTTCTCTCTCTCTCCAGGTAGCGACCATTTCATGCCTTAATCAAGATAATAATATGGATGTATTGACCGAACCCGCATGTTATACTGTGCTGGGGAACGTTGGTTCCGTTCTTTCTTATAAGAGTTATAGGAATGAACAGGATATAGGGGAATACCAGGATTCCCATGCCACCCGAATGAAGAAAGTACATGTTGATGCATTTTCTTCGGGTGTGTTCGTTACAGAGAACTGTTTCTCCATTTGCTCTACGTCCTGGGTATTAGATACCGGGTCAGGATCCCATATATGTAATCAGTTACATGGGCTTAGGAAAGGTAGAGAGCTTGGAGAAGGTGATAAAGACATTAGAGTTGGAAATGGTGCAATTGTTGCAGCTAAGACTGTCGGGGAATATCACCTTGTATTACCAACTGGTAATACATTGGTTCTGAACGAATGCTATTACATGCCGAAGCTGATATGCAACATTATATCGGTTTCTTTGTTGAGTAAAGAGGGATATAATTTTGTATTACAGGACAATGTTATGAACATTTTCCGTAACCAAAAGTTGGTTGGATCAGGCACGTTGTGCAATGGCATTTATGTTCTAAATCAATCAACAGTTCTGAGCATAACTAACACACACAAGAGGAAGAGTTCTGAGCTGAACGAATCCTTCTTGTGGCATTGTAGACTGGGTCACATCAATGCGACACGACTAGCTAAGTTGCATAAAGATGGATATTTAAATCCGTTTGAATTTTCATCTTATGACACTTGCCAGTCATGTCTCAAAGGCAAGATGACCAAAACTCCGTTTACGGGACACGGAGAAAGAGTTACCGAACTCTTGGGACTGATACATAGTGATGTATGCGGTCCCATGTCTACACATGCCAGGGATAGTTCTTCATACTTCATTACATTCACTGACGATCTCTCTAGATTCGGATATGTGTTCCTGATAAAACACAAATCAGAAGCTTTTGAGAAATTTAGAGAATATAAACAAGAAGTCGAGAACCAAACCGGAAAAGTATTAAAATCCTTCGATCTGATCGAGGAGGTGAATACTTGAGCATTGAATTCCTGGACTTCCTAAAAGAGAATGGGATTCTCTCTCAGCTAATTCCTCCATATACACCACAGCACAACGGTGTATCAGAACGGAGGAACCGCACCCTATTGGATATGGTGCGCTCTATGATAAGTGTAGCTGAGTTACCTGTTTCCTTCTGGGGATATGCACTGGAAACAGCAGCATACCTACTGAATAGGGTTCCCACCAAATCTGTGCCTACCACACCATATGAGATATGGGAGGGGAAGAGACCATATCTTAATTTTATAAAGATATGGGGTTGCCCGGCCTATGTCAAAAGACAAAAACCGGACAAACTCGAGGCAAGGTCTGTTATGTGTAAATTTGTTGGATATCCCAAACATTCGCGAGGGTATATCTTCTACCACAGTGAGGAACAAAGAGTATTTGTTGCTCAACATGCTACCTTTTTAGAAAAGGAATTTCTTGCAAAAGAGATTAGTGGCTCTGAGGTAGAACTGGAAGAGGTTCCAGCTGAACAAAACACAACAGAAGATTTAGTGGAACACGAGGATTCAGTAGCTCCCAATGAACCTCAGCCTCTCCGTCGATCTAGTAGGGTTCCTCGCCAACCTAAGAGATACTACGGTTTTCTCATGGATGGTGGGAGCGAGGATTGCATCATGGAGGATGATGACCCAACTAGCTTCGAGCAGGCCATCACGAGTAGGGACTCAGTGAAATGGCTGGATGCTATGCGGTCCGAGATGGAATCCATGTACACCAACAAAGTATGGACTTTGGAAGTTGCTCCTGAAGGGGTAAAACCCATTGGGAGCAAGTGGATCTTCAAGAAGAAACTTGGTGTAGATGGGAAAGTGGAGACTTTCAAAGCTAGACTGGTTGCAAAGGGTTTTCGTCAAAGACCAGGTGTGGACTATGACGAAACCTTTTCTCCAGTGGCTATGCTTAAATCCATCCGGATCATGCTTGCCATCGCTGCATATCATGACTACGAAATCTGGCAAATGGATGTTAAGACCGCCTTTCTAAATGGTGATTTAGAAGAGTGCGTGTACATGACTCAGCCAGAGGGCTTCGTAGACAGTGGGAGCAGCGGGAAGGTGTGCAAGCTGCTTAAATCCATTTATGGATTAAAGCAAGCATCGCGGAGTTGGAACATCTGCTTTGACGTCGTTATCAAAGAGTTTGATTTCATCAAAAATCCAAATGAACCTTGTATTTACAAGAAGGTTGCAGAGAGTAAGGTCGTCTTCCTCGTATTGTACGTGGACGACATACTCTTGATAGGAAATGATATTCCTATGCTGCAATCGGTCAAGCTCTTCTTATCACAAAGATTCTCAATGAAAGATCTTGGTGATGCCTCCTGCATATTGGGAATTAGGATCTATAGAGATAGATCCAAACGGATTTTGGGATTGTCCCAATCCAGGTACATTGACACCATACTAAAGAAGTTTAGTATGGAAGAATCCAAGCGTGGGAACTTGCCCACGATTTCTGGAGTCACTCACTCCAAAGAGATGTCTCCCAAGACTGATTTGGAGAGAGCTCGCATGCAAGGGATACCCTATGCTTCGGTTGTAGGCTCTATCATGTACGCGATGCTATGTACCAGACCCGATGTTGCATACTCACTAAGTGTAGTGAGCAGGTATCAAGCTGATCCTGGAGAGAGTCACTGGACAGCTGTGAAGAGCATTCTCAAGTACTTGCGAAGGACTAAAGAGATGCTCTTGGTGTATGGTAACGGAGAACTCCAAGTGGAGTCCTTTACCGATTCAAGCTTCCAGAGTGATAAGGACGACTCTAAGTCGCAGTCGGGATTTGTCTTTACCCTTTACGGAGGGGCGGTTAGCTGGAAGAGTTCTAAGCAGGAAACCGTGGCAGACTCGACGATGGAGGCTGAATACATCGCTGCCAACGATGCTGCTAAAGAGGCTGTCTGGATCAAGAAGTTCATTACTGAACTTGGAGTGGTTCCATCCATTGAGCATCCAATACCTTTGTATTGTGATAACAATGGAGCGGTGGCTTTGGCCAAGGAACCTAGGTCCCATCAGAGATCCAGGCATATTCTGAGGCGGTATCACCTGATCCGGGAGATAGTTGATCGCCGGGAGATCGAGGTCAGGAGGGTTGACATGAAGAATAACACGGCGGATCCACACACGAAGGCCATTCCCCAGATACAGTTTGAGAGACTCTTCGGGATGCTCGGTATGCGATACTACAGCAGCTGGTCCTAGTGCAAGTGGGAGATTATTAGTTGTATGTATGCCCTAGAGGCCAGTATTGTACAGATGATGTATATTATATTGGATGCTTGGACATATATAGAGATGACTTTCTTGCTCGATATGATAGTATGCTATCTGGTTGTCCTTTATCTTAACATGTACACTTGTCTCTTTAAACTGTCTTATAGTTACATGTTGGTAAAGCCCTTAGGATCTGTACTTGACTATCTGGACTATGATGCAGATCATACTAGTGGGGACATGGTATTCTATAGGTACATCCTTCAAGGTCCCTAGTCGTAGGTGTATCGAGACGGGGCATCGATATACCAGTGTAGACTAGCGTATACGCTTCTCGACCCATGAGATGGGCGATGGATGATCCCATATCCATTGGTGTTTGACATCAGAGATAGTATACGGGTGCTTAGTGGAGATTGGGTACACTGGACGGACTCGCCGAGAACTCCCAGATGGTATTATACCTCACGTCAGATGGCAGTTCTCAGGTGACACTTGTGCAGGTTAGTCTGTAGACCCGAGATCGTCATAGAGTCTTGTGTGATTCCCACTGTGCTTTGATCTCCACCTTACCACGTCCATGAGGGCGTGCAAAACGGGGGTTTTTTGGTACAGTCCTGAGTCACATAGAGGCAATGAGCGATAGGAGGGGTTTCGTCTCTCCCGGTATTGGGGGTTGATGTTGCGCTGTGCTCGATTGGCCGTAATAGGGAAGTCCCTGGCCAGGGCTGATCAGAGATTTGCTGGTAAGTGTTACCAGTAGTTTCTCGACCCGTTATGAGCCTCACATCGGCACGACTTATCGGTTATTGGGGTCTGACGTTTACCACCCCTAGACTTGATATGCGACATATCAGACGAACAGACCGGACTGTACGGTAAGTGTTACTGGTTGGATTCACAGGAGTGTGAGCGGACTAGCTCGTCGATCTTCTGATCGCTCAATACCCGGGTGGCCGTTACGTTTAGCAGACCGCTTGCGGCTTGTGGGTGATTGATATGATCATCATCTGCTGCCGGCGTATTGACGAGTCTTTAGAGTCCTACACAGAGGTTTCCTGGCTCAAGCGAAACGAAATAGGGGCGCATATGAAATATGTGCGGGACCGAGAATGATGCGTGTATGTGATACCGTATTTCATTCTCGCGATGAATGTTTCGATTGGTTATATGCGATATAACCTAGTTATCGAATCGAAGATTGATTCGATAAGTCGATACATTGGATACTAGTCGGTTATGTGCGACATGACCGGATCATTGAATCAAGTGTTGATTTAATGATTTAATGTATAATTATATATTTGATATATTACTTTGCATTAACTAGTATTGGTTCACTTTAAAAGGATTTTCTCACTTGAAGTTCACAAGTTGTATATGTGATATACTTTTGTGCACTTGATTGTATCATGTTTGATGATGCATGCTCACTTGGGTTTGTGTAAAGAATTATACCATGGTTAAGTTAATGATTAGGGTTTTGTTTATATTTGATTTACTTATTTATTTCTTTTCATTTATATTTGGAAAAGAAATGAAATGGTGGCTCATTTTGGACTTTCTTTTGAAGCTTCATGAAGCTTTGAATGGTTTGACCATTTTGTCTCTTTTCTTAACCCTAACCATTCACTTGAACCATAGTTGATTCTCTACACTAGTTATCTTGACCATGGTTGCTATATGATAAGTATAATCTTTTTTCTATTTGCTTGGATTATTCTTATCATAATCATCTTCATCTTCTTCTTCTTCTTGACATGAAAAAAAGCTTGCTACCGACAATGGCAACTTAAGTAAATGAGTGAGAAATCCAATTCTAAAGTGAACCCACCTCCTATTTCTTCACCCTCTACCTCTTGCCAAGTAGTATAGGGTGTTTTCTTCACAAGTTTCACAACTTGGTGAAGTTGGAGCTTGATCTTGTGTAACCTCGACGTAGATCATCTTCGGCATCGAAGCCGACGACTTGTCCGCTCATTTCTCCGATGAAGCCGATGCTAGAGTCCGAGATCTGACTTGGACAGCGAGAGGACGTCTACGTGGAGCTAAAGAAGTGGAGAACCAGATCTACAAAGGTTGTAGCTTCTTACTTTTAGTTAAGATGTTAACTAGTTTCACTTTTCGCCTAAAATTCTAGTTAACGATCCGTATTAGGGTTTTTCGGCACTTGTAAAATTTGAAATTGGCATGGTTGATGCCTTGTGAGACCTTATTATCGTGCCTAGGAACCCTACAAAATGAAGTAGGAGCACATATGTGATATGTGCGGGACCAAGATTAATGCGCGTATGTGATACCGTATTCTATTCTCGTGATATATGATATCGGTCTGTTATATATGATATAGCCGGGTTATCGGATCAAGTGTTGATTCGATAGATTGTTACATTTGATATTAGCCTGTTGTATGTGATATAGCCGGATTATTAAATCAAGTGTTGATTTGATAATTTAATGTATAATTATATATTTGATATATTAACTTACATTAACTAATATTTGCTCACTAAACAATTTTTTTCTCACTTGTGTGCATATAGTATATATGTGATATATATTAATGTACATTTTATTTGTGTCATGCTTGATGCCACATGCTTCATGGGTGTATGAGACTTACACCATTCTTGATATAATGAATGGTTTTATTTATTTAAAGTTAATCAAAATTAATGGTAATTAGTCACATGGTTTAAGCTTGTAGAAGCTTGTGGACCCATTGACCAAGTCCACTATTTTTTTTTTACTTGTAGATATTTATTAACCTAACCATTATTGTTAGCCATGGTTTAATCTCTACATGTGTTAGTGTATGACACTAACTCACCCATGGTTGCTATTCTTACCTCATGAGTTTCATTCTCATCTCCACTTCATCTTCTTCTTCCTCATGGAAAAGCTTTCTAGCTTTTGAAAAGGTGATGAAATATTGTGAGAAAAATTAATCTAAAGTGAGCCCGTTTCCTACTTCATCATCCTCTACTATATTAGCCATTTTGTTTAATGTGTTTGCTTCACTAATTTACCATTAGTGAAGAGGTAGCATGAGCTTGAGTCTGCTCGACGTAGATCATCTTCGGCCTTGAAGACTTTGAGCAAGCTTGTTCATTTATTCATGTGAACCCTTACTAGAGTTCGGGTGTTCACTACTTAGAGCGAAGGTACTACTACACGGAGCTTTAGAAGTGATAGACCGGTCTACAAAGTTTGTATTCCTCATTCACTTAGATGTATAGTTGTTTACATTATAGTTCGTCTAAATCTCAAGTTAAGATTCTAGGTTAGGGTTCTTTAGCAAGGCAAAAATTTGAATTTGGCATGGACGATGCCTCCCGAAACCTTGCTGCCGCGCTACGTAACCTTACATATTTTTAAGTCTAGAAAAGGCAACATGATAATAAAATAAAGAATAACTTTTTCCTTTCTAAAAAAACTAGGGTTTGTGCCTCCTTCTCATTTCTCAAGGTTAACAAATTTCAAATTACAATCTCCGGACGCAACAAAATGCCTCCAAGGATCAGCTCAGCTCTCGACACAGCTCCCATCTCCTACACGATGAAGATGGACCCCAGGACGGTCCTCTCGGCCAGTCTTGGGCAACAGTGGGAAGAGCCGTTGCTACAGTTCGGCTCTATTCTATTCGTGCCAGCTAATGACATCCCTGCTCCTCAAGCCCCAGTGACTGATAAACCGGCCACAAAAGGGACAATGCCAAATGTCTTGGTTGCAAAGGCACCTCAACCCAAGCACAAATCCATTTCCGCATGCCTCTCCGTTGCTCTAGCTGGGGGCAAGGCCGTCAACACCGACAAAGTAATAAGGCATCTCGGGCAAGATCTAGCGGTGCCCCTGATAACTGCTCAATCGGGTATCTTCTCTAAGCTCCCCGTCGGATGACCTCTAAGTCGTTAAACTGGAAACAGATGACCTCTAAGTTGTTAAACTGGAAATAATGGACCTCTAAGTCTTTAAACTTGAAACAGATGACCACCATGTTGTTAAACTGGAAACAGATGACCTTTAAGTCGTTAAACTGGAAACAGATGACCTCTGAGTCGTTAAACTTAAAACAATAGACCTCTAAGTCTTTAAACTGGAAAAAGATGACCACCACTTCGTTAAACTGGAAACAGATGACCTCTAAGTCGTTAAACTGGAAACAAATGACCTCTAAGACGTTAAACTGGAAACATATGACCACCAAGTCGTTAAACTGGAAACAGTTGACCACCACGTCGTTAAACTGGGAATGTTGGACCACCACGTCGTTAAACTGGGAACAATCGACCTCTAAGTCGTTAAACTGGGGATGTTAAAATGTGTAAATAAAACAAAAAACAAAATAAAAAAAATAAAAAGCCGAAATGATGGTGCAAGTCGCAATAAAAATCAGCGAGTAAATAAAAATGAAAATAAACAGCCGAAATGATGGGGAAACCGCGGATAAATAGATGAAATGATAAGGCAATCGCGACCTTCCCGATAAGAAAAGCTGAAATGATAGAGCAATCGCGGTGTAAGAAAAACGGTGGCGAATGATGAGTCGCACCTGGTACCATATTCCAGTGCCGCGATGCAAACGCCAACCAAATTCCGAATCCCTAAATTCCCAGCGGTGAATGATGCGTCTCTCCTGGTACCATATTCCAGAACAGTGATGCAGACGCCAACCAAAATCCAAATTCTCAAAAGGAGAATGATGAGTCACTCCTGGTACCATATTCCAGTGCAGTGATGCAAACACCAACCAACTTCCAAATCCCATACCCCAACGGCGAATGATGAGTCGCTCCTGGTACCATAATCCAGTGCAGCGATGTAGACGCCAACAAAGTCCCGAAATTCTTCCGGCCCTATTGTTTGGATAATACATCCTGTCAAACCGTATACAATCCACGGGCATAAACGACCCCTATCTCTCCATGTCTTACCGGCGAGACTACTTTTAAAGTCCCACCGGGCGTGCCAGAATCTGTAGGGTGTTTTTCGTCACCCCATTGAGATGGGAATACGCGTCGCTTGTTAGGCATACTACAGATTCTCCCTGCCCAGGATAGGCGGGGTTTATTGATTGTGGGAATCCGAATCTCCGGCAGCCGTGGACTAAGCTGCCGTTAATTACCCCTCTCCTTTAGAGCGAGGGAACCTCCGATTGACGGGTCAAACTGGTCATGCGAACTCAATGTGCAGTGTGCGCGTGTTGTGTAAGGGTTTTGGACATATCGGGGGCCCCGCATAGTTTTACAAGGGTCCCGCTGCTTGGATAGCAAGCTGGCGGTCAATGGGGGCTAGCAGTCCCCTTGCGGGGTGCGGGGCAGTGCCCCGTTAGAAATTTTTTATAATGAGGGAAGTATATTTAGTGTGGAGTGCATATAAAAATAGGGGGAGCGTTTTAAAGACGCGTGCATGGCATGTGGGCGCGGGGCGGCAATAGGTCACGTTCCTGGCGCGTGGGCACTGGCGCCCGCGAGTCACATGCCTGGCGCGTGAGAGCTTGACGCCCACGGGTCTTGTGCCTGGCACGTGGGTGGTAGGCGCCAGTGGGTCATGTGCGCTGCACGCGACCGCTGGGTGCTGAGCGCCCGCGAGTCGAGTGAGGCGCACATGGGCGCTTAGCCCCGCAGACCACGTACCTTGCATGAGCCCACGGGTCACGTGCGCCTCACATGACTCGAGGGCGCTCAGCGCCCAGCGGTCGCATGCAGCATACGTGACCCGTGCGTGCAAGGCACGTGGCCCGCGGGCGCCCAGCGCCCACGTGCGCCTCATGCGACCTGCGGGCGCTCAGTGCCCAGCGGTCGCGTGCAGCGCACGTGACCCACTGGCGCCCAGCGGTCGCCTGCTGCACACGTGACCCGCTGGCGCCCAGCGCCCACATGCCAAGCACGTAACCCGTGGGCGCCAAGCGCTCACGCACTAGGCACGTGACCCGCAGGCGCCAGTTCCTATGTGCCAGGCATGTGACCCATGGGCGCCCAGCGCCTACATGCCATGCACGCGTCTTTATGACGGTCCCCCCATTTTTATATGCACTCCACACTAAATATACTTCCCCGTTAGAAAAAATTTCTAACGAGGCGCTGCTCCGCACCCCGCAAAGGGGCTGCTAACCCCCATTGACCCCCAGCCCGCTATCTGGGTAGCAGGACCCTCGTAAAACTCTGCGGGGCTCCCGATATATCCAAAACCCTTACACAGCACACGCACATTGCATATTGAGTTCGCTTGACCATTTTGACCCGTCAATCGGAGGTTCCCTGGCTCTAAAGGCGAGGGGTAATTAACGACAGCTTAGTCCATAGCTATCGGAGATTCGGATTCCCACAATCAATAAACCCCGCCTATCCTGGGCAGGGGAAATCTGTAGTACGCCTGACAAGCGACACGTATTCCCATCTCAATGGGGTGACGAAAACACCCTACAGCCACCTTTTTGGAAAAGGAATTTCTTATGAAGAGATTTGTGGTCATGAGGTAGAACTAGAAGCAGTTCCAGCTAGACAAACTAACAGCTGATGATTTGGTGAAACCAAAGGATTCAATAGTCTCCAACAAACCTCAGCCTCTCCACGAATCTGGTAGGGTTCCTCATCCACCTAAGAGATACTACGGTTTCCTCGGTGACGGTGGGAGCGAGGATTGCATCATGGTAGATGATGACCCAACTAAGTTTCACGCAGGCCATCACAAGTGGGGACTATATGAAATGGCAGGATGCTATGCGATCAAAGATGGAATCCATGTACACCAACAAAGTATGACTTTGAATGTTGCACCTGAAAGGGTAAAACCCATTAGGAGCAAATGGATCTTGAGAAGATTCTTGGTGTAAATGGAAAAGTTGAGACTTTCAAAGATAGACTTGTAGTAAAAGGCTATCGTCAATAACCAGGTGTGGTTTATGATGAATCCTTTTCTCCAGTGGCTATGCTTAAGTCCATCGGGATTAATGCATGCATCGCGGAGTTGGAACATCTGTTTTGATGTAGCAGTCAAAGAGTTTGACTTCATAAAAAATTAGATGAACCTTGTATATACAAGAAGGTTGTAGAGAGTAAGGTTGTCTTCCACGTGTTGTACGTAGATGACATACTCTTGATAGGAAATGGTTTCCTATGCTAAACTCTGTCAAGCTCCTCTTATCATGAGGATTCTCCATGGAAGATCTGGATGATACCTACTACATCTTGTAGATGATGATCTATGATGATAGATCTATGTGGATGTTGGGAGTGTCCTAAATCCAGGTACATTAACACCATACTAAAGGGGTTTTGTATGGAGGATTCTAAGCGTGGTGGTTCGCCCACTTACTCAGAAATCACTCTCTCCAAAAAGATGTCTTCCAAGACTGATTTGGAGAGAGCTCGCGTGCAAGGGATAACCTATGCTTCGGCAATAGGCTCTATCATGTGTGCGATGTTATGTACTAGACCAGATGTAGCTAACTCACTAGGAGTAGTGATTAGGAATCAATCAGATCTTGGGAGAATCACTGGAAAGCTGAGTAGGACATTCTTAAGTACTTGAGAAGCACTGAAGAAATGTTCTTAGGGTTTTGGTAACGGTGAACTCCAGTAGGAGTCCTTACCAATTCGAGCTTCCAGCGTGATAGGGTCGATTGAAATTCAGTCACGGGCTTGGTCTTTACCCTCAATAGAGGGACGGTATGTTGGAAGAGTTCCAAGCTATATACCGTGGAAAACTAGACGATAAAGGCTGAATACATCGCTACCAACGATGCTACCAAAGTGGATGACTGGATATTTCTTGTTCATGAGATGAACATGGTTCCTACCATTGAGCATCCAATAACTGTTTTTATGACAACAATGGAGTTGTGGCTTTGGTCTAGGAACGCCGGTCCCATCAGCGATCCAGATATATTCTGAGGACAGTATCACCTGATCAGGGAGATGGTTGATCTCCAAGAGATCGAGGTAAGGAGAGTTGACGCGAAGGACAACACAGCGGATCCACTCACAGAAGCCTTTCATTAGATAGACTTTTATGGGGCGTTGAGTATGAGATACTACAACAAATGGCCTTAGTGCAAGTGAGAGATTGTTAGTTATATGTATGATTTAGAGGCCATTATTATACATGTGATGTATATTATAGTAGATGCCTGGACATATATAGGGAGGACTTTCTTGCTCGACATGATAGTATGCTATCTGGTTGCTCTTTATCTTAACATGTACACTTATAATCTCTCTATTACTTGTTGATAAATCCCTTAGGATGAGTACTTGACTACCAGGATTGTGATGAAGATGATACTAGTAGGGGCAGTGGTAGTCGGTAAGTACATCCTTCAAATGTTCCTAGTCGTGGGAGTATCGAGACGGGGCATCGATATTCCAGAGTAGACCAGCGAATACGCTTCTCGACCCATATGATGGGCGATGGATGATCCCACATCCATTGGTGTTTGACATCAGAGATGGTATACGGGTGCTCAGTGGAGACTGGGTACACTGAACAGACTCGCCGAGAACTCCTAGATGGTATTATACCTATCGTCAGATAGCAATTCTCTGGTGATACTGGTACAGGTTAGTCTGTCGACCCGAGATCGTCATAGTGTCTTGTGTGATTCCCACTGTGCTTTGATTTCCACCTTACCACGTTCAAAAGATCGTGCAAAATGGTGTTCTTTGGGTACAGTCCCGAGTCACATGGAGGCAATGAGCGATTCGAGGGGATTTCGTCTCTCCCGGTATTGGGGGTTAATGTTGCACTATGCTTGATTGGCCATAATAGGAAATCCCTAGCCAGGGTTGCTGAGATCTACTGGTAAGTGTTATCAGTAGTTTCTCGAACCGTTATGAGCTTCACATCGGCATGATTTATCAGGCTATTGGGGTCTGACGTTATACCACTCCCCAGGCTATGATATGCGATATATCAGACGAAGAGACCGGACTGTACGGTAGTTTTACTGATTGGATTCGCAGGAGTATGAGCAGGCTTACTTGTTGATCTTTTGATCGCTTAATACCCGGGTGGACGTTACGTTTAGCAGACCGCTTGCGTCTTGTGGGTGACTGATATGATCACCATCTACTGCCGGCATATTGACGAGTCTTTAGAGTCCTACACAGAGGTTTCCTGGCTCAAGCGAAATGAAGTAGGAGCACATATGTGATATGTGCGGGACCGAGATTAATACATGTATGTGATATCGTATTCTATTCTCGCGATATGTGATATCGGTCGGTTATATAAGATATAGCCGGGTTATCGGATCAAGTGTTGATTCGATAAGTTGATACATTTGATATTAGTCGGTTGTATATGATATAGACGGATTATTAAATCAAGTATTGATTTAATAATTTAATGTATAATTATACATGTGATATATTAATTTACATTAATTAATATTTTCTCACTTAAGCATTTCTTTTTCTCACTTGTGCATTTAGTATATATGTGATATGTATTAGTGTACACTTTAATATATATATGTGATATTTTTTATTGTGTCATGGTTGTTGATATATGCAACATGGATGTATGAGACTCACACTATTCTTTTGATAATTAAAGGTTTTTATTTATTTTCGTAATTCACAAATTGGTGGAATTAGTCATGGTTGAAGCTTGTAGAAGCTTGTAGTGTCCATTGATTTAGTCTACTAATTTGTTTTATTTAAGATATTTATTAACCTAACCATTATCCTTAGCCATAGTTTAGTCTCTACATGAGTTAGTATATGATACAAACTCACCCAGGGTTGCTATTCTCACCTCATGAGTTTCATTCTCTTCTCCACTTCATCTTCTTCTTATCAAGAGAAAGATTTCTAGTTTTTCTCAAGATGAAGAAATATTGTGAGAAAAATAAATCTAAAGTGAGCAAAATTCCTACTTCATCATCCTCTACTATACTAGCCATTTAGTTTAGGATGTTTGCTTCACTAAACCCTAATTAGTGACGAGGTATCTTGAGTTGGTGTCTCCTCGACGTAGATCATCTTCGGCCTTGAAGACTTCAAGCAAGCTTATTCCGTTCATTTTGTGGATCCTTTCTAGAGTCCGGGAGTTCACTACTTGGAGCGATGGTACTACACGG
The DNA here is from genome assembly GCA_030015575.1 of Agapanthus africanus. Classification (NCBI taxonomy): domain Eukaryota; kingdom Viridiplantae; phylum Streptophyta; class Magnoliopsida; order Asparagales; family Amaryllidaceae; genus Agapanthus; species Agapanthus africanus. The sequence continues at coordinate 655,541,243 of JASDDO010000024.1, forward strand.
AGCTATTGAAGTGAAGGACCGGTCTACAAAGATTTTATTCCTTGTCCACTTAGATGTAAAGATGTTTACATGTTGTATTGTCTAATTCTCTAGTTAAGATTCTAGGGTTAGGGTTGTTTGGCATGGCAAATTTTTGAAAACGGCATGGACGATGCCTCCCAAAACCTTGATGTCGTGCTACGCATCCTTACATGGGCATGAGAGAGAGCATGCCATCAGAGAGAGATGAGAGTATGGCTCCACCCTTGACCATTCTGAAGAGTTATGGGAGCGCCCCGGCCATCGAACCGTGGCCAAAAGCGGAAAAAAAATTTAATAAAACTCGGCACTACCATTACCCGATTCCAAGATCGAAACCATTAACCCTAAAACTAGCAAACCAAACACAAAGAGATAGAATAGTTATACATAATGATCCAAGTCCTTCGGGTCTTCAACCATTTCCAAGTTCCTAGTGATGCGGATCGACTTTGGTCGCCGGTCTTCTTTCATCTCCGATGATCCACCCGAAGGAAACGGCACAAGCTCCAGGTTCGCCAAGCGGACCAACCGACCATCCAAGATAGCTAGTAGTGGAGAGGGGGGTGTAGAATAGTCTCACCATAATTTTCTCTCAACCATATGCTCAAGTGAGCAACAATAGAAGATGAAGAAGAGGGTGACCAAAACCAATTGCATGAGCAAAGTGGCTAAGTATTTTTGTGTGAGCATGAGAGTGTAGAGAGCACCAAGTTAATCCTAAAAATGAGCAAGAAAACTCTACCAAGAAGTGGTCGCCGCCCCCTCTCATGCCCCCACAAAAATCTCATTCCCAATTTGCATTAAACAAATACACCATACCAATCTCTACATGAGCAAAGCCCATGCTTTGACCAAAACCCATACCCATGCTATGCCACCTTTTCCACCTCATCTAAAAAAATGATTTTCTAAAGAAAATCAATAATGTGGTGGCATCATCTAGTAGCCATTCCGTATAAATACGGAATGCTTCCTGGTATATGTATCGAAATACACATACGCGTATTCGTACGAAAATACGAATAGCCAAGAGATAAAATGAATAGTGAGCAATAATACCAGAATACATGTATATAAATACATATATAAATTATTAAATCAAAGCTTGATTTAACAATCTGGCTTAATCCTAAACCGCAAGTATTATCAACCGTCCGATTAAAGTCTGTGCACATATTTAATCGGACACCTATATGTATCAACACACGTCCCCATCACCATATGGCCTGAACCGCGAAAACCCTCTGCGTGGGACTCTAAAGACTCGTCAATACGCTGGCAGTGGGTTTAACCACAAGCATGTCAGCGGCACTAGCTGTACGTAACGGCTACCTAGGTATTGAGCGAAAGGAAGGCCGACGAGCAAACTCGTCCGAACCCCTACTGAGCCTGTCAGTGACAATATCTGTACTGTCCGGTCTGTTCGTCTAAGAGTATCGCATATCGAGTCTAGGGGGTGGATAAAGTCAGACCCCTAACAACGCGATAATTCATGTCGGTATGAAAACCCATCACTACCTGAGAAACTATCGATCTTGGATCGGTAATTCTCACATACCCCGGCCGAGGATTTCTATTGATGGCCACCTATGCACCGCGCGACATCAACCCCCAATACTGGGAGAGACGAATCCCCGACGATCCGCTCACTGCCTCCATGTGGCTCGGGACTGTACCCAACTAAAACCTGTTTGCACGACTCCTTTGAGCCGTGGTAGGGTAGTAATCAAAGTACAGTGGGAACTCACACGAAATGACGATCTCAGGTCGACAGACTAACCTGTACACATGTCACCAGGGAACTGCTATCTGACTATTGGTTTAATACCAACTAGCATGTTCCCGGCGAGTCCGTCTAGTGTACTTATAACCCAATGAGCACCAGTATACTATCTTAGATGAACAACTAACACTAATGGCTTGTGAGACCGGCCACCGCCCCTCATGTCACGCCCCGAAAGTACCGAGCGTAACTGGCACTTAAATTACGGAACGTCTCGAGGCGTACGTAATCTAAGTAAGCCGAAACCCAGAAATCTAAAACCAATTAAAGTTGTAGAGTGAAGAAAAACCAATTTTTAAAGCAAGAAATTTAACAACATTAGCCGAGGTATGCATTTTTTAAAACATCAAGTCTTTTCCGAAAATTTCGGCATAGTTTCTTTTGTAAATACTGGCCCCAAACGGGGTACAACATGAATAGTATACGAAATGATAAAAGGCATCCCCAAACGGGAGCTAGCTCTTCATCAACAGACGGTCACAACAACGCAAGCATGATAATATACAATGCCGAAGGGCGAGGATCAAAACTCAAAAGAAACTCAAATCAACATGGAAACCATAATAATACAACGCGGGACTCTAAGGTCGAAATAAATACAAGTCTGGTTAATGGAGTTTCTAGATACAACAATTAAAATAAAATACAAGGGTGGTCACGATGTGAATGAACCCACTTACCAAAGCAATCACTCGGAATGGGAGCCGTGTTCCAGAAATGCCGCAACGAAACCTGTATAGCAAAACCTGCAAGGAACTGTGGCACAACGGGGGTGAGTTGCCAACTCGTGAGTAGAAAACATCACAGAGCAGAAATCACATGTATGACGCATCCTATTTCATATCAAGTAATATCCTCAAATAAGATCCTGATCCATCTACATATAAGTGCAATAATACGTGCTCGTGTCAGTGCCTCGGATAGCAACATATCAGATATATGATGTATGAATGCATTACGAATGGAAACAGAATACATCATGAGTGAGACAACTGTTTTCTTTATTTAATGAGATTCCTGTACGTATATAAATCGAATATCATCAATGAAATAAACAGAGAAATCGGTATCAAGCATCGACACAAAACATGAATCTCAATATCTCAATATCTAAGGCTCCGGCTATCCGGACTGGCCTGTATCATCAAATCTCAATATCTTAGTGTCTCAAATCTCAATATCTCAATAACCCAATCCCTCGGTCTCCGTTTGTCCGGATCGACCCTTATCATCAATCACACGACCACGAACGGTATTCTCCGGATATCCACCGTGCCAAACAATCACCGGTAGGCAGTCTGCCCCTGCCAGGCTCATCGTCTACAACTCGACCTTCTTGCCCCGGGGTACTGTTCCGGGTCCACCATGTACCCGCAGACGGTTCATCCAACTCCTCGAATCGGGTCTCGAAAACCATCTCAGAACTGAGAAAACATCATGGTGGACAATACTCGTCATATCAAGGAAAACCGCATCTATCTTTTTAAAACAAATCATCAGTTTATAAAACTTTCACATGCGGTTTCCAAATCCAGAAATCTCAAGAAGGATCCGAAATCATCAAATCACCATGTCAATAAAAAGTGAAAACCAACATAAATGTCCATAACACTGCATAACCAATGAATATATGAATCCATCTGATATCATGCAATGAATGCAATAGTTAAACTAGCATAAGAAAGCTATAACATATTGCAACTATCAGTTAGCAAGCCGTGTCAATGAAATAGTATTCTCTAAAGTGTACGTGACATGGCAATTACCGATGATGATGTGTGTGAGCCGGCAAGCAGGTGTACGTGGAACATACGCATCATCGGTAATGGTGCTGGTGTCCTGACAGCAGGGTTTCATAATAATTACAGATAACATATGTACAAGCATACAATACGATGAAAAATCATGAATATACAGAAAGTGATATAGTAACAGCAACACTGGAGAATAAACCTACCAAATATATGAGTCATACAGTTTGGTATTTAAATTGCTCATAATTCTCCACTTTTGAAAACTGGTATGACTCGAGCCCAGTCAAAAGGGTAAGGAAATCCACCTAAGTCTGAGTCGATCTATGTACATATTTAGTAGTTGGTGATCTCGTCTCAATAGTATCACGTACGATACAATAAATAATATGACATCCTTGAGTCAAGAGTGCGGATCGAACATCATAACTATATCTCGTACGGTAAATCTATCGTACGGCATCCCAAATCGGGCTACGAGTCAAATATCATATTTTTCTCATTATTCATCTGGTATCCTTATCATCACATATCGTGAACAGGAAGGTACTGATCAATGTCTAGTACAATACTAATATCATCAACTTATACGTACGCGTGTGTATGAATACACATCGCCCATCAATCCGCTAATATCATGTCGTATCTCATAATACGAACCAATCACATCACCGACCTCATGGCACCATACCTAATCTCATCGACTCATCTCCAAATACTATGCACTATCCTCAGCATCCGTGTATATGTGTATGTATATATATATAAGCACAAACACATCCATATATACATATATATAAATATACATATGACGTATACACCCAAAACCATATCCCGTGTGTGTATGTGTATGTGTACAACCTTACTCTAGGGTTCACGACTAAGAAACTAACTAAATCCTTTCTAAAATTCTCGCTAACACTAACCCATGATCTCCTAAAGCTTTTCTTGCTAAGTGTTTATATCCCTCCATAACACATCTGAGTATATCTATATCACATCATATCATTTTTTACGACATTGTGGGGGTGCTATATGCCATCCACCCGACTTCCCCCGTAGATATATATCTAATCACCTTAATCTTCGCTTGCCGATGCCGATGCCGCCACGTGCTTTCTTGTCGTCTCGAAGTCCTCATGAGGGTACCTACAAGTCATAATACATCGTATCGCATTAAAATCTGACTCATGACCCAATGACACACGAATCTCACAAAGGTCAAAACCTATGGCCCGCTCATGCAAAAGAACCAAATAACCCTCGACATCGGCGTACAAACGCCGATTGATCGAGAAAACCCAAAAGTACCCATTTGCACATTCATAAACACTAATTATAATATGAAATAGGTTGTAATTCACCAAAACCTCAAACTCACTTTAAAAGCTGTTTTTCCGAAAACCTAGTAAGCAAACTTTTCCATTTTTGTACAAAACTAAATGTTTTAACGATTTTAGTGACTACAATGCTCACTAAATATCTTAACTAAGCCACCCAAACCATTACTAGATTTTTAATCCACTTATTTTCAAAATTCTAAAAATCTAGTTTACAAAATATATGATTTGGACAATTCTTAAAATTACAATTGGCAAACAAGAAACTAGCTTACATTTTACATGTCTTAAAATATCAAACTACCCATTAAATTGTTAATGATGTGATCAAAATCTTAACCATATTTTAATCTCTCATTTTGAATTAATTTCAAAAACCTAGTTTGCTAAAAATCTAATTTTAACAATTTACAAGCAACAATTAGAAAACTAGCAACTATATTATATTTTGCATTTCTTGAGATGTAAGACTACACATCAAAACCATAATCAAATTAGAAAAAACCTAACTTGATCTCAACCCTATTCTAGGAATTTCCAAGTCTTAAATTAAAACCTAATTAAGCATCTAATTAGCTTATATTGAAGTATTATAGCAACAATTAAACAATTTGGTTAGGATTTATACCTCACAACCCATAGATCTAGCTTGCTACATGCCATCCCAAAATGCTCTCTTGCTCCCAAAATCCATGCTTGAATGGTCAAGGAAAAAGGGTTAAAGGTTTGATTATGAGTTAATGGAAATTTGTGTGGATTTTGATGGAATTTTGGGAGATTTTTGAAGTGAGAAGTGATGGAGAAAGAGGAGGGCAGCAGCAAAAATGGGCTCGGTCAGGATAGGAGAGGGGGAAAGGTGGGTGAGGTGGTGTTTGTAAAGTTAAAAAAATACCCAATGCTTCATTGTTCAACTCCATACTTTAATTCTTTATTGTTTTTCTTTTTTCTTTTTGCTTTCATTTCATTCACACTTTGGAGTGTGAGGTTTTGGGGATGCTTTGGGCTGCTGGTTGGCCAGAAAAGAGGGAGGAGAGAGTGTGTGGTGGGTGTGGGTGAGTGTGTAGATGTTTTCCCAAGTCAACATAACCCATTTCTCAAGTCGACAAAGCCCAAGTTCATTTGTTTACGAAACCCCTCTTTAATTTTCTTTCCTTACAAACAAAAGAGAAAAAGAAACATGTTACAAACTTGATTTAAAGTTGTCATGATACAATGCAACTTGTATTAACCCATTCCAATTTGTAATTATCCCTAATTAAATGTATTTGTGACGGCTTAAAACAATATTAAAATAATTAATTTCAGAAAAAATTTCAGTCAACTAGAAATTTTGCAAATGACTCAATAAACACCAAATACTAGCAACAACATAGCTAGTATAGGTATATTTGATTTTATGATGAAAGATAATTATATCTTGATTTTTACGGAAAACACCCGTTATTTTACCGATTCTCCGAAATTTCACCTAAACGATTTTCAAAACGTTACAATCTTCCCCCGTTAAAGAAATTCGGTCCCCGAATTTAAATTAAAACTCTCCCAAATACTAAAACATTTCAGCAAAAAAATCAAGTCGTCGGGGCTCCAAAATCAACAATACTTAAAACACATCTTAGCGCAATGCATGCGCATGAAAACGAGTATATAAACCAAAATAAAAACTCCGTCAAGCATCTCACAATCATCGAAGTTATGGTGAAGACATCAATGTCAAAGCCCAATACGAAAACCAACAGGATATACATCAACTATACATGTAAACATCATTAAAACATCTGAAAGAAATGCATGCCAAACCTTTTAAGTCGTTGTGCGATGCGCTTATCACCGCACATTGGCGGACGTCTATTGTAAGAAAATAATTATATATATATATATATATCCTTTGTTTAATATGCACGTCCCGCCGTTTTGAAAACGATTTAGAAGGGTTCCCTTTGTTAATGTTTTTCGTGTCATCTCGGACAAGTAGGTAAATACTGAGGTTATAGCTCTTTTTGGAAATCCCTTCGATAACTATCGATGCATGCAAAAACATAATCAGGTACTGTCCTCGGACTAGTCCTTCTCAGCTACTATACCAAATAGTAAATATCATAATAACATACTGCTCAAACAAAATCAAATCCCAAAATGTATATAAGAATGCCACGTGCGTCTGGTGCGCACAGAAATCGAAATCCATGAATGTGCCATACAAGTGCACAGAAACAAAATCTAAGTGCAACGGGTGTGCACGAAACACCTGTCAGATGCAATGGGTGTGCCTGACAGCAATATCAGGTGCATCTGATATGCACGAAGAATCTTGATTTAGTGCATCTGGTGTGCACTAAAATCGCATCAAGCGCGTCAAATATGCGCAAAATCAAGTGCACGAGGTGCACGAAAACAATATCGAATATCATAATCGAAATCGACGGTATACAACCAACCTTAATCCAAATCCAAATCAGGTATACCGTGGTGTATAATCTCACAACCATATGGATCAGCGTGCACAAAAATTGAATCAAAATACTAAAAGTTTATGGAAACTATGCCGAAAGCATAAGTCAAATCACATGGATACCATAGGCATGAAATCAAAATCAACATCTCGAATGATATCTAATCAAAGTCAAGTGCTACTGTGGTGCACAAAATCTCAATCCAGTGCAGTAACATGCATGAAAACGAACATCAAGTGCAGACGCGCACACAACACAAATCTGGTAACACAAATCTGGTAACACAAATGCTCAAAGACATAAATCGGATGCATCCAAGGTACGGAGTATAATTCCGGTGCAACCAATACACAAAATACCTATCTGGTGCAACAAATGCTCGAAATATGAATCCGGTGCATCCAGTGCACGAAATACAATACAGTATAACAATCGCGAAAAAAAACAAATATGGTGCATCAAGTGCACAAAATATCAACTCAAGTGCATCCAATGCACGAAATATCAAATACAGTGCACCCAGTGCACGAAATGCCGAATACAGTGCATCCAGTGCACGAAATACCAAATACAGTGCATCCAGTGCACGAAATACAATATGGTGCAACAATGCACAGCGTAAAAACCTAGTGCAACAACTGTACAAAATACAAATCGGGTGCAACAAGTGCACGGAAATGCATCAATAACTCAAATGCGTATAAAAAGCAACACCGGGTTTGCCAAGGTGTATAAAATCATAAACGCGTGCAACTGCGTGCACAAAACATGTATCCACGCACTGCATGCACATGTAAGCTATACCGAGTGCAAAAACCAAATCGAGTGCATACCACCTGCACAAAAATCAAATCAGCTGTATGCAATCCATGAAATCATAAACATGTGCAGGCAAGGCACAAAACTGAATCAAGTGCAATAAAGCTGCACAAATCATAAATCAACACAGCGGTGTATAAAGCATATCTCAAGTGCAATAACTATGCACAAAACGTAAATACTCAGTAGGTGCAGCCATGGTGCATGAAAACAAATATCATGAAACTCGGTCATCAAAACTCAATCATGCGGATAGATCGCCCAAAATACCGAAATCAAGTATGGCGGAATAGTCCCGCTCAAGCACATCCTCTAAGAGTCTCTGGCCAACTGTCGTAGTCACTCATAACATGTCTCGTCGATGATGCCGAACTCTGGCCTGCTGGGTGTGCGTAATAGGACCGCTCCTGGGTCTAAGTCTTCTCGTAAATTATTTCAGAAAGGTCATGTCGAGGTCTCTCCCAAATCTCGTCTCTGCCGAACTGTCCGGAGGTTATCACCCTTTGCTATATCTGTTTCTTGTTTCGGAACGGCTGCATACTCATCGCGACTGCTTCCGGAAGATATATCCATATACAACGCCTCTGCATGCGTATCACATCTCTGATGTCAGCGGAGTGGAACGTCATCTCGTCGAAATCTCATGCTAACTCTTTAATCCACTTTTCTCTAATGTCGACTGCTTCGGACTGTCTCTTCGTGGCTGCATGGACTGCGCTACAACGGCTATACTCATCTCTGGAGTCCCCAAGCAATGCATCCCATCACATGGTATCCGAATGAAGTCGAACCTTTCGATCGATTTGTCAAAGTCCCATTATCCCATAAGAGCTCAACATCTTGAGTACAGTTTAATAGTATCGAGTACATACCACAGCACCGGTGGACCAGCCGTAGAAGGGCAAATCCAAGCCTCACTAATGGCACCGTGGAACTGCCACAAACCCTAAGGTTCAAAGTCTTTCGCATGGTCATTATGTCGAGTTAGGGTTTTCATTCTTCTAGAGGGTCCATAGAATTGCTTGCATGTCTTTTCGAATACTTTAAACTTGGAATATGGGTTTCTGACATTCGATCGTCTCTATCGACTCTCAACGTATCTGCGTGAAGTCGTCTCTAGCTGGAATCCATCAATCTGATGACCTCGCATCGGGGTAAGCGAACGAACTACATGTCCTAGTCATTCATCCTCGGGTGACTAGCGACCATCTATCATATCACTAAGTACAACTCGTACTGCAAAAACTCCAACATCGGGAGCGATATCTCATCGTTCGCAGCAACAACTGGCTCATTCGTCTGCACGCTAAACAGTGCCTCGATCATCATGAACAAGCGAGCTCGGCTTGTTCCCTTGTTTGGGCTCGGCTTCCCTCCCATCCGCGCTATTTGGCTGGCCTTTACCAGTTGCTCAATCCTCTGGTGCTGATCTGCACGTCCAAGAAATCTTATAAAAGCGATCCATCAAACGCTCATGGTGCGAAAACACAATAAAACGACGCCTCTCTATGCAATCGTATATCCCTGGAATCACGCCCTGGTCAGTCCCCGTCCATGACGAGCTCGTGCTGACCACAATTCTAGCCGTAGCTCTCTACGCCCGTACAACCGAGGTAACAAAATCATAGATCATAGGAATGAATATAATATTGTGCAAAGAAATGTACATCCTAAGGCTTCTTAAGCAGAGTAGCGTATCGTAAGTATGCCGCGGAACATACACACGGTACGTCACTCTACTAAAGTCACCAACTCCATCAACCAAGGGTTATCCTACACTCAGAAGGTACAACATAACGCTCTGATACCTGTAGGGTTTCTAGGCACGCGCACAAGGGTCTACGAGGTATCAACCATGCCCGATTAAAATTTTAGCCGTGCCGAACAACTCTAATACGGATCTTTAAACTAGGTTTTAGGCGAAAACTAGCTTGTTAACAACTTTAACACTAAGTGAAAGGGATTACAACCTTTGTAGATCCGGTCCTCCACTTCATTAGCTCCGTGTAGATGTCCCCATCGCTGCGATCGTGGACTCCGGACTCTAGAGAAGCTCCACGAGAAGAACGAACGTGCTTGCTACGATGACTTCGAGGCCGAAAATGATCTACGTCGGGAAGACACTAACTCAAACTATTCCTTTACTAGGTCATAAACTTTATGAAGAGAACACACTCTACTACATGGCAAGTAGTAGAGGATGAAGAAGTAGGAAAATGGCTCACTTTAGAATTGATTTTCTCACTCTTATTCTCATAGCTCCATTGGAGCTTCTAAGCTTTTGGATGGAGCTTGATGATGATGAAGAAGAAGAAGAGAATTATCCATCCAAATGAAAAACTTAACCAATAAATAATGGCACCATGGTTGAGTTAAGCCCTCATGCTTAACTCATGTAGAGAATTAACCAAGGCATTAGGTTAAGGGTTGGGTTAAAGAATATCAAGACAAAAGACAAAAGAGTGGACTTTGTCAACGTTTCTCCAAGCTTCTTCAAGCTTGATTACTTTGACTAAGTTTACCCTTTTGTTAAATTTTATGATAAAACAATACCCCTAATCTTTACCCTAATCTTGTTATGAGTCTCATACACCCAACTTTGATGTATCATCAAGCATGATACAAACATGTACACTTGCATATATCACATATAAACAAAATGCACAAACATGTGAGAAAATAAATCATAAGTGAGCTGATACTAGTTAATGCAATGTAATATATCAAATACATAATTATGCATTAAATTATTAAATCAACTCTTGATTTAATAATCCGGCTATAACCGACTAATATCAAAAGTAACAACTTATCGAATCAACACTTGATCCTATAACCCGGCTATATCGCACACAACCGATCAATGTCACGAATCGCGAGAATAGAATACGGTATCTCATATCGTATTAATCTCGGTCCCGCACATATCACATATGTGCTCCTACTCCGTTTCGCTTGAGCCAGGAAACCCCTTTGTAGGACTATAAAGACTCATCAATACGCCGGCAGTAGGTGATGATTATATCAAACACCCACAAGCCGCAAGCGGTGTGCTAAACATAATGGCCACCCGGGTATTGAGCGATCAGAAGATCAACAAGCAAGCCCGCTAGTTTTCCTGCGAATCCAATCAGTAACACTCCCGTACAGTCCGGTCTCGTCGTCTGATATGTCGCATATCTCGCCTAGGGGTGGTAAACGTCAAACCCCAGTAGCTCGATAAGTCGTGTCGATATGAGGTCTATAACAGTTCGAGTAACTACTGGTAACACTTACCAGTAAATCTCAGTAACCCTAGCCAGGAATTTCCGGTTATAGCCAATTGAACACTGCACAACATCAACTCCCTATACCGGGAGATTCGAATCCCCTCCTATCGCTCATTGCCTCTATGTGATTCGGGACTGTACCTAAAAACCACCATTTTGCACGCCCTCTTGGACGTGGTAAGGTAGAAATCAAAGCACAGTGGGAATCACACAAGACTCTGTGACGATCTCGGGTCAACAGACTAACCAGTACCGGTGTCACCAGAGAACTGCCATCTGACGTGAGGTATAATACCATCTGAGAGTTCTCGGCGAGTCCGTCTAGTGTACCCAGTCTCCACTGAGCACCCGTACACCATCCTTGATGTCAAGCACCGATGGATATGGGATCATCCATCGCCCATCATATGGGTCAAGATGCGTATACGCTAGTCTACTCTGGTGCATCGATACCCTGTCTCGATACACCCACGACTAGGGACCTTGAAGGATGTACTTATGGACTACCATGTCCCCACTAGTATGATCCGCATCATAGTCCAGGCAGTTAAGTACACATCCTAAGGGCTTTACCAACATGTAACAGAGAGACAATCATTGTACATGTTAAGGTAAAGTTTAACCAGATAGCATACTATTATATCGAGAAAGAAAGTCCTCCCTATATATGTCCAAGCATCCACTACAATATACATCACATGTATAGTAATGGCCTCTAGGGCCTACATATAACTAACAATCTTCCACTTGCACTAGGGCCATCTGATAACAGTGGTTGAAGTATCTCATACTCAACCATCCCATAAAAGTCTCTCTCTGGGAAAAGGCCTTTGTGAGTGGATCCGCCTTGTTGTCCTCTATGTCTACTCTCCTGACCTCGATCCCCTAGTGATCAAATATCTCCATGATCAGGTGATACTGCCTAAGAATTATATCTGGATTTCTGATGGGACGGGCGTTCCTAGGAAACAGCCACAACTCCATTGTCACACAATGGTAGGAAAGAAGTTCATCTCATGAACTTATATTTATCCAGACTGCCTCTTTGGTAGCATCTTTAGTAGCGATGTATCTAGCCTTTATCGTATAGTATGCCACGGTATCTAGCTTGGAACTCTTCCAACATACCGTCCTTCCACTGAGGGTAAAGACAATGCCTGCGACTGACATTCAGTCGTTCTTATCACCCTGGAACCTTTCCAGTGATTCTCCCCAGGATCGATTGATACCATATTACTACATCTAGTGAGAATCCTAACATCCAATTATATCTATCTCATAGATCCAAAACCCAGGATTCAGGAGGTATCATTTTGATCCTATGTGGAGAATCCTTATGATAAGCGGAGATTGACCGAGCGTAGCATAGGAAACTCCTTCCCTATCATGAGTATGTCATCCACGTACTCTACGAGGATCACCACCATACTCCCTACTACTTTTTTGTATATACAAGGTTCAACTACCAATTTGATGAAGTCAAACTCTTTGATTACCACATCAAAACAGATGTTCCAATTCCGCGATGCCTGCTTTATCACATAAAACATCTTGCTCACGTTTCCGCTGCTCCCACTGTCTACGAAGCTATCTGGCTGTGTACTTATAGACCCTCTCTTCTAAAACATCATTTAGAAAAGCGGTCATGACACCCAACCACCAGATATCGTAGTCACGGTATGTAGCCATGGCAAGTAGGATCTGGATGGACTTAAGCATAGCTCCTTAGAAAAGGTTTCATCATAATCCATACCTAGTCAATGATGCAAACCTTTAATAAGTCTAGCTTTGAAAGTCTCAACTTTTCCATGTGCACCAAGTAATCTTCTCAAGATATACTTGCTCCTGATGGGGATTTAACCTTTCGGATAAAGCAACCAAAGTCCATACTTTGTTGGTGTACAAGGATTCCATCTCAGATCACAAAACATCGGGCCATTCATACAGAGTCTCACTCCTGATGGCCAGCTCGAAACTAGTTCGGTCATCATCTCATGATGCAATCCTCGCTCCCACTGTCATAGAGAAAACGAAGTATCTCTCAGGTGGGTGAGGAACCCTACTAGATCGGCGGAAAGGCTGAGGTTCGTTGGAATCTACTGAAACCTTTGGTTCTACCAAATCATCAGCTGCAGTTTGTATAGCTAGAATATTTCCAGTTCTATATAACAGACCATGCCTCGAGCTTGTCTGGATTTTGCTTTTAGACATAGGCTGGACAACCCCAAATCTTAACAAACTTAAGATATGGGCTCTTCCCTTTCCATATCACATATGAAGTGGTAGGCAACTTATTTGATTTGAACCCTATTCAATAGGTATGCAGCTTCTCAAGTGCATAACTCCCAAAAGGAAATAGGAAACTCAGTAGTACTCATCATAGAGCACACCATATCACATAGGGTGCTATTGCTCCACCCCGATATACCATCGTGCTATGGTGTATACGGAGGAGTAATGCTGAGAGAGAATCTCATTCTCCTTTAGAATAGTCAAGGATTTCCGTGCTCAAGTATTCTCCTCCCTGATCACATCAAAGGATATAATACTTATACCAGTATTTTGGTTCTCTACTTCTAACTTATATTCTGTGATTATCTCAAAAGTTTCGGACTTGTGTTTCAACAGGAACATATATCTGAATCTTGAGAGATAATCAGTGAATTTAATGAACTACAAAGAACCGATCTTGGCATATGTAGACAGGGGACCTTCATACATCAGCATGTATTAATCCCAAAAGTTCACCAACTCTTTCTCTGTTTCCAATAAACAGAGCTGTGTTCAATGTATCTTTGTGACATGACCGACAAGTTTCATAAGATGTAAATTCAAACTAATTTAAATATGCATCTAAATGTAACTTCAGCTAGCCGGGTCGCATTGATATGACCTAGTCTAGAATACCTCAAGAAGGATTCGCTCATTTCTAAACTCTTCCTCTTGTGTGTGTTCTGTATACTAAGAACTTTAGTTTGATTTATAACGTCAATGCTTTAGATAACGTGCCTGAACCGATCAACTTTTGATATAGGAAATGTTCAAAACATTATCCAACAATACAAAATTATATCCTTCTTTACTAATAAAGAGACTGATATGATTTTGCATATCAGGTTCGATATCTAATAACATTTGTTCAGAATCAATGTATTCTGGTAATACAGGGTGATAGTGACCAACAGACTTGGCTGTAACGCTCGCACCGTTTTCTGTCTCATGAAACTTATCACCCGTTCTCAGTTCTCTACCTTTCTGTAACCCATGTAACAGATTACATATGCGGGATCCTGATCCGGTATCTCATACCCAGGACGTAAAGGATACTGAGAAACAGTTCTCTGTAATGAACACACCCGAAGAAGATGCATCAGCATGCACTTTCTTCGTTTGGGCAGCATGGGAAATCTGGTATTCCCCAATTTCCTGCTCTGTCTTATAACAATTATAAGTTGGAGCGGGCCCAACGTTTCCCAGCCAGTATAACAAGCGGGTTCGGTCAAAATATCCATTTTATTATCTTGATTAAGGCGTGATATGGTCGCTACCTGGAGAGAGAGAGAGAAGAAAACACTTAGCGTATGCTCTTGCAAGATCAGATTGGTTATTATTTTATCTAATCAGGATGGCTCCCACTATTTTAATCAAATCTTCCTTCAAACCCTAAAAGGAAAGACTAGACGGGATTAATTACATGCTATAAGTTCGCCAATCTTTTAGCCAGGCCAGTGTCGGTACTTTGAGGGAGGTTCCCCGTGCTTTCGCACAGACCTAATTAAAGTAAACCTCGTTTTCCTAGAGGCGTAACCCCGTTAACACCTTTCTAGACACCTACTTGATCGGCTAATTGTAATGTGTAAAACTCTTCCAGGAGTAACTTTTACTCGTAGTGGGTATCGGGATCCAACTATCTCATAGAAGGTATGCAATCTCATTGCAAATTTCAACACTTGAAATTCCCGATAATATTTTGCCCCTAACGTCCTATGACCTTAACAAAAGCCAACAAAGCATAGGCTGCTAGTCAAGTTCAACCCGTCATTTCTTGATTGAATTAAACCCACCCGCACGGCCCTTGACAAAGGCCAACAAGGTCGCACGACTACCCTAATCCAATCTGCATCATATGCACAAGCAGATAAGTACTATTCAGCTACCGCACACTACGCCTTGACAAAGGCCAACAAACGCAACACGAATACTAAACAGTCCTTATCTGAAATGACGGAGGGCTACGATAGGTTTTTCTGAAAACCTATTGCGTAATGAACTTGATATCGTTGTAGAATCAAATGATTTTAAAATGGAGTGTTTTTGAGGTTTTTCTAGTTTTGCTAAAGGGGTCACACCCGGTGAAGGGATCGTCGGCCCTTTCCTCATCGAATAAGGTGCAGGATATATCATATATATCACTATGGAAAGCAAAAACTCCAAAAGCAATCAAAAGACAAACCGAGGGGTGTAGCATCTGCCAGTTATTGCTAAAGGGGTCACTCCCGGTGAAGGGATCTCGGCCCTTTCCTTATCGAATAAGGTGCAGGATGTTCTATAAGGAACACCGCGATGCAAAGCAAGAACTGTAGCTACCTCTTTTTGAAAATTCGATTCCACAACATCTTTTAGGTTTCTTTTCTTTCATTAATCATATTAATGAAGTCCCATCATTTAAGTCACCTAAACATCACAGATAAATACGACGTACACTTATGCCATCCGAATTCGCCTCGATGTCCCCTCGTGCACCATTAGGTTAGGTAACTAACGGCAGAGCGGGGCAGGGCTAGCGCGGGTGTAAAACATAAGTAATGTCTATATAATATATCGTATATACTATATACAGTATCTATCACAACATATCAAATGATCACATCATAGATATCGCAGCAGAAGAAACATATGAAGTATTGGATATACTAGGACGTCCGTGTTTTCAATACGAGCCTGTATAAAACACGGATTCCATAGTCGCGATGAATAGCCAAACCTACATCCCTAGACCCCTACGAGAGCGGCAAGCAACACTGCCAATTCTAGGGTTAGGAGACTCGGTCTCGACTCCTCGAGATGGTCACCCACTGGACCCTAGAACCCGGTTACTTGTGCTCCCCGCCTTGGGTCTACCTAATGCGGAAAAGTAAATAATATACAAGTGGTGACATCAACCTCATCCCGGAAGTGCCTCAATAAAAGAATATTACATACAAATGAACTTTACATGAATGAAAAAGAAAAACTCTCATCCCACATAAAACCCCCGGCTATTCAAACGCGACGATCTAATACAACATATCCAGCAACACATAACATCACATGTCATCAACGTAAGTAAATATGCGCATCCCAATTGTCATTGACATATAGCAACGAAACCGGCGATATCACATATTACACTTACGGTCACAGAAAAGAAACTGTAAAACTACAACAGTTGGAATCCGCAACCACCTTAGACATCATATGCCTAACATTTATAAACCCTGCATTTTAGTCTCACTATCGAAAACACTTTTCAATATCAAGTCGGGTATTCAACAAGATTCCCGATATTTTGATCGAATGCTCGTCGCGAACTTTAGTAGACGGCCGCACCCCCGGATGCCGTCGATGATGTGCACTAAGACGGAACACCGCTGCCGCGAGCACCCGAACGGATGCTTTTGGCTACGGGGTTCTCCTACAGTCACTTAGTCGGGGCTATGGGGCGTGGCTGTCTATTAAGTTTACCGGCGAGTATCCGCGTACGCTACGTGATTGCGACGGACTTTTGATCACATCAAAATTCCGTGGCAACCGATCAAATGAGACTAAAATGCTATGTTTATAACATTCAAATCAGTTATCTCATAACTACATGCGGATTCCAAATATTGTATCACATTCCAGATAAATAGAAAATGTTAAACTTTCCGATCGAACAATCAAACACCCAAGTTTTTCCGAAACAGCTCAACACATGAAATAAGTTTAAAAACATCTACTTCATGCCACAGTACCAACGGTCCAGCCGTAGAAGGGTTAAGCCAATGCCTCACATGTGGCATGCCGTACTGCCCCAAAACCTAAGGTTCAAAGGGCAGTTCAAGACGGTCACATAATCGAGTTAAGGTTTGTTGTCTTCTAGAGGGTCCATCGCGTTACTTGCACTACTGAGACGTTCTTAAACTACGGAAAAATCCAACACTTGGAAATTTCCCGGCAGGGGAAAAAGTGGGTATTTATATCCGGTCGAACTTTTTAACATGTTCTAAATTTACCCGGAAAACCATAAACGAGGTTAGAATATCCGATCGAATCAACGAGTCCCCAATTCACCCCAAAAAACTCAACTGTTGAGTATAAATTAAAATTACCCAGAAAACACAGGAATCATTATAGGACATTACTGTGCAAAAGTGCACAAGGAAGCTACAGTGTGGCCGCGGAACCGCCGCGCGACCTAGGGTACGGCCGTGGTTCCGTGACGGCTTGATGGAGTTGGGCCCACGTGTTTCACAGTAAATCCTAGAAAACCCTGCTGAATTTTTTGAGTATTTTTAATTTGGAAAAAACCACATTTTCAGAAAATGTACAAAGAAGGGTTTGAATTAGGGTTTCGGGGTTCGATCGGATTTCTAACATCGCCTACACTTCGCCTAAAGCTCTAGCTTGGCTCGGATACTACTGTAGGGTTGCTAGGCATGCGCACAAGGGTCTACGAGGCATCAACCATGCCCGATTAAAATTTTAGCCGTGCCGAACAACTCTAATACGGATCATTAAACTAGGTTTTAGGCGAAAACTAGCATGTTAACAACTTTAACACTAAGTGAAAGGGATTACAACCTTTATAGATCCGGTCCTCCACTTCATTAGCTACGTATAGACGTCCCCATCGCTGCGATCATGAACTCCAGACTCTAGAGAAGCTCCACGAGAAGAACGAACGTGCTTGCTATGATGACTTCGAGGCCGAAGATGATCTATGTCGGGGAGACACTAACTCAAGCTATTCCTTCACTAGGTCATAAACTTTGTGAAGAGAACACACTCTACTACATGGCAAGTGGTAGAGGATGAAGAAGTAGGAAGTGGGCTCACTTTAGAATTGATTTTCTCACTCTTTTTCTCATAGCACCATTGGAGCTAGTAAGCTTTTGGATGGAGCTTGATGATGAAGAAGAAGAAGAAGAGAATTATCCATCCAAATGAAAAACTTATCCAATAAATAATGGCACCATGGTTGAGTTAAGCCCTCATGCTTAACTCATGTAGAGAATTAACCAAGGCATTAGGTTAAGGGTTGGGTTAAAGAATATCAAGACAAAAGACAAAAGAGTGGACTTTGTCAAAGTTTCTCCAAGCTACTTCAAGCTTGATTCTTTGACTAAGTTTAACCCTTTTGTTAAATGTTATGATAAAACAATAGCCCTAATCTTTACCCTAATCTTGGTATGAGTCTCATACACCCAACTTTGATGTATCATCAAGCATGATACAAACATGTACACTTGCATATATCGCATATAAACAAAATGCACAAACTTGTGAGAAAATAAATCATAAGTGAGCTAATACTAGTTAATGCAATGTAATATATCAAATATATAATTATGCATTAAATTATTAAATCAACTCTTGATTTAATAATCCGGCTATAACCGACTAATATCAAAAGTAACAACTTATCGAATCAACACTTGATCCGATAACCCGGCTATATCGCATACAACCGATCAATGTCATGAATCGCGAGAATAGAATACGGTATCTCATATCGTATTAATCTCGGTCCCGCACATATCACATATGTGCTCCTACTCCGTTTCGATTGAGCCAGGAAACCCCTGTGTAGGACTCTAAAGACTCGTCAATACGCCGGCAGTAGGTGATGATCATATCAAACACCCACAAGCCGCAAGCGGTGTGCTAAACGTAACGGCCATCCGGGTATTGAGCGATCAGAAGATCAACAAGCAAGCCCTCTAGTTCTCCAGCGAATCCAATCAGTAACACTCCCGTACAGTCCGGTCTCGTCGTCTGATATATCACATATCTCGCCTAGGGGTGGTAAACGTCAGACCCCAGTAGCTCGATAAGTCGTGTCGATATGAGGTCTATAACAGTTCAAAAAACTACTGGTAACACTTACCAGTAAATATCAGCAACCCTGGCCAGGGATTTCCGGTTATAGCCAATCGAACACTGCACAACATCAACTCCCTATACCGAGAGAGACGAATCCCCTCCTATCGCTCATTGCCTCCATGTGATTCGGGACTGTACCCAAAAACCACCGTTTTGCATGCCCACTTGGACGTGGTAAGGTGGAAATCAAAGCACAGTGGGAATCACACAAGACTCTATGACGATCTCGGGTCAACAGACTAACCTGTACCAGTGTCACCAGAGAACTGCCATCTGACGTGAGGTATAATACCATCTAAGAGTTCTCGGCGAGTCCGTCCAGTGTACCTAGTCTCTACTGAGCACCCGTACACCATCCTTGATGTCAAACACCGATGGATATGGGATCATCCATCGCCCATCGTATGGGTCAAGATGCGTATACGCTAGTCTACTCTGCTGCATCGATGCCCTGTCTCGATACACCCACGACCAGGGACCTTGAAGGATGTACTTATGGACTACCATGTCCCCACTAGTATGATCCGCATCATAGTCCAGGCAGTCAAGTACACATCCTAAGGGCTTTACCAACATGCAACCGAGAGACAATCATTGTACATGTTATGGTAAATTTTAACCAGATAGCATACTATCATGTCGAGCAAGAAAGTCCTCCCTATATATGTCCAAGCATCCACTACAATATACATCACATGTATAGTAATGGCCTATAGGGCATACATATAACTAACAATACCAACTTTGTCACGCCTCAAAAGTACCGATCGTGACTGGTACTTAAATTACGGAACGTCTCGAGGTGTACGCAATCTAAGTAAGCCAAAACCCAGAAATCAAAACCAATTATAGTAGTAGAGTGAAGAAAAACCAGTTTTTAAAGCAAGAAGTTTAACAATATAAGCCGAGATATGCATTTTTTAAAACATCAAGTTTTTTTCGAAAATTTCGGCTGAGTTTCCTTTGTAAATACTGGCACCAAACGGGGTACAACATGAATAGTATCCGAAATGATAAAAGGCATCCCCAAGCGGGATCTAGCTCTTCGTCAATCGACTGTCACAACCATGCAAGCAAGATAATATACAACGCCGAAGGGTGAGGATCAAAACTCAAAAGAAACTCAAATCAACATAAAAACCATAATAATACAACGCGCGACTCTAAGGTCGAAATAAATACAAGTCTGGTTGATGGAGTTTCTAGATACAACAATGAAAATAAAATACAAGGGTTGTCACGTTGCGAGTGAACCCACTTACCAAAGCAATCACTCGGAATGGGAGCCGTGTGCTAGAAAAGCCGCAACGAAACCTGTACGAAAAACCTGCAAGGAACTGTGGCACAAGGGCGGTGAGTTGCCAACTCGTGAGTAGAAAACATCACAGAGCAGAAATCGCATGTATGACGCATCCTAGGTCATATCAAGTAATATCCTCAAATAAGATCCCGATCCATCTACATATAAGTGCAATACTACGTGCTCGTGTCAGTGCCTCAGATAGTAACATATCAGATATATGATGTATGAATGCATTACGAATAGAAACAGAATACATTATGAGTGAGACATCTGTTTTCTTTATTTAATGAGATTCTTGTATGTATATAAATCGAATATCATCAATGAAATCAATAGAGAAATCGGTGTCAAGCATCGACACAAAACATGAATCTCAATATCTCAATATTTCAGGCTCCGGCTATCTGGACTGGCCTGTATCATCAAATCTCAATACCTCAGTGTCTCAAATCTCAATATCTCAATATCCCAATACCTCGGGCTCCGTCAGTCCGGATCGGCCCATATCATCAATCACACGACCACGAACGGTATCCTCTGGATATCCGCCGTGCCAAACAATCACCGGTAGGCAGTCTGCCCCTGCCGGGCTCATCGTCTACAACTCGAGCTTCTTGCCCCGGGGTACCGTACCGAGTCCTCCATGTACCCGCAGACGGTTCATCCAACTCCTCGAATCGGGTCTCGAAAACCATCTCAAAACCGAGAAAACGTCATGGTAGACAATACTCATCATATCAAAGAAAACCGCATCTATCTCTTTAAAACAAATCATCAATTTATAAAACTTTCACATGCGGTTTCCAAATCCAGAAATCTCAAGAAGGATCCGAAATCATCAAATCACCATATCAACAAACAGTGAAAACCGACATAAATCTCCATAATACTGCATAACCAATAAATATATGAATGCATCTGATATCATGCAATGAATGCAATAGTTAAACTAGCATATGAAAGCTATAATATATTGCAACTATCAGCTAGCAAGCTGTGTCAATGAAATAGTATTCTCTAAAGTGTACGTCATATGGCAATTACCGATGATGATGTCTGTGAGCCGGCAAGCAGGTGTATGTGGAACATACGCATCATCGGTAATGGTGCTGGTGTCCTGACGACAGGGTTTCATAATAATTACAGATAACATATGTACAAACATACAATGCGATGAAACATCATGAATATACAGAAAGTGATATAGTAATAACAACACAGAAGAATAAACCAACCTAATAAACGAGTCATACAATTTGGTATTTAAATTACTCACAATTCTCCACTTTTGAAAACTATTATGACTCGAGCCCAGTCAAAAGGGTAAGGAAATCCACCTAAGTCTGAGTCGATCTATATACATATTTAGTAGTCGGTGATCTCGCCTTAATAGTATCACTTACGATACAATAAATAATATGACATCCTCGAGTCAAGAGTACGGATCGAACATCATAACTATATCTCGTACGGTAAATCTATCGTACGGCATCCCAAATCGGGGTACGGGTCAAATATTATATTTATCTCATTACTCATCTGGTATCCTTATCATCATATATCGTGAACAGGAGGGTACTTATCTAAGTCTAGTACAATACTAATATCATCAACTTATATGTACGCGTGTGTATGAATACACATCGCCCCCAATCTGCTAATATCATGTCGTATCTTATAATACGAACCAATCACATCACCGACCTCATGGAACCATGCCTAATCTCATCGACTCATCTCCAAATACTATACACTATCCTCAACATCCGTGTATACGTGTATGTATATATATATATAAGCACCAACACTTCCAGATATACATATATATATATACATATGACGTATACACCCAAAACCATATCCCGTGTGTGTAGGTGTATGTGTACAACCTTACTCTAGGGTTCACGACTAAGAAACCAACTAAATCCTTTCTTAAATTCTCGCTAACACTAACCCATGATCTCCTAAAGCTTTTCTTGCTAAGTGTTTTTATCCCTCCATAACACATCTGAGTATATCTATATCACATCTTATCATTTCTTACGACATTGCGGGGGTGCTATACGCCATCCACCAGACTTCCCCCGTAGATATATATCTACTCACCTTGATCTTCGCTTACCGATGCCGCCATGCGCTTGCTTGTCGTCTCGAAGTCCTCGTGAGGGTACCTACATGTCATAATACATCGTATCGCATTAAAATCCGACCCATGACCCAATGACACGCGATTCTCACATAGGTCAAAACCTATGGCCCCCTCATGCAAAAGAACCAAATAACCCTTGACATCGGCGTACAAACGCCGATTGATCGAGAAAACCCAAAAGTACCCATTTGCACATTCACAAAACACTAATTATAATATGAAATAGGTTGTAATTCACCAAAACCTCAAACTCACTTTAAAAGCTGTTTTTCCGAAAACCTACTAAGCAAAATTTTCCATTTTAGTACAAAACTAAATGTTTTAACGATTTTAGTGGCTACAATGCCCACTAAATATCTTAACTAAGCCACCCAAACCATTACTAGATTTTTAATCCACTTATTTTCAAAATTCTAAAAATCTAGTTTACAAAATATATGATTTGGACAATTCTTAAAATAACAATTGGCAAACTAGAAACTTGCTTACATTTTACAAGTCATAAAATGTCAAACTACCCATTAAATTGTTAATGATGTGATGAAAACCTTAACCATATTTTACTCTCACATTTTGAATTAATTTCAAAAACCTAGTTTGCTAAAAATCAAATTTTAACAATTTACAACCAACAATTAGTAAACTAGCAACTAGATTACATTTTGCATGTCTTGAGATGTGAGACTACACATCAAAACCATAATCAAATTAGAAAAACCCTAACTTGATCTCAACCCTATTCTAGGAATTTCCAAGTCTTAAATGAAAACCTAATTAAGCAACTAATTAGCTTATATTGAAGTATTATAGCAACAATTAAACAATTTGGTTAGGATTTATACCTCACAACCCATAGATCTAGCTTGCTACATGCCATCCCAAAATGCTCTCTTGCTCCCAAAATCCATGCTTGAATGGCCAAGGAACAAGGGTTAAAGATTTGATTATGAGTTAATGGAAATTTGTGTGGATTTTGATGGAATTTTAGGAGATTTTTGAAGTGAGAAGGGATGGAGAAAGAGGAAGGCAGCAGCAGAAATGGGCTCGGCCAGGATAGGAGAGGGGGAAAGGTGGGTGAGGTGGTGTTTGTAAAGTCAAAGAAATACCCCATGCTTCATTGTTCAACTCCATACTTTAATTCTTTATTTTTTTTTTTTTGCTTTCATTTCATTCACACTTTGGAGTGTGAGGTTTTGGGGCAGCTTTGGGCTGCTGGTCGGCCAGAAAAGACTGGAGAGAGAGAGTGTAGTGGGTGTGGGTGAGTGTGTAGATGTTTTCCTAAGTCAACATAACCCATTTCTCAAGTCAACAAAGCCCAAGTCCATTTCTTTACTAAACCCCTCTTTAATTTTCTTTCCTTGCAAACAAAAGAGAAAAAGAAACATTTTACAAACTTGATTTAAAGTTGTCATGATACAATGCAACTTGTATTAACCCATTCCAATTTGTAATTATCCCTAATTAAATGTATTAGTGATGGCTTAAAATAATATTAAAATAATTAATTTCGGAAAAAATTCCAGTCAACTAGAAATTTTGCAAGTGACTCAATAAACACCAAATACTAGCAATAACATAGCTAGAATAGGTATATTTGATTTTATGATGAAAGATAATTATATCTTGATTTTTACGGAAAACACCCGTTATTTTACCGATTCTCCAAAATTTCACCTAAACGATTTTCAAAACGTTACACCTCGTCAGGGTCTAGATAAGTATACACAAGTCTACACTGGAGTATCGATGCCCAGTCTCGATACTCCCACGACCAGGGACATTTAAGGATGTGCTTATAGACCCCCAGCTCCCAAGTATGTGATCGCCATCATAATGCTGGTAGTCAAGCAAGAATCTATGGGCTTTATCAACATATACATAATGATAAAAACAAACCAGATAGCATACTATCATCTCAAGTAAGACTGTTTTATCGGTATAGGCCCTCCGTCAATCATCATGATCACCTGCCTGCGACTATGATAATTGCCTTGAGGGCACTATAGCCAACAATCTCCCACTTGCACTTAAAACTAATTATTGCGATGTCGCATACTCACTGCCCGTGTGATACCGAACACCCAACTCCTCTACTAATCAGTTTCACAAACCTCATTTGTATTGTGTTCAAGAAATAGCCTCAGTGAGTGGATCCGCTCCAGTGTTTCCTTTTATGTCTCTCTTTATCTCAACTTCGCGGAGAAAACTATCTCCCGAAATGAGCAATACCCGTCTTAGAATATTTCTGGATATCTGATGGGACCCAGTTCACAAATGAACTCCAAATCCAGCAAACTTCTTAGGTTGTATCGTCTACTGAACTTAATCAGTATGCTGCGCTATGCCTTCCTCAGTTTCCGCTTGGAGCACCTGTCCAAACTACTGCCCTTCGTCAGAGGGAAAACTAAAACTCTGACAGTCACTCTGTCATCCAGGTCACCATGGAAGCCTGGAATGATAACCGTCTCCCAAAGGAGGCTGCCATTATCAAATCCCTAGAACATCCACTTATGTTCATAAACTGCTTCCGATCATTTTCTCCAGGATTTGATTAATATATCAAATAATTGCATCTAGTGCAAAAACAACACCTGGTGTGGTACTTGACATGTCATGATTGACTCAATTGCCTAAGCAAGTGATATGTCAATCATGCACATCCCTCTCCCCTTTAGTCTGTAAGACACCTTTAGAGAGGGTGACTCCATCACCGCAGGTACACCACCATGCCAGGAGTCGTCCATTCTAAAACACTTTTAGAATACTGTCTAAGTATCCAGATTGGGATACTTCCCAAATCTAGATCTAAAACCACAGATCTAGTAACCAGAATGTCTGATATAATATCCATATCCCATATGGAGGAACCAATGTGTGACAACCACAGTATAACCGATCGTAGTATAGGAATTTCACTACCTACTATGTGTATGCCATCCAAATACCAGGACATTACACCCTACTACCTTCTTAACAGATCCATCTCCTATTCCGATGAAGTCAAAAACCAATGACTGTCACATTAAAAATAGATGATCTATCTCCGCTATATCCGCTTTGGTCTATAAATAGACACAAGCTACTTGTCCACGACGCTTCCGCTGCTCCCACTGACTACGGCAACCCTCTGTGCACTTTTAAAGCTAGTATAGAATGACTCTATACTCATCCTCCTGCTGGGTCTCATAGTCTGGAACAACAGTAGTGTCAAGTCTGGGTAAACAAGAACCTTCAAGTCACCGTCCTTGAGGCTACCGAAGTGTCTCTCGGGTGCCTGAGGTTACCCTCCATATCTGCGGAGTGGCCAATGGAATGTCAAACCTTATTGATTCATTAGGTTCTTATTAAATTTTCGGTAATCGTTTGTGGTTCTGGAATCACATCAAGTTCTACCATACTCCCACTACTCCATTTTTGAAAAAGTTCATTTTACTAAAACTGTGGCGGGTCAAGAACAATATCACTATTGATCTTCCAAATGGTAGAAAATTAACCCTCGTCAAAGCCCGGGTTAACCCACAAACTGCCATTACAGAAACATGTCTTGAGTTATCCAGAGTCTGGTTTTAAACAAAAGCTGGACAACTCCCCGTACCTTAACATCGTTAAGATATGAACCATTCTATATATAATATAGAAATAGAGGCACTGATTTAATTAGAAACATATTCAAATCATGTCGCTGTCTCCAGTGCATGTCAACTAAATGGAGAGAAGGCGATCAACATTACTCAACTTAGAAGTGCATCCAGTTATGAGTAACATGAAAGAGAAAAAAGTTTCTCAAAATCATTACCATCAACAGAATACCATACACAAGTATCTATATCTTCGATCACCTTGAAGAATCCCGATACTTGCAATACATGGTTCTCTACTTTATTCTTGTACCTATATTTCTCAAACCTTAGACTTTGTATTTCTACGAAACACGTGTCTAAGAATGGAGAAGTCACAAGTAAATAGAATATAGTACGAGTACCAACCCTCTGTCCTAATGGACACTGGACAACATACAATACATTGTATAAGTCCCCTGAGTTTAACAACTCAAGCCTTGTGTGTCGTAGTTTGAAAACTATACTATGGTTATGAAGACTTACACCGCTGTTGAATGCTCCTTACCTAACCATCAACCGATATAGGTAAATATCATGGACATAATTTCAAAAAGTTATATTTTACTTTATAAAAATAAACGTACAGAGATATCAGTTTGAAATTGATGCATAACAACGGATATTCAAAACCAAATTCATGTCGTCCGGCAAACAACCCAGGCGATTTTCTCAAATATCACCAATTACAACGAATTCCGATATAATGAAGATGATCACCTAATTCCCAATAAGTTACTCCCACTCATCTTCTGTAAAACCATACAGATGTGAGAATCAAACCTGGTAAATACATACCCTGGAGTAAAGACCTAATTAGGAAATCAGTTTTCGATTAACAACGCATAGTGAAACCGAAACATTTAAAATGTTTTGTACGGTTATCCTGGTATTCCTAGTAATGCCTCTTCCATTATCCAGATTCATCACTATAACCGTATATTTCCTTGCTATCTCTCCAAATCCTTTTATTTGTCTTTAGTCGTTACCATCTATACACCTACGTTAGGCTTAAATGGTTTTCTTCCTTCCCTACCGTTCGGCACCAGCCAATGGTTTGGAAGAAGACTATCCAATAAGCGTAATAGGTGTACTCTCCTAATCCTTGGAGTACTCGCAACCTGAGAGAAGGTAATGATAAAAGACAACTGAATAAACCATATTCCTATTTCTCTTGAACCAGAATCCATCCTCGAAAAAGTTCCTTCGAGTTCGTATATAACGATACGATGGATTTATCCAATAGGATTGGATGTTCGTAATGATACGGGATGTTCTGGAGAAATACAAGGGTGAAATAGGAGTGGCGATGAAAGACTTGGTTTTGTCATGAATAGCAGTCGCATTTTACTTTGCCCTCTTTCTAATCCTTTTATTTTTCTTTACTTATTACCTTCTGTACACCAGACATAGGCTAATTGGTTTTCTTCATTCCCTACCGTTCGGCACCTGCCTATGGTTTGGAAGAAGACTATCCAATAAGCGTAATAGGTATACCGTCTCCCAATCCTAAGAGCCTTCACAATCTGAGAGAAGGTAAAAGGAAAAGACAACTGATTAGTCCTATTCTTTTTCTCCAGAACCAGAATCCATCCTCGAAAAAGTTCTTTCGAGTTCGTATATAACCATACAATGGATTTATCCATTGGAAGTGGATACACGTAGTGATACGAGGTGTTCTGGAGAAAAGCAAAGGGTAAAAGAAGGAGTGTTAATGATGTATGCAACTAGGACAATCCAAAAGCCAGCATTTTTAAGAAAGTTCGGTTAACTTGGTCACTGAGTCATAGTCTAGGGTCGGGGCATGGTCGATGCTAAAGAGAGAGAGAAAACAAACACTCAGCGTGCACTCTAACCTAGATCAGAATGGATAAACACTTTATCTAATCTGGATGGCTCCTACTGTTTCCTCGAATTCTCTTCCAAACCTAAAAAGAGAATTAGTCGGAATAACCTGAGGAGTAATCCTACTCATCAGTAGGAATGGGGATCCAACTAACATCGTATGATAACGGAAGCCACTCAAGTCACCACACTCCAGAAGGTATGCTCAAGCCTGGCAAGTTTCCTTTATGTTTGAAACTCCCGATATGATTTTTACCCCAAGCGGTTTATGACCTTGAATAGGTCAACAAACCATAAACCGCTAGTCAAGTTCAACCCGTCATTATCCTATATTGCATTAAACCCACCCGCACGTGTCCTTGACTAGGTCAACAAGGCCACACGACTGTCCTAACCAATCGCATTTAAAATGCCACAAACAAGCACCACTTAGCTACCGAACACTACGCCTTGACTAGGTCAACAAATGCAGCACGAATACTAAATAATACTCATAAGAAATGACGGAGGGCTACGGCTGGTTTTTGGCGAAAAACCTTTAACGTAATGAACTTGATATCGTTGAAGGAATCCAAGTGGTTTTTTATAAATATATAGTGGCGAAAACTTTTGCTAAAGAGGTCACTCCCGGTGAAGGGATCTCGGCTCTTTCCTCGTCGAATGAGGTGCAGGATATTCCAAACTGAATACCATGATGAAAAGCAAAAAATAATCGACTATAGCGAAGTTATTACGTTGACGCAAACTTCTGCCCAAGGGGTCACTCCCGATGAAGGGATCTCGGCCCTTGCCTCGTCGAATGAGGTGCAGGATATTCCAAACTGAATACCACTGTGCAAAACAAAAGCCAACGTTTGTAATGTCAGATTTTTAAAAATCTTGGTTCCAACAACATCATATAATAAGTTTGTTTTCCTTGCATTGATAAGAATCAACGCAATCCCATCAATTAATGACACCAGAAAAGAACGAAAATAAAATGTATGTATATGCCACCCGCATTCGCCACTGGGTCCCGTCATCACTCGTTAGGTTACTTAACTAACAACAGAGCGGGGACTGGGCTAGCACGAGTGCAAAACATATACAACATCTACTACTGTGTGTGTATATATATATATATATATATATATAACAATCGTCCCAGGCATGATAAATGCAACATCACAGAAAAGTAATAAGCATCACAGAACAATACAGATAATCTGGGATCCCCGGGTTTCCTTTGAGCCGCAAGTGAAACCCGACGTTCCCCTGGTCGTGTGGATATCCTGTGCAATGAAAACCTAGACCCCTACGAGCGCGGCAAGTTACCCGCCAAAACCTAAAGCGAGGTAGCCCTCTTCAGCAAAGTGAATGGACCACCCATCACTTCACTGAATCCGGTAACTTGAGCACCCCTCCTTGGGTCGACCTATACCCCCTACGAGTGCGGCGAATAGCCTGCCAATTCTAGAGTGAAACCCTCTCCGTCTCAACGCCTTGAGATGCAGGCCCGTTGCCCTCCAGAACCGGTTATCCGTGCACTCCACCGCAGGGTAATCCTAGTAGAGAAAAGAAAATAATATACAACGGGTACATCGACCTCAACCCGGTCGTGCCCCAAAAGAATAATATACAAACAGGCAGTGACGGGAGTCCACATGTCGAACGCTCTCCCCACAATATCAAATATACAAATAAAACAAAACTGTACTACCACTGCACCCAGGCTATCCGCCACGACAATCCGCAACATCACAGCACAACACAGAACATCAATGTGAATATCACATTTGCAAACCCATCTAAAGGGACTATAGCGATTAGATAAGATTTACCGATCAAATGATATTCACGGTCGCAGATAGAAATGTAATGTACTGCGGGTATTAAACAATATTAAAATGTATCGACTTCAAAATAACCCCCGAATAGCCTCAGACAAACTGATAAAACTATATCCAAAATTGGCTAAATAAACAATACCACTGCACAGATATGCAAGAGACAAGATAACACCCCAAAAAGCAAAGCTTGAAGCCCTCAAAAAACCGGCCTCACCGGATTTTCACCACTTGTGATCGGCCAAAATCCGGCGACATGGTTTGGGGTTTGGGGTGTGGTCTTGTGTTCATGTCAGTAGCCTTCTGCACTTGTTTAAATAATTTTTTGAAGACAATTAAAAATCGACAGAAAAGGAAATGTGCAGGGCAGTGTATCGGAATTTATTCGATTTCGATATGTTAACATTGTTTAAACAAGCTAGATTATAGGTTAATGGGTGGCTCTGATACCATGAAGGGTTGTGGGAGCGCTCCGGCCATCGAACCGTGGCCAAATGCGGAACAAAAATTTAATAAAACCCGATGCTACCATTACCCAATTCCAAGATCGAAACCATTAACCCTAAAACTAGCAAACCAAACACAAAGAGATAGAATGGTTATACCTAATGCTCCAAGTCCTTCGGGTCTTCCACCATTTCCAAGCTCCTAGTGATGCGGATCGACTTTGGTCGCCGGTCTTCCTTCATCTCCGATGATCCACCTAAGGGAAACGGCACAAGCTCCAGGTTCGCCAAGCGGACCAACTGACCATCCAAGATAGCTAGTAGTGGAGTGTGGGGGGTGTAGAATAGTCTCACCATAATTTTCTCTCAACCATATGCTCAAGTGAGCAACAATAGAAGATGAAGAAGAGGGTGACCAAAACCAATGGCATGAGCAAAGTGGCTAAGTATTTTTGTGTGAGCATGAGAGTGTAGAGAACGCCAAGTTAATCCCAAAAATGAGCAAGAAAACTCTACCAAGAAGTGGCCGCCCCCCCTCTCATGCCCCCATAAAAATCTCATTCCCAATTTGCATTAAACAAATACACCATACCAATCTCAACATGAGCAATGCCCATGCTTTGACCAAAACCCATACCCATGCCATGTCACCTTTTCCACCTCATCTAAAACAAATGATTTTCTAAAGAAAATCAATAATGAAGTGGCATCATCTAAAAGCCATTCCGTATAAATATGGAATGCTTCCCGGTATATGTATAGAAATACACATACGCGTATTCGGACGAAAATACGAATAACCAAGAGAAAATGAATAGTGAGCAATAATACCAGAATATATATATATATAAATACATATGTAAATTATTAAATCAAAACTTGATTTAACAATCTGGCTTAATCCTAAGCCGCTAGTATTATCAACCGTCCGATTAAAGCATGTGCACATATTTAATCAGACACCTGTATGTAACAACATACGCCACCTACACCATATCGCCTGAACCGCGAAAACCCTCTGTGTGGGACTCTAAAGACTCGTTAATACGCTGGCAGTGGGTTTAACCACAAGCACGTCAGCGGCACTAGCTGTACGTAACGGCTACCCAGGTATTGAGCGAAAGGAAGGCCGAAGAGCAAACTCGTCCGAACCCCTAATGAGCCTGTCAGTGACAATATCCATACAGTCTGGTCTGTTCATCTAAGAGTATCGCATATCGAGTTTAGGGGGTGGATAAAGTCAGACCCCTAACAACTCGATAATTCGTGTCGCTATGAAAACCCATCACTACCTGAGAAACTATCGATCCTGGATCGGTAATTCTCACATACCCCGGCCGAGGATTTCTACTGAAGGCCACCCGTGCACGGCGTGACATCAACCCCCAATACCGGGAAAGACGAATCCCCGACGATCCGTTCACTGCCTCCATGTGGCTCGGGACTATACCCAACTAAAACCTGTTTACACGACTCCTTTGAGCCGTGGTAGGGTAGTAATCAAAGCACAGTGGGAACTCACATAAGACAAATGACGATCTCAGGTCGACAGACTAACCTGTACACATGTCACCAGGGAACTGCTATCTGATTATAGGTATAATACCAACTAGCATGTTCCAGGCAAGTCCGTCCAGTGTACTCATAACCTAATGAGCACCTGTATACTATCTTAGGTGAACAACTAATACCAATGGCTTGTGAGACCGGCCACCGCCCCTCGTCAGGGTCTAGATAAGTATACATCAGCCTACACTGGAGTATTGATGCCTAGTC
Organism: Agapanthus africanus; assembly: GCA_030015575.1. Classification (NCBI taxonomy): domain Eukaryota; kingdom Viridiplantae; phylum Streptophyta; class Magnoliopsida; order Asparagales; family Amaryllidaceae; genus Agapanthus; species Agapanthus africanus. The sequence goes on from JASDDO010000024.1 coordinate 655,573,765, forward strand.
TCGATACTCCCACGACCAGGGACATTTAAGGATATGCTTATAGACCCCCAGCTCCCAACACTACTACAAATAAGGGTTGCCCCTACGGATTTATCCGTAGGGGCAACCCACTGCCCCTACGGATATATACGTAGGGGAGAAAAAAGACCCCGTAGGTGCAAAGGCCGCAGGTGCAAGTTGAGGCCCTGAACTTGCCCCTACGGACAAATTTATGCCCCTACGGATATATCAGTAGGTGCTATAGCCCCTACGGAGTACCCCGTAGGGGTAATAAAATCATATATGTAATTTTTTTTTGAATATATTGTATATACCTACGGATATACCCGTAGGTCCTTTTTAGACCCCTACGGATACCTCCGTAGGGGATATAAAGTAGCCCCTACGGTTCAATCCGTAGGGGCCACTCCCAACACACTGCACTGAGATCGGGGGAAAAAATATCAGGAAACCTGATATTTTGCCCCTACGGATAAATTCGTAGGGGATAAACAGTGGCCCCTACGGACATATCCGTAGGGGCACCCCCAACACCCTGCACTGATATCAGGTGGGAAAATATCAGGTTTCCTGATAGTTTGCCCCTACGGATAACTCCGTAGGGGCAACATATGTACCTACGGCGTAATCCGTAGGTACATATTGTCTGTATTTTTTTTAAAAAAATGGGCTGCTAGATTTTTTCCCGCCCTGTGCACATTACTATATACATCAATCAAATCATATATTGCAGTATTCATAATCACATCTCAAGCATATATATAATATACAAAAGAAACCCAAAAACTGAATATGATATAAATACAAACCAATATCAATATCGTTTCAAAATGTAGTACAATGTGATATAAATAAATACATGTTTCAAAAAATAAGAACCAAAAAGCTACCCTAGTTCGGTCCAGCTCCACCTCCGAATAACGTTCGAATAACGCGCGCCTGCTCCTCGGTAAATACACTCTCCAATGCTACATATAAGGGAGTCTGAGCGGCATGTGGAGCTGGCGATGTGGTCTGCGCAGCCGCCGTCGAGGTAGTCGCTTGCGGAGCCGCGGCTGCGGGAGTCTGAGTGGGCGGTGGAGCTACAGGAGCTGTCTGCGGAACCGCAGCCGATGTAGTAGCTTGCGGAGCCGCAGCCGAAGGAGATGCATGTGGAGGCTCGGCCGATCTACCCTGTCGCGTCTGGACATAACGTGTGTAAGAAGCGTGTAAGAACTGTGTATTATTCGAATTCGTTTCATTATTAAGTTATTTCGAAACCCTGTTTGGATATCTACTTTGGAAAAGCATTGTTTATTTTAATTACATATGTATGTATGATTAATCAAACTTAAGTCTAAAACCAAATAAGCTCAAGCTACGTACTAATTATGGATATGTTGATATGTATATAATATGAAATGATATTTTACTATAAAGTAGTATACATACCAGCATCTCCTTCAACTCCTGAACGGTGGCCCTCAAGCTATCCAGTTCCTGATGGACATGCCGGTCACTGGAGACGGAGGAAGTAACCGCCGGGGTGGAGTCCAACCTCATATGGGCCCTGCTAGGGCCCAATCCCCGGCCTCTCTCCCAACCTCCGTGGTGCCCTCCGTGTGCGGCGTCCAGAACTGGGGTCAGCAGCCTCGGATCGTTCTGTCCGGTAAAACCGATCCCCGAGGCCTGGGCCTGCTCAACCACCCGCTCCTACACCCACATTAAGCAGTAAAGTATAAGTATAAAATTTAAACTTGAACCTTCCAAAACTAAAATTTCAAATTTGGGTAGAAAAAATATTAACACTTACGCAGTACTCCTGGGTAGCGACGTCGGGACATCGAAGCTCGCCCGTGGCGGGATCTGTCGAGGTGCCGTGGACGGCAAGATATGCGGACAGCACGCTCGGTGTACCACCTGACGCCACGGTCCGAGATGTCTGCAATATTAGAAAGTAACTCTTAATATTAGAAATATTAGAGAATAACTCTTAATATTGCAGAATATTAGAGAATAACTCTTAATTTACCGATAACTCCATGGCTCGAGTAATGTTCCTCGAGCCACCTGTGTAAGTGGGGCGACCCCTCTTCGCCGACTTCCTGTTCTCCATATTCTGAGCGGCCTGTTTCTGCACAACGCATTAACATTTAGTTTTCTAATTAAGAAACACAAAGAAATAAATTATATCATAAATAATGAATTAAATTTAAAATACATACTTGTTTGCGTTCGGAGTCAAAATAAGCGCACAATAGAGGCCATGTCTCTACGTCGACTCTCGCAAACGCCGGAGTAGATAGGAGGGCCGCTCTCTCTGCCTCGGGGGTCGCTATCCACAGGGAGTAGCAGTCGGCCTTCAGCTCATTCCTGTTGTATCGGACCTTGGCCTGCATGTTCTTCATCAGGCCATTGTACAGAGCATGAAGGTTGAGCACCCTCCCCGAGTGATCAGGGTCGGCTACAGGCTGAAAATCGTAATCCAACTGAAAATACAAAAAAAAACATTGTTATTAGATTGCAAGTGTTAATAATAAATATATTGGATAGATCAAATGAAAATATATATTAATACATACCCGAGCCTGATCAAAGAAGAGGGCGAATGAGCGCTGGTGCTGCTCGCCCCACTCAACGTGAAGTGGATAGTTCTTCACGATCCGGCTCTCGTCTCCCAAATACCGGCCGAACCTCTCGGCATGAGGACCGGTATAGCGATAGTCAAGGGTAAAAAATAGGGGGAATGCTGCCTCCCCCCTAGCTCTATCAGGCCTCAGCCTATGGGACTGATTCGGGCCTCGAGTCCCCCTCTGGGGATGGAGAGGCCCTGCGTCTGCACGAAATATCAAGACAATCAATAATAAGACAAAGTTGTATTAAGAAATCAAGGTTAAACAAAAATTCAAGTGTGATATATACCTCCGGTGATTAGCGCACGAGCCTGGGCCCGAGCAGCAGCACGAGCGGGACGATAGTTCCTCCGGTGAGGAACAACCGGGGTCCCGGACCCGGACGCATCCCCTCCAACTATAAAATAAACATCAACGCTAAATCTCCATGAAGTTCATATTTATTCTATATAGCATATGTAAAATAAATAAATATTTTAAATTTATTCATACTAACCTGCAGACGATGCGGAGGGTACGGAAGCGGCAGGAGTGGCCCCTGTGGAAGGTGTGGACGCACCACCTATAATTAGACAATTAAAAATAGATTTTATAAGTAATTGCAAAAAGAATGTGTAGATCAATAATATAACGTTCTAAATCAATATGCAAGAACTATAGGACATATAAACATACCCGCAGGTGCGGTGGTGTCACCACCTACAGCTAGACAATAATAAAAATTGCTAAGTAAGAGCAAAAGGAATGTGTATATTTATGATATAGCATTCTAAATCAATATACATACACTATATGATATATAAACATACCTGGAGGAGCGGGGGTGGCCTCTGTCCCAGATGTGGACGCAGGACCAACAACTAGACAATTAAAAATAGATTTTATAAGTAATTGCAAAAAGAATGTGTAGATCAATAATATAACGTTCTAAATCAATATGCATGCACTATAGGACACATAAACATACCCGCAGGTGCGGTGGTGTCACCACTTACAGCTAGACAATAATAAAAATTGCTAAGTAAGAGCAAAAGGAATGTGTATATTTATGATATAGCATTCTAAATCAATATGCATACACTATATGATATATAAACATACCTGGAGGAGCGGGGGTGGCCTCTGTCCCAGATGTGGACGCATCACCAACAACTAGACAATCAAACATTGACAATATAAGTAATTTTGACATAAACAGGCATGAATATCTGTAATATTAAATTGAAAATGGATATGCGTGCAGTATACCTGGATGTGTGGCAAAATCCACACGGAAGGAGGCATCCGAAGGGGTCTCCGATCTGGGTGCAAGACCGGCCCTCTGAAGCTCCCTACGGAGCTCTCCGGGCGGCAGAACCGCTCTGCCTCTGCCTCTGCCTCTGCCGCGGCTGGAGCTCCTGCCGCCCCTCGCTGCTCCCGACATCGTCATCAAATCTAGATAAACGGTTCGTAGACGCATTAGACAATCTTTAAAAGTATTGACTATATATGATCTAGAGCGTAAAATGTGAAGTAATAATATAACATTACTGATAACCTTTTTCGTTTCGTGGGCGCATCATACATATCTACTTGGATTTCATCGTCGATGTCTTTTCTAACCCACGTAACTTCATGATCGGTCGAAGACAACCCGTCCTTCGAAACAGACGGTCGGAGCACTTTAAGCCTTCTCTCTTCTTCGTCCTCATCGCTGTCCTCGTATTCTGGGACATCGTAGACATCTCTAGGTTTCCATCGGCATACAACACTCCACCCCGGATGCTTCAAACACTATGAGTAGTATACTTGGAACGCTTAGTTCGGAAAGATAAACGGATCGTCCTGACCGTAAAATCGAAGTGTGTTCACACTGGTCAATCCATATTCATCTTTCCAAGTCCCAAGACTGCTTCTCCACCTGTCTGTATCGGTTCGCGGATCGTACCAAGTACAGTGGAATATATAAAAGGGTTCTGATCGTCCGGGATAATGGATGCCGAGTATACAATTTAAGTACCCATAGTAAATCACACCGTCCGATCCTACCATCGCAATCCCACTATTCTGAGTGATTCTAGATATTTCTATGTCCTTAACTTCGAATTTGTATCCAAGGACACCAAATCCTTTGTAATGTGCAACCTCCATACTAGGAAATTGAGCTAAACATCTTGAATCACTCTCAAATGATGCAGACAAGTTCGGATCGTGGATCTAACAAAACAAATTTTACGATAAATACATAACGATACAAGTTTAGATTAAAACTGATAGCAATAAAATGTAATTCGAATAACTTACATGCTCTGTGACCCAATCACAAAAATTATCCTGATGGTATTTTTCCAAACGCTCTTCGTTCCAATCAGGATGCCCCTCACGTACCTCGTTAAAATGAGTTCTGTTTTCGACAAATAATTGTGACATTAATATTATGTCATTTCATACACACACAAACACAGATATAACAATTAATCCAAAAGAACTTACTCTCTAATTTGTTCAAGACATACGCAATTAAGCAAGATAAACCGGTATATCTTGTTGATAAACATAGTGTCTACCCTCTTATACTCGGCTTTACCATATGGCCCGTCTTGAATTCTTCGTGGTCGGTTAAGCCTTGTCTCAATGTTCTCGTCCAGATAGCGGGAACAAAATGTGGTTGCTTCATCAAGAAGATAACCTTGCATGATAGAACCCTCTGGTCGATTTTTATTGCGTATATACTTCTTAAGAGTGTAAAGGTACCTAATGAGAATATGTTGAATAAATAAACACGGGCATACATGACAAAAATAAATTTATAAATTGCGCGAAACGAAAAATTTAACGTACCTCTCGACGGGATACATCCATCGATATTGTACCGGTCCGGCTAATTTCGCCTCAGTTGCAAGATGAACCGTCAAGTGTATTATGATATCGAAGAATGACGGTGGGAAAATACGCTCAAACTTGCAAAGTATCAACGCAATAGAATTTTCTAGTTTATCCAGCGTCGCAACCTCCAACGTTTTAGCGCACAACTCCCTGAAAAAACAACATAGGTCGTTGATTACTAGACCAACCGAGTCGGGGAGAGAAGTCCTGAGGGCTAATGGAAGAAGGTGCTCCATGATAACATGGTGGTCATGACTTTTCAGCCCGTCGATCTTGCCCTTCACAATTTTTATTTTCTTGCTGAATGATCCTGAGAAACCTGTGGGGACTTTCAAATCATGCAACACCTGCAGGAATCTTTTCTTCTCCGGTTGTGACATATGATAAGCGGCATTGGGAAGTACAAACTTGCCCGGTTTACCCGCTACCGGTTTAGGGTGCAGTTCACTTCTTATTCCCCACTCTTGTAGATCCATCCGGGCATTCATGTTGTCTTTCGATTTCCCGTCTTTACACAGAAGCAAGTTAAGTATGTGCTCTGATACTCCCTTCTCTATATGCATGACGTCCAGACAATGACGCACTGAATTTGTAGACCAGTACGGAAGCTCGAAGAAAATGCTAACTTGTTCCAATATTGTGGTTTGACCTGTCTCGTCGGATCCATCCCGAAGGTCACGTTATTGTAACCATCCCATTTAGCAGTCACGTCCTCTCCGGACAATGGGGATGGAGGCCCAAGAAGCTCCTGATGACCATCAAAGTGAACCGTGTCTAACCTATAGGGTTGGTCTGGAGGCAGAAAACGTCGATGGCCGCAATAACAAACCTTCCTGCTAAAATTCAAAAATTTTGATGTTGTGTGTTCATGGCAATGAGGACATGCTTTGTGACCATGTACGGACCAACCTGAAAGCATTCCATACGCAGGAAAGTCATTAATTGTCCACATTAAAGCCGCACGCAGTATGAAGGTTGTATTTGTGTTTGAATCATATGTCTCTACACCATCAATGAACAAAGTTTTCAGCTCCTCAATCAGAGGTCGGAGATAGACGTCGATATTGTTCCCCGGTGAGTTTGGTCCGTCGATAAGAAGAGGCATCATAAAGTATGATTGGTCCATAGCCAACCAAGGCGACAGATTATAAATTATCATTACAACGGGCCATGTACTGTGACTTCCAGCCATATAGTTGAATGGGCAGAAGCCATCGGCAGCCAGTCCGAGCCGGACATTGCGAGGATCGCTACTGAATATTGCGTGCCTCCTATCGAAATCCTTCCATGCCGGTGAATCTCTTGGATGGCTCATTTTTCCATTTTCGCTTGGAGGAGCACGGTGATGCCAAATCATTGCCTCGGCTGTTTTCTTGCACCTGAATAGCCTCTGTAGCCTCTGTGTTATGGGAAAATATCGTGCTATCTTCACAGGTATATCAGGCTTCTTATCAGAATCTTTTGGCTTATACCTGGCCTCTCCGCATGTTGGACACTCTTTCAAATCTGAATTCTCTTTCCGGTACAACACGCAATTTTTAGGACATGCTTGAATCTTCTCGCACTTTAGACCCAAATCAGACATCATTTTCTGGGCTTCGTACCAGCTTTCGGGCACATTATTTCCCGGAGGCATAGAATCTTTCAAGAACGAAAGAAGCATTGTGAATGACTTGTTGCTCCATCCATTTAGGCACTTAATTTGGAAAAGTTGGACGAACCATGAGAGGGTGGAATACTTCGCATTCTCATAAATTGGTTTCCTAGCATCATTCATGAAATTTTCATATTTATCCGCACGCGGTCCTTGACCGGAAGGAATGTCATCTTCGGTACGAATAGATTCACCTAGGGCAGCCTCTACCATATCCTCCATTTCTTCTGATGGAAATAAATTTCCGTATCCTGCCGTATTACCGAATTCTTCTTCTTCTCCTGCCTCATTATCGTGTTCTCCTTCTTCTACCGCAGTACTGCATTCTTCTCCTTCCCCGTGATATTTCCAAATTGAATAAAGTCTAGTAAACCCATGTTTTACAATATGAAGCTCTGCCAATTCTACCTTCTGCCAGTACTTATTGCCACATCTATCGCACGGACAGAGAATCTTCTCTATTATGATCTTATTATGTGCTCGTGCAAATTCAAGGAAAGCAGCAACTCCTGCGACAAACTTAGGTTGCATACGTTGTTTCCAATCCACATACATCCAGTCCTTAACTCTGACGTACTCATGGGCCATGTTAGACTGAATAACATATAAATTATAGGTTATGCTGACTATATTGAGAAATATAAGAACGGGATAGTTACTGACAAAGGAGAAAATTCATGTATATGCTTTGTGTGTGCGTTTGTCGTTGAAAAGAATAAATTATCGCACGTTATGTTGACCGATAGACGGGGACTAAGTGGCGCTTTTAGTTTCATATATGGGTATCGATGGGAATATGAAGGTTTCATATTATCATATATTGGTTTTAACCCGAACATCTCGAGTCGCTCTCTGATTATGCGTTTGTATGTATGTGTTCCGGCTGTCGGGGGTAGGCTTCTATCCCATTAAGAATGTATAGAGCGAACGCCCATCACTTGTGCTTTCAACCGTTTCGAGTAAATTTCGGCAGCACCTCCCCGCTGTTCTCCGAGTACACTGTAATAGAATAGATAATCATTTCAAAGCTGTGAAACAACGTTGAAATGAACATCTAATCTATCTTTGTACACGGAGAACCAGCGGAAAGGTACCGACGAAATATCTCGAAACGGATGAAAACACAAGTGAACGAAGGCGTTTGCTTTATACATTCTTAACTTGTCCACACGGGACAAATCTATGGGTTACCATACGATTGAATTTTCTCGTCGCGTAGACTATACGACGGTTGTTAGTATCGAGCTATACTGTCCGATATTTAACAACCTTCGTATAGTTCTGGGTCACGACGAGCATCGCACGTATGTTAACCGATAGACGGGGACTAAGTGGCGCTTTTAGTTTCATATACGGGTATCGATAGGAATATGAAGGTTTCATATTATCATATATTGGTTTTAACCCGAACATCTCGAATCGCTCTCTAATTATGCGTTTGTATGTATGTGTTCCGGCTGTCGGGGGTAGGCTTCTATCCCATTAAGAATGTATAGAGCGAACGCCCATCACTTGTGCTTTCAACCGTTTCGAGTAAATTTCGGCAGCACCTCCCCGCTGTTCTCCGAGTACACTGTAATAGAATAGATAATCATTTCAAAGCTGTGAAACAACGTTGAAATAAACATCTAATCTATCTTTGTACACGGAGAACCAGCGGAAAGATACCGACGAAATATCTCGAAACGGATGAAAACACAAGTGAATGAAGGCGTTTGCTTTATACATTCTTAACTTGTCCACACGGGACAAATCTATGGGTTACCATACGATTGAATTTGCTCGTCGCGTAGACTATACGACGGTTGTTAGTATCGAGCTATACTGTCCGATATTTAACAACCTTCGTATAGTTCTAGGTCACGACGAGCATCGCACGTATGTTAACCGATAGACGGGGACTAAGTGGCGCTTTTAGTTTCATATATGGGTATCGATGGGAATATGAAGGTTTCATATTATCATCGAGTATCATATATTGGTTTTAACCTGAATATCTCGAGTCGCTCTCTAATTATGCGTTTGTTGTGCATTCGTGTTGTATGTGTAACATGATTTTAAATCATTGAGATCAAGATTGATAGAACTGATCATCCTACATTGCAATAGTATTCATCAACCAAAAACTATTATTGCAATGGTATACATCTATAACAATCAACAATTAAAACTATAAATATAGGATACTGATATCATAAAGCGTTATGAGACACGTCATCTGCCACGTGTCGTGATCATGGAAATCGCTAATATTGAGCATCATCAAGATTAGATTATGGTTTTGAAGCAAGTTATTGAGCATCTTGGATTGATTTTCAAGTGTTGATTTTTATTTCAACACTTGACAGAATGAAAATCATAAATACAGTTGCAAAATGTGTTCCTCACCCCCATAAAGTGGATCTTAACAATCCAGACAAGACCGTCATTGTTCAAATTGCCAAGGTAGACATAATCTCAGCAGTTATTTATGGTTGCTAGCCTGTATTGCTTGTTGCTATTCTTTTTTTTCCTTGCCCTTTCTTTCTTTCTTTTTTTTTGGGGGTGGGGGGTTGTGTTTGAAAGGTTTTAACCAACTCACTGCTATTTCTAGGCAATGCAGGAATATAACTAGTTTTATCCCCCAAAAGAAAGAGCTTCAGGCTTCATGCGTCAAGCGATGTGTATAATTATAGGATTTTCTTGCTAGCGGTTCATTTACAACTATTCTTTAGTCTATATGCCTAGCATCTGCTACTAGATATTATACACCATATAGGATTGCCGGATGCGGATATGGTAACACCATATCCGACGATTGCTAACGATTCCAGGATCAGACCATCCAACCTTGTTGGAAGACCATAGGATGCCAAGTCGGGTGAGATGGACCAAAACAGATAATTCGGTCCGTTTACATCTCTAGTTCTTGGAAAAGAAATGGCATGCTCTTTAACATTTTGTTTGTTAGCAGCTGAGCTGGGAGAACTTTGGCCGTATGTCTTGGACGGTTAGTAGTACTGAATGGCAGGTGCAAAGATTGTTTCCTCTACCGCTATTAGCTTACCAAAATTCATAAGACAATAAATAAAAGTAACTATCTTTACGGCCTTTGGGAAAAAACCATCTTGGTGACCTCCTTAGGGCTAGAGGGTCGAATTAGTAGCTACCTCCAATCTAATTTGGAGATTCTTTCTGCGGGCTGACCTATGTCTTAAATATTTATTGACATATCAGTTATCATTATTATTTTTTTCCCGTTTTTCCTCTTTTTTAACTTTATGTATTTTCAGATAGAAAAGGGACCATCATAGTATATACTAATGTGTGGATTGGATTCACAAGATATAGGCAAATGGACGCGATACGAATTACCATAAAATCTTAGATAGAAATCTTACAAAAGATATTCAATTAATATCTCGAATGAATTAAGCATTTTACTTGCACTTCACAAGGGACCATATCTCATGCAAATAGAGCACAAAATGAAGAACAGGTGCCGTAACCCTAACCCCAACCCAACAGTAACCCTAACCCCAGCCCCACAGTAACCCTAACCCCAGCCCACCGTAACCCTAACCCCAGCCCCACAGTAACCCTAACCCCAGCCCCACCCCAGCAGCAGCCGAACCCCAACCCTAACCCTACCCCGACCCCGACCCCGACCGCCACCGCGACCCCTGCCCAAACCCAACTCTCGCGCGCGTAACCCCTGTCCAAACCCAACTCTCGTGCGCGCAACCCAGACCCAGCCATGAATAATCCAAAAATGCTTTAATTTACCTCGAGATTTATACCTGAACGGCTGCTGGTGGGCCGGAGCGACGACGGTGGCGATTTGTCGACGAAACCGGCGGTGGCGACGACGGTGGCGACGAAACCGGCGGTGGCGACGACGGTGGCGACGAAATCGGTGGTGGCGACGACGGTGGCGACGGTGGCAATGACGGCTAGGCGATTTGGGGTTTTTTCTCGCGCGTTTGAGGGAGAGAGAGAAAGTGAGCGTAGGCAATCGATCTGGCTTTATTTTAAAACGATATTTACTTGCCCCTACGGACATACCCGTAGGTCTTTTGTTTGCGGCTCCGTAGGGGAAAACACCAAATTAAGAATTAATATTTTTATTCTTGGACATCAGTGCCCGTAGGGGCAACCTTTTAGCCCTACGGATTAATCCGTAGGGCCAAGTTAAATATGCCCTTACGGATGTTGCCATCCGTAGGGGCAACCCCCTATTTTACTAGTGCAAGTATGTGATCGCCATCACAATGCTGGTAGTCAAGCAAGAATCCTATGGGCTTTATCAACATATACATGATGATAAAAACAAACCAAATAGCATACAATCATCTCGAGTAAGACTGTTTTATCGGTATAGGTCCTCCCTCAATCATCATGATCACCTGCCTGCGACTATGATAATTGCCTTAAGGACACTATAGCCAACAGATTCTTCTTTCATTTCTTCATTTCACCATTCTTCAACTTCTCCTTCATCTCCTTCTCCTCCTCTTTCACCTTCCTCTACTTCCATGAACCATCTCCAAAATCTTGCCAAAACACCACTTCACCTTCACTAAAAATGACCATAACCTCATCCTACACCCCATAGCAAGCACAAGTTTGGATTTTGAGCACTTGGAGCATCTAGGGTTTTTCTTGAGTTGCTTCCAAGAGGTATAACCTTCCTTTCTCATCTTGTTAATTAGTTCCTAACCTTCTATTTTAGTTTAGAGTTCGATTTAGTGAGATTTGTGATCTTGGAATTTTCTAGGTTGATGTTTAGTTGGTGTTTTGACTTGTAAAGTGGTAATTGAGGTGTAATGAGTGTTTACAAAACCTTTAGTGACGTTTTTCGGGCCATGACTAGAGACTAGAACCTAAAACCACGAACTTAGAATTTCCCGACGTCGAATATTTGACAGTTTGTAATGATATAATAGAATCTGGAGTGACCCAAGAGACCCATAAATTAAGTTCCCATCACAGTGAGATGAGCAAGAAACCATGAAGCAACCCTAGAACCCCGAACCCTTTTCCCAAAGTTCAGGCCGCAGATAAATTCATGGTAGCCGCTAATTGCGGCCACATCAGGGTGGAATGTGGTGATTTTTAGTTATTGACTTCCTTATGTGATATCTAGAGCAACCCTATATGCAAAATATCTTGAATTGACCTAGGGTAGAATCTAGGAGTAGTTTTCCTAGGTTGCTGATTTCGGGTTTTACGATTTGTGAAACTTGATTTTGGTATTTGAGTTTGGATTTCTGAAACTTGATTTCGGGTCTGGCCACTACAGAATACGCATTTAGCCACGTTCCGCATTTCAGGTTTTGCGATTTCTGAAACTTGATTTAATAATATGATACATATTTCTATTTGATATAATTATATATTAAATAATATTATTAGCTTACTAGTTATTTTCTTCATAATATATATAAATATTAATATATATATATATATGATATATATAAATATATATATATATATATGTATATGATATATATATAGATATTATGAAGCATGGTTGATTTTCTATTTTATGATAATAGAAAAAGAGGTGGAAAATAAGGAGATATTTTGGGCATGGCCAAAGAATGGTTTTTTTCATTTTTATATTACTCTTGACTCACTATTGAAGCATGTTTCCATTTTTTATTTAGAAAAAATGGCATGCTTCATTAAGTGAGGATATTTGTGAGCCATTCTACACTTGGTGTTTTCCCAAGCTCATTTGCCTTAGCTATTTTCTTGAGCTCCATGCACTCTAGCTCTCTCCATTTTCTTCACCTCCTCTTCCAAGCTCAATCCCTGACATGAGTTGTGAACCCTTGAGCTTGTGAGAATCCTAGTGAGCAAAAAAAAAACCTACTTCACCATCCTACACTTGATTAGCAATCAAGTGTAGTGTGTTTCCTTCATTAAAGAGTTTAGTGAAAAGGTAGTTTGGATTAGTGGAGCTTCGGGTGGATCATCTTCGGCATGAAGGTCATTGAAAGAAGCTTGTTCATTCTTCAAGTGGAGCCTAGTGGAGTCGTAGGGACTACAACCCGGAGCATTTGAAGTGAAGGACTCGATCTACAAAGGTTGTTGATTCTATCCTTAGCTTAGTTGTCATTGATATATCATAGTTAAACCTTAATCATCTAGTTTAAGATCTTGGTTAGTGTTGATTAGGACCCCAAATTTTTTTAAAATGGCATTTTTGAAGCCAGTAAAACCCAGTGGTGGTGCTAACATACACTTTCATGGTATCAGAGCTAATTTTAAAATCAACAGAAACTTGATATTTGGGTTTCCGGTTTCAGAGTTGTTTCGGTTTCGCAATTCTATATACATCAAAAATTGATCGAAATGTTTAGCGTCGTATAGATGATGATGATATGTGATACAATATTTGGAATCCACAACAATTAGTTTTGAGAAAACTAGTTTGTGTTTTTTAAATCTAGCCGTTTAGTCTCGTTTGATCGATTGCCACGGAGTTTTGATTCGGATCAAAACTCCGTCGCAATCGCGTTGTTGGGTTACAGCAGTGCCCCGGCCATCAAAATGTGGCCAAATGCGGAACAAAAATTTACTAAACTGGCGCTACCATTATCCGATACCCGTATCTACCCTAAACCCTATACTAGCAAGCATATAAAAGAGATAAGAATGGTTATACCGAGTTGATCCGTATCCTTCGGTCTTCAACCATCTTCCCAAGCTCCTAGTGGTCGTTGTTGGATATATATTCCCTAGAGGCCAGTATTGTATATGTATACATATGGATGCTACGGATTTGTATGTACAGGAAAATCTTGCTCAGTTTTATAGTATATTATTTAACTTGTCTTTATCAGGATATGTGTATTTATTTCTATTGTTGTTATATCTAGCTTGCACATATTGATAAAGAATCGATACAGTAGTATACTATTGTGGTTTGTCTTTATCTAAACATGGAATATGTTATACTCGTTATTGCATATTGCGGTTACATGTTGATAACGCCCGTATGATTTTGCTTGACTACCTGCGTTGTGATGGCGATCATACTTGTGGGAGCAGGGTAGACCATAAGCACATCCTTAAATGGTCCCTAGTCGCGTGAGTATCGAGACTGGGCATTGATACTCCAGAGTAGACTAGTGTATACGTTTCAAGCCCTATCGGGGGATGGTTGGTCCCGCAGCCATTGGTCTGATGCACCTAATATTGGATATATGTATGCCCTAGAGGCCATTATATGATAGTGGATGTATCTATACATGTATATATATATTCAGTATGCATTCTTGCTCGACATGATAGTATGCTATCTCGTTTTTCTTTATCTGACATGTTGATTTGATCATGCTTTTATTCATTCATACATGCTGATAAAGCCCTGAGGATATCGGCTTGACTACTCTGATTATGATGGAGATCATACTAGTGGGACATCTGTAGTCTATAAGCTTATCCTGAAAAGTCCCTAGTCGTAGGTATTTCGAGACGGGGCATTGATATACAAGAGTAGACTAGCGTATATAATAATAGACCTATACGATGGGCAATGAATGTTCCCATATTCATCGATGTTTGACATCAAGATCATATACGGGTGCTCAGTGGTGACTGGGTACACTGGACGGACTCACCGAGAACTCCTATATGGAATTATATCTATCGTCGGATAGCAGTTCTCAGGTGACACTGGTACAGGTTAGTCTGTAGACCCGAGATCGTCATAGAGTCTTGTGTGTTCTCCCACTGTACTTTGATTGCCACCCTATCACGGCTCTACTGAGTCGTGCAAACAGGTGGCCGTTGGGTACAGTCCCGAGACACACGAAGGCAATGAGCGATAGGAGGGGTTTCGTCTCTCCCGGTATTGGGAGTTGATGTTGTGCTGTGCCCGACTGGTTATATCAGTAAGTCCCTGGCCAGGGCTGCTGGGATTTGCTGATAAGTGTTATCAGTAGTTTCTCAATCTGTTATAGACCATTCACCGGAACGACTTATTGAGTTATAGGGGTCGACATGACCATCCCTAGGCTCGATATGCAGCATATCTGACTAAGAGACCGGACTGTACGGTAGTGTTGCCGGTTGGCTCGACGGGAGTTAGCAGGTTCCCTTGTTTTCTTCTGATCGCTCAATACCCGGGTGGCCGCTAAGTTTAGCTGACCTCTTGTGGCTTGGGGGTGCTTGATATGATCATCACCCACTGCCGGTGTATTGACGAGTCTTAGAGTCCCACAAAGGAGTTACCTAGTCCAGGCGAAACGTTGTGGTGCGCGTATGCGATATGCGCATGGACCCGATTAAAATGCGCGTATAGGATACCGAACATCGATCGGGCGGCATGCTTTTGGTGGGGTCATATGTGATATGGCCGGATTGATAAATCAAGTGTTGATTTATCATTTAACCATTAGTTTTCTCACTTAAAACCTTTTCTTGTATATGATGGATGTATGCATGCATGTATGTTTTTCTATCTTTCTTTTAGTTTCATGCACATATGGATGTGCATACATACATACATACACCATCTATCATGGTTGATTACACATGGAAAATGGTGGCAATATAAGACTCACACCATGGTTAAATGAATGGATTGTTATTTGATTTTTGCTTAAAACAAAAGGAATAAAGAAAAGGATAATTCTTGCTTAGCTTCTACACTCTTCTTTAAACCTAACCATGCTCACCTACTTCTAACCCTGAGTTATCCTTCTCTTTGTGTTTCAAACTCAAGTTAAATAATGTCTCCATCATCTAACCATGGTTTAAGATGAGGATTAGAAAATATATATACATATATTTTCTTTTTACTTCACATGAGTTATCATTTTTACTCTTGTTAAAAGAAAGCCACCATCTTCTTCCTCCTTCACCATTGCTCTCTAGACTTTTGTAGGGAGTATAACACACATCAAGAAAGGTTTTTGAAGTGAGAATCACAACCACAACATCATTCTACACAAGTTTAGCCAACTTGTTTAGAGTGTTCTCTTCATTTCTCATCTTGAAAAGTGAAGTTGCGAGCTTGGACTAGGAGCTTCGGGTGGATCGTCGTGGACGCGAGAAGAATTCAAGAGGACCTTCCTCCAACACTCAAGAAGCCAAAGAGTCTAGCGAAGGGAGCTACAAAGGTTGTACTCTCGAAACCCTAGCCTTTGTCGCTTGTAAAATCATAAACCCTAATTTTCTAGGATAAGATCCTTTGTATGCTTGCTTAGCACCATCAAAACTTGAACTTTGTGACATGTGATGCTTCCAAACTCTTCATAGGGTGTTAGGTAAACCTAACATTGCTATCAGAGCCAACCTAGAACATTAGGCGACACTTTTACGAAGTAAAAATCCATATCGGATCAAAATACGACTTTTCGAAGCCTTCTCTGGACATTTTATAAAATCTGACATTTTTCAGAATTAAAAATACTTAAAAAATACACCAGGAAAAACTAAGAAACACAGTGAAAATCGAAGCCCTGAACCGTACAAATCGCCGCGGAACCGCGGCAATTCCTTGCTTATGCCGCGGCTCCGCGGCCGTACAGAGGCATCATTGCATAAAATTTACACTGTAATTCTTATAACTGCTTGTACAATGTTTTAGGTATGTTTAATCTGAATATAGTACTGTATTTTCTGGAGATGGTTTTGGACTCGTAGATTCGATCGGAATTTTCATTTCGTTGCTTTTCCGGGTAAATTATAAAGTATTAAAGTGTTTGAACGAGTATCGTTTTCTCACTATTCACGGGGTTTAAATACTTTGGAGATACGTGCAAGTCTTTTTGTGGTGGACCCTCTAGAAGACAACAAACCTTAACTCGATTATGTGACCATCTTGAACTGCCCTTTGAAACTTAGGGTTTGGGGCAATACGGCGTGCCACATGTGAGGCGTTGGCTTGACCCTTCTACGGCTGGACCGCTACTACTGTGTCACACTCCGGGTTTTTGAACTCCTCTCAAGTTTTGAGCTTTAGGGGATCTTGGATGTTTGATTATTCGTTCGAAAACTTTAATACTGTCTATTTATCTGGAATGTGATACAATATGTGGAATTCATATAGTTTAGGCATGAAATACGAAGTATGTGATATTTCGCATTTATGATGTCTAAAGAGAATGTGGATTCCAAATATTGTAGTTTTACACTTTTTTTTCTGTGACCGTAAGTGTAGTATGTTCGATATCGCCGGTTTCGTTGCTATACATCAACTACAATCGGGGTACGCATACTTACTTACATTGATGATATGAGATATTATGTGTTGCTAAGATATGATGTGCAGGATTGTCGCGATTGAATAGCCGGGGGGTTTTATGTGAGATGAGAGTTTTATATTTTCATTCATGTAAATTCAAATGGAATGTAATATTCTTTTATTTGGGGCACTTCCGGGTTGAGGTTGTGTCACCAGTGTTGTATATTATTTACTTTTCCGCATTAGGATGGACCCAAGGAGGGGAGCATAGGTGACCGGGTTCTGGGGTTCAGTGGGAGGCCATCTCGAGGAGTCGAGACCGGGTCTCCTAAACTCCAGAATCGGTAGGGTCGCTTGCCGCTCTCGTAGGGGTCCAGGGTGTGGTCTTGGCTATTCATCGCGACTGTGGAATCCGTATTTTCTATTCTGGCTAAATACTAAATACGGACTTCCTAGTATATCACACATTATATCTATGTTTCTGCAGCCTGTGTTCTGTGATATCTGAGACGAATGACATATTATATATATGATATATAGTAGACGTTGCTTATGTTTTACACCCGTGCTAGTCCCGTCCCGGTATGCCGTTAGTTAAGTAACCTAACGGTGCATAATGGAACATTGCGGCGAATCCGGATGGCATAAGCGTACGTGTTATTTTCGTTTCTTTTCTGTGATTGGCTTAAGGACTTAAATGATGGGATTACATTAATGTGATTAATGTAAAGAAAATAAACCTAAAAAGATGTTGTAGAATCGGATTTGAAAACCACTCGGCTATTTATGAAAAAGCTATATTTCAAAACTGCGGAGCTTAAGCCACTCCTTTTGAAAACCATTTATTCTACAACGATATCAAGCTCAAAGCATTAAAGATTTTCTTAAAAATCATCCGCAACCCTCCATCATTTTAGGAAGTAGAGTACTTAGTATTCGTGCTACGTTTGTTGACCTTAGCCAAGGCGGAGTGTACGGTAGCTAAGTGATGTCTTCCTACAAATGCATATGATGCAGATTAATTAGGACGGGCATATGACTTTGTTGACCTTAGCCAAGGGTCATGTGAATGGGTCTAATTAATCAAGAAATGACGGGTTGAGCTTGACTAGTACTCGTGATTTGTTGACCTTAGCCAAGGTCACGAGTACTAGGAGTAAAAAACAGATCGGGAATTTCAATAGTTCAAATTTGCAATGAGATTGCATACCTTCCATGTGATGGTTGGATCCCGATCCTGTAAGTCCACGTTGCGACCCCCGGTTCTTACGGGGAGGCGGAAACGGTATAAAATCAAAATTTTAACGCAAGAGGCAACATGGACTAAGCTAGGTCGGGATCTTTACCTAAACTAAAACTAGCAAACTAAGCTAAAGATATTTAGCTACTCGGATGAAGATGGTTATACCTAAACTTGAACTCCTTCTCTTCAAGCTCCGATGGTGGTTCGATGGCTCCTTCTCGTTGTCTCCGTACGCCGAAGATAGATCCACTTGAAAGCTCCAACCTTTAGCTCCTTCTTCGTTCTTTGAAGAAACTAGTTCACTTGGTTTGCTAAACCTAGTGAACTAGAATGAGTAGAGATGATTTAGAATGGGATTTTATCTATGGTTCTTGATTCTCAACTCATGAGACAAGAGAACCATAGATCAAGAGAGGGAGCAAGAGGTTGAGGGTGAGAGCAAGAGGAGAGCTCAAGAACAAGAGAGAGAATGAGCAAGAAGGAATGAGCAACTCTTTTGTCTTTCACCCTCTTATAATCCAAAGTGATCATAACTCATCATATCAAAAAAGTCTTATGTGATGGTTAGAAGCAACCATAACCTTATCATGTCATGCACTCATTTTACTCAAATGAGCAAGCAAGAAAAAGTCTTTGGCATGAAATGATAACCATGGTTATCATGATGGTCAACTAGTCAAGCCTAGTCAACCGGTCAACAAGTCAACAAAAGTCAACAAGTCACCAAAGTCAACAAGTCAACAAAAGTCAACAAGTCAACAACCATATCACCATAATACTTAATTAATATAATAGTTAATCACATATCATATTCTCATTAGGGTTGAGCAAAAAGTCAAAAAGTCAACGGTCAACTGTCAACAACCCTAATGAGAATCCGCTGTCTGTGCCTCCCTGTCAACTGTGCATACACACCTGCATCCGCGTTCCGAGGAACACGAATGCAAACTGGATAAATCCAATCCCATAAGGTACACTAGGATCTGGCTTAAACCAAAGCCCGCTAGTGTAAACTGTCCGGACACTGTACGTGCACAAGTGCACGGATGTGACCGAACCCTGTCGCAAAACCATGCGACCTGTCGCAATACCATGCGACCTCTACTCTTTTGCCTAAAGGCGAAAAGCTTTCTGTGTGGGACTCTAAAGACTCGACACTACGCTGGCAGTGGGTTTAACCACAGACCGCAAGCGGCACTAGCTGTGCGTAACGGTCCCCAGGTAATGCCGACAAGAAGACCGACGAGGCGAAACCCATCTGAACTCCTACTGAGCCTGAGTGTGACATTCTCCGTACAGTCCGGTCTGTTCGTCTGATACATCGCATGGCGGGCCTAGGGGGCGGTAAACGTCAGTCCCCCAATAGCGGTACAAGTCGTGCCGGAGTGAAGCCCAATACACCCTAAGATAACACTGGAAACCTACCAGTATATCTCGTTTGCCCTGGCCAGGGACTACTCGTGTAATGGCTCTCCTAGACACAGCGCGATGTCAACCCCCAATACCGGGAGAGACGAATCCTGTCTAACCGTCACTGCCTCCAAGTGCTTCGGGACTGCACCCAACCACCACCTGTTTGCACGACTCCTTTGAGCCGTGGTAGGGTAGTGATCAAAGTACAGTGGGAACACACCCGAGGCGAAGTGACAGTGTCAAGTCAGCGGACTAAGCTGTACTCATGTCACCTGGGAACTGATAACTGACGATAGGTATAATACCAACTAGTCAGTTCCCGACGAGTCCTGTCCAGTGTACCCGTAACCTAACGAGCACCCGCATACTATCTCAAGTACGACGTACTGACGGCTGTGGGACAGACCGTCTCCCACACTGGGATGAGAAGCGCATGCGCTGGTCTACTCCGGAGTATCGATGCCCTGTCTCGATAGTCCTGCGACCAGGGACCTGCATAAGGATGTGCTTATAGATTACCCAGCCCCACTAGTGTGACGGCCATCACAACGCTGGTAATCAAGCAAAGATCCTAAGGGCTCCACTAATGCGTATAAGTGATATACTGAAATAAACACAAGTACACATTGAAGTAGAAACAAACCAAGTAGCATACTACTATTTTGAGCAAGATTGTATATACAAGGTGAATATCCCAAGCATCCATTAAGTAATATACAAACTAGTATGATACAGTAATGGCCTCTAGGGCATATACACTAACAATCTCCCACTTGCACTAAGGCCATGTACTGGCGTATCGAAGACCTATCATCTCGATCAGCCGCTCGAACTGAGTCTGGGGCAGGGCCTTGGTGAATGGATCTGCAGTGTTATCTTCTGAAGCGACTCTCCGAACCTCGATCTCCTGGCGATCTACGATCTCCCTGATCAGGTGATACCGCCTCAAGATGTGCCTGGATCTCTGATGGGACCTGGGTTCCTTCGCTAAAGCTATAGCCCCGTTGTTGTCGCAATACAGAGGTATTGGATCAACAATGGACGGAACCACCTGAAGTTCTTTCAAGAACTTCCTCATCCAGACAGCTTCTTTTGCGGCATCAGATGCAGCGATGTATTCCGCTTCCATCGTCGAGTCTGCAACGGTTTCCTGTTTGGAACTCTTCCAACACACCGCCCCTCCATTGAGGGTAAAGATAAAACCCGACATGGACTTGGAATCATCCTTGTCACTCTGGAAGCTGGAGTCAGCAAAGGCCTCGATCTGGAGGTCTTTTCCGCCATACACCAAGAACATCTCCTTAGTCCTTCTCAGGTACTTGAGAATGTTCTTTACCGCTATCCAGTGTTTCTCCCCAGGGTTTGACTGATACCGGCTTACCACACTCAGTGCATAAGCTACATCCGGTCTGGTACACAACATCGCATACATTATAGAGCCTACCGCAGAAGCGTAGGGTATAATAGACATGCGATCCCTCTCTAAATCAGTCTTGGGAGACATCTCTTTAGAGAGGGTGATCCCGTGACAAGCCGGTAGGTTACCGCGCTTGGAATCTTCCATACTGAACCTCTTCAGTATGGTGTCGATGTACCTGGACTGCGAAAGTCCTAATATCCTCTTGGATCTGTCACGGTAGATCCGGATACCCAGAATGTATGAGGCATCACCCAGGTCTTTCATGGAGAACCTGTGTGACAAGAACCCCTTGACAGATTGTAGCATAGGAATGTCATTTCCTATTAAGAGAATGTCATCCACGTATAAAACGAGGAATACTACAGTTCTCGCTACAAATCTACTATAGATGCATGGTTCATCTGGATTTTTGATAAAGCCAAATTCTTTGACCGTCTCATCAAAGCAGATGTTCCAACTCCGCGATGCCTGCTTTAGTCCATAGATGGACTTAAGCAACTTGCACACCTTTCCGCTGCTCCCACTCTGAATGAAACCCTCTGGCTGGTCCATATAGACACACTCCTCTAAATTTCCATTTAGAAAAGCTGTCTTTACGTCCATTTGCCAGATCTCATAATCGTGGAAAGCAGCAATGGCAAGAAGGATCCGAATGGATTTCAGCATGGCTACTGGAGAAAAGGTTTCGTCGTAGTCCAAGCCAGGTCTTTGACGAAAACCCTTTGCTACCAGCCTAGCTTTATAGGTCTCAACCTGTCCATCTACACCAATCTTCCTTTTGAAGATCCACTTGCATCCTACGGGTTTTACCCCGTCTGGAGCAATGTCCAACGTCCATACCTTGTTGGTGTACATGGACTCCATTTCGGTCCGCATTGCATCCAGCCATTTCACTGAGTCAACGCTCTGAACGGCCTGCTGGAAGCTAGTAGGCTCATCATAATCTATGATGCAATCCTCTCTATCCCCGTCTATGAGAAAACCGCAGTATCTCTCGGGCGGATGAGACTGCCTACTACTCCTGCGGAGCGGCGTAGGAATGTCCTGTTCTGTTGAACCCTCTGGTTCCACTAACCTTTCAGTAATAGTCTGTGGTTCTGGAATTTCTTCCAGTTCTATTGCGCTCCCACTAATTTCCTTTTCCAAGAACTGGTGTTCTAGAAAGTGGGCATTACGAGAAACAAGGACTTTTTGTTCCTCTGCGTAGTAGAAAAGATACCCCCTGGTGTTCTTTGGGTATCCCACAAACTTGCACAGTACTGAGCGTGCCTCGAGTTTGTCCGCATGCTGCTTTTTGACAAAAGCTGGACATCCCCAGATCTTCAGATATTGAAGATAGGGTTTCTTCCCACTCCACATTTCATATGGGGTGGTAGGCACAGTCTTAGTCGGAACTCGGTTCAAAAGGTATGCAGCTGATTCTAGCGCATACCCCCAGAATGATCGCGGTAACTCAGCGTTACTCATCATGGACCGCACCATATCCAATAGGGTGCGGTTCCGTCTCTCCGATACACCGTTATGTTGCGGGGTGTACGGAGGAGTGAGCTGAGAGAGAATTCCGTTCTCTTTTAAGTAGTCCAGGAACTCGGCACTTAAGTATTCTCCACCTCGATCCGATCTTAGAATCTTAATACTTTTGCCGGTCTGTTTCTCTACTTCATTCTTATACTCCTGGAATTTTCCAAAGGCCTCGGACTTATGTTTCATTAAGAAGACATAGCCGTACCTTGAGAAGTCATCCGTAAAAGTAATGAAGTAAGAATGTCCGCTTCGGGCATGTGTAGACATTGGACCGCACACGTCACTGTGTACGAGTCCCAAGAGCTCGCTCGCTCTTACTCCTTGTCCAGTAAACGGAGTCTTTGTCATCTTTCCTTTGAGACAAGATTGACAAGTGGCATACGATTGATATTCGAACGCATTCAAATATCCTTCTGTATGTAACTTAGTCAACCTTCTCTCATTGATGTGACCCAATCTACAATGCCATAAGAAAGTCTGATTTATATCTGGAGACTTTCTTTTGTGTGTATTCTGGACATTAAAAATCTGTGGTTGGTTTAACACGTATATACCATTACTCAATGTACCTGACCCAATCAAAACTTGATTAAGGTGAATGTTTACAACATTACTTACAAACGCAAATTCATAACCTTCTTTAGAAACTAAAGATACAGAAATGATATTACAAGTTGCGTTGGGTACAAAAAAGCAATTACGCAAAACCAAAACATGTCCATCTGACATTCCCAGGTGATAGTCCCCCACGGCTTTAGCATCCATGCTAGCTCCGTTTGCAACTCTGAGGGTCATGTCACCTGCTTTCAAAACACTACGGTTTCTCAACGCCTGCAAAGAATTACAGATATGAGATCCTGATCCGGTATCCAATACCCAGGAAGTAGAGTTTATTGAAAGACAGTTTTCAATAACATACACACCTGAAGCTGAAGCTGCAACCTGCTTCAATTCCTGTGTTCTGGCCTTCCAGGCCCTGCAATCATTCTTCCAGTGTCCTTTCTTATGACAATAGAAGCATTCTTCCTTATCCACAAGCTTCCCCGCTATCTTTGTTGCTTTACCTTTTCCCTTCGTATCCACTTTACTAACACCGCCCCTTGGTTTGGCGGGGGCCTTCTTCTTCTTTCCCTTGGCTTTCGCCTTGGACCTAGAAGAAGATGATCCTCCTACAAACAAAGTGGATGTATCCCTACTTTTCTGTAGGGTGCCCTCTGCGCTCCTCAGCATGTTGAGGAGCTCTGATAGTTCAACCTCCTTTTCTTGTAGGTTGAAGTTCAGTATAAACTGGGCGTAAGTGGAAGGAAGGGACTGGAGAACTATATCCGTATATAGCTCACTCTCCAATGTGATCCCTAGATCAGCGAGCTCCTCAATGAAGCCGATCATCTTTAGCACGTGCTCGGCTACTGATGATCCGACGGCCATTCTTGTCGAAAATAACTTTTTCGACGCTTCGTATCTTGCGATACGTGATTGCTCTCCATACAGTTCTTTTGTATGGAGCAATATGGACTCCATGTCCATATTCTCATGCCTCCTCTGATGTTCGTTGTCCATCGAGGCAAGCAGGAGGCACTTGGCCTTCGCACTATCAATCTCCCAAGTCTTGCGGATTTCCTTATCCGCGACACTGGAAGTTGGACCAGGGACAGGGGGAGCTTTGGTGGTAAGAAGATACCCCAGCTTGTCATAAGTGATTGCTATCTTGACATTCCTGAGCCAATCTTTGTAGTTTGGCCCTGTCAGTTTGTTTTTATCTAGGAGTAACTTAAGTCCAGTCATGTTGATTGGTCGCTGCAATTAGGAGAGAGAAGAAGAAACACTCAGCATGATGCTCTTGCAAGTTTAGAGTGGTTTTTAATTTGTCTAAACTGGATGGCTCCCACTGTTTCTCGAATCCCTCCTCAAACCATAAAGGAAGAATTAGTCAGGATCAATCCCACCGTACAATACTTGCTTAACCGTTCAGCCAGGCCGGTGTCGGTACTTCGAGGGAGGTTTTCCAACGCTTTCGCGAAGTTCCTTAATTAAAGAACCTCTTTTCCCTGGGGACGTAGCCCCGCTAACACCTTTCTAGGCACCTACTAGGTTTATAGCATTGATCGTTAAGTGAGAAATTTCCCGAGGAGTAGCATATACTCACAGTAGGATCGGGATCCAAATATCATCGCGTGACGAAACTGAAGGAATCCTACCAGAATCATCACACTCCAAATGGTATGCAAATCTAGCAAGTTTCAGTACTTATGAAACTCCCGATGTGGATTTTTGCCCCATGCTCTTATGACCTTGGCGTGAGGTCAAAATGTCATAAGTCACATGTCAAGTTCGTCCCATCATTATCCAGGTTAATTTGAATCCACCCGTACATACCCTTGACGTAGGCCAAAATGGCAGTACGACTGTCTCAAACCAACGCATTCTATCTATGCAACAGATAAATATCCGGCAGCTACCAATCACTATGCCTTGGCGTGAGGTCAAAATACATAGCTTGAATACTACCGAATATTTAACTGAAATGATGGAGGGCTACAGATGGTTTTGGCAAAACCGTGAACGTAGTGAACTTGATTTGGTCGATGGAACGAGATAGCTTTTAAATGGAGTGGCTCAAACTCCGTATTTTAAAAGTTTGTTTTGAAAAGAACCGAGTGGTTTTTCGAAAGTGTTCCAACGACTTTAACTTGGTTTATTATCTTGCATTAGTTCTTTTAATGCGTGATATTCTTGCATTAGTTCTTTTAATGCGTCCCATCATTTAATCCTACCATTGCAGAAAACAACCAAAATATGACGTACGCTTATGCCATTCGCATTCGCCACGGGGCCCCGTCATTACCCGTTAGGTTACTTAACTAACGACAGAGCGGGGGCTGGGCTAGCGCGTCTGTAAAACATAAGCAACGCCTAAATAATATCATATATAGATATACTGCAATGATAAACATTTCAGATCACAGATAAATACATTGGATATACTAGCAATCTGTAATTTGTACGAGCCTGTAACAAAAACAGATAACACGGTCGCGGTGAATAGCCAAAACCCCACCCAAGACCCCTACGGGTGCGGCAAACTACCCGCCAAGTACCCGAAGCGTAGCAACCTCCCTCATCTCCATGAGTAGGCCACTCGACACTTCGGCATACCCGGTAGTTTGTGCACCCCTCCATGGGTCTATCCTAGGAGCAAAAACAGTAAAAAGAAATTATACAATAACGGCTACAACCCCTTCCCGGTTGTGCGGCCATACAAATAATTATTACATCAATTTACAAATTTACATGAATTGCAAGAAAAGAAAACTCTCGTCTCACAACCCCCGGCTATTCACCCGCGACAATCCAACATATTTATATACACATTCCAGCACATTACAGATCATGTATAACCCCGACTAATCGACTTATAGCGATTAGCCGACGTTCAATACATGCAAACATCACAGATATAACCATCATAGTCAAAGTGCAGTGAAGTTCGGAAAAATACGGAATTATAGGACCCCAAAAGGAAATTTCTTTTCTGGAAAATCTGGGCACATATAATATATATTAAAAATCCCAAAACCAACACAGACACACACTGCACGAAAAACGATGCAGAGAAGACGACAAAGCGCGGCGGTTCCGCGGCGGCTGCCTAGCTCACGCGGCGGAAGGGCGGCGGTTTGGACGAATTACTGTATCGTTTTTCTTGGGTGTTCACACAAAACCCTGAGCCGAATTTACAAGTGTAAAGTTTTTCATTTTGAGCCAAAAAAATTTCAACAGAAACTCAGTTTTTGTAAATGTTTGGTTTTTGGATTTTTCCGGTTCCGAACTTCGTTACACTTTACTACCAAGCTAGTTTAAGTTTAGTTAGTCTCTGATACCACTGTAAGTCCACGTTGCGACCCCCGGTTCTTACGGGGAGGCGGAAACGGTATAAAATCAAAATTTTAACGCAAGAGGCAACATGGACTAAGCTAGGTCGGGATCTTTACCTAAACTAAAACTAGCAAACTAAGCTAAAGATATTTAGCTACTCGGATGAAGATGGTTATACCTAAACTTGAACTCCTTCTCTTCAAGCTCCGATGGTGGTTCGATGGCTCCTTCTCGTTGTCTCCGTACGCCGAAGATAGATCCACTTGAAAGCTCCAACCTTTAGCTCCTTCTTCGTTCTTTGAAGAAACTAGTTCACTTGGTTTGCTAAACCTAGTGAACTAGAATGAGTAGAGATGATTTAGAATGGGATTTTATCTATGGTTCTTGATTCTCAACTCATGAGACAAGAGAACCATAGATCAAGAGAGGGAGCAAGAGGTTGAGGGTGAGAGCAAGAGGAGAGCTCAAGAACAAGAGAGAGAATGAGCAAGAAGGAATGAGCAACTCTTTTGTCTTTCACCCTCTCATAATCCAAAGTGATCATAACTCATCATATCAAAAAAGTCTTATGTGATGGTTAGAAGCAACCATAACCTTATCATGTCATGCACTCATTTTACTCAAATGAGCAAGCAAGAAAAAGTCTTTGGCATGAAATGATAACCATGGTTATCATGATGGTCAACTAGTCAAGCCTAGTCAACCGGTCAACAAGTCAACAAAAGTCAACAAGTCACCAAAGTCAACAAGTCAACAAAAGTCAACAAGTCAACAACCATATCACCATAATACTTAATTAATATAATAGTTAATCACATATCATATTCTCATTAGGGTTGAGCAAAAAGTCAAAAAGTCAACGGTCAACTGTCAACAACCCTAATGAGAATCCGCTGTCTGTGCCTCCCTGTCAACTGTGCATACACACCTGCATCCGCGTTCCGAGGAACACGAATGCAAACTGGATAAATCCAATCCCATAAGGTACACTAGGATCTGGCTTAAACCAAAGCCCGCTAGTGTAAACTGTCCGGACACTGTACGTACACAAGTGCACGGATGTGACCGAACCCTGTCGCAAAACCATGCGACCTGTCGCAATACCATGCGACCTCTACTCTTTTGCCTAAAGGCGAAAAGCTTTCTGTGTGGGACTCTAAAGACTCGACACTACGCTGGCAGTGGGTTTAACCACAGACCGCAAGCGGCACTAGCTGTGCGTAACGGTCCCCAGGTAATGCCGACAAGAAGACCGACGAGGCGAAACCCATCTGAACTCCTACTGAGCCTGAGTGTGACATTCTCCGTACAGTCCGGTCTGTTCGTCTGATACATCGCATGGCGGGCCTAGGGGGCGGTAAACGTCAGTCCCCCAATAGCGGTACAAGTCGTGCCGGAGTGAAGCCCAATACACCCTGAGATAACACTGGAAACCTACCAGTATATCTCGTTTGCCCTGGCCAGGGACTACTCGTGTAATGGCTCTCCTAGACACAGCGCGATGTCAACCCCCAATACCGGGAGAGACGAATCCTGTCTAACCGTCACTGCCTCCAAGTGCTTCGGGACTGCACCCAACCACCACCTGTTTGCACGACTCCTTTGAGCCGTGGTAGGGTAGTGATCAAAGTACAGTGGGAACACACCCGAGGCGAAGTGACAGTGTCAAGTCAGCGGACTAAGCTGTACTCATGTCACCTGGGAACTGATAACTGACGATAGGTATAATACCAACTAGTCAGTTCCCGACGAGTCCTGTCCAGTGTACCCGTAACCTAACGAGCACCCGCATACTATCTCAAGTACGACGTACTGACGGCTGTGGGACAGACCGTCTCCCACACTGGGATGAGAAGCGCATGCGCTGGTCTACTCCGGAGTATCGATGCCCTGTCTCGATAGTCCTGCGACCAGGGACCTGCATAAGGATGTGCTTATAGATTACCCAGCCCCACTAGTGTGACGGCCATCACAACGCTGGTAATCAAGCAAAGATCCTAAGGGCTCCACTAATGCGTATAAGTGATATACTGAAATAAACACAAGTACACATTGAAGTAGAAACAAACCAAGTAGCATACTACTATTTTGAGCAAGATTGTATATACAAGGTGAATATCCCAAGCATCCATTAAGTAATATACAAACTAGTATGATACAGTAATGGCCTCTAGGGCATATACACTAACAGATCCCACCGTGGGCAATAGTTGCTCCTAAGACAGTTTTACGGTTTACAATTAGCTAACTCATTAGGTGTCTAGAAAGGTGTTAACGGGGCTCCGCCTCTGGGAAAACGAGGTTTACACTAATTAGGTCCGTGCGAAAGCACGGGGAACCTCACTCAAGTACCGACACTGGCCTGGCTGAATGGTTAGAGAAGTTGTAGACTGTAATTAATCCTGGCTAGTTTTTCTTTTTAAGGTTTGAAAGAAAAACTCGATAAAAGCAGTGGGAAACATCGATTGGACAAGATAATAACCAATCTGATCTATGCAAGAGCTTTCACTGAGTGTATTCTTTTCTCTCTCTTAATGGCAGATACCCATGACTGGACTCAAGCTTCTACTAGATAAAAACAAACCGAATGGGACCAATTATAAAGACTGGCTGAGGAATCTGAAAATCGCCTTGACTTATGATAAAGTATCATATATCCTCACGGCTTCAGCCCCGCCCGTCCCAGGTCCAAAATCCTCAGTTGCGGACGTTGAAGTCCGCAAGACATGGGACGCTAACTGTGCCACGGCCAAATGCCTCGCGCTTGCATCGATGGATAACACACATCAAAAGCAGCACGAGGATATGGACATTCACGGTATATTGCTCCATACAAAGGAGTTGTATGGAGAGCAATCCCGCGTATTACGATACGAAGCATCAAAGAAATTGTTTCAGATGCGAATGGCCCCTGGCACATCAGTAGGAGACCATGTTCTGAAGATGATAGCTCTTATAGAAGAGCTTGAGGACCTTGGATGGACGATAGACAATGAACAATATATAGATATTATTCTGCAGTCCCTCCCCTCCACCTTTGCTCAGTTCATAGTTAACTTCAACATGCATGGCATGGAGAAGGAACTCCCTGAACTCCTTAATATGTTAAGGAGTGCAGAGAGCACTATGAAATTAGCAAAAACTCCCGTTATGACTGTTGGACAGTCTTCCTCTTCTCGCCCGAAAGCTAAGGCCAAGGGAAAGAAAAAGAAGAAGCCCACCAATCCTAAGGGTGGAGTTAAAAAGGTGAAGGGAAAGGAAAAGTCCAAGGCTGGAGACTCGGGGAAAGGCGAATGTTTTCATTGCCACAAGACAGGACATTGGAAGCGCAACTGCACGGAGTACTTAAGTCTCAAGAAGAAGCATGGTGATGCTTGTGCTTCAGGTGCGTTTGTAACAGAAAACTGTTTTTCAATAAACTCTGCTTCCTGGGTATTGGATACCGGTTCAGGTTCTCACGTTTGCAATTCTATGCAGGGGCTGAGAAATAGCAAAGTTTTGAAGACAGGTGACCATACTCTACGCGTTGGAAATGGTTCCAATGTACATACAGTCGCAGTTGGAGAGTATCACTTTGGGTTGCCATCTGGATGTACTTTGGTTTTGAATCCATGTTATTTTGTACCAAGTATGCTTTGTAATATAATACCCGTTTCTTTGTTGGACAATGAAGGGTATAATTTTGTATTGCAGAACAATGTTATGAACATTCACCTGAATCAAATGTTGGTTGGGTATGGTACGCTTAATAACGGAATATATGTCCTAAATCAACACACAGTTTTTAGTATACAACACACTAATAAAAGAAAACTTTCAGAATTAAATGAAGCTTTTCTTTGGCACTGTAGACTTGGTCATATTAACGAAACAGGACTAAACAAGTTACACAAAGATGGATATTTAAACTCTTTTGAATATAAATCTTATGCAACTTGCCAGTCTTGTATCAAGGGTAAAATGACCAAAACTCCGTTTACCGGACACGGAGAAAGAGCTACTGAGCTCCTAGGCCTCATACATCGTGATGTATGTGGGCCAATGTCTACACAGGCTAGAGGCGGTTTTTCATACTTCATTACATTCACTGACGATTTCTCAAGATTCGGTCATGTATTTTTATTAAAGCACAAGTCCGAAGCTTTCGTGAAATTCATTGAATATAAATAAGAAGTAGAAAAACAAACCGGCTTGAGTATTAAGATGCTTCGATCAGATCGAGGTGGTGAGTATCTCAGTACAGAATTTGCAAACTTCCTAAAAGAGAATGGGATTCTCTCTCAGCTCACTCCTCCTTACACACCACAGCACAACGGTGCATCAGAACGATGGAATAGGACCCTATTAGATATTGTCCGGTCCATGATGAGTGACGCTAAGTTACCTGTCTCGTTTTGGGGGCATGCATTGGAGACTGCAGCGTTTCTACTAAACAAGGTTCCAACCAAAACCGTATCTACCACGCCATATGAGATATGGCATGGGAAGAGACCATCTCTTAAGAGAATTAAGATTTGGGGTTGCCCGGCCTATGTTAAAAAGCAGAATCCGGACAAACTCGAGACACGGTCAGTCATGTGTAACTTTGTGGGATATCCAAAGAATTCTTATGGATATCTATTCTACCACAAAGAGGAACAAAAGGTGTTTGTTTCTCAACATGCCACATTCTTGGAAAAAGAGTTTTTCACAGATAAAGATGATGGCAAAGTGTGGATCTAGAAGAGGTTCTAGAGACACAAACTACAAATAACGATTTGATTGAACCGGCTGTTGCAAAAGAAACTGAAGAACCTCGGCCACTCCGTAGGTCTGGTAGGACTTCTCGCCCACCGGAGAGGTACTACGGTTTCCTCATTGATGGTAACGGAGAAGACTGCATCATGGATGATGATGATCCTACCATTTTTCAGCAAGCTATCACGAGTAGAGACTCTGTGAAGTGGCTGGATGCCATGAGATCCGAAATGGAGTCTAAGTACACCAACAAAGTATGGACTTTAGACGTTGTACCCCCAGGGGTAAAACCTGTAGGGTGCAAATGGATCTTTAAAAGAAAGATTTATGTAGATAGGCAGGTGGAGACCTATAAGGCAAGACTTGTGGCGAAGGGTTTTCGTCAAAGACCAGGTTTGGACTATGACGAGACTTTTTCTCCCGTAGCCATTCTTAAATCCATTCGGATCCTACTTGCTATTGCTGCTGACTACGACTATGAAATCTTGCAGATGGACGTTAAAATCGCATTTCTAAATGGAAATTTAGAAGAATGCGTTTATATGGATCAGCCAGAGGGCTTCATTGACAGTGGGAGCAGCGGGAAAGTATGTAAATTGCTTAAATCCATATATGGGTTAAAGCAGGCATCACGGAGTTGGAACATCTGTTTCGATGATGTCATCAAAGAGTTTGATTTCATCAAAAATCCAGATGAACCTTGCGTTTATAAGAAGGCTGTAGGGAGAGCTTTCACATTCCTCGTATTGTACGTGGACGACATTCTTCTGATAGGAAATGATATTCCTATGTAAATTGCTTAAATCCATATATGGGTTAAAGCAGGCATCACGGAGTTGGAACATCTGTTTCGATGATGTCATCAAAGAGTTTGATTTCATCAAAAATCCAGATGAACCTTGCGTTTATAAGAAGGCTGTAGGGAGAGCTGTCACATTCCTCGTATTGTACGTGGACGACATTCTTCTGATAGGAAATGATATTCCTATGCTACAGTCGGTCAAATCTTTCTTATCACTAAGGTTCTCCATGAAAGACCTGGGTGATGCCACATACATTCTGGGCATAAGGATCTATAGGGATAGATCCAAAAGGTTATTGGGATTGTCCCAAAACAGGTACATTGACACCATCCTAAAAAGGTTTAGTATGGAAGACTCCAAGTTGGATACCTTACCCGCTTGCCATAGGGTCACTCTCTCCAAGGATTCTTGTCCAAAGACCGACGAAGAGAGAGCTCGCATGAGTGTTATACCCTATGCTTCGGCAGTAGGATCTATAATGTATGCGGTGTTGTGTACACGCCCAGATGTAGCTTATGCACTTAGTGTTGTAAGCAGGTATCAATCAAACCCAGGGGAGAATCACTGGACAGCCGTGAAGAACATTCTTAAGTACTTACGAAAGACTAAAGAATTATTCTTGGTGTATGGTAATGGAGATCTCCAAATGGAGGCCTTTACCGATTCGAGCTTCCAGAGCGATAAGGACGACAGCAAATCTATCTCTGGGTTTGTATTTACCCTCAATGGAGGGGCGGTGAGTTGGAAGAGTTCCAAACAAGATACCGTTGCAGACTCTACGATGAAAGCTGAGTACATTGCTGCAAATGATGCCGCCAAGGAAGCCGTCTGGATGAAGAAGTTCATCTCGGAGATAGGAGTAGTTCCAACCATTATTGATCCAATACCTTTGTATTGTGATAATAATAGGGCTATGGCGTTAGCCAAAGAGCCCAGATCCCATCATCGGTCCAGAAACATCCTGAGGCATTTTCATTTGATCCGGGAGATTGTAGATCGCTGCGAGATAGAGATTAGGAGAGTAGACACAAAGAATAACGCCGCGGATCCATTCACCAAGGCCCTCCCTCAGCCGCAGCATGAGCGACTTTTTGAGATGTTGGGTATGAGATACGCCAATAACTGACCTTAGTGCAAGTGGGAGATTGTTGGATATATGTATGCTCTAGAGGCCATTATATGATAGTGGATGTATCTATACATGTATATATATATTCAGTATGCATTCTTGCTCGACATGACAGTATGCTATCTGGTTTTTATTTATCTGACATGTTGATTTGATCATGCTTTTATTCATTCATACATGCTGATAAAGCCCTGAGGATATCGGCTTGACTACTCTGATTATGATGGAGATCATACTAGTGGGACATCTGTAGTCTTTAAGCATATCCTGAAAAGTCCCTAATCGTTGGTATATCGAGACGGGGCATTGATATACCAGAGTAGACTAGCGTATATGATACTAGACCTATACGATGGGCGATGAATGTTCCCACATTCGTCGATGTTTGACATCAAGATCGTATACGGGTGCTCAATGGTGACTGGGTACACTGGACGGACTCACCGAGAACTCCTATATGGAATTATATCTATCGTCGGATTGCAGTTCTCAGGTGACACTGGTACAGGTTAGTCTGTAGACCCGAGATCGTCATAGAGTCTTGTGTGTTCTCCCACTGTACTTTGATTTCCACCCTACCACGGCTCTACTGAGTCGTGCAAACAGGTGGCCGTTGGGTACAGTCCCGAGACACACAAAGGCAATGAGCGATAAGAGGGGTTTCGTCTCTCCCGGTA
The DNA here is from genome assembly GCA_030015575.1 of Agapanthus africanus. NCBI lineage: Eukaryota > Viridiplantae > Streptophyta > Magnoliopsida > Asparagales > Amaryllidaceae > Agapanthus > Agapanthus africanus. The sequence goes on from JASDDO010000024.1 coordinate 655,607,898, forward strand.
TTGGGAGTTGATGCTGTGTTGTGCCCGACTGGTTATATCAGTAAGTCCCTGGCCAGGGCTGCTGAGATTTGCTGATAAGTGTTATCAGTACTTTCTCGATCTGTTATAGACCATTCACCAGCACGACTTATTGAGTTATTGGGGTCGACGTGACCTTCCCTAGGCTCGATATGCAGCATATCTGACAAAAAGACCGGACTGTACGGTAGTGTTCCCGGTTGGCTCGACGGGAGTTGTAGCAGGTTTGCTTGTTTTCTTCTGATCGCTTAATACCCGGATGGCCGTTACGTTTAGCTGACCGCTTGCGGCTTGGGGGTGCTTGATATGATCATCACCCACTGCCGGCGTATTGACGAGTCTTAGAGTCCCATAAAGGAGTTACCTAGTCCAGGCGAAACGTTGTGGTGCGCGTATGCGATATGCGCATGGACCCGATTAAAATGCGCGTATAGGATACCGAACATCGATCGGGCGGCTTGCTTTTGGTGGGGTCATATGTGATATGGCCGGATTGATAAATCAAGTGTTGATTTATCATTTAACCATTAGTTTACTCACTTAAAACCTTTTCTTGTATATGATGGATGTATGCATGCATGTATGCTTTTCTATCTTTCTTTTAGTTTAATGCACATATGGATGTGCATACATACATACATACATACACCATCTATCATGGTTGATTACACATGGAAAATGGTGGCAATATAAGGCTCACACCATGGTTAAATGAATGGATTATTATTTTATTTTTGCTTAAAACAAAGGAATAAAGAAAAGGATAATTCTTGCTTAGCTTCTACACTCTTCTTTAAACCTAACCATACTCACCTATTTCTAACCATGAGTTATCCTTCTCTTTGTGTTTTAAACTCAAGTTAAATAATGTCTCCATCATCAAACTATGGTTTGAGATGAGGATTAGAAAATATATATACATATATTTTCTTTTTACTTCACATGAGTTATCATTTTTACTCTTGTTGAAAGAAAGCCACCATCTTCTTCCTCCTTCACCATTGCTTTCTAGACTTTTATAGGGAGCATAACACACATCAAGAAAGGTTTTTGAAGTGAGAATCACAACCACAACATCATTCTACACAAGTTTAGCCAACTTGTTTAAAGTGTTCTCTTCATTTCTCATCTTGAAAAGTGAAGTTGCGAGCTTGGAATAGGAGCTTCGGGTGGATCGTCGTGGACGTGAGAAGAATTCAAAAGGACCTTCCTCCAACACTCAAGAAGCCAAAGAGTCTAGCGAAGGGAGTTACAAAGGTTGTACTCTCGAAACCCTAGCCTTTGTCGCTTGTAAAATCATAAACCCTAATTTTCTAGGATAAGATCCTTTGTATGCTTGCCTAGCACCATCAAAACTTGAACTTTGTAACATGTGATGCTTCCAAACTCTTCATAGGGTGCTATGTAAACATAACACCTAAGATCGTATACAGGTGCTCGCTGGGTGTTTGTACACTGGACGAACTCACCGAGAACTTCCAGATGGTACTATACAAATCTTAAGATGGAAGTTCTCAAGTGATATGTGTACTGGTTAGTCTTCGAACCTGAGATCGGCATTTGTCTCGTGTGAGTTCCCACTGAGCTTTGATCACTACCCTACCACGACTCTACTGAGTCGTGCAAACAGGTTTTGGTTGGGTACAGTCCCGAGCCATATGGAGGCAGTGATCGATTGTTGGGGATTTGTCTCTATCGGTATTGGGAGTTAATATCGCACAGTGATCAATTGGTTAGGACCATAAGACCTTGGCCTAGGCGGTTGGGATTTACTGATAGGTTGATCAGTAGTTTCCCGGATTGGTCTTGAGCCACATCAGCACGACTTATCGGGTTATTAGGGTCTTACGTTTACCACCCCGTAGACCTGGTATGTGATACTCTTTGACGAAGAGACCGGACTGTACGGATATAGTCACGGATAGGCTCTGTAGGAGTTCGGGCAAATTTGCTCGTCGGCCTTCCTTTTCGACACGTACCTGGGTAGCCGTTACGTACATCTACTGCCGCTGACATGCTTGTGGTTAAACCCACTTCCAGCGTATTATTGAGTCTTTAGAGTCCCACACAGAGGGTTTCCCTGCTTCGACCGAAACGATGTAGAGGCCGTATGGTTTTACGGCACGGTTCGATCACATACGTACACTTGTGCACGTATGATGTTCGGGCGGATAATACTAGCGGGCTTTGGTTTAAGTCAAATCCTAGTATTAGATTATCGGATTAATTAGTCTCTGGGTATTCATATTTTTCGGAATACGTATACGGGTATGTATATACGGGCGAGGGGTATTCTTGTAATTTTGGCAAGAATGCTTCTAGAAGATGACATCTCATTTCTTATTTATTCTTTTTGATTAAATAAAGAAATGAGGTGGAGGATGATTTGTTCATTTACATTAAATGAAGTATGGCCACTACATGACTCACTTAGTGACCCATATGATAACAATTGAAGCATGCTTGATTTTATATTATTCTATGCTTCATAATTATCTAGGGTTACCATTTTTCATTTCATTATCATATCACACATTCTCTCTCCTCCAAGCTCTCATCTTCTTCCTCTTACCCTTAAGTGTCTCATGAGTTGAGAATCCAAGGGTCTAAGAGACTAAGTAATACATAATCATTATCTACACACTCTAGTCTACTTAGATTAGCAAGCTAAGTAGTCTAGTTACCTTAATTAGGAGGTAGGAGCTCTTGGTAGGCACTCTCTGGTGGATCATCATTGACACGAGGAGGCCGAAGTTCAAGCGTGATCATGGACACTACAAGGATCATACCAAAAGAGTGGGGTGAAGACCCGAACGACTTGAGCCTCTTGGTATACTTTCTATCATAGTTGTTAGAACCATTATATGCTAGTTAGGTTTATGGTTAAGATCCGGGTTTAGTGTTTTTCTAGCACTAAGTTTCTAATCGTACAAAAAAATTTGTTCCGCATTTGGCCAAGGGAGATGGTCGGGGTTCTAGGGTAACCTTTCATGGTATCAGAGCCAGCCCATAAACCCTAGACTAGAAAGTTTAAACAATGTTAAAACAACGAACCGAAATGACTCCGTAACATCGAAACCAAACTGCAGTTTCTGTCGATTTTTTAAATGCTTCAAAAAAAATTTTAAACAAGTGCGGAGTGATCCTTAGACTATGAGAAGTACCCAGAACAAAAACGATGCATTTTTACCATGATATGGCCATCCACAACCACATTAAAACCGGCATCCTTAGTTCAGGTTTGGAGAAATGGGTCGAGTTCTGTTCTGGGTCCTTATCTAGAGGAGTTTGGTTGTCTGGTGTTGCTAGTTTTTGCCCAAGTTTGATTTTCTGTTGTTTTTCTGTACGGGGCAATTTGGAGTGTTTCGAAGTCGTTATATTTGACGCTGTTTAATAATTTACAGTACATTCACTTTTATCCGCGACCGTGAATGTTATTCGATAGGTATAACTCGTCTAATTGCTATATGTTCTTTTAGACGGGTTTGCGAACGTGACATTCAAGTTGATGTTTTGTGCTTGTGCTGTGATTGTGGTTGGATGGTCGTGGTGGATAGCAAGTGGTGCAATGTTAGTGGTACAGTTTAAAATTCATTTGTATATTCATTTGCGGGGCGAGCGTCCGACATGTGAACTGTCGTCTTTGCCGTGTTGTATATTATTTGCTTGGGGCACGACTGGGTTGAGGTCGATGTCACCATTTGTACATATTGTTTTCATTTTCTGTACTAGGATTATCCAGCAGTGGAGCGCACGAATAGCCCGGTTCTAGAAGGCAACAAGCCCGCATCTCATGGCGTTGAGACGGTGGTGGCTTCATTCTAGAATTGGCGGGCTATTCGCCGTACTCGTAGGGGGTATAGGATGACCCACAGAGGGGCGCCCAAGTTACCTATTTCCGTGAAGTGCTGGGTGGCCCATTCACTTTGTTGAAGGGGGCTGCCTCACTTCTGGGATTGGCGGGTAACTTGCCGTGCTCGTAGGGGTCCAGGTTTTCATTGCACAGGCTATCCACACGACCGGGAACGTCGGGTTTTATTTGCGGCTCAAACGAAACCCGGGGCTCCAAGATAATCCACCATTCTGTATTGTTGGCTGAGATTCTGTGATGTTACTTATTATCATGCCTGGGACGAATGTTATATATACTAGTAGATGTTGTATTTGTTTTACACCCGTGCTAGTCCAGCCCCCGCTCTTTCGTTAGTTAAGTAACCTAACGGGTGATGACGGGGCCAGTGGCAAATGCGGATTGCATATACGTACATTGTATTTTCGTTTTTTTCTGGTGTGATAGAATTAAAATGATGGGACCGCATTAATTTTGATTAATGCAAGAAAAGAAACCTAAAAAATGTTGTTGGAACAAATTTCGAAAAACTGATATTACAGATGTTCTCTTTTGCATTGCACAGTGGTTTCGGTTATGAATATCCAGCACCTCATTTGACGGGGCAAGGGCCGAGATCCCTTCATCGGGAGTGACCCCTTGAGTAAAAGTTTGTGTCAACGTAATAACTTCAATATAGTCGATTATTTTTTCTTTGCATCATGGTATTCATTTTGGAATATCCTGCACCTCATTCGACGAGGAAAGGGCTGAGATCCCTGATTAGTCGAAAATATTGCATATTTGAGCCGGCAATTTCCTCATCATTTGCATTCATATAGAAGTGTTCGGTATCCGTATTTCACATATTAGTAAATCTATCACAGATTACAAGATTACAGGTATTAGACCTTAAAACCGGCATTTCTAGGGAAATTGACTGCATTGCATGGCATCGCAATATTTCTATATGTCGCAACCCGTGTTTCGAAGTCTATGCAGGAAAAGGAGAAGCTCGCTCAAATTTACACCGCTCAAAAGATACGTTAACTCACTAACTTCAAATCTGGTATCATTACAAAGGAGCAATTGCAAATCAACATATCAAAGGAAGCCCTAAACTACAGTACAAGCCCACAGAAGAAAGTACAAAGCCCAAGCTCTTCAAAGTGCCGCGGATCCGCGGCAGGAGCTTGCTAATGCCGCGGATCCGCGGTGGGTTCAGGGAATTAGCTCCTCAAATTTGCACCAAAACTCCTATTTCATCTGCTACACGTCAAAAAGACATGTCAACTTCCAGAAGACTCCAGAGGTTTCTGCCAGATCAGCAAACAAGGGTTTCTAAAGCTTAATTAATCCTAGCTTAAACCCTAAGCTAGCTCCTAACAAACTACCTTCTAGAAGACTCAACAAACTTTTGGAGGGAACTACCATTTCAAACCTAAACCTAGGGTTTGGGAAGTCTATAAATAGAAGCCTAGACCTAGGGTGAAAAAAATAATCATCATAGTGTGGAGATAGATAGAATCAACCCATTTTATAGTTTTTTAGCCAATCTCCTTCTTCATCTCCTTCCTCCTCAAGTCTAGTGAGAGGGCTTGTGGGAAACCCTAACCCTAATTACAATTAAAGATCAAGATCCCGAGTGCCCATTAAGCAAGAAGCCTTACAACCTTTAGGAGCGGAGCCGATCTTCAACGGAGCAAGCGATCCGAGCCGATCCACGACTCACGAAGCCGAGCGACGCCCGATCAACGATTTAGATTCTTCCTCTTGTAGTTCTTGAAGCGAATGTAATCAAAATTGTTGAGATAAATAAAGGTGATATTCTTTTATCTTGTTTTCTTTAAATTCTGCATCATGATATCTTTACAATTTGTGAATCTTTTCTGTGTGGTGATGTGTGAATAAAACTCCGCTCGTCGAGGAGTCGAGACGGTTAATAGAATAATGATGTAACATAGCTTTAATCGATTCTTGAGTCCTACGAGTTTTGTAAACCCTAGCAAGTTCAAGAAACGACGACCCATTTCGTTTCGATGCTTTCTTGATTGACATCGATCGAAATTGGGGAGTTACGATCGTTTCTTGAATTTGGTAGAGGCTAGAAAAGTAATGATATCGACGAAAGAACAAGGGTTAAAAGATGAACCCTAGTTTCATCAAGAAAGCCCTAACTCTCGTCGATGATCATCGATCTAGTATCAATCCTTCGAAGGACAAGAACACGATATCTTTAGATTACATCACGTCTATTGATCCTATCGATTCCTACGAGCCTCTTTTAGATTCTTGATTGTTGATTGGAAATATCATCGATACACCGATTCTTGACTGTTTATCTTTTTCTTGATTCTTGAATAGAATAGTGACACATGAAAATCAATACTCTTGAATCATGTTTTCGTTTATCTTAGCTTAACTTTTCAATTCAAACATATCAAAGATATAAATGAATCGTGCAATCCCTGTGGACGATCCGCACTCATTCATGAACTACAATTGACACCGTAGTTTGATTGCGGTCAAAATAAATTTTTGGTTGTGAAGTTCTTTACAAATTTTCTACATACAAACACAACGGAAAATCTACCAATCAAAATGGCGCCGTTGAAGGGGATCGCGTGCTATTTCGTTTCATATTATAGTTTGAATTGAAAGAATTATTCCATTGTTGTTTTTGAGATCAAAATTCGTACAAACTCTTATACGTGTGTTGTGATGGACTGCAAGGTGATCTGGAGCATTCTGTGCTGTGGAAATTTTTTTTGGAATATACCAGAGAGCTGAGGGAGTTAATAGGAAGCTCCTGAAGAAATTTGGTGCATTGATTCCTTGAAAGGACCGCGGAAGGGCGGCATTATGAGACTTACACGGCGGAACCGCGGCCTCTTAGGGGTTTCTCTGCAAAATTTTTAGTGCAGGTAACTTCTTGCTCTCTCCTCTCTCCTCTTTTAGCTCCAACTAACACTTTGCTGCAGGATTCTTTGCAAATAATCGCAGCGCCGCAAAAGCAAAATTAAATTTGTGCGTGATTTTGATTTCTTGGTTGTTTGCATTCTAATACGGAAATTTAAGGGGCACGGCCAAATCCAAATTAGGTGGGGATTTCATTACCCTTCCTAGGCCCCGAAAATCGCAAAACTTGCATCCGCATTACCCTCATTCACTAAAAGAAATCTAGAGAAGACTCATAGGACTGTCGCGCTCAATTAGGACAAGAGAAGGCCGTGGGTAATTCATTGCTTATCCGCGTTTTCTTGTGGTGCCTAAGGCGAGTGTGTCTAAGGCTAGTGGTTTTTAATTAGGCCTACTACTTACGTAGTGGAGTACCTTCCCACTTACCTGGCACTTATCCGGCCGCAGGGGGACAAAGAGGCAGTGGAGGATTGATCCTGCGACTTGTCTTTTGGCAGTTAGGAGCGGTCTAGAGCCGGACCTAGGTGACCACTAGATTCTAGGGTTGTGTGCTGCATTTGTTTTGTCGCATCATTTTTTCAAAAATCCGTCCCTTTTTCAAAGCAAACACCGCATTCATTTACCCCTAATTATAAGCCAACGCAGCCACTTGTACTAACCCTTTTTAGTACACGATAGGCTGGACACGGGATTCTAGTGCCCGTTTAGTCCGCGTACCCTTTATCGACTCCGAAGTCGATATTTCTCCATTTACCTTTTCTTTACCCACTACCACACCCACACCGATGGATCCGAATCCATCGAACTTCTTTAACCCTAATCTGCCGCCGTCCGTTGGTGCGCAGAATCCACCCCGCATTTCTATCCAGGAGAGATGCTATCCACATAGAGGTCCTCTTTCGACCAGCTTATCCACACCACCAGCCAATGGGGATAACTTTGAAATTACGCCCCAGTATATCAATCTTTTACCCAAATACCACGGACTCGAGACTGAGGACGCATACGTTTTCATTACCAAATTTGAAAACGTATGCGCAATGATGGGTACGTCACAACTTTCAGTGGATGCGATGCGTCTACGACTTCTTCCATTTACCTTGTGCGATATAGCCGAGAAGTGGCTATATAACACTACCGCACACTCTATTACGAATTGGGAAGAATTCGTCGCTGCATTCCTTAAGAAATTCTACCCACACCAAAAGACAGCTCGAATCCGTAGCGAACTGAACCAATTTGCCCAGCTCCCTGCTGAACCATTCTCTAAATACTTTGAACGTTTCAAGGATCTATTGGTTCAATGTCCTCATCACGGCATCCCGAGATGGGAGCTTTGCCGAATCATATATGAGGGCAGTAACCCTAGCACTAAACAGAGCCTTGAAAACATGTGTCAAGGTACATTTATGACTAAGGATGATGGGGAAGCTTAGCGGTACTTAAAAGAGTTCGCTGAAAAATCACTACAGTGGGAGAGTGGAACCCAACCATTGAATAGGGGTGGCGTTCACCATATAGATGTGTCCATAGGTGTTCGAGCTGAAATGGCAGCTATGCAAAAGAAGCTCGACGCTATAGAACACAAATTTGCAGCAGCCTCCCTAAACCCAGTGTCACTCCCCAAAACTGTTTGTGGGTGCTGTTCTGATCCGTCACATTTAACGGAAGAATGTCCATTAAACTCTGCATTTCAAGGTCATGAGCATTCTAATGCCGCATTTCAAAGACCTAGAAACGATCCATATTCTTCCACGTACAATCATGGTTGGAGGAATCACCCGAATTTTGCTTGGAACCAAAACCAATCTCAAAACACGGTTCCAAACACGAATAATTTTCAAAGGGCTCTTCCTCCACCACAACAGCAACCCCTTCAACTCAGCACCCCTATCAGTCACAAAATTTCCAAAACCAGGGCAACACTCCTGCACAGTCTAATCCTATGACCTGTTCTGACGAGTTCTCTCAATTCACTCAAACCATGAAATCACTTTTGTTAAATTTCATAGAGGTTTCGGCTGAGGTTAGATCTTCCGTCGGTGAGATAAAGAAAAACTCAGCGTCCCAAGCTGAGAGTATCAGAACGATGGAAGCTGAAATCGCACGACTTAAAGCCGAAATGAGTGCGGGAGAAAAAGGGAAACTTCCCTCTCAACCCCTACAGAATCCTGGGCATTACAATGTAAATGCCATTACAACGTTGAGATCGGGAAGAGTGCTGAATAATAATGTCGGGGAAGATATTGATAATACTGAAAATCATATCAACACCCCGGCTGAGTCCTTTCCACACACACACACTTCTCCTTCTGATCCTTCTTCTACCAAACCACCTTCTAGCGAGCCTATTCTCCATTTCCCATTAGGCTCAACACCTTCACCCAACCCTTATAGTTCTCCACAGACGGTCCCCACACCTCTTTTGGGACCTCGTCTACCCCCCTTTCCTTCTCCTGTGATGGACCCTGCGCTTATTACGAAAGCTCCTTACCCGAACCGGTTAAGGGCTAATAGAACGAGTCCTCATATGGAGAAAATTTTAGAAATGTTCAAACAGGTTAACATCAATATCCCTCTCCTAGATGCGATCAACAAGTCCCCGCTTATGCGAAAATTCTTAAGGACTTGTGCACTAGGAAGAGGAAGACTCAAGTGCCGAAGAAGGTCTTTATGTCTAATAATATCAGCACTGCTTTTATACCCCAGCTTCCAAAGAAAAGAAAGGACCCTGGTTGTCCTACAATATCGATTTCGATTGGGGGTAAAAACATAAATCGTGCTCTTTTAGACCTTGGCGCAAGTGTTAACCTGCTCCCTTATTCTGTCTATGAGCAATTAGGGATTGGAGAGCTGAAACCTGCTCATTGCACTCTCCAGATGGCAGACCGCTCTATCACCAAACCAAGGGGTGAATTAGAGGATGTGTTGATAAAGGTCGGGGAATTTGTTTTCCCTGTAGACTTCATTGTACTCGACACACATCCTGTAGCAAACCCCCGGGGCCAAATTCCGGTGATTCTGGGTCGTCCTTTCCTTGCCACTTCCAACGCTGTTATAAACTGTAGAAACGGTTCAATGAATTTATCATTTGGAAATATGACCATTGAACTAAATATCTACAAAGTTGGAAGTCAGCCATCAGAACCCTCTGCTCATATTTTAGATGTGTGCTCTGTCCATGAGATCGCTCCCGAAAGTTGTGGAGCTGAGGATCTTTGCTTTACTGATCTCGACGGCATTAACACATCTCTGCTTGATTTCACACATGATCTTAGTGAGGACACTTTCTCTACACATGAGTCCTGCACTTCTGACTTTTCTCCACCCGAGTCTGTATCTTTCACAGGCTCTGAGCTTCTTTGTAAATCCAAAAATCAATCTATGACCCTTCCTTCTATCATTTCTCCGCCTGAGTTAGATCTCAAGGTTTTACCTTCTCACCTTAAATATGCATATCTTGGTGAGAATGAGTCATTACCGGTTATAATATCCGCTTCTTTTGCATCAGAGCAAGAGAATGCACTTTTATCGGTATTGAGATCTAATAAGGAGGCGTTTGGTTGGAGTATGGCGGACATCAAAGGGATTAGTCCCTTGATAGTTAAACATCATATACATGTGATGGATGATGCCTGACCAACCCGAGAACCACAGAGACGGTTGAATCCCGTCATGAAGGAAGCTGTCATGAAAGAGATCGTCAAATGCTTAGATAATGGTATTATATACCCCATCTCCGATAGCCAGTGGGTGAGTCCTATACATGTCGTTCCTAAGAAATCCGGCATCACAGTTATCACAAATGAGGCGAATGAGTTGATTCAGACACGCGCCCAAACTGGGTGGCGTGTATGTATTGATTATAGAAAACTCAACGCTGCCACGAGGAAAGACCATTTTCCTCTACCATTTATTGATCAAATGCTGGAACGCTTAGCGGGACGAGAGTACTATTGTTTTATGGACGGATACTCAGGTTACAATCAGGTCCCCATCGCCAAAAAGGATCGAGATAAAACCACTTTTACTTGTCTTTTTGGTACCTTTGCTTACAGTCGCATGCCCTTCGGGCTATGCAATGCTCCCGCTACCTTTCAGCGGTGTATGATGGGGATATTCTCTGATATGGTAGAGAATTTTTTTGAGATCTTTATGGACGATTTCTCGATTTTTGGAGACTCTTTTTCTGATTGCCTAGCGAATCTTGATGCTGTTCTTACTCGTTGCAAAGAGAAGAACTTGACTTTGAACTGGGAAAAATGCCATTTTATGGTCCAAGAAGGAATAGTCCTTGGACATGTCATTTCACAGAAAGGCATTGAGGTTGACAGAGCTAAAGTAGATGTCATTCAAAACCTCCCTCATCCCAAAAGCGTCAAAGATATTCGCTCTTTCCTTGGCCATGCGGGCTTTTATAGGAGATTCATTAAGGATTTTAGCAAAATTGCTAGACCTTTAACTCTTCTCCTGGCCAAGGATACGACCTTCCATTTTGACTCGGATTGCGAGACAGCTTTCGACTCGCTTAAACAGTCACTCACTTCAGCCCCCGTTTTATCATCACCAAATTGGGACTACCCCTTTGAGCTGATGTGTGACGCATCTGATTTTGCAGTAGGTGCAGTCCTAGGACAGCACATTGAAAAGATGCCACACGTGATATACTATGCAAGTAAGACCCTGAATGATGCGCAAATCAATTATACAACCACAGAAAAAGAACTTTTAGCGGTTGTATTTGCATTAGAAAAATTCAGGCCTTACTTAATTGGCTCACCTATAGTTGTGTATACTGACCATTCCGCTTTAAAACATCTTCTGGCGAAGAAAGATGCAAAAGGTCGACTAATACGTTGGATCCTTCTGTTACAAGAATTCGATCTTGTTATCAAAGATAAGAAAGGATATGAAAACGTAGTAGCTGACCACCTTTCACGCATCATTTCTTCCCCTGTGACCCTGCCGATCAATGATTCATTCCCTGATGAACAACTCTTGAGCATATCAGCTGAACCATGGTTCAGGGATATTGTGAACTATCATGCCACGGGACTAATACCGAGCGATTGGTCAAAACAGGACAAATACCGTTTTCTATCCCAAGTAAAACACTTTTACTGGGATGAACCCTATTTGTTTAAATATTGTCCTGATCAGATCATTCGCCGGTGCGTCCCTAATGAAGAGTTCAAGAGTGTTCTTTCTTTCTGTCATGATCAGGCTTGTGGGGGTCACTTTGGTCCTAGAAAGACAGCGGAAAAGGTTTTGCAATGTGGATTTTATTGGCCGACCTTATTCAAGGACGCATTTGAGTATTGCAAAACCTGTACACGATGTCAGTATATGGGTAGAATATCCCAGAGGAATGAAATGCCTCAGCAACCCATTCTGGTTGCTGAAATATTTGATGTTTGGGGCATTGATTTTATGGGTCCTTTTCCCAACTCCTTTGGGAATCTGTACATATTGCTGGCGGTTGATTATGTCTCAAACTGGGTAGAAGCCATTCCATGTCGCACTAATGACAAGAAAGTTGTCATTAAGTTCTTGAAAGAGAATATCTTCTCGCGATTTGGACACCCACGCGCTATCATTAGCGATAATGGGACACATTTCTGCAACAGATCTTTCGAGACTCTGATGCGAAAATACTCAATCAACCACCGACTTTCTACACCCTATCACCCCCAAACAAGCGGGCAGGCTGAAATCTCAAACAGACAAATCAAACTTATCCTGGAGAAAACTGTTGCTAAAAATAGAAAAGACTGGTCGACCAAATTGACGGATGCTCTTTGGGCATTCAGGACTGCATATAAGACCGACCTAGGAATGTCTCCATATAGGATAGTGTTTGGAAAAGCATGTCATTTACCCGTCGAGATAAAGCATAAAGCATTGTGGGCTATAAAGGAAATAAATTTTGATCTAAACCTTGCTTGCAACTTTCGGAAGCTGCAACTTAACGAGCTAAGCGAACTCCGCGATGAAGCTTATGATAATGCTGTAATCACAAAGAATAGGACTAAGGTTTTTCACGATAAAAGCATTTTAAGGAAAACATTTTTACCTGGTCAACAAGTCCTTCTTTATGATTCACGATTACACCTTCACGCGGGTAAGCTCCGATCTCGATGGAAGGGACCTTTTGTTGTGCGGTCTGTATACCCGCACGGGGCAGTAGAAGTTGAAAATGTTAAAAACGGCACTGTTTTCAAAGTAAATGGACATAGATTAAAGCCGTATTTTTCCACTGACCCCACGGAGGAGCTCTTGTTCTTACAAGAGCCAGTTTATTTGGATTAAAATTCCTCCGTCTCACCTTCATATCATGTATATCATTGCATATTTTTTGAATGAAGGTGAGTAAAAGAATAAGTTTAGGGGAAGTTCTTCACTTATATATTTTGCCCCCACTAATAATTCCTCCCAGACTTACAGGTTTTGTAGATATAGCTGTCGGCAACAGTGAGGACACTGTTGAAAACAAGTTTGGGGGAGGTTTGTGCTTATTTTTTGCATCATTTGCATATCATCTGCATAAGCACAAAACATTTCTTTTAAAAATCTATAAAAATTGAAAATTTTTCAAAACCCATAAAAATTAAAAAAAAAATTTCAAATATAAAAATAATTTTAATATTTACACTTTTTTGTATATAAATAAGATAATGAAAGTTTAGATAGTGAAAAATTACATCCATGAGATTAGAAAAAATTTAAGAAAACTAAGAAAATTAGAAGTTTTCTTATACGAACTAGTAATAAGTAGTTATGAGCCGTTGTCCCAAGAGTTAGTAAGATGAAGGACGTCACTAATCTGTGGATAAAAATAAGTCTGAAAAATAGTTTCTATTCTGGAAGCCAAACATTTTGAACGTTGCTACCCTGCTATTCGCACTTACACACGTCTTGAAGCCTGGGATAGTAGAGGATACCTTGAAATGATCTTGTCTTAAGGCCAAAAGTATGAAGGAAATAAAAAAAAATAATGAAGAAAATATAAAGTGGTGAGAAAAATGGACACTGGTTTTGTTATCACCGAGGGCAATAAAAAATATATAGCGAGGGTGCTTCTTCACCTAATGCCCTAAAGCCAACTGGTCTGGGAGTCACTGCTATGCCTGAGGTGGTGTAAGACGAGGAGAATACACCAAGTAAGCAAGCACAGGAGTAATCGGTCGGTTAGTACCTCAAGAAGTATTAACGGTCGCATGAAAGTGTGTGAGCAATCTCATCTAAATATTCATTAATTAAAAAGTACTGAGGCTGATGGGCAAGAGTATGATAGCTTGAATTGAATTCTCCGGGTGTAGGGATGTCCTTTACACACACGCAGGGTTATATGATCGATGTTTGGAAGAAAGATAGGAATGAAGAATAAGACGATGTTTTATTGAGGGAGGACGTGATTTATAACATCTTTTCATGACCATTAAGATAGGGCTCATGACAACCGAAAAGCTAGCTTAGTTGGAAACCCTAATTTTCAAAGCTTTTCTTTTACGATTCTCTTCTTTAAATGTAATATTCATGATCTTGCTTTTATTATTGGATTTTGTGGGTGCAATCCACTGAAAACCCTCAGGAGACAACACTCCTCCTACTAGGGACACCTAGAGGTTTAAAGGCTTGTTGCACGTGCTCAGTGCAATCGTGTTGCCTACGAAAGTGTGCTAGTTAGTTTTTCTCTTTCTTTATTTTCTCCTTCTCTTTTTAATAAAACATTCACTCGAGACGATCGAAATTAAGTTTGGGGGTATTTGATTAGTCGAAAATATTGCATATTTGAGCCGGCAATTTCCTCATCATTTGCATTCATATAGAAGTGTTCGGTATCCGTATTTCACATATTAGTAAATCTATCACAGATTACAAGATTACAGGTATTAGACCTTAAAACCGGCATTTCTAGGGAAATTGACTGCATTGCATGGCATCGCAATATTTCTATATGTCGCAACCCGTGTTTCGATGTCTATGCAGGAAAAGGAGAAGCTCGCTCAAATTTACACCGCTCAAAAGATACGTTAACTCACTAACTTCAAATCTGGTATCATTACAAAGGAGCAATTGCAAATCAACATATCAAAGGAAGCCCTAAACTACAGTACAAGCCTACAGAAGAAAGTACAAAGCCCAAGCTCTTCAAAGTGCCGCGGATCCGCGGCAGGAGCTTGCTAATGCCGCGGATCCGCGGTGGGTTCAGGGAATTAGCTCCTCAAATTTGCACCAAAACTCCTGTTTCATCTGCTACACTTCAAAAAGACATGTCAACTTCCAGAAGACTCCAGAGGTTTCTGCCAGATCAGCAAACAAGGGTTTCTAAAGCTTAATTAATCCTAGCTTAAACCCTAAGCTAGCACCTAACAAACTACCTTCAAGAAGACTCAACAAACTTTTGGAGGGAACTACCATTTCAAACCTAAACCTATGGTTTGGGAAGTCTATAAATAGAAGCCTAGACCTAGGGTGAAAAAAATAATCATCATAGTGTGGAGATAGATAGAATCAACCCATTTTATAGTTTTTTAGCCAATCTCCTTCTTCATCTCCTTCCTCCTCAAGTCTAGTGAGAGGGCTTGTGGGAAACCCTAACCCTAATTCCAATTAAAGATCAAGATCCCGAGTGCCCATTAAGCAAGAAGCCTTACAACCTTTAGGAGCGGAGCCGATCTTCAACGGAGCAAGCGATCCGAGCCGATCCACGACTCACGAAGCCGAGCGACGCCCGATCAACGATTTAGATTCTTCCTCTTGTAGTTCTTGAAGCGAATGTAATCAAAATTGTTGAGATAAATAAAGGTGATATTCTTTTATCTTGTTTTCTTTAAATTCTGCATCATGATATCTTTACAATTTGTGAATCTTTTCTGTGTGGTGATGTGTGAATAAAACTCCGATCGTCGAGGAGTCGAGACGGTTAATAGAATGATGATGTAACATAGCATTAATCGATTCTTGAGTCCTACGAGTTTTGTAAACCCTAGCAAGTTCAAGAAACGACGACCCATTTCGTTTCGATGCTTTCTTGATTGACATCGATCGAAATTGGGGAGTTACGATCGTTTCTTGAATTTGGTAGAGGCTAGAAAAGGAATGATATCGACGAAAGAACAAGGGTTAAAAGATGAACCCTAGTTTCATCAAGAAAGCCCTAACTCTCGTCGATGATCATCGATCTAGTATCAATCCTTCGAAGGACAAGAACACGATATCTTTAGATTACATCACGTCTATTGATCCTATCGATTCCTACGAGCCTCTTTTAGATTCTTGATTGTTGATTGGAAATATCATCGATACACCGATTCTTGACTGTTTATCTTTTTCTTGATTCTTGAATAGAATAGTGACACTTGAAAATCAATACTCTTGAATCATGTTTTCGTTTATCTTAGCTTAACTTTTCAATTCAAACATATCAAAGATATAAATGAATCGTGCAATCCCTGTGGACGATCCGCACTCATTCATGAACTACAATTGACACCGTAGTTTGATTGCGGTCAAAATAAATTTTTGGTTGTGAAGTTCTTTACAAATTTTCTACATACAAACACAACGGAAAATCTACCAATCAAAATGGCGCCGTTGAAGGGGATCGCGCGCTAATTCGTTTCATATTATAGTTTGAATTGAAAGAATTATTCTATTGTTGTTTTTGAGATCAAAATTCGTACAAACTCTTATACGTGTGTTGTGATGGACTGCAAGGTGATCTGGAGCATTCTGTGCTGTGGAAAATTTTTTTGGAATATACCAGAGAGCTGAGGGAGTTAATAGGAAGCTCCTGAAGAAATTTGGTGCATTGATTCCTTGAAAGGACCGCGGAAGGGCGGCATTATGAGACTTACACGGCGGAACCGCGGCCTCTTAGGGGGTTCTCTGCAAAATTTTTAGTGCAGGTAACTTCTTGCTCTCTCCTCTCTCCTCTTTTAGCTCCAACTAACACTTTGCTGCAGGATTCTTTGCAAATAATCGCAGCGCCGCAAAAGCAAAATTAAATTTGTGCGTGATTTTGATTTCTTGGTTGTTTGCATTCTAATACGGAAATTTAAGGGGCACGGCCAAATCCAAATTAGGTGGGGATTTCATTACCCTTCCTAGGCCCCGAAAATCGCAAAACTTGCTTCCGCATTACCCTCATTCACTAAAAGAAATCTAGAGAAGACTCATAGGACTGTCGCGCTCAATTAGGACAAGAGAAGGCCGTGGGTAATTCATTGCTTATCCCCGTTTTCTTGTGGTGCCTAAGGCGAGTGTGTCTAAGGTTAGTGGTTTTTAATTAGGCGCACTACTTATGTAGTGGAGTACCTTCCCACTTACCTGGCACTTATCCGGCCACAGGGGGACAATGAGGCAGTGGAGGATGATCCTGCGACTTGTCTTTTGGCAGTTAGGAGCGGTCTAGAGCCGGACCTAGGTGACCACTAGATTCTAGGGTTGTGTGCTGCATTTGTTTTGTCGCATCATTTTTTCAAAAATCCGTCCCTTTTTCAAAGCAAACACCGCATTCATTTACCCCTAATTATAAGCCAACGCTGCCACTTGTACTAACCCTTTTTAGTACAAGATAGGCTGGACACGGGATTCTAGTGCCCGTTTAGTCCGCGTACCCTTTATCGACTCCGAAGTCGATATTTCTCCATTTACCTTTTCTTTACCCACTACCACACCCACACCGATGGATCCGAATCCATCGAACTTCTTTAACCCTAATCTGCCGCCGTCCGTTGGTGCGCAGAATCCATCCCGCATTTCTATCCAGAAGAGATGCTATCCACATAGAGGTCCTCTTTCGACCTGCTTATCCACACCACCAGCCAATGGGGATAACTTTGAAATTAAGCCCCAGTATATCAATCTTTTACCCAAATACCACGGACTCGAGACTGAGGACGCCTACGTTTTCATTACCAAATTTGAAAACGTATGCGCAATGATGGGTACGTCACAACTTTCAGTGGATGCGATGCGTCTACGACTTCTTCCATTTACCTTGTGCGATATA
Source organism: Agapanthus africanus (assembly GCA_030015575.1). Lineage (NCBI taxonomy): Eukaryota > Viridiplantae > Streptophyta > Magnoliopsida > Asparagales > Amaryllidaceae > Agapanthus > Agapanthus africanus. The sequence goes on from JASDDO010000024.1 coordinate 655,625,681, forward strand.
GCCGAGAAGTGGCTATATAACACTACCGCACACTCTATTACGAATTGGGAAGAATTCGTCGCTGCATTCCTTAAGAAATTCTACCCACACCAAAAGACAGCTCGAATCCGTAGCGAACTGAACCAATTTGCCCAGCTCCCTGCTGAACCATTCTCTAAATACTTTGAACGTTTCAAGGATCTATTGGTTCAATGTCCTCATCACGGCATCCCGAGATGGGAGCTTTGCCGAATCATATATGAGGGCAGTAACCCTAGCACTAAACAGAGCCTTAAAAACATGTGTCAAGGTACATTTATGACTAAGGATGATGGGGAAGCTTGGCGGTACTTAGAAGAGTTCGCTGAAAAATCACTACAGTGGGAGAGTGGAACCCAACCATTGAATAGGGGTGGCGTTCACCAAATAGATGTGTCCATAGGTGTTCGAGCTGAAATGGAAGCTATGCAAAAGAAGCTCGACGCTATGGAACACAAATTTGCAGCAGCCTCCCTAAACCCAGTGTGACTCCCCAAAACTGTTTGTGGGTGCTGTTCTGATCCGTCACATTTAACAGAAGAATGTCCATTAAACTCTGCGTTTCAAGGTCATGAGCATTCTAATGCCGCATTTCAAAGACCTAGAAACGATCCATATTCTTCCACGTACAATCAGGGTTGGAGGAATCACCCGAATTTTGCTTGGAACCAAAACCAATCTCAAAACACGGTTCCAAACACGAATAATTTTCAAAGGGCTCTTCCTTCACCACAACAGCAACCCCTTCAACTCACTCAGCACCCCTATCAGTCACAAAAACACGAATAATTTTCAACGAACTTTTAGCGGTTGTACTTGCCATTGTTGCCTTCCATGACTATGAGATCTGGCAGATGGACGTAAAAATGGCTTTTCTAAACGGAAGTTTGGAAGAATGCATTTATATGGATCGGCCGGAAGGTTTCATAGACAGTGGGAGCAACGGGAAGGTGTGCAAGTTGCTTAAATCCATTTATGGATTAAAGCAGGCATCGTAGAGCTAGAACATCTATTTTGATGAAACAATCAAAGATTTTGACTTCATCAAGAACGAGGATGAGCCTTGTATTTATAAGAAGATTGTAGGATGAACTGTCGTGTTCCTAGTCTTGTATATGGACGACATTCTTTTGATAGGTAATGACATTCATATGCTACAATCGGTCAAGCTATTCTTGTCACAAAGGTTCTCCATGAAGGACCTGGGTGATGCCTCGTACATTCTGGGGATCAAGATCTACAGAGATAGATCTAAGAGATCATTGGGACTTTTGCAGTCCAGGTACATAGAGACCGTACTAAAGAGATTTAGTATGGAAGATTCCAAACACAGTAACTTACCCGCATTGCACGGAATCACCCTCTCCAAGGAGATGTCTCCCAAGACTGACAAGGAGAGGGTTCGCATGAGCACTATACCCTATGCTTCGCGGTAGGATCTATAATGTATGTGATGCTATGTACAAGACCAGATGTAGCTTATGCGCTGAGCGTAGTGAGACAGTATCAGTCAGACCCAGGTGAGAACCACTGGACAACAGTGAAGAACATTCTCAAGTACCTAAGAAGGACTAAGGAGATATTCCTGGTTTATGGTAATGGAGACCTCAAGGTCGAGTCCTTTACCGATTCAAGCTTCCAGAGTGACAAGGATGACAACAAGTCTGTCTCGGGTTTGTATTTACCCTCAACGGAGGGGCGGTGTGTTGGAAGAGCTCCAAACAGGATATCGTTGCAGACTCGACGATGGAGGCTAAATACATTGCTGCAAGCGATGCAGCAAAAGAAGAGGTGTGGATGAAGAAGTTCATAGCTGAACTTCAGGTAGTTCCGTCATTGTTGATCCGATACCTGTAAATTGTGATAACAGTGGGGCTAAAGCTTAGTGAAGGAACCATGGTCCTATCAGAAATCCAGTCACATCTTAAGGCTGTATCACTTGATTAAGGAGATCGTAGATCGCCAGGAGATCGAGTTCCGGAGAGTGGATACAAAAGAGAACACGGCGGATCCATTTACAAAGGCCCTCCCTTAAGCACGGTTCGAGTGACTTTTTGAGATGTTGGGTATGCGGTACGCCAGCAGCTGGCCTTAGTGCAGACATTGGGTATTCGGTACGCAAATTACTGGCCTTTAGTGCAAGTGGGAGATTGTTGGATATATATGCCCTAGAGGCCAGTATTGTATATGTATACATATGGATGCTAGGGATATGTATGTACAGGACAATCTTACTCAGTTTTATAGTATATTATTTGACTTGTCTTTGTCAGGATATGTGTATTTATTTCTATTGTTGTTATATCTAGCTTGCACATATTGATAAAGACCCGATACGGTAATATACTATTGTGGTTTGTCTTTATCTAAACATGGCATATGTTATACTCGTTATTGCATATTGCGGTTACATGTTGATAAGGCTCGTAGGATCTTGCTTGACTACCTGCGTTGTGATGGCGATCATACTTGTAGGAGTAGGGTAGTCCATAAGCACATCCTTAAATGGTCCTTAGTCGCGTAAGTATCAAGACTGGGCATTGATACGCCAGAGTAGACTAGTGTATACGTTTCTAGCCCTGTCGGGGGATGGTTGGTGCCACAGCCATTGGTCTGATGCACCTAAGATCGTATATAGGTGCTCACTGGGTGTGAGTACACTGGACGGACTCACCGAGAACATCCAGATGGTACTATACCTATCGTCAGATGGAAGTTCTCCGGTGACATGTGTACAGGTTAGTCTTCAGACCTGAGATCGGCGTTTTTTCTCGTGTGAGTTCCCACTGAGCTTTGATCACTACCCTACCACGGCTATACTAAGTCATGCAAACAGGTTTTGGTTGGGTACAGTCCCGAGCCATAAGGAGGCAGTGAGCGATTGTTGGGGATTCATCTCTCCCGGTATTGGGAGTTGATATCGCACAGTGATCGATTGGTCAGGATCATAAGACCTTAGCCTAGGCAGTTGGGATTTACTGATAGGTTGATCAGTAGTTTCCCGGATTGGTCCTGAGCCACATCAGTACGACTTATCGAGTTATTAGGGTCTGACGTTTACCACCCCCTAGACCTTGTATGCGATACTCTTTGACGAAGAGACCAGACTGTACAGATATTGTCACGGATAGGCTCAGTAGGAGTTCGGACAAGTTTTCTCGTCGGCCTTCCTTTTTGACAGATACCTGGGTAGCTGTTACGTACATCTAGTGCCGCTGACGTGCTTGTGGTTAAACCCATTTCTAGCGTTCTGTTGAGTCTTGAGAATCCCACACAGAGGGTTTCCCTGCTTCGACCGAAACGATGTAGAGGCCGTATGGTTTTATGGCAGGGTTCGATCACATACGTACACTTGTGCATATATGATGTTCGGGCGGATAATACTAGCAGGCTTTGGTTTAAGCCAAATTCTAGTATTAGATTATCGGATTATTTAGTCTTTGGGTATTCATATTTTTTGGAATATGGATACGGGTATGTATATACAGACGAGGGGTATTCTTGTAAATTTGGCAAGAATGTTTCTAGAAGATGACACCTCATTTCATATTTATTCTTTTTGATTAAATGAAGAAATGAGGTGGACGATGAGTTGTTCATTTACATTAAATGAAGCATGGCCACTACATGACTCACTTAGTGACTTATATGATAACTATTGAAGCATGTTTGATTTTATATTATTCTATGCTTCATAATTATCTAGGGTTGCCATTTTTCATTTCATTATCATCTCACACATTCTCACTCCTCCAAGCTTTCATCTTCTTCCTCTTACCTTTAAGTGTCTCATGAGTTGAGAATCCAAGGGTCTAAGAGACTAACTAATACATAATCATTCTTGCTCTAGTCTACTTAGATTAGCAAGCTAAGTATTCTAGTTACCTCAATTAGGAGGTAGGAGCTCTTGGTAGGCACTCTCGGGTGGATCATCATTGACGCGATGAGGCCGAAGTTCAAGCTTGATCATGGACACTACAAGGAGCATACCAAAGGAGTGGAGTGAAGAACCGAAGGACTTGTGCCTCTTGGTATACTTTATATCATAGTAGTTAGAACCATTATACGCTAGTTAGGTTTATGGTTAAGATCCGAGTTTAATGTTATTCTAGCGCCATGTTTCTAATCGTAGAAAATAATTTGTTCCTCATTTGGCCACGGGAGATGGCCGGAGCGCTAGGGTAACCCTTCAGTCGTCTGGATCGAGTTTGGTTGCTGGTCTTCCTCCATCTACGATGATCTACCTGAGGGAAAAGGCGCAAACTTCAACCTCGCCAAGCGAGGTAACCGACGCTCCATGGTTTCTAGCAATGAAGAGTGGAGGTGTAGGAATGTGTCACTATAATTTTCCTCTCATCACAATGCTCAAAAGAGAAACTCAAGAAGATGAAGGAGGTGAGGAAACATGTGGCATGAGCAACTAAAGGAATGTCCGAAGTATTTTCTCCAAGTGGGTGAGATTGAGAGTGATGAAGCAACTGTAGAAAAACCAAGTCAAGAAAAGAAATGAGCAAGCCTCTCAAAAACTAGTAGCTGCCCCCCTCTCTCTCTCATGCAAAATGAAAAATATCTCCATCATTTTCCAATAAACAATTACATGCCATACCTCTCAACATGCCATGACCAATCCTAAGCCGCTAGTATTATCAACCGTCCGATTAAAGTCTGTGCACATGTACACATATTTAATCGGACATCTGTATGTACCAACATACGTCATCTACACCATATCGCCTAAACCGTGAAAACCCTCTATGTGGAACTCTAAAGACTCGTCAATACGTTGGCAGTGGGTTTAACCACAGGCACGTCAGCGGCACTAGCTGTACATAACGGCTACCCAGGTATTGAGCGAAGGAAGGCCAACGAGCAAACTCATCCAAACCCCTACTGAGCCTGACAGTGACAATATTCGTACAGTCCGGTCTGTTCGTCTAAGAGTATCGCATATCGAGTCTAGGGGGTGGATAAAGTCAGACCCCTAATAACGTGATAATTCATGTCAGTATGAAACCCATCACCACATGAGAAACTACCGATCCTTGATCAGTAATTCTCGACTACCATGGCCAAGGATTTCTGGTGATGGCCACCCGTGCACTGCGTGACATCAACCCCCAATACCGGGAGAGAAGAATCCCCGACAATCCGCTCATTGCCTGGCTCGGGACTGTACCCAACTAAAACCTGTTTGCAGGACTCCTTTGAGCCGTGGTAGGGTAGTAATCTAAGCACAGTGGGAACTCACACGAGACAAATGACGATCTCAGGTCGACAGACTAACCTGTACACATGTCACCTGGGAACTGCTATCTGACAATAGGTATAGTATCAACTAGCAGATTCCCGGCGAGTCCGTCCAGTATACTCATAACCCAATGAGCACCTGTATACTATCTTAAGTGAACAAACTAACACCAATGGCTTGTGAGACCTGGCCACCGCCCCTCGTCGGGGTTTCGATCAGTATACACTGGTCTACTCTGGAGTATCGATGCACGGTCTCGAAACTCCCACTACTAGGGACATTTAAGGATGTGCTTATAGACCACCAGCTCCCATGTATATGATCGCCATCATAATGCTGCTAGTCGAGCAAGAATCCTATAGGCTCTATCAATCAAGTAATAGTGATGATAATGGCAAACCAGATAGCTTACTATCATCTCGAGTAAGACTGTTCTACCGATATAGGTCCTCCCTCAATCATCATAATCACCTGCCTGCGACTACGATAATTACTTTGAGGGCACTATAGCCAACAATCTTCCACTTGCACTTAAGGCCAATTATTGCGGTGTCGCATACTCACAGCTCGTGTGATATCGAACACCCAACTTCTCTACTAAGCAGTTTCGCAAGGCTCATTTGTGAAACTATTGTGTTCGAGAAATAGCCTCAGTGAGTAGATCAGCTCCAGTGTTTTTATCTTTATCTCTCTATATCTCAACTTCGCGGAGAATAACCATCTCCCAAATATGAGCAATACATTGTCTTAGAATTTGTCAGGATATCTGATTGGACCCAGTTCACAAATGAACTCCAAATCAAGCAAACATCTTAGACTGTATCATCCACTGAATTTAATCAGTATCCTGTGCCATGCCTTACTCATTATCCGCTTGGAACACCTGTCCAACATACTGTCCCTCAGAAGAGGGAAAAACTATAACTCAGACAGCCACTTTGTCATCCAGGTCACCTTGGAAGCCTAAAATGATAACCATCTCCTGAAGGAGGATGTCATTACCATATCCCTAGAACATCCATTTATGTTAATAAACTGCTTCCCTACATTTCTCCAGGATTGGATTAATATTTGTTTATTGCAGCTAGTGCAAAAACAACATCTGGTGTGGTACTTGACATTTCATGATTAACTCAATTGCCTAAGCAAGTTATATGCTAATCATGCAGATCCCTCTCCCCTTTAGTCTGTAAGACACCTTTAGAGAGGGTGACTCCATCACCTGCAGGTACACCACCATGCTAGGAGACGCCATTCTAAAACACTTTAGAATAGTGACAAGTACCCAAATTGGGACACTTCCCAAATCTAGATCTAAAACTATAGATCTAATAACCAGAAACCCTGATATTATATCTATGTCCTATGTGCAGAAACAACTGTGTAACAACCACAGTATAACTGATCGTAGTATAGGAATTTCACTTCCTATAAAGTGCATGTAATCCCAAATACGAGGACATCACACCCTACTACCTACTTACCAGATCTATCTCCAATTCTGATGAAGTCAAAGCCTATGACCGTCACATAAAAAATAGATGATCTATTTCTGCTATACCTGCTTTATTCTATAAATAGACATAAGCTCCTTGCCCACCATGCTTCTGCTGCTCCCACTGACTACAACAACCCTCTGACAAAGTCATATACACGTGCACTTCTAAAGCTAGTTTAGAACGACGCTATTCTCATCCTCCTGCTGGGTCATATAGTCTAAAACAGTAGCAATGGCAAGTCTGGATAAACAAGAACCTCCCTGTCACCGTCTTTGAGAAGACCGAAGTACCTCTCGGGTGCCTGAGGTTACCCACCAAATCTACGGAGTGGCTAATGGAATGTCAAATCCAATTGAATCCTCAGGTTCTATTAAATCTTCAGTGATCGTTTGTGGTTCTGAAATCACTTCCAGTTCTACCATACTCCCACTTTTGTTTTCTGAAAAAATCCATTTTACTAAAACTGTGGTGAGTCAAGAACAATATCACTATTGATCTTCCTGATGGTAGAATGTTAACCCTCGTCAGAGCCCGGGATAACCCACAAATTGCCATTACTGAAACGTGCTTCGAGTTTATCCGGATTCTAGTTTTAAGCATCAGCCGGACAACTCCCTGTACCTTAACATCGTTAAGATATAAATTGAATCTATATATTTCCAATATTGAAACAAAAGCACTAATTTAATTGGAACCAGATTCAAAATCATGACCTGTCTCCAGTTCATATCAACCAAATGGAAAGAGGCCAATCAGCATTACTCATCTAGGAGCGCATCCATATATGAGTAACCTGAAAGAGAAGCAAGTTCTCAAAAAAATTACTATCAACGGAATATTAAACACAAGTATCTACATCTTCGACTACCTCGAAGAATCCTGATACTTCCAACAAATGGTTCTCTTCTTTATTCTTATACCTATAACTTCTCAAAATCCGGACCTTGTATTTCAACGGATTACCTGTCTAAAACTAGAGAAGTCATGAGTAAACAGAATATAGTAAGAGTACCAACCCTATTGTCCTAATGGATATTGGACAACATACAATACTTTTGTACAAGTCCCCTGAGTCCAATAACTCAAACCTTATGCCTCGTAGGTTGAAAATTGTACTATGGTCAACAAGAATTACACCGTTGTTGAATGCACTTTACCTAATCACCAACTGATATAGGTAAATGTCATAGACATAATTTAAAAAAGTTATATCTCGCTTTATAAAATAAACGTACAGATATATCAGTTTGAAATTTGTGCATATCAACGGATATTCAAAACCAAATATTTGTCGTCCGGCAAAAATCCAGGTGATTTCCTCAAATATCACCAATTACAACGAATTCCAATATAATGAGGATCTAATCACCCAATTCCTAGTATCTTACTCCCACTCACTCTCTGTAATAACATACAGATGTGAGAAACTGATCTGGTAAATACATACCCTGGAGTTAGATTCCAATTGGGAAAACAGTTTTCACTTAACATCGCACAGTCAAACTGAAACATGAAAATGTTTCGAAAGGGTTACCTGGTATTCCTAGTAATGCCTCTTCCACTATCCTGATTCATGACAGTAACCATATACTTACCTGCTCTCACTGCAATCCCTTTATTATGTCTTTACTTATTATCTTCTGTACACCTTCTTTAGACTAATTGGTTTTCTTCCTTCCATACCCTTCGGCACCAGCCTAAGGTTTGGAAGAAGACTATACAATAAGCGTAATAGGTGTACACTCCTTATGCCAGGATCCCTAGCAACCTGAGAGAAGGTAATGGGAAAATACATCTGAATAATCCTATTCTATTTTCCCTGAACCGGAAACCATCCTCGAATCTGGAACGAATTCTTTCGAGTTCATATGTAACTATACGATGGCATGTCCAAGCATTATGGACATTCGTAGTGATATGAAGTGTTCTTGAGAAATCCAAAGTGGATGTGGGAGTGATAGGGGTATACACGGCTTTGTCGTGAATGATAGCAGTCGCAATTTTCTTTGCCGTTATTCTAATCCCTTTATTTGTCTTTACTTATTACCTTCTGTAAACCACACTTAGGCTAATTGGTTTTCTTCCTTCCCTACCTTTCGGCACCTACCTATGGTTTGGAGGAAGACTATCCAATAAGCTCAATTGGTGCACCCTCTCCTAATCCTAGGAGCCCTCATAAGCTGAGAGAAGGTAAAGGGATAAGACAACCGAATAATTATATTCAATCTCTCCAGAACCAGAATCCATCCTCGAATCTGGAACAAGTTCCTTCGAGTTCGTATGTAACTATACGATGGATTTATCCAATAGGAGTGGACGTTCGTAGTGATACAGGTTGTTTTGGAGAAACGCAAAGGTGATATATAAGTGGCAAGGATATATGTGACACCGTGACATTCCAAAAGCTAAAGTGTTTTAAGAAGGTTTGGTTAACTTGGTTTTCTGAGTTTTAGTTTAGGGTAGGGCCATGGTCGCTGCCGGAGAGAGAGAGAAAAGAAACACTCTATGTGCACTCTAACCTAGATCATAATGGTTAATCGCTTTATCTAATCAGGATGGCTCCCACTGTATCCTCGAATTCTCCTCCAAACTCTAAAGGAGAATTAGTCGGGATCATCTAAAATCACCCGAGGAGCAATCCTACTCATCAGTGGGAATCGAGATCCAACTATCATCGCATGACCACTCATGTCACCACACTCCAGAAGGTATACGCAAGACTGGCAAGTTTCCTGTATGTTTGAAACTCCCGATGTGATTTTTACCCCTAGGACCCAAGTGACCTTGACTAAAGATCAAAATGTCAAAAGGTCCTAGTCAAGTTCTACCCGTCATTATCTTGATTGCATTAGACCCACCCGTACGAGCCTTGACTGAAGATCAAAATGATCACATGACTATCCTAACAAATCGCATATGCATGCAACGGAAAAGAATTACATAGCTACCGAACACTACGCCTCGACTAAAGATTGAAATACGTAGCATGAATACTAAGCACTACCAATCCGAAATGACGGAAGGCTACAACTGGATTTTGACGAAAAACCTTTAACGTGATGAACTTGATATCGTTGAATGAATCCAAGTGGTTTTACAAATATATAGTGGCGAAAACTTTTGCTAAAGAGGTCACTCCCGGTGAAGGGATCTCGGCTCTTTCCTCGTCGAATGAGGTGCAGTATATTCCTAACTGAATATCACAATGCAAAGTAAAAGGAAATGACTATAGTGAAGTTATTACGTTGACGCATAATTTTGCTCAAGGGGTCACTCCCGATAAAGGGATCTCGGCCCTTGCCTCGTCGAATGAGGTGCTGGATATTCATAACTGAATACTACTGTGCAAAGCAAAAGAAAACGTCTGTAATGTCAGTTTTTAAAAAATTGGTTCCAACAACATCATATAAGTTTCTTTTATCATTGCATTGATAAGAACCAATGCAGTCCCATCAATTAATCACACCAGAAAAGAACGAAAATATGATATACATATATGTCATCCGCATTCACCACTGGGTCCCGTCATCACTCGTTAGGTTACTTAACTAACGACAGAGCGGGGACTGGACTAGCGCGGGTGCAAAACATATACAACATCTACTAGTATATATATAAATATATATAACAATCGTCCTAGGCATGATATAAAGAATTATCACAGAAGCATCACATATGCAACACAGAATGATGGATAATCCTGGAGCCCCGGGTTTCACTTGAGCCGCAAATGAGACCCGACGTTCCATGTCGTGTGGATAGCCTATGCAATGAAAAACTAGACCCCTAAGAGTGCGGAAAGTTACCCGCCAAACCAGAAATGAGGCAAGCCCCTTCAACAACGTGAATGGGCCACCCAACACTTCACGGAATCCGGTAACTTGGGCACCCCTCCGTAGGTCAACCTATACCCCCTACGAGTGCGGTGAATAGCCCGCCAATTCTTAAGTAAGGTCCCCTCCGTCTCAACGCCATGAGATGCGGACCCATTGCCCTGTAGAACTCGGCTATTCGTGGACTCTGTAAGTCTACGGTAGTGCCCCGGCCGTCTAAACGACGCCAAATGCGGAACAAAAACTTTTACAACTGGCGCTATCGCGTACTGTAACCCGGATCTGCCATTAAAGCTAAACTAAGAAATTACAAAGTGGATAGAAATGTTATACCAAACGATCCGAGTCCTTCGGTCTTCAACCATCTTCCCACGCTTTGTTGCGACTGCTCCGATCTCCTGAATCTCCAGTCTTCTCGTCCAAGTGGCACCACGTCGACGGATCGTTAAACGGGCTCCCGCCTCTGAACTGAGGCAACTCGATCGTCAAGTTTGCTAAAAAAGACGACCAAGATGATGTAGAGAATGAGTAGAACACTTTGTCTTGTTACGTCCAAAGCTATGGACGAACGGTTAATGAAGTTGCCTTTTGGATCGAATGGAAATGATAAATGGATCACATCTAATTTCTATGCACCAAAACTTATATCTTTTTTCAATCAAACAACCATAATTCCCTTTATAGAATGGCCGGCCACTTATAAAGGGGAGGGAGGTGAGTGTAGGAACAAGAGAGGCGACCATTAGCACTAATGAAACAATGAGTCATAAACACCTAGTATGAACTCATTTAATGAACTAATGAATCACTTAACCTTGTCATCAAAAATATTAAATGATCATTTAAAGCACAAATGAGTCCCAAGCCACCTCATCATTCTAGTCATCATCTAGAAGCTTCCACACTCATCTCAAGAAAAGATAAATCCGCATTTAACCGAATGTTAAATACGGCTGATAGAAAACTGAAAACTGGCAACTTCCAAAAGTGATCCTGAAACGAATTTCTGGATAACCCCGTATCAGAATAAACATACCCGTATTTGTATTACGACCGAATACAAATGCAACTGAGATAAAGATATTATATCTACACAGCATAATATTCTGATCCGGCTTAAACCAAAGCCGACCTGTATTATCTGCCCGAAAAATGACACGTGCGAAAACGCACGTGCATTTTCCGAACCCTGCTATAAACCAATACGGCATCTATAACGTTTTTCCCGAACTTGGGAAGTGTCTGTGGGGAACTCTAATGACTCATCAACACACTGGCACTGGGTATAACCACTAGCACGTCAGAGGTACAAACTGTACGTAACGGTTGCCTATGTATTGATTGGAAGGGAAGCTGACGAGCGAACTCATCCATAAACCCTACTGAGCCTAACACTGAAAATATACATACAGTCCGGTCCGTTCGTCTATAAGTATCGCATATCTGCCTAGGGGGCTAGTAACGTCAGACCACCAATAGCGGTATAAGTCGTGTCAGAGAGTGGCCCAGAACACCCTGAGATACTACTGGAGTACCTACCAGTAAATCTCCTGCCTCGGCCGAGGGCTTTGTATAATGGCTCTCCTAGACACAGCGCGATCTCACCCCCAATACCGGGAGAGACGAATCCCCTGCCAATCCGCTCACTTGCCTCTATGTGGCTCGAGACTGTACCCAAAAAAGACCTATTTGAACGACTCCTTTAAGCCGTGGTAGGGTAGAAATCAAAGCACAGTGGGAACTCACATGACACAAATGACGACCTAAGGTCGATGAACTAACCTGTACACATGTCACCACGGAACTGCTATCTGACGATATGTATAATACCAACTAGAATATTCCCGGTGAGTCCTGTCCGGTGTACTCGTAACCCAATGAGCACCTGTATACATCTTAGGTGAACCAACTAACACCAATGGCTTGTGAGACCGGCCATCGCCCTTCGTCGGGGTCTCGATTGTATACACTAGTCTACTCTGGAGTATCGATGCCCTGTCTCGAAACTCCTACGACTAGAGACACTTTAAGGATGTTCTTACAGACCCCAGCTCCCACGTATATGATCGCTATCAAACTCTGGTAGTCAAGCAAGAATCCTATGGGCTCTATCATCATGCAATAGAGAACTAAAGCATGTATACGATGATAAAGACAAACCAGATAGCATACTATCATCTCGAGTAAGACTGTCATATCGGTATAGGTCCTACCTCAATCATTGCAATCACGTACCTGCAATCCAAAAATTGACTTTCAGGGCACTATCTCCAACAATCTCCCACTTGCACTTAAGGCTAATTATTGCGATGTCGCATACTCACAGCCCGTGTGATACCGAACACCCAACTCCTCTACTAATCCGTTTCACAAAGCTAGTTTGTAAAACTCTTGTGTTCGAGAAATAGCCTCAGCGAGTGGATCCGCCCTGATGTTTCTTTCTATGTCTCTCTAAATCCTAAATTCGTGGAGAAAGCCATCTCCCGAGTCGAGTAATACATGTCTTATAATATGTCTGAATATCTTTTGGGACCTAGTTCGTAAATGAACTACAAATCCAAACTTCTTAGACTGTATCGATAACTGAACCTAATCAGTATCCAACACCATGCCTCCTACAGTATCTCTTGGACCACCTGTCCATAATACTGTCCCTCGTCAGAGCGAAAGCTATAACTCTGACAATCACTCTGTCATCCATATCATCTTAGAAGCCTGGAATGATAATCGTCTCCCGAAGGAGGCTGCCGTCATCAAATCCGTAGAACATGCACTTATGTTCTAAAACTGCTTTCTTATGTTTCTCCAGGATTGGATTAATATAAACTTATCGCATCTAGTGCAAAAACAACATCTGGTGTGGTACTTGACCTCTCACTATTGACTCAATTGCCTAAACAAGTGATCTGCCAATCATGCACATCCCTCTCTCCTTAAGTCTCTAAGACACCTTTTAGAGAGGGTGACTCCATCACCTGCAGGTACACCACCATGCCAAAAGTCATCTATTCTAAAATACTATTAGAATACCGTCAAAGTACCCACATTGGGAAACCACCTAAATCTAGATCTAAAACCATAGATCTAGATGTAGGGTTGCTATGCACGCGCACAAGGGTCTACGTGGCATCAACCATGCCCGATTAAAAATTTAGCCGTGCCGAACAACCCGAATACGGATCTTTAAACTAGAGATTAGGCGAAAACTAACATGTTAACAACTTTAACACTAAGTGAGAGGGATTACAACCTTTGTAGATCCGGTCCTTCACTTCATATGCTCAGTGTTGTGGTCACTTCGCTATGATCATCGGGTTCCGGACTCTCGAGAGGTTCCACAAAGAGAAAGATGCAACCTTTGCTTCCGATCTTCGATACTAAGATGATCTACCTTGAAGTTCCGTTAACACAAGCTAACACTCATGAAATGATGTGAACACCCTCATCTAAATGGCAAGGGAAGATGAGGATGATGAAGTAGGATTTTTGCTCTCTTTATTTATCTTTTTCTCATATTTATTCATCACGTTAGAAAAACTAGTAAGCTTTTTCATGAAGAGAATGAAGGAAGAAGATGAACAATCATAGAATTCCTTTTGTGATGAATAATGCAAAAGAGATAATGATGAATTATGCAACCATGGTTGACTTAACCATTGTAGAGAATTGACCAAGGGTTAGGGTTTGGGTTGAGTTAAGAATGAGTCACTTGAAAATATCTTTTCCAAAACAAAATAGAAAACCTTCTAGAATCTACTAGAAGTCATTAACCCAAATCAAACCCTAATCTTGATTAATCTTTACTAAACATGTTGCATTATTTATCATATCATGTTACAATATTATATATCACATATATAATATTTATCGTAACAAAATAAAATAATACATTTAACATATATCGCATATATATCAATGTATTACCCGAGTGAGAAAAAGAATCTTTTAGTGAGCAAATATTAGTTAATGTAATTTAATATATCATATATATTATTATACATTAAATTATCGAATCAACACTTGATCCGACAATCCGGCTATATCGCATATAACCGACTAATATTTATCCGTACCGATTCATCGAATCAACACTTGATCCGATGACTCGGCTGATATCAAATATCACATATGTGCTCCTACTCCGTTTTGCCTGAGTCAAGAAACCTCTGTGTAGGACTCTAAAGAATCGTCAATACGCCGGCAGTAGGTGATGATCATATCGAACACCCACAAGCTGCTAGCGGTCAGCTAAACGTAACAGCTACCCAGGTATTGAGCGCTCAGAAGATCAACAAGCAAGCCTGTACATTCTCCTGTGAATCCAAACAGTAACACTCCCGTACAGTCCGGTCTCGTCGTCTGATATGTCGCATATCTCGCCTAGGGGTGGTAAACGTCAGACCCCAGTAGCTCGATAAGTCGTGTCGATATGAGGTCTATAACAGTTTGAGAAATGACTGATAACACTTACCAGTAAATCTCAGCAACCCTAGCCAGGGATTTCCGGTTATAGCCAATCGAACATAGCACAACATCAACTCCCTATACCGGGAGAGACGAATCCCCTCCTATCGCTCATTGCCTCCATATGATTCGGGACTGTACCCAAAAGCCACCTTTTTGCACGCCCTCTTGGACGTGGTATGATGGAAATCAAAGCACGGTGGGAATCACACAAGACTCTATGACGATCTCGGGTCAACAGACTACTCTGTACCAGTGTCACCGGAGAACTGCCATCTGACGTGAGGTATAATACCATCTGGGACTTCTCGGCGAGTCCGTCCAGTGTACCCAGTCTCCACTGAGCACCCGTACACCATCCATGATGTCAAACACCGATGGATATGGGATCATCCATCGCCCATCATATGGGTCAAGATGCGTATACGCTAGTCTACTCTGGTGCATCGATGCCCTGTCTCGATACACCCACGTCTAGGAACAATTATAGGATGTACTCGTCGACTACCGTGGCCCCACTAGTATGATCTCATCATAGTCCCAGTAGTCGAGTACATATCCTAAGGGCTTTATCAACATGTGATATAGAGACAATCAGAGTACATGTTAAGATAAAGTACAACCAGATAGCATACTATTATGTCGAGCAAGAAAGTCCTCCCTATATATGTCTAAGCATCCATTACAATATACATCGTATGTACAGTAATGGCCTCTAGGGCATACATATAACTAACACTAGAAACCATAATGTCTGATATTATTTCCATATCCTGTCCGGAGAAACAACTGTATGATGACCACAGTACAACTGATCGTAGTATAGAATGTTACTTCCTACTCTGTGTATGTTTATCCAAATACCATGACATCACACCTTACTGCTTTCTCAACAGATCTATCCCCTATCCTGATGAAGTCAAACCCATGACTGTCACATCAAAAATAGATGATCTATCTCCGCTATAACTGCTCAAGTCTATGAATAGACATAAGCTACTTGCCCACTATGCTTCCGCTGCTCCCACTGATTACGACAAACCCTCTGGCAGAATAATATATACGTATACTTCTAAAGCTAGTTTAGAACGACGCTATACATATCTTCCCTGCCGGGTCTCATAGTCTGGAACAATAGTAGTGTCAAATCTGGGTAAACAAGAACCTCCCTGTCACCGTCCTTGAGACTACCAGAGTACCTCTCGGGTGTCTGAGGTTACCCACCATATCTGCGGAGTGGCTATTGGAATGTTAAACCTGATTGAATATATAGGTCCTATTAAATTTTCCGTAATCGTTTGCGGTTCTGGAATCACTTCCAGTTCTACTATTCTCCCACTAGTGTTTTCTGAAAAAATCCATTTTACTAAAACTGTGGCGAGTCAAGAACAATATCACTATTGAACTTCCAGATGGTAGAAATGTCAACACTCGTCAAAGCCAGGGTCAACCCATAAACAGCCATTACAGAAACGTGCCTTGAGTTATCCAGTGTCTGGTTTTAAGCATAAGCTGGACAACTCCACGTATCTTAACATCGTTAAGATATGAACCATTCTATATATAATATAGAAATAGAGGCACTAATTTAATTGGAACCATATTCAAACCATGCAGCTGTCTCCAGTGCATATCAACTTAATGGAGAGAGGTTAATCGGCATTACTCAACTTAAGAATCCATCCAATTATGAATAACCTGAAAAAGAAACAAGTTTTCTCAAAACCGTTACTATCAACTGAATACCTATCACAAGAATCTACATCTTCGATTTCTTTGAAAAATCATGATACTTGCGATACCTGGTTCTCTACTTTATTCTTATACCCCACAACTTCTCAAAACTTAGACATTGTATTTCTACGAAACACTTGTCTAAAAACTAGAGAAGTTACAAGTAAACAGAACATAGTACGAGGGACCTGCGCCTTTGTCCTGACGGACACTGGGACAACATACAATACTCTGTATAAGTCCGCTGAGTTGAATAACTCAAAAACCTATGCATCGTAGGTTGAAAACTGTACCCAGGTGATTTTCCTCAAATATCACCAATTACAACGAATTCCAATACAATGAGGATAATCACCTAATTTCCAATAACTTACTCCCACTCATCATCTGAAAAACCATACAGATATGAGAATGAAACCTGGTAAATACATACCCTGGAGTAAGTATCTAATTGGGAAATCAGTTTTCCATTAATAATGCACTGAAACATGAAAATGTTTCGTACGGATAGCCTGGTATTCCTAGTAATGCCTCTTCCATAATCCAATTCATGGACTTTAACCGTATATATCTTTGCCATCTCTCCAAATCCCTTTATTTGTCTTTAGTCGTTACCTTTTGTACACCTTTATTTGGGTAAATGGTTTTCTTCCTTCCCTACAGTTCGGCACCAGCCTATAGTTTGGAAGAAGACTATCCAGTAAGCATAATAGGTGTAACCTCCTAATCCTAGGAGTACTCGCAATTTGAGAGAAGGTGATGATAAAAGACAATTGAATAATACCTTATTCTATTTCTCCCGAACTGGGGAAAAAAGCAAAGGTGAAATAGGAGTGGCGATGAAGTATATGGTTTGGTCGTGAATTACAGCAGTCGTAATTTACTTTGCCATCTTTCTAATCCCTTTATTTTGTCTTTAGTTATTATCTTCTGTACAACCTACTTAGGCTAATTGGTTTTCTTCATTCCCTACCTTTCGTCACCAGCCTATGGTTTGGAATAAGACTATCCAATAAGCGTAATAGGTGTACTCTCCAAAACTAAGGAACCCTCGCAACCTGAGAGAAGGTGATAATAAAAGACAACTGAATAAACCAATTCTAGTTCTCCTGAACCTGGATCCATCCTCGAAGAAGTCCCTTCGAGTTCGTATATAACCATACGATGGATCTATCCAATGGAAGTGGATGTCCGTAATAATACGGGGTGTTCTGAGAAATACAAAGGGTAAAAGAAGGAGCGGCAATGACTTATGAAACTTTAGACAATCCAAAAGCCAGTATTTTAAGAAGGTTCGGTCAACTTGGTCACTGAGTCATAGTTTAGGGTCGGTCGAAGGTCGCTGCCAAAGAGAGAGAGAAAAGAAACACTCTGCGTGCACTCTAACATAGATCAGAATGGTTATCACTTTATCTAATCAGGAAACCTCCAACTGTAATCTCAAATTCTCCTCTAAACCGAAAAGAAGAATTAGTCGGGATCACCCGAAGAGTAAACTGACACATCAGTGAGAATCGTGATCCAACTATCATCGCATGATAACTTGATGGAAGCCACTCAAGTTATCACACTCCAGAAGGTATGCGCATACTTGGCAAGTTTCAGTTTCTTTAGAAACTCCCGATATTATTTTTGCCCCATGCTCTTATGACCTTGGCGTTGGTCAAAATATCATAAGTCACATGCCAAGTTCTACTCGTCACTGTCCAGGTCAATTTGAACCCACCTGCACATGCCCTTGACGTTGGCCAAAATGGCTGAACGACTATCCCAAACCAACTTATCTATCTGTGCAACAGATGAATACCCAGCAGCTACCAAACATTATGCCTTGGCGTTGGTCAAAATACATAGCTTGAATACTACTGAATACCCAAAAGAAATGACAGAGGGCTACGGCTGGTTTTTGGTGAAAAACCTTTAACGTAATGAACTTGATCTCGTTGAAGGAACTTGATAGCTTTTTATAAATATATAGTGACGAAAACCTTTGCTAAAGAGGTCACTTCCGGTGAAGGGATCTCGGCTCTTTCCTCGTGGAATGAGGTGCAGGATATTCCAACTGAATACCGCGATGCAAAGCAACTTGTAATCGACTATAGTGAATTTATTACCCTGACATAAACTTCTGCCCAAGGGGTCATTCCCGGTGAAGGGATCTCGGCCCTTGCCTTGTCGAATGAGGTGCAGGATATTCTAACTGAATATCACTATGCAAAACAAAAGGAAACGCCTTTGTAATAACACCTTTCAAAATTTGTTCCAACAACATCAAATATAGGTTTGTTTTATCCTTGCATTGATAAGAATCAATGCAGTCCCTTCAATCAATCACACCAGAAAAGAACGAAAATATAATGTACGTATATGCTATCCGCATTCGTCACTGGGTCCCGTCATCACCCGTTAGGTTACTTAACTAACGACAGAGCGGGGGCTGG
Organism: Agapanthus africanus; assembly: GCA_030015575.1. Taxonomy (NCBI): domain Eukaryota; kingdom Viridiplantae; phylum Streptophyta; class Magnoliopsida; order Asparagales; family Amaryllidaceae; genus Agapanthus; species Agapanthus africanus. Next base: position 655,644,918 of record JASDDO010000024.1, read on the forward strand.
ACTAGCGCGGGTGTAAAACATATACAACATCTAATAGTATATATACCAATATACAGTAATCGCTCCAGGCGTAATAATATGCAACATTACAGAAAAGTAATAAGCATCAGAGAACAATACAGATAATCTGGGATCCACGGGTTTCACAGAGCCGCTGCTGAAAACCCGACGTTCCCCTGGTCGTGTGGATAACTTGTGCAATGAAACCTAGACCCCTACGGGTGCTGCAAGTTACCCGCCAAAACCTGAAGCGAGATAGTCCCCAACAGCATAGTGAATGGAACACCCGGCACTTCACGGAATCCGGTAAATTGAGCACCCCACCATGGGTCAACCTGTACCCCTACGAGTGCGGCGAATAGTCTGCCAATTCTAGAGTGAGGTCTCTTTGCTTCTCAAAGCCATGAGATATGGACCCGTTGCCCTCCAGAACCCGGCTATCCGTGCACTCCTTCACGGGATAAACCTAGTACAGAAATAAAAATATGTACAATGGGTACATCGACCTCAACCCGGTCTTTCCCCAAAAGAATATTATATAAACAGGTAGTAACAGCAGTCCACATGTTGGACGCTCGCTCCGCAATAACAAATGTGCAAATAAATCCAAACTGCACTACCATTGCACCCTGCTATCCACCATGACAAATCCGCATCATCACAGCACAACACAAAACATCAACGCGAATGTCACGTTCGCAAACCCGTATAAAAGAACTATAGCAATCAGACGTGGTTTACCGATCAAATGACATTCCCGGTCGGAGATATAATGTAAATACTGCAATACTAAAAAGTTTTAAAATTTCGATCGACTAAATTTCCCGAAGCGGGCCCCACGTACATCTGCTGTACAGTAACAAAAACTGGGCCTAAAAGAAATATACCAAAAACCACAATTTCCACAAAAGAAGCCATTGTAGAAATTTGGACCACTGGTCCCACAGATTGGCCGCGGATGCGCGGTCAAACCCTAGGTTTGACCGCGGATCCACGGTGGTCTGGTGGGGTCGTGTGGCCACATTTCTACAAATAGCTTAGAAAACCCTGAACAACTTTCTGTGATATGCAAAATAATTTTTGGACCTGATTTAAAATCGACAGAAACTGTGAACTGAAAAAATGTAGTTTTCGAAAATCCGTTCGATCGACATTTTAAACGTGTTAGCACAAGTTAGTATAGCTTAATGGTGAGGCTCTGATACCACTGTAAGTCCACGGTAGTGCCCCGTCCGTCTAACAAACGCCAAATGCGGAACAAAAACTTTTACAACCGGCGCTGTCGCGTACTGTAACCCGGATCTGCCATTAAAGCTAAACTAACAAATTACAAAGTAGGTAGAAATGTTATACCGAACGATCCGAGTCCTTCGGTCTTCAACCATCATCCCACGCTTTGTTGCGGCTGCTCCGATCAACTGAATCTCTAGTCTTCTCGTCCAGGTGGCACCACGTCGACGGATCTTTAAACGGGCTCCCGCCTCTGAACCGAGGCAACTCGATCGTCAAGTTTGCTAAAAGAGATGACCAAGATGATGTAGAGAATGAGTAGAACACTTTGTCTCGTTACGTCCAAAGCTATGGACGAACGGTTAATGAAGTTGCCTTTTGGATCGAATGGAAATGATAAATGGATCACATCTAATTTCTATGCACCAAAACATATATCTTTTTTCAATCAAACAACCATAATTCCCTTCATAGAATGGCCGGCCACTTATAAAGGGGAAGGAGGTGAGTGTAGGAACAAGAGAGGTGACCATTAGCACTAATGAAACAATGAGTCATGAAACACCTAGTATTAACTCATTTAATGAACTAATGAATCACTTAACCTTGTCATCAAAAACATTAAATGATCATTTAAAGCACAAATGAGTCACAAGCCGCCTCATCATCCTAGTCATCATCTAGAAGCTTCCACACTCATCTCAAAAAAAGATAAATCCGCATTTAACCAAATGTTAAATACGGCTGATAGAAAACTGGAAACTGGCAACATCCAAAAGTGATCCTGAAACGAATTTCAGGATAACCCCGTATTAGTATAAACATACCCGCATTTGTATTACGACCGAATACAAATGCAACTGAGACAAAGATATTATATCTACACAGCATAATACTCTGATCGGCTTAAACCAAAGCCGACCAGTATTATCTGCCCCAAAAATGACACGTGCGAAAACGCAAGTGCATTTTCCGAACCCTGCTATAAACCCATACGGCATCTACAACGTTTCGCCCGAACTTGGGAAAGTGTCTATGGGGAACTCTAATGACTCATCAACACACTGGCACTGGGTATAACCACTAGCACTGGGTATAACCACTAGCACGTCAGAGGTACAACCTGTACGTAATGGTTGCCTATGTATTGATTGGAAGGGAAGCTGACGAGCGAACTCGTCCATAAACCCTACTGAGTCTAACAGTGACAATATACATACAGTCCGGTCCGTTCGTCTATGAGTATCTCATATCTTCCTAGGGGGCTAGTAACGTCAGACCCCCAATAACGGTATAAGTCGTGTCAGAGAGTGTCCCAGAACACCCTAAGATACTACTAGAGTACCTACCAGTAAATCTCCTGCCTCGACCGAGGGCTTTGTGTAATGGCTCTCCTAGACACAGCGCGATCTCACCCCCAATACCGGGAGAGATGAATCCCCTGCCGATCCGCTCACTTCCCTCCATGTGGCTCGAGACTGTACCTAAAAAAGACCTGTTTGCACGACTCCTTTGAGCCGTGGTAGGATAGAAATCAAAGCACAGTGGGAACTCACAAGAGACAAATGATGACCTCAGGTCGATGAACTAACATGTACACATGTCACCAGGGAACTGCTATCTGACGATATGTATAATACTAACTAGCATATTCCCGGCGAGTCCTGTCCGGTGTACTCATATCCTAATGAGCACCCGCCATCTTAGGTGAACCTACTAACACCAATGGCTTGTGAGACCGGCCATCGCCCCTCGTCGGGGTCTCGACTGTATACACTAGTCTACTCTGGAGTATCGATGCCCTGTCTCGAAACTCCTACGACTAGGGATACTTTAAGGATGTGCTTACAGACCCCAGCACCCACGTATATGATCGCCATCATACTGCTGGTAGTCAAGCAAGAATTCTATAGGCTCTATCATCATGCAATAGCGAACTAAAGCTTGTATACGATTATAAAGACAAACCAGATAGCATACTATCATCTCGAGTAAGACTGTCATATATAAGTCCTGCCTCAATCATTGCAATCACGTACCTGCGATCCAATAATTGACTTTGAGGGCACTATCTCCAACAGACTCCACCGCGGGATAATCCTAGTACAGAAAAGAAAAGAATATGTACAACGGTGACATCGACCTCAACCCGGTAGTGCCCCAAACAAATAATTTACAAACTGGCAGTGACGGCAGTCCACATTCAGACCCTCGTCCCACAATCTCAAATGTACAAATGAACTAAATTGTACTAACATTGCACCCAAGCTATCCACCACGACGATCCAACCACAATCACAACACAACACAGAACATCAACGTGAATGTCACGTTCGCAAGACCGTCTAAAAGAACATATAGCAAATAGACGAGTTGTACCGCTCGAATGACATTCACGATCGCAGATAGTAATGTATGTACTGATAAACATTTAAACGGTGTTAAACATCGACTTCGAAACATCCCGAATAGACCCAAACAACAAGATAAAGCAATATAAAAACTGGGCTAAACTAACAATACCACTGAACCAATATTCCAAAGACCACATCACACACAAAATACGAAGTCCTAACTCCCTCTCAGGGCCAGCCGGCTCGGATTGTTTGAGCATGTGCTCGGGTGAAAACAGGTCGAATGGGTTCATATTTGGTGTGTGCTCTTGTGTTCATACAAAATGTCTTCTGCAGCTGCTAAAATAATTTTTTGAAGACTTTAAAAATTGACAGAGAGTGGAATCTGCAAGGTATCATTTCGGGGTTGTTTCGATTTTGATACTTTAACATTGTCTAAACAAGTTAGTAAGGGGTTTACGGGTTGGCTCAGATACCATGTTAGGTAACGGCAGTGTCCCGGCCATCAAACCGTGGCCAAATGCGGAACAAAAATTTACTAAACCGGCGCTACCATTACCCGATGCCTGGATCTACCCTAAACCCTATACTAGCAAGTATATAAAAAAGATAGGAATGGTTATACCGAGTTGATCCGTGTCCTTCGGTCTTCAACCAGCTTCCCAGGCTCCTAGTGGTAGTCTGGATCGTGTTTGGTTGTCGTTCTTCCTCCATCTACGATGATCCATCTGAGGGAAACGGCGCAAGCTTCAACCTCGCCAAGCGAGGTAACCGACGCTCCAAGGTTGCTAGCAATGGAGAGTGGAGGTGTAGGATTGTGTCGCTATAATTTTTCTCTCATCACAATGCTCAAAAGAACAACTCAAGAAGATGAAGGAGGTGAGGAAACATGTCGCATGAGCAACTAAAGAAATGTGCTAAGTATTTTCTCCATGTGGGTGAGAATGAGAGCGATGAAGCAACTGTAGAAAAACCAAGTCAAGAAAAGAAATGAGCAAGCCTCTCAAAAACTAGTGGCTGCCCTCTCTTTCTCTCTTATGCAAAATGAAAAATATCTCCATCATTTTCCAATAAACAATTGCATGCCATACCTCTCAACATGCCATGACCCATGCTCATGCCAACTCACCCTCCACCTCATTTCCATAATTGTTTTTCTAAAAAGAAAATCAATAATGAGGTGGCCATCTTCTAGAAGTTATTCCGTATAAATACGGAATACTTCCCGGTACACGTATCGAAATACATATACGCGTATTCGTACAAAAATACGAATAGCCATGAGAGAAAATGAATAGCGAACAATAATAATAGAATACATATATATAAATACATATATATATATATAAATTATTAAATCAAAACCTGATTTAATAATCCGGCTTAATCCTAAGCCGCTAGTATTATCAACCGTCCGAATAAAATCTGTGCACATGTACACATATTTAATCGGACACCCGTATGTACCAACATACGTCATTTACACCATATCGCCTGAACCGTGAAAACCCTCTATATGGGACTCTAAAGACTCATCAAAATGCAGGCAGTGGGTTTAACCACAAGCACGTCGGCGGCACTAGCCGTACGTAACGGCTACCCAGGTATTGAGCGAAAAGAAGACCGACGAGCAAACTCATCCAACTCCCTACTGAGCCTGACAGTGACAATATCAGTATAGTCCGGTCTGTTCTTCTAAGAGTATCGCATATCGAGTCTAGGGGGATGGATCAAATCAGACCCCTAATAACGCGATAATTCATGTCGGTATGAAACCCATCACCACATGAGAAACTGCCAATCTTAGATCAGTAATTCTCGACTACCTTGGCCAAGGATTTATGGTGATGACCAACTGTGCACTACGCGACATCAACCCCCAATACCGGGAGAGACGAATCCCCGACAATCCGCTCAGTGCCTCCATGTGGCTCGGGACTGTACCCAACTAAAAGCTGTTTGCATGACTCCTTTGAGCCGTGCTAGGGTAGTAATCAAAGCACAGTAGGAACTTACATGAGACAAATGACGATCTTAGGTCGACAGACAAACCTGTACACATGTCACCTGGGAACTGCTATCAGATAATAGGTATAGTACCGACTAGTAGGTTCCCGGCGAGTCCGTCCAGTGTACTCATAACCCAATGAGCACATGTATACTATCTTAGGTTAACAAACTAACACCAATGGCTTGTGAGACCTGGCCACCGCCCCTCGTCGAGGTCTCGATCAGTATACACTAGTCTACTCTGGAGTATCGATGCCCAGTCTTGAAACTCCTACAACCAGGGATATTTAAGGATGTGCTTATAGACCACCAGCTCCCACGTATATGATCGTCATTATAATGCTGGTAGTCAAGAAAGAATCCTATGGGATCTATCAACCATGTAATAGTGATGATAAAGACAAACCAGATAGCATACTATCATCTCGAGTAAAACTGTTCTACTAGTATAGGTCATCCCTCAATCATCATAATCACCTGCATGCGACTACAATAATTGCCTTGAGGGCATTATAGCCAACACATGTATAGTACGTGATCACTTAGTCGGGAATCTTGTTGAATTATCCGACAGCTTATTGAAAAGAGTTTTCAATTTGAGACTAAAATGCAAGGTTTATAAGTTAGGCATGAAATTCGGAAGATGAGATATTCCGGGTTTATAATGTCTAAGGTATTTGCTGTTGGATATATATGCCCTAGAGGCCTTCGTTGTATAGGACGCTAAGGATATGTATGTACAGGACAATCTTACTCGGTATGATAGTACGCTATTTGGTTTGTCTTTATCTTAACATGTGATATATTATACTTTGTATTTCATGTATTGTGAACATGTTGATAAAGCCCATAGGATATTTGCCTGACTACCAGCGTTGTGATGGCAGTCATACTTGTGGGAGCTGGGTGGCCAATAGGCATATCCTTAAATGTCCCTAGTCGCAGGAGTATTGAAATTGGGCATCGATACTCCAGAGTAGACCAGTGTGTACATATCTAGACCCTGACGAGGGGAGATGGATTGGTCCTGCAGCCATTGGTGATGTGCACCTAAGATTGTATACAGATGCTCACTGGGTGTGAGTACACCGGACAGGACTCGCCAGGGACTGACTAGCTGGTATTATACCTATTGTCAGATAGTAGTTCTCAGGTAACATGAGTACTGGTTAGTCTGTCGACCTGATATCGTCATTTGTCTTGTGTGTGTTCCCACTTTGCTTTGATTTCTACCCCACCACGGCTCAAAGGAGTCATGCAATCAGGTTTTAGTTAGGTATAGTCCCGAGCCACATGGAGGCAGTGAGCGAATGTTAGGGATTCGTCTCTCCCGGTATAGGGAGTCGATATCGCACAGTGATCGGTTGGTCATTACCATATGTCCCTGGCCAGGGCTGATTGAGAATTACTGGTGGACGGACCAGTGGATTCTCGGATGGTCTTGAGCCACACTGACACAACTTGTACGGTTATTAGGGTCTGACATTTTCCACCCTCCTAGACCTTACATTCGATACTCTCAGACGAAAAGACCGGACTGCACGGATATTGTCACGGACAATCTCAGTAGGGGTTACGGACGAGTTCGCTCGTCGGCCTCCTTTTTGACAGGTACCTTGGTTTTCGTTACGTACTGATAGTGCCACTGACGGACTTGTGGTTAAACCCACTGCCAGCGTATTTTCGAGTCTTTAGAGTCCCACACAAAGGGTTTCCCTGGATCAGGCGAGACGATGTAAAGGCCGTATGGTTTTACGGCAGGGTTTCGATCGCATACGTGTACTGGCTACACGAATGATGTTCGGACAGATAATACTAGTGGGCTTTGGTTTAAGCTGGATACTAGTATTATATTTTTGGATTATACTTGTCTCAGTGTATCTGTATTTTTCGGAATACGGATACGGGTATGTATAGACGGTGAGGGCATCCTTGTAATTTTATAAGAATGAGCTTCTAGAAGGAGACACCTCATTATTTATTTATCCTTTTTTCATAAAGGATTAATGAGGTGGAAATTATGAGATATTTGAGGAATGGGTTGCAAGCATGGCTTAGTAATTGTTTATCCATTTAGAGCTACTATTCAAGCATGGTTACATTTTATGAGACTATTTTATTTCTATGGTTGAATTATTAGCAAAAGACTTAGACATTCTCTCATCTCATTCTCTACTCATTCTCACAAAAGGATTCTCTTTCCTAGGTTTTCTCCTCTCCTTCTCCCTCAAGCTCATACACTCACATGTGTTGTGAAACAATGAGCTTTGAGATTAATTAGTCCAATAAACTTCTTCCCTACATCTACTTAGTAATCTTTCCTAGCAAGTTGGCTTACTAAGTTATCTTTTTGAGGTTGGAGCTTAACCATAGGCCCTCGGGTGGATCCATCTTCGACGCAAAGGAGACCGGCAACCGAGTTCTTTCGAAGCCAAGAAGAAGCCAAAGAAAGGAGAACAAAAAGAAGCTTGAACCAAGGAGCGAGGAACCACTTGAAGACCCGAAGGACTAGACACAATGGTATAACACATTAACCTAGTAGTTAGCACTCTCTGGTAAACTAGTTTTGTTAGCTAAGGTTTAATCAAGATCCAAAAAGTGGAATAAGTCTATGTTGCAAAGCAAAACAAGATCTTTTGATATGAGAAAAATCGTTTTTAAAGTATTCCGCCTCCCCGCGAACCGTGGGATGTGCTACATAGACTTACACCGGTATCATAGCCTTGTTAAACCTTAACTAACTTGTTAGCAAAGTGTTAGAAATTCGATCGCCGGAAAAATCCCAAAATCACGACAAAAAATGCATGTTTCTGTCGATTTTAAAATCTGGTCTAAATTTTTTCCAGAGGGCTTAAAAATACATGTAGGGTTTTTTAAGAATACTGAAGAAATTTGGGCTCACCATTCGGTCAGACCACCGCAAATCCGCGGCAGAACCAAGCGTTCTGTCGCCGATCCGCGGCCGTGTCATCTCCGAATCGGTCCAAATTTTTTCTGTTATTTTTATTTTTATGGAATTGTGATTTATGGGATATTTTGTTTCTGCCCAGATATTTTGTGTACTGTGTTGTACTTGGGGTAAATTTAAATTAGCTTAACCGATCGAAATTCTATTTACTTTAGCTAATCGGTTCTTCTGTAATGATATATGTGTTTTGAAACGTCCGCTAATCGCTATATGACGATTAGTGGGGGTTGCACATATCTGTGATGAATGGTTTATGTATATGAATCTTTTTGGATCGTCGTTGATGAATAGCCGAGGGGTGTGAGATGAGTGTTTTTTTTCTTTCATTCAATATAATTTGTAAAAGTGATGTAATATTAATTTGCGGGGCACATCCGGGTTGAGGTTGTAGCTACCGTTGTATTGTTTTTCTTTTACTGTTTTTGCTCCTAGGATAGACCCAAGGAGGGGTGCACAAACTACCGGGCTCTTTGAAGTGTCGAGTGACCTACTTACTTTGTTGAGGGAGGCTGCTTCACTTCGGGAATTTGGTGGGTAGTTTGACGCACCCGTAGGGGTCTAGGGTGGGGTTTTGGCTATTCATCACGACCGTGGAATCCGTCTTTCGTTATAGGCTTAAACGAATTGCGGAATTCCTAGTATATCCAATATGTTCATCTGTGATCTGGAATACCTATTATTGCATAAGACGAATGGATATATCTATATATGATATTTATTAGGCGTTGCTTATGTTTTGCACCCGCGCTACTCCATCCCCCGCTCTGTCGTTAGTTAAGTAACCTAACGGGTGATGATGGGGCCCCATGGCGAATGCGGATGGCATAAGCGTACGTTGTATTTTCATTTCTTTCTGCAATGGTAGGATTAATTGAAGGGACATCATTAACTCATTAATGCAAAGAAAACAAACTTAAGCTAAAATCGTTGGATGAATTTCAAAACCACTCAGTTTTCTTCAAACAGCAAGTTTTAAATGAAAAGCCTAAACCACTCCTTTTAAAAAGCTATCATGGTTCCTTCGATTATATCAAGTTCATTACGTTAACGATTTCGCCAAAAACCATCTGTAACCCTCCGTCGTTTCAAATAAACAACACATCGTGTTCATGCTATGTTTGTTAGCCTACATCAAGGCATAATGTATGGTAGCAATGTGTTGATTATTTGTTGCATAGATAGATGCATTAGTTTAGGACAGTCGTACAGCCTTGTTGGCCTTTGTCAAGGGCGAGTATGGATGGGTCTAAATTAATCAGGACAACGACGGGTAGAACTTGACTTGCATCTTACGATTTGTTGGCCTACGTCAAGGTCATAAGAGCTTGGGGTAAAAATCACATCGGGAGTTTCAAACATAAAGGAAACTTGCAGATTTAGCATACTTTCTTGAATGTGGTCGCTAGAGTGGCTTCCATCTTGGTCATCATACAATGATAGTTGGATCCCGATCCCATTGATGGGTAGGATTACTCTCGGGAGATTTTCTCACTTAACAATCAATACTGTAAACCAAGTAGGCGTCTAGAACGGTGTTAATGGGGCTACGCCTCATGGGAAAAGAGGTTATATAATTAAGTAACTTTGTGAAAGCGTTGGAAAACCTCCCTCGAAGTACCGACACTAGCCTGGCTGAAAGGTTAAGCAAGTATTGTGACGTGCGATTAATCCTGACTAATTCCTCTTTTAGGGTTTGAGGAAGGATTTGAGGAAACAGTGGGAGCCATCAGGTTTAGATAAACTAATAAACCAATCTAAACTTGCAAGAGCATATGCTGAGTGTTTCTTTTCTCTCTCTCTCTGGCAGCTACCATGACAGGACTTAAACTATTGCTTGAAAAGAATACACTGACCGGGCCAAACTATAAAGATTGGCTAAGGAACGTCAACATTGCACCGACTTATGACAAAGTTGCATATGTCACCACCGTTATCGCTCCCCCTGTCCCAGGACCAGATTCCTCAGTTGCGGACAAAGAAGTCCTCAAAACTTGGGATCTACACTGCGAGAAAGCTAAGTGTATCGTGCTGGCGTCCATGAACAATGAACTCCAGAAACAGCATGAAATTATGGATATTAAATCCATTTTTCTCCATTGCAAAGAACTGTATGGAGAGCACTCTCGTATCGCGAGGTACGGGACCTCAAGGAAACTATTCCAGATGAGGTTAGCTCCAGGATCACCTGTAGGAAAGCACGTCCTAAAAATGATCAGCCTCATTGAGGAACTTGCAAACCTGGGATGCGTACTAGAAAATGAGTTGTACATTGACTTGATTTTACAGTCCCTTCCCCACACCTTCTCTCAGTTAGTGCTGAACTTCAACATGCACGATATGGAAGCTGATCTTCCAAAGCTCCTCAATATGTTAAGGGTAGCAGAGACCTCCTTGAAAAAGGAGAAGACCCCCGTTCTTTATGTTGGCCAATCATCCTCTTCTAAATCCAAAGCGAAAGCCAAGGGGAAGTAGAAGATGAAAGCCACCAAACCGAAAGGTGGGGTCAAGAAGGTGCAGGGAACAAATAAGGCAGGAAGGGTGAAGGCGGGTAAGAATGAATGCTATTATTGTCACAAGCGGGGGCACTAGAAGAAGGATTGCATGGCTTTCAAAGCCAAGGACACGAACCAAGCTGCTGCTTCTGCTTCAGGTGTGTTTGTAATCGAAAACCGTCTTTCAGTAAACTCTACATCATGGGTACTTGATACCGGTTCTGGTTCTCACATCTGTAAATCTTTGCAGGCTCTGAGAAACCATAGAGCACTGAAGGCAGGTGATATGACCCTCCGCATAGGCAATGGAACAAACGTGGATGCTGTTGCAGTGGGGGATTATCACATGGAGTTGACTAGTGGACACATTTTGGTGTTGTACAGCCGTTTTTGTATTCCCATTATGCTATGTAATATTATATCAGTATCTTTATTATCTAATGAAAGATATATTAGTGATAGCTAGGCCCTACAAGCCATTATTGTACATACGATGTATATTGTAGTGGATGCTTGGACATATATATGGAGGACTTTCTTGCTCGATATGATAGTATGCTATCTGGTTGCACTTTATCTTAAGATGTGCACTGATTGTCTCTATGTTACATGTTGATAAAGCCCTTAGGATGAGTACTTGAAGATCAAGATTATGATGTAGATCATACTAGTGGGGACAGAGTAGTCCATAAGTACATCCTTTAATGTTCCTAGTCGTAAGTGTATCGAGACAGGGCATCGATATACAAGAGTAGACTAGCGTATACGCTTCTCGACCCATGAGATGGGCGATGGATGATCCCATATCCATTGGTGTTTGACATCAGAGATGGATACGGGTGCTCAGTGGAGACTGGGTACACTGGACGGACTCACCGAGAACTCCCAGATGGTATTATACCTCATGTCAGATGGAAGTTCTCTGGTGACACTGGTACAGATTAGTCTGTAGACCCGAGATCATCATAGAGTCTTGTGTGATTCCTACTGTGTTTTGATTTCCACCTTACCATGTTCAAGAGAATGTGCAAAATGGTGGCTTTTGGGTACAGTACCGAGTCACATAGAGGCAATGAGCTATAGGAGGGGTTTCGTCTCTCCCGGTATTGGGAGTTGATGTTGCGCTGTGCTCGATTGGCTATAACAGGAAGTCCCTGGCCAGGATTCTTTAGAGATATACTGGTAAGTGTTATGAGTAGTTTCTCGACCCGTTATGAGCCTCATATCGACACGACTTATCGAGTTACTGGGGTCTGACGTTTACCACCCCTAGACGAGATATGCGACATATCAGACGAAGAGACCTGACTGTACGGTAGTGTTACTGATTGGATTTGCAGGAGTGTGAGCAGGCTTGCTTGTTGATCTTCTGATCGCTCAATACCCGGGTGGCCGTTACATTTAGCAGACCGCTTACGGCTTGTGGGTGTTTGATATGATCATCACCTACTGCAGGCGTATTGACGAGTCTTTAGAGTCCTACATTGGTGTTTCCTGGCTCAAGCGAAATGGAATAGGAGCACATATGTGATATGTTCAGGATCGAGATTAATATGATATGAGATACCGTATTCTATTCTTGCGAATTGTGACATTGGTCAGTTGTATGCGAAATAGCCGGGTTATCGGATTAAGTGTTGATTCGATAAGTTGTTACACATGATATTAGTCGGTTACATATGATATTTCCGGATTATTAAATCAAGAGTTGATTTGATAATCTGATGTATAATTATATATTAGATATATTATATTATATTAACTACTATTAGCTCACTTATGATTCTTTTCTCACTTGATGTGCACATTGTATATATGTGATATGTATATTTATGTATATGTTTTGTGTCATGCTTGATGATACATGCAAGATGGGTGTATGAGACTTATACCATGCTAGGGTTAAGTTAGGGTTTTTATTTATTGCTTAAGTTATAACAAAAGAGAAAGACTTGGTCAATGTTGTCAAGCTTAGATGAAGCTTGTAGAAACAATGAAAAGGTCCACTCTTTTGTCATTCCTTAGGATATTTGTTAACCCAACCCTTAACCTTATCTTTTGGTTAATTCTCTACATGAGTTAAGCATGAAGTCTTAACTCATCCATGGTTGCAATAATTCTTTTGGATGAATTATTCATATAAGTTCATTTCTTCTTCTTCTTCCTAAAAATCTTTTTAGCTTCAATGGAGGTATGAGAAATAATGTGAGAAAATCAATTCTAAAGTGAGCCCACTTCCTACTTCATCATCCTCTACTACTTTCCATTTAGTATAGGGTGTTCTCTTCATAAAGTTCTTGACCTAGTGAAGAAATAGCTTGGGTTAGTGTCTCCTCGACGTAGATCATCTTCGGCCTCGAAGACATCAAAACAAGCATGTTCGTTTCTTCATGGGAGCCTCTCTAGAGTCCGGAGTTTACGATCGCAGCGAAAGGGACTACTACACGGAGCTATTGAAGTGAAGGACCAATCTACAAAGGTTGTATTCCTTGCTCACTTTCATATGCGAAGTTGTTTGCATTACTCTCCGTCGATTTCTAGTTAACGATTCTTAGTTACGGTTAGTTAAAACGGCAAATTTTTGAATTTGGCATGGATGATGCCTCCCGAAACCTTGCTGCCGTCTTAGGTAACCCTGTAGTGGTATCAGAGCCATGATAGAAATTTATACGGATTTTGGTAAGATTACGAAACCGAAACAACTCCGAAACTTGAGACTGCGAAATCCTGTTTGTGTCGATTTTAAATAATTGTCAAAAAATTTAAACAAGTACAGAGTGCTATATATGATATAACATGAACACTAACAAAATTTGAGGCAATTTGGAGAAAAATAGGCCGAGCACCATACCCTAGATCTCAGCCAAAATCCGAGCTCACCCCCTGATTTTTTGCCTGTGTTCAAGTGACTGGGTTTTGGTGTTTCAGGTGTTGTTTTTTTTTGCTAATTTTTCATGTGATGTAATCTTACACTATAAACGATTCGGAGTGTTTCGTATTCGTAGTTTTAACATTGTTTCGGGTTATTCACATATTTTCTAGGCGAAGTTAAAAAGTTCGATCGAATGTCAAAAACCCATTTTTCCAAGTTTAACGTATTCGGAAAAACTTGTAAGTGATTCTATGAACCCTCTAGAAGAATGAAACCCCAACTCGACATTTTGGATCGTGGAACCGTGGTCAAACCCTAAGGTTTGCCGTAGTTCCGTAGTGACATGAGTGAGGCTTGGGTTTGCCCTTCTATGGCTGGTGCATAGGTACTGTGGCATATTCTAGGTATTATTAAAACTGTGCTCAAGTGTTAAGTCGTCGGGAAATTGTGGGACTTTGATGAATCAATCGAAAAGTTTAACATCGTCCGGTTATTATGTGATGAGATACAATATTTGGAATCCACAAAAGTAGTTATGAGATAACTAGTTTGAATGTTATAAATCAGCAGTTTAGTCTCGGATGATCAGTTGCCACGGGATTTTGATGAGATCAAAAGTCCGTCGCAATCACGTAGCGTACGTAGATACGCGTCGGGTAACATTATTAGATAGCCATGCCCCATAGCCCCGACCAAGTGACTGTAGGAGAACCCCGTCGCCAAAAGCATCCGTTCGGGTGCTCGCGGCAGCAGTGTTCCGCCTTAGTGCACTTCGTTGACGGCATCGGGGGGTGCGGCCATCTACTAAAGTTTCCGACGAGCATTCGATCAGGATGTCGGGAATCTTGTTGAATTACCCGACTAGATATTGAAAAGTGTTTTTGAGATCGAGACTAAAATGCGGGTTTTATAATTGTTAGGCATGCGATGTCTAAGGAATTCATTTGGTTAGGCATGTGATGTCTAAGGTGGTTGCGGATTCCAACTGTTGTAGTTTTTCAATTTCTTTTCTTCGACCGTAAGTGTAATATGTGGTGTATCGCCGGTTTCGGTGCTATATGTCAACAACAATTGGGATATGCATATTTACTTACGTTGATGACATGTGATATTATGTGTTGCTATGATATGTTATTGTTGGATATAGTGCCCTCTAAGTCAATTATTGGATCGCAGGTACGTGATTGCAATGATTGAGGGAGGACCTATACCGATAGAACAGTCTTACTCGAGATGATAGTATGCTATCTGGTTTGTCTTTATCATCATGTATATGTTGATAAAGCATATAGGATTCTTTCTTGACTACCAGCAGTATGATGGCGATCATATTGTAGGGTTCCTAGGCACACTAATGAGGTCTCACGAGTGATCAAACAAGCCCAATTCAAATTTTTCATGTGCCTACAAACCCTAATACGGATCGTTAACTAGATAATAAGGCGATGCAATGCGAGTTAACTACTTTAACTAAGAGGATAGTGATTACAACCTTTGCAGATCCGGTCCTCCACCTCTCTAGCTCCGTGTTGACGACCCTCCGCTGTACCCTTCGGATCCCGGACTCTCGCGGTGGTTTCATCGAAGAATTGATCGGGCTTGGTCGTCGACTTCGATGCCGAAGATGATCTACGTCGAGGCAACTCAAGATCAAACTCCAACTTCACCAAGTCATGAAACTTGTGAAGAAAACACCCTATACTACTTGGAAAGTGGTAGAGGATGAAGAAATAGGAAGTGGGTTCACTTTAGAATTGGATTTCTCACTCTTTTTCTCATGTTGCCATTGTTGGTAGCAAGCTTTTTCTTCTTTGTTGAAGAAGAAGAAGAAGAAGAAGGAAATGAATTATGATAAGTTATTTTTGAAATAGAAAACCAAATGATACTTATCATAATCTCAACCATGGTTAAGTGTAGAGACTAAACTAGGGTTAGGTTGAATGGTTAGGGTTAAGCAAACAAACAAAATGGTCAAGCTTTCAACACTTCATGAAGCTTCATGAAAGAAACAAAATAAGCCACCATTCTATTTATCTTGCAAAAATGAATAAATAAATAAAAGAAATAGTTAAGAAAATGAAAACCCTAACCATTACATAACCATGGTTTAATCTTAACATACACCCTAACATTCATGTATCATCAAACATGATACAATCATGTGCACAAAAAAATATATCACATATACAATGTGCATTTCAAGTGAGAAAATCCATTTAAAGTGAACCAATACTAGTTAATGCAAAGTAATATATCAAATATATAATTATGCATTAAATCATTAAATCAATACTTGATTTAACGATCCGGTCATATCGCATATAACCGACTAGTATCCAATGTATCGGCTTATCGAATCAATCTTTGATTCGATAACTAGGTTATATCGCATACAACCAATCGATACATTCATCGCGAGAATAGAATACGGTATCACATACACGCATTATTCTCGGTCCCGCACATATCTCATATGCGCTCCTATTTCGTTTCGCTTGAGCCAGGAAACCTCTGTGTAGGACTCTAAAGACTCGTCAATACGCCGGCAGCAGGTGATGATCATATCAAACACCCACAAGCCGCAAGCGGTCTGCTAAACGTAACGGCCACCCGGGTATTGAGCGATCAGAAGATCGACGAACAAGCCCGCTCACACTCCTGTGAATCCAACCAGTAACACTTACCGTACAGTCCGGTCTGTTCGTCTGATATGTCGCATATCTCTCCTAGGGGTGGTAAACGTCAAACCCAAATAGCTCGATAAGTCATGCCGACGTGAGGTCCATAACATTCGTGAAACTACTGATAACTCTTACCAGTATATCACTGCAACCCTGGCCAGGGATTTCCTGTTATGGCCAGTCCTGCATAGCGCAACATCAACCACCAATACCGGGAGAGACGAATCCCCGCCTATCGCTCATTGCCTCTATGTGAATCGGGACTGTACCCAAAAACCACCTGTTTGCACGACTCAGTAGAGCCGTGGTAGGGTGGAAATCAAAGCATAGTGGGAGACACACAAGACTCTATGACGATCTCGGGTCAACAGACTAAGCTGTACCAGTGTCACCAGAGAACTGCCATCTGACGTGAGATATAATACCATCTGGGAGTTCTCGGCGAGTCCGTTCAGTATACCCAGTCTCCACTGAGCACCCGCATACCATCTATGATGTCAAACACCAATGGATATGGGATCATCCATCGCCTATCACATAGGTCGAGAAGATATGCGCTAGTCTACTCTGGAATATCGATGCCCCGTCTCGATATTCCCACGACTAGGAACATTAAAGGATGTACTCATGGACTACCCAGGCCCCACTAGTATGATCTATCCTGGAAGTCGAGTACACATCCTAAGGGCTTTATCAACATGTAATCAGAGAGACAGAAAGTATACATGTTAAGATAAAGAGCAACCAGATAGCGTACTATCATGTCGAGCAAGAAAGTCCTACCTATATATGTCCCAGCATCCACTACAAAATACATCCAATGTACAGTAATGGCCTCTAGGTTATACATATAACTAACAATCTCCCACTTGCACTAGGGCCATCTGTAGCAGTAGTTGTAGTATCTAATACTCAACCATCCCCTAAAAGTCTCTCTTTGGGAAATGCCTTCGTGAGTGGATCCGCCGTGTTGTCCTCTGAGTCTACTCTCCTAACCTCGATCACCCTGGAGATCATCTATCTCCATGATCAGTTGATGTTGCCTCAGAATATGTCTGGGTCACTGATAGGACCGAGGTTCCTGGGCCAAAGCCACACTTCCATTGTCATATAATGGCAGGAACCTAGTTCATCTTATGAACCAATATACAGCAAAACTTCCTCTTTGGTAGTACCTTTAATAGCGTTGTTACCAGCCTTTATCGTCTAGTTTGCCACGATATCTAGCTTGGAACTCTTCCAACATACCGTCCCTTTACTGAGGGTAAAGACAATGCCTGTGACTGACATTCAGTCGTCTTTATCACCCTGGAACCCTTCCAGTGATTCTCCCCAGGATCAATTGATACAATCTTACTACAACTAGTGAGAATCCTAACATCCATTTAGATCTATCTCATAGATCTAATTCCTAGGATTTAGGAGGTATCATTTTGATCTTATATGGAGAATCTATGTGATAAGAAGAGATCGACCGATCGTAGGATAGGACACTCCTTTCCTATCAAGAGTGTGTTGTCCACGTACAATACGAGGATGACCACCTTACTCTCTACTACCTTTTTGTACATACAAGGTTCATCTACCATTTTGATGAAGTCAAACTCTTTGACTACCACATCAAAACAGATGTTCCAACTCCGCGATGCCTGCTTTATCCTGTAAAGCAACTTGCACACGTTTTCGCTGCTCCCACTGTTTACGAAGCCCTCTGGCTGTGTTCTTATAGACGCTCTTTTCTAAATCATAATTTTAGAAAAGCAGTCATGGCACCCAACCACCAGATATCGTAGTCATGGTATGTAGCAATGGCAAGTAGGATCTGGATGGACTTAAGCATAGTCCCTGAAAAATGTTTCATCATTATCCATGCCTGGTTGATGACGATAACCTTTAACAAGTCTAGTTTTGAAAGTCTCAACTTTTCCATCTACACCAAGTAATCTTCTCAAGATATACTTGCTCCTGATGGGGATTTAACCCATCAGATATTGCAACCAAAGTCCATACTTTGTTGGTGTATATGGATTCCATCTCAGATCACTAAGCATCCAGCCATTCTTACAGAGTCCCTACTCTCGATGACCTGCTCGAATCTAGTTGGGTCATCATCTCATGATGCAATCCTTGCTCCCACTGTCATCGAGAAACCGAAGTATCTCTCAGGCAGGTGAGGAACCCTGCTAGATCGGTGGAGAGGCTGAGGTTCGTCGGGAACTATTGAATCCTTTGGTTCTGTCAAATCATCAGCTGCAGTTTTGTATAGCTGGAACCTTTCCAGTTCTACAGAACTGACCTTGCCTCGATCTTGTCCGGATTTTGCTTTAGACATAGGCCGAACAATCCTAAATCTTAACTTACTTAAGAGATAGGCTCTTCTTACACCATATCTTATATGGAGTAGTAGGCACTGATTTGATTCGAACCTAATTCAATAGGTATGCACCTTCTCAAGTGCACAACCCCAAAAGGAAATGGTAACTCAGTGATACTCATCATAGAGCACACGATATCTAATATTGTGCGATTGCTCCGCCCCGATACACCGTTGTGCTGTGGTGTATTCAGAGGAGTAATACTGAGAGAGAATCTCATATTCCTTTAGAATAGTCCAAGGATTCCATGCACAACTATTCTCCTCCCTGATCTTATCATAGGACATAATACTTATACCCGTATTTTGGTTCTCTATTTCCAACTTATATTCTGTGAATACCTCAAAAGCTTCGGACTTATGTTTCAACAGGAACATATGACTGAATCTTGAGAGATTATCAGAGAATATAATGAAGTACAAAGATCCGGTCCTGGCATGTGTAGACAGGGGAGTTTACATACATCATCATATATCAGTCCCAAGAGTTTACTAACTCTTTCTCTGTTTCTAATAAACAGAGCTATGGTCATCTAATCTTTGTGACATGACTGGCAAGTTTCACAAGATGTAAATTCAAACTGATTTAAATATGCATCTAAAATGTAACTTCAGCCCGTCGGGTCGCATTGATGTGACCTAGTCTATAATGCCTCAAGAAAGATCCGTTCATATCTGAACTCTTCCTCTTGTGTGTGTTCTGTATACTAAGAACTGTAGTTTGATTTAGAACGTCAATGCTTTTAGATAACGCGCCTGAACCGATCAACTTTTGATATAGGAAATGTTCAAAACATTATCCATTAATACAAAATTTTATCATTTCTTTAATAAATAAAGAGATTGATATGATTTTTTATATCAGGTTCGGTATCTAATAGCATTTGTTCAGAATCAATGTATTGGTAATACAGGGTGACAGTGACCAACAGACTTTGCTGCAACACTTGCCCCGTTTTCTGTCTCATGAAACTTATCACCCGTTCTCAGTTTTCTACCTTTTTGTAGCCCTATGTAACAGATTACATATCTGGGATCCTGATCTGGTATCAAATACCCAGGATGCAGAGGATACTGAGAAACAGTTCTTTATAATGAACACACCCGAAGGAGATGCATCATATGCACTTTCTTTGTTTGGGTGGCATAGGAATTCTGGTATTCCCATATTTCCTGCTCTGTCATATAACAATTATAAGTTGGAGCGGGACCAACGTTCCCCAGCTCAGTATAACAAGCGGGTTCGGTCAATACATCCATATTATTATCTTGATTAAGGCGTGATATGGTCGCTACCTGGAGAGAGAGAGAGAAGAAAACACTCTGCGTGCGCTCTTGCAAGATTAGATTGGTTATATATTTTATCTAATCAGGATGTCTCCCACTGTTTTTATCAAATCTTCCTTCAAACCTTAAAGGGAAAGACTAGCCGGGATTAATTACACTCTACAAGTTCGCCAATCTTTCAGCCAGGCCAGTGTCGGTACTTTGAGGGAGGTTCCCCGTGCTTTCGCACGGACCTAATTACAGTAAACCTTGTTTTCCCAGAGGCGTAACCCCGTTGACACCATTCTAGACACCTACTTAATCGGCTAATTGCAAAGTGAAAAACTCTCCCAGGAGTAACAATTTCTCGCAGTGGGTATCGGGATCCAACTATCATATAGAAGGTATGCAATCTCATTGAAAATTTCAACACTTGGAACTCCCGATAAAGATTTTCACCCCTAGCACTTATGACCTTAACTATGGTCAACAAATCATAAGTACTAGTCAAGTTCTACCCGTCATTTCGTGATTAATTAGACCCACCCACATGACCCTTAACTAAGGTCAACAAAGTCACGCGACTGTCCTAACTAATCGCATCATATGCGGTGTAGGAAGACATCACTTAGCTACCGTACACTGTGCCTTAACTAAGGTCAACAAACACAGCACGAATACTAAGTACTGTACTTCCTAAAATGAAGGAGGGTTGCGAATGGTTTTTGTGAAAACCTTTAACGCTTTGAATTTGATCTCGTTGCGGAATCAAATGGTTTTTAAATGGAATGTTTTTGAAGCTTTTCTAGTTTTGCTAAAGGGGTCACTCCCGGTGAAGGGATCGTCGGCCCTTTCCTCGTCGAATGAGGTGCGGGATATATCATATATATCACTGTGCAAAGCAGAAACTATAGAAGCAATCAAAAGACAAACCGAGTGTGTAGCATCTGCCAGTTATTACTAAAGGAGTCACTCCCGGTGAAGGGATCTCGGTCCTTTCCTCATCGAATAAGGTGCAGGATGTTCTATAATGAACACCGCGATGCAAAGCAAGAACTGCAGCTACCTGTTTTAATTTTGAAATTCGATTCCACAACATCTTTTAGGTTTATTTTCTTTCATTAATCTCATTAATGAATGTCCCATCAATTAAGTCCGCCTAAACATCATAGATAAATATAACGTACGCTTATGCCATCCGCATTCGCCTCGATGTCCCGTCTGCACCGTTAGGTTAGGTAACTAACGCCAGAGCGAGGCAGGGCTAGCGCGGGTGTAAAACATAAGCAACGTCTATATAATATATCATATATACTATATATAATATCTATCTGAACAAATCACATGATCACATCACAGATAACGCAGCAGAAAATATCATATGAAATATTGGATATACTAGGACGTCCGTGTTTTCAATACGAGCCAGTATAAAACACGGATTCCACGGTCGTGATGAATAGCCAATCCCACACCCCTAGACCCCTACGTGAGCGGCAAGCAACCCTACCAATTCTAGGGTTAGGAGACCCGGACTCGACTCCTCGAGATGGTCTCCTACTGGACCCTAGAACCCGGTTACTTGTGCTCCCCTCCTTGGGTCTATCCTAATGCGGAAAAGTAAATAATATACAAATGGTGACATCATCCGCAACCTGGAAGTTCCCCAATAAAAGAATATTACATACAAGTTTTTACATGAATGAAAATGAAAAACACTCATCTCACATAAAAAAAACCCGGCCATTTAAACACGACAATCCAATATAACATATCCAGCAACACATAACATCACATGTCATCAACGTAAGTAAATATGCGCATCCCAATTGTCGTTGACATATAGCAACGAAACCGGCGATATCACATATTACACTTATGGTCATAGAAAAGAAAGTGTAAAACTACAACAGTTTGAATCCGCAACCTCTTTAGATATCGCATGCCTAATCAAATGAAATACTTAGACATCGCATGCCTAACAATTATAAACCCCGCATTTTAGTCCCATTATCGAAAAAACTTTTCAATATCATGTCGGGCAATTCAACAGGATTCCCGACATTCTGATCGAATGCTCGTCGCAAACTTTAGTAGGCGGCTGCACCCCCGATACCGTCGACGAAGTGCACCAAGGCGGAACACCGCTACCGCGAGCACCCAAACGGATGCTTTCGGCGACGGGGTTCTCCTATAGTCACTTAGTCGGGGCTATGGGTTGAGGCTGTCTATTAATTCTACCCGGTGAGTATCCGCATACGGTACGTGATTGCGACGGACTTTTAATCTCATCAAAATTCCGTGGCAACCGATCAAGTGAGACTAAACCGCTAGATTTATAACATTCATTCAGTTATCTCATAACTGCTTGTGAATTCCAATTATTGTATCACATTCTGGATAAGATAGAAAATGTTAAACTTTCCGATCGGACAATCGAACACCCAAGTTTTCCCGAAACAGCTCAACACATGAAATAAGTTCAAAGACATTCACTTCATGCCTCAGTACCAATGGTCCAGCCATAGAAGGGTCAAGCCAACGCCTCACATATGGCACGCCGTACTGCCCCAAACCCGAAGGTTCAAAGGGCAGTTCAAGACGGTCACAGAATCGAGTTAAGGTTTGTTGTCTTCTAGAGGGACCATCGCGTTACTTGCACTACATAGAACGTCGTTAAACTACGGAAAAATCCAATAGTTGGAAATTTTCTGACAGGGGAAAAATTGGGTATTTATATCCGGTCGAACTTTTTAACATATTCTAAA
Source organism: Agapanthus africanus (assembly GCA_030015575.1). Lineage (NCBI taxonomy): Eukaryota > Viridiplantae > Streptophyta > Magnoliopsida > Asparagales > Amaryllidaceae > Agapanthus > Agapanthus africanus. The sequence continues at coordinate 655,667,933 of JASDDO010000024.1, forward strand.
ATTACCCGGAAAACACACAGACAAAATTAGACAATCCGATCGAAACACCGAGTCCCGAATACAACCCAGAAAACTCAATTCTTGAGTCAGATTTAAAAATTCCCAGAAAATACAGCAACAAAATATAAGAATTACTGTGCAAAGATCAATGGGAGAAGCGACAAAGTTGCCGCGGAACCGCCGCATTAGCCATGCTAATGCCGCGGTTCCGCCGCTCTTTGATCGAATCAGGTGCTCGAAATTCACAGTAATTCTTAGATATTCCTGCTTACTTTTCTGCATATTTTTAATTCTCAAAAATCCAAAAAACCAGAAAATGTCCAGAGAGCCGTTTTGAATTAGGGTTTCGGGTCGATCGGACTTCTAACTCCGTCTACGCATCGCCTAAGTCTCTAGCTAGGCTTTGATACCACTGTAGGGTTCCTAGGCACACTAATGAGGTCTCATGAGTGATCAAACATGCCCAATTCAAATTTTTCATGTGCCTACAAACCCTAATACGGATCATTAACTAGATAATAAGGCGATGCAATGCGAGTTAACTACTTTAACTAAGAGGAAAGTGATTACAACCTTTGCAGATCCAGTCCTCCACCTCTCAAGCTCCGTGTTGACGACCCTCCGCTGTACCCTTCAGATCTTGGACTCTCGTGGTGGTTTCATCGATGAATTGATCGGGCTAGGTCGTCGACTTCGATGCCGAAGATGATCTATGTCGAGGCAACTCAAGATCAATCTCCAACTTCACCAAGTCATGAAACTTGTGAAGAAAACACCCTATACTACTTAGCAAGTGGTAGAGGATGAAGAAATAGGAAGTGGGTTCACTTTAGAATTGAATTTCTCACTCTTTTTCTCATGTTGCCATTGTTGGTAGCAAGCTTTTTCTTCTTTGTTGAAGAAGAAGAAGAAAAAGAAGGAAATGAATTATGATAAGTTATTTTTGAAATAGAAAACCAAATGATACTTATCATAATCTCAACCATGGTTAAGTGTAGAGACTAAACTAGGGTTAGGTTGAATGGTTAGGGTTAAGCAAACAAACAAAATGGTCAAGCTTTCAACACTTCATGAAGCTTCATGAAAGAAACAAAATAAGCCACCATTCTATTTATCTTGCAAAAGTGAATAAATAAATAAAAGAAATAGTTAAGAAAATGAAAACCCTAACCATTACATAACCATGGTTTAATCTTAACATACACCCTAACATTCATGTATCATCAAACATGATACAATCATGTGCACAAAAAAATATATCACATATACAATGTGCATTTCAAGTGAGAAAATCCATTTAAAGTGAACCAATACTAGTTAATGCAAAGTAATATATCAAATATATAATTATGCATTAAATCAATAAATCAATACTTGATTTAACGATCCGGTCATACCGCATATAACCGACTAGTATCCAATGTATCGACTTATCGAATCAATCATTAATTCGATAACTAGGTTATATCGCATACAACCAATCGATACATTCATCACGAGAATAGAATACGGTATCACATACACGCATTATTCTCGGTCCCACACATATCTCATATGCACTCCTATTTCGTTTCGCTTGAGCCAGGAAACCTCTGTGAGGACTCTAAAGACTTGTCAATACGCCGGCAGCAGGTGATGATCATATCAAACACCCACAAGCCGCAAGCGGTCTGCTAAACGTAACGGCCACCCGGGTATTGAGCGATCAGAAGATCGACGAGAAAGCCCGCTCACACTCCTGTGAATCCAACCAGTAACACTTACCGTACAGTCCGGTCTGTTCGTCTAATATGTCGCATATCTCGCCCAGGGGTGGTAAACGTCAGACCCCAGTAGCTTGATAAGTCATGCCGACGTAGGGTCCATAACATGTGTGAAACTACTGATAACACTTACCAGTAGATCACTGCAACCCTGGCCAAGGATTTCCTGTTATGGCCAGTCGAGCATAGCGCAACATCAACCCCCAATACCGGGAGAGACGAATCCCCTCCTATCACTCATTGCCTCCATGTGAATCGGGACTGTACCCAAAAACCACCTGTTTGCACGACTCAGTAGAGCCGTGGTAGGGTGGAAATCAAAGAACAGTGGGAGACACACAAGACTCTATGACGATCTCGGGTCAACAGACTAAGCTGTACCAGTGTCACCAGAGAACTGCCATCTGACGTGAGGTATATTACCATGTGGGAGTTCTCGGCGAGTCCGTTCAGTATACCCAGTCTCCACTGAGCACCCGCATACCATCTCTAATGTCAAACACCAATGGTTATGGGATCATCCATCGCCCATCACATGGGTCGAGAAGATATACGCTAGTCTACTCTGGAATATCGATGCCCCGTCTCGATATTCCCACGACTAGGAACATTGAAGGATATACTCATGGACTATCCAGACCCCACTAGTATGATCTGCATCATAGTCCTGGAAGTCGAGTACACATCCTAAGTGCTTTATCAACATGTAACAGAGAGACAGAAAGTATACATGTTAAGATAAAGAGCAACCAGATAGCGTACTATCATATCGAGCAAGAAAGTCCTACCTATATATGTCCCAGCATCTACTACAATATACATCCAATGTACAGTAATGGCCTCTAGGGCATACATATAACTAACACATATATGTGGGAGCTGGGGTCTACAAGCACATCCTTAAAGTGTCCCTAGTCGTAAGAGTTTCGAGACAGCGCATCGATACTCCAGAGTAGACTAGTGTATACAGTCGAGACCCCGACGAGGGGCGGTGGCCGGTCTCACAAGCCACTGGTGACAGTTGGATCACCTAAGATGTATACAGGTGCTCATTGGGTTATGAGTACACCGGACAAGACTCGCCGGGAACATGCTAGTTGGTATTATACATATCGTCAGATAGCAGTTCCCTGGTGACATGTGTACCGGTTAGTTCATCGACCTGAGGTCATCATTTATCTCGTGTGAGTTCCCACTGTGCTTTGATTTATACCCTACCACGGGTCAAAGGAGTCGTGCAAACAGGTATATTTTGGGTATAGTCCCGAGCTACATTGGAGGCAAGTGAGCGGATCGGCAGGGGATTCGTCTCTCCCGGTATTGGGGCGAGATCGCGCTGTGTTTAGGAGAGCCATTACACGAAATCCCTGGCCAGGGTAATCGAGATATACCAGTAGGTATACCAGTAGTATCTTAGGGTGTTCTGGGCTACTCTCTGACACGACTTATGCAGCAATTTGGGGTTTGATGTTTACCAGCCCCCTAGGCCTTATATGCGATACTCATAAATGAATGTTCCGGACTGTACGGATATTGTCACTGTCAAGCTCAGTAGGGTTTATGGATGAGTTCGCTCGTCAGCTTCCCTTCCAATCAATACATAGGCAAACCGTTACGTACAACATGTACCTCTGACGTGCTAGTGGTTATACCCAGTGCCAGTGCGTTGATGAGTCATTAGAGTCCCCCACAGACAATTTCCCAAGTTCGGGCGAAACGTTGTAAATGCCGTATGGTATTATGGCAGGGTTCGGAAAATGCACGTGCGTTTTCGCACGTGTCATTTTTCGGGCAGATAAAACTGGTCGGTTTTGGTTTAAGCCGGATCGGAGTATTATGCTGTGTAGATATAATATCTTTCTCTCAGTTGCATTTGTATTCGGTCGTAATACAAATGCTGGTATGTTTATACTGTTACGGGGTTATCCTGAAATTCGTTTCAGGATTACTTTTGGAAGTTGCCTGTTTTCAGTTTTCTATCACCCGTCTTTAACATTCGTTTAAAGACGGATTTATCTTTTCTTGGGTGAGTCATGAGGTGAGTCAGAGTTCTAGAAGGTTCTAGAAATGGTGACTAGCTTCATGAGTCATTAGTTCATTAATGGTGCATTTAATGTTGTGATGACTTGCTTAATGATTCATCCTTTGCTTTTAATGAGTTCATACTAGGTGTAAATTGTGACTCATTCTTTCATTTCCTTATGATCACCCTCCTAGCTGCTACACTCACCTCCCCCCTCTCCTATTTATGGCCGGCCCCCTCTTTCTGAGGAGGGATGGTTTTTTCACTTGATTTTGAGAAAAGATTATGATTGTTTAGTATATGTAAATTTCATAGCCCAATTTCCATTTACCCGATTCTAATTGGCAACTGCATTAACCGTTCGTCCATAGCCTTGGGCGTAAAGAGACAAAGTGTTCTACTCTTTATCTACAACATCTTGGTCGTCTCTTTTAGCAAACTTGACGAACGAGTTGCCTCGGTTCAGAGGCGGGAGCCCGTTTAAAGATCCGTCGACGTGGTGCCACCTGGACGACGAGACTGGAGTTTCAGAAGATCGAAGCCGCCGCAACAAAGCGTGGGATGATGGTTAAAGACTGAAGGGCTCGGATCGTTCGGTATAACAATTCTACCCTCTTTACAATTTTTTTGTTCAGCTTTAATGGCAGATTCGGGTTATAGTATGCGATAGCGCCAGTCGTAAAAGTTTTGTTCCGCATATTGGCGTCTGTTAGACGGCCGAGGCGCTGCCGCATACTGTAGTGGTATCAGAGCCTCACCATTAAGCTATACTAACTTGTGCTAACGCGTTTAAAAGAACGATCAAACGGAATTTCCGAAATCACAATTTTCTAGTTCAAAGTTTCTGTTGATTTTTTAACTGTTCTAAAATTCATTTTGCATATCACAGAAAAACTACCAGGCTTTTTGAAGCAGACCATACAAATTTGGTCACGTGATCCTATATAACAGCCGCGGATCCGCTGTCAAACCTAGGGTTTGACCGCGGATCCGCGGCCGTTTAGTGGGAACAATGCTCTAAAATTGTACAGGGGCTTCTACACAGTAAATTGTGGTTTTTGGTATATTTCTTTTGGGCCCAGTTTTGTTTACTGTACAGCAGATGTTTGTAGGGCCCACTTCGGGAAATTTTGTCGATCGAAATTTAAACATGTTAGTTTACAGTATTTACGTTATATCTCCGATCGGGAATATCATTTGATCGGTAAACCACGTCTGATTGCTATAGTTCTTTTAGACGGGTTTGCGAACGTGACATTCGCGTTGATGTTCTGTGTTGTGCTGTGATGTTGCGGATTTGTCGTTGTAGATAGCAGGGTGCAATGATAGTGCAGTTTGGATTTATTTGTACATTTGATATTGCGGGGCGAGCATCCAACATGTGGACTGCCGTCACTACCTGTTGTATAATATTCTTTTGGGGCACGACCGGAATGAGGTCGATGTACCCGTTGTACATATTTTTATTTCTGTACTAGGTTTATCCCGCGAAGGAGTGCACGGATAGCCTGGTTCTGGAGGGCAGCGGGTCCGTATCTCATGGCTTTGAGAGGCAAAGGGACCTCACTCTAAAATTGGCAGACTATTCGCCGCACTCGTAGGGGGTACAGGTTGACCCAAGGAGGGGTGCTCAATTTACCGGATTCCGTGAAGTGCCGGGTGTTCCATTCACTATGTTGTGGGGACCACCCCGCTTCAGATTTTGGCGGGTAACTTGCCGCACCCGTAGGGGTCTAAGTTTCATTCCACAGGCTATCCACACGACCAGGGGAACGTCGTGTTTTAGTAGCGGCTCGAAACCCGGGGATCTCAGATTATCTGTATTGTTCTGTGATGCTTATTATTTTTCTGTAATGTAGCATATTATCACGCCTGGAGCGATTATTGTATATTAGAATATATACTATTAGATGTTGTATATGTTTTACACCCGCACTAGTCCAGCCCCCGCTCTGTCGTTAGTTAAGTAACCTAACGGGTAAATACGGGACCCAGTGACGAATGCGGATGGCATATACGTACATTTTATTTTCGTTCTTTTCTGGTGTGATTGATGGGACTGCATTGATTCTTATCAATGCAAGGATAAAACAAACCTATATTTGATGTTGTTGGAACAAATTTAAAAAGGAGTTATTACAAAGAAGTTTCCTTTTGTTTTGCATAGCGGTATTCAATTGGAATATCCTGCACCTCATTCCACGAGGAAAGTCCCGCTCTATCGCTACTATATTTTTTATAAAAAGCTATCAGGTTCCTTCAACGAGATCAAGTTCATTACGTTAAAGGTTTTTCGCCAAAAACCAGCCGTAATCCTCCGTCATTTCTTATGGATGGTTAGTAGAATTCAAGCTATGTTTGTTGGCCTACGTCAAGGCGTAGTGTTTGGTAGCTGCTGGGTATTCATTTGTTGCATAGATAGATGCATTAGTTTAGGACAGACGTACAGCCTTGTTGGCCTGCGTCAAGGGCATGTACGATAACCTAAATTAATTAGGCAACGACGGGTAGAACTTGACATGTGGCTTATGATTTGTTGGCCTACGTCAAGGTCATAAGTGCATGGGATATAAATTATATCGGGAGTTTCAAACATACAGGAAACTTGCCAGACTTGCGCATACCTTCTGGAGTGTGTTAACTTGAGTGGCTTCCATCAAGTTATCATGCAATGATGGTTGGATCCCGATTCTCACTGATGAGTTGGATTACTCTTCAGGTGATCCCGACTAATTCTTCTTTCTGGTTTGGAGGAGAATTTGAGATTACAGTGGGAGGTTTCCTAATAAGATAAAGTGATAACCATTCTGATCTAGGTTAGAGTGCACGCAGAGTGTTTCTTTTCTCTCTCTTTGGCAGCGACTTTTTGACCGAACCTAGATTATAACTCAGTGACCAAGTTGACCGAACCTTCTTAAAATACTGGCTTTTGGATTGTCTTTAGTTGCATAAGTCATTGTCGCTCCTTCTTTTACCTTTTGTATTTCTCAGAACACCCCGTATAACTACGGACATCCACTTCCATTGGATAGATCCATCGTATGGTTATATACGAACTCGAAGGGACTTCTTCGAGGATGGATCCAGGTTCAGGAGAAATAGAATTGGTTTATTCAGTTGTCTTTTATTATCGCCTTCTCTCAGGTTGCGAGGGCTCCTTGGTTTAGGAGAGTACACCAATTACGCTTATTGGATAGTCTTATTCCAAACCATAGGCAGGAGCCGAAAGGTAGGGAATAAAGAAAACCAATTAGCCTAAGTAGGGTGTGCAGAAGGTAATATGTAAAGACAAAATAAAGGAATTGGAAAGAGGGCAAAGTAAATTGTGACTGCTAACATTCACGACCAAACCACGTGTTTCATCGCCACTCCTACTTCACCTTTGATTTCTCCAGAACAACCCGTATCACTACGAACATCCAATTCCATTGGATAAATCCATCGTATGGTTATATACGAACTTGAAGGATATTTTTCGAGGATGGATTCTGGTTCAGGAGAAAAAGGAATAAGGTTTATTCAGTTGTCTTTTATCATCACCTTCTCTCAAGTTGCGAGTACTCCTAGGATTAAGAGGATACACCTATTATGCTTCCTGGATATTCTTCTTCCAAACCATTGGCTGGTGCCGAACGGTAGGGAAGGAAGAAAACCGTTTAGCCTAATGATGGTGTACAGAAGGTAACGACTAAAGACAAATAAAGGGAATTGGAAAGATGGAAGGGAAATATGTAGGCTTGCTAGGCACACGCACAAGGGTCTACGGGGCATCAACCATGCCCGATTTAAAAATTAGCCATGCCGAACAACCCAATATGAGATCTTTAAACTAGAGTTTAAGTGAAAACTAACATGTTAAACACTTTAACACTAAGTGAGAGTGATTACAACCTTTGTAAATCCGGTCCTTCACTTCTAAAGCTCCGTGTTGAAGTCCCTTCGCTGCGATCATCGTGTTCCGGACTTTCGAGAGGTTCCACGAAGAGAAAGATGCAGTCTTGCTTCCGATCTTCGATACATAGATGATCTACCTTGATGTTTCGTTAACACAACCTAACACTCATAATATGAAGTGAACACCCTCATATAAATGGCAAGGATAGATGAGGATGATGAAGTAGGATTTTTGCTCTCTTTTATTTTCATTTACTCACTCATTTTTCATCACCTTGAAAAAGCTAGAAAGCTTTTTCTATGAAAGGAAGAAGGAAGAAGAAGAATGAATGAATGAATCCTTTTGTGATGAATAATGAATTATTGTGGTGGTTACAAATCTAACCAAGGGTTAAGCATGAAGGAGTTAACCCATGTAGAGAATTGACTAGAGTTAATGGTTTGGATTGGGTTAAGCAAATATCTAGCTAAAAACAAAGTCAAAGCTTCATGAAGCTTCATGCAAAAGCTAACCATAATCCAAACCCTAACCAAGTTTAAACCCTAAACCATTGTTAAATTTGTAACCCTAACATGTTACAATATTATATATCATATATACAATATATTTTGTAACAATAGAAAATTATACAATTAACATATATCGCATATATATCAATGTATTATCCCGTGAGAAAATGAATCTTTTAGTAAGCTAATATTAGTTAATGTAATTTAATATATAATATATATTATTATACATTAAATTATCAAATCAACACTTGATCCGAGAATCCGGCTTTTTCACAAATAACCGACTAATACGATGACCCGGCTATATCACATATATCCGGCCGATATCTCATATCGCGAGAATCCAATACGGTATCACATACCGCATTATCCTCGGTCCCGCACATATCACATATGTGCTCCTACTCCATTTTGCCTGAGTCAAGAAACCTCTGTGTACGACTCTAAAGAATCGTCAATACGCCGGCAGTAGGTGATGATCATATCAAACACCCACAAGCTGCAAGCGGTCAGCTAAACGTAACAGCTACCCAGGTATTGAGCGCTCAGAAGATCAACAAGCAAGCCTGTACATTCTCCCATGAATCCAATCAGTAACACTCCCGTACAGTCCGGTCTCGTCGTCTGATATGTCGCATATCTCGCCTAGGGGTGGTAAACGTCAGACCCTAGTAGCTCGATAAGTCGTATCGATATGAGGTCTATAACAGTTCGAGAAACTACTGATAACACTTACCAGTGAATATCAACAACCCTGGCCAGGGATTTCCGGTTATAGCCAATCGAACACAGCACAACATCAACTCCCTATACCGGGAGAGAGGGATCCCCTCTTATTGCTCATTGCCTCCATGTGATTCGGGACAGTACCCAAAAGCCACCTTTTTGCACGCCCTCTTGGACGTGGTATGATGGAAATCAAAGCACAGTGGGAATCACACAAGACTCTATGACGATCTCGGGTCAACAGACTACTCTGTACCAGTGTCACCGGAGAGCTGCCATCTGACGTGAGGTATAATACCATCTGGGAGTTCTCGGCGAGTCCGTCCAGTGTACCCAGTCTCTACTGAGCACCCGTACACCATCCTTGATTGCGAACACCGATGGATATGGGATCATCCATCGCCCATCATATGGGTCAAGATGCGTATACACTAGTCTACTCTGGTGTATCGTTACCCTGTTTCGATACACCCTTAACTAGGAACAGTTATAGGATGTACTCGTCGACTACCGTGGCCCCACGAATATGATCTCATCATAGTCCCAATAGTCGAGTACATATCCTAAGAGCGTTATCAACATGTAATATAGAGACAATCAGAGTACATGTTAAGATAAAGTACAACCAGATAGCATACTTTAATGTCGAGCAAGAAAGTCCTCCCTATATATGTCCAAGCATCCATTGCAATATACATCGTATGTACAGTAATGGCCTCTAGGGCATACATATAACTAACAATCTCCTACTTGCACTAGGGCCATCTGTTGTGGTATGACATACCCAACAATTAGCTGCGGTTGAAGTATCTCATACTCAACCATCCCATAAAAGAATCTACTAGGAAAAAGGCCATCGTGAGTGGATCCGCGCTATTGTCCTCTGTGTCTACTCACTTAACCTCGATCTCCTTGGAGATCAACCATCTCTATGATCAGGTGATACCGCCTAAGAATTATATCTGGATTTTTGATGGGACGGGGGGTTCCTTGGCAAAAACCACAACTCCATTGTCTTGGTAGGAACGAAGTTCATCTCATGAACTTATATATCCAGACTGCCTCTTTGGTAGCATCCTTGGTAACGATGTATCTTTCCTTTAATCGTCTAGTAAGTCACGGTATTTAGCTTGGAACTCTTCCAACATACCATCCCTCTACTGAGGGTAAAGACAATGCCCACGACTGACATTCATCGTCCTTATCACCCTGGAACCTTTCCAGTGATCCTCCTCAGGATCGATTGATACCATCTCACTACAACTAGTGAATATCCTAACATCCAATTAGATCTATCTCATAGATCCAAAACCCAGAATGTAGGAGGTATCATTTTGATCCTATATGGAGAATCCTTGTGATAAGCGGAGATTGACCGAGCGTAGCATAGGAAACTCCTTCCCTATCAAGAGTATGTCATCCACATACTCTACGAGGATCACCACCATACTCTCTACTACATTTTTGTATATACAAGGTTCATCTACCCATTTTTATGAAGTCAAACTCTTTGACTACCACATCAAAACAGACGTTCCAACTCCGCGATGCCTGGTTTATCACATAAAACATCTTGCACACGTTTCCGCTGCTCCCACTGTCTATGAAGCCCTCTGGCTGTGTACTTACAGATGCTCTCTTCCAAAACATCATTTTAGAAAAGCAGTCATGACACCCAACCGCCAGATATCGTAGTCATGGTATGTAGCCGTGGCAAGTAGGATCTGGATGGACTTAAGCATTGTGTCACGACCCGAAAGAGCACGTGACTGGCCCTTGAACCATATGAAGTCTATAGGACCCCATCTGATCCAAGCAAGCCAAAAGCCTAGAAATCTAAAACCATTTTAAGGAGTAAATAAGGAAAACTGGTTTTAAGAAGTAAAGAAATCATGTTTTGAAAATCAAAGTTTTTAAATAACTAAGCCGAATATGCGTTTTAACAATGTGTAGTCTTTTCTGAAAATTTCGGCAGAGTTTCCTTTGTAAAAACTGGCCCCGAACGGGGTACAACAAGAAATATATATATATATATATGAAATGATAAAAGGCATCCCCAAGCAGGAGCTAGCTCTTCATCAATCGACGGTCACAACCACGCAAGCAATAATAATATACAACGCCAAAGGGCGAGGATCAAAACCCAAAAAGAAACTCAAAACAGCCAGAAAACCATAATATTACAAGCGCGACTCTAAGGTCGAAATAATACATCACTGTGTCTAAATCTGAAACAATATACAAGTTTTTGGTTGATGGAATTTCTAGATACAATGAATAATAAATGTACAATGGTGGTTCTGATACAAAGAACCCACCTACCCAAGCAAGTCACCCATATAGAAGCTGTGTGCCAGAAAAGCCGCTATGGAATCTGTATGACAAAACCTGCAACAACTGTGGCACAACGGGGGTGAGTTTCCAACTCGTGAATAGAAAATATGTACAAGCTGAGATCGAATGTATGACCCATCCTAGGTCAATACGATCAGATATAAATAAATCTCAATATGAATAAGTCTGCAGCATGCTAAACTGGCAATGTAATCTCTATACATGAGTGTAGTGCCAAGTTCTCGTGCCAGTGCCTCAGGTAATAGCATATCGTAAATGTGGGGTATGATCAATGTATCTGCATGTACGTGGATCCCGTCCACTCGTCACCCAATGACAATAACCATCATGAATGTAAATATCATCAGCATATGCATGGAAATATGAGGATATAAACCACCTTTGTCCCTCACGACACGTCAAAATCATGGAACCGGAGTGCCCAGCATCGACACTCGAAAACATCATAAAAACTGTGCCCAGCATAGGAATGTAAATCCTCATATATCGGGCTCCATCTACGGAATCGGCCCTCGGCCCCAGCAGTACGCCCATATCCATCTATCGACTGTGGTCGGTATCCTCCAGATAACCGCCAGGTCCAACCAATCACCGGTAGGTACTCGCCCGCCTCCAGGCTCAATCGGCAAAGTCCTTCGATCATCTTGCCGAGGGGAACCATGCCGGGTCCACCATGTACCCGCAATCGGCTCGTCCACTCCTCGAACCGGGTTTCATATGTCGATCTCAGCACCGAGAAAATACATGGTGGACGCACTGAAATATCATATTAAGGGTAACCGGGTTTTTAAAGCAATAACATATTCTCTTTTGAAATACCCATGGTTCCCAAATCCAGAAATATCATGGAAATAGCAACTCTCAATGCGTATAATCAGAAAACAAGATGTATGTGACATGTAAAAGAAACGTAAGCATATCAGTCTGTCATGCAAGAATCATATCCTGAATGTAACAGTACTACAGTGTAGTAACATGGAAATTATCGATGATGAAGTGTGTGAGCCGGCAAACAAGTGTACGTGGAACATACACATCATCGATAATGGTGCTGGTGTCCTAGCAGCATGACTGTAATATATCAATAAACACAGGCAATGCAATGCAAATAGCATCAGTATGCAGAATCGAATAATCAATGCAACAGTAAAGAACCTGCCTCAATAAATATATCATGCAGTCTTGCCTTTTGAAATAAGACGAATCGGGGTTTTTGGTAAAATAAGGCCTATGATGTTTTAAGAAAAGATGTGTCGTTTGAAAATATCCGTAGAATCCCTTTTGCCTATATTTAAAATATACTCGATTCGTTAGTTTTGAAATAGGTATGACTCGGGTCTAGTCTAACGCCTACTATGCGAACTACGGACCCAACAATCAAGTCAATCGGGAGGGGTATGAAAACCACCTAAATCTGAGTCGATATACATATATATATAATAGTCGGTGATCTCGCCTCAATAGTATCACGTACGATACGGTATATCATATAACATTCTCGAGTCATGAGTGCGGATCTAACATCAATATAAAGCTCGTACGGTAAATCGTCGTACGACATCCCAATAGCTGGGTACAAGTCAATATCACATTATCTCATCACATATCAGGTATCACTACCATCATATCACATAATCTAGGGTACAACTCTAAGTCTAGTACCATTGATACCATCTATATAAATATGAATGCGGGGTAAAACACATGCCCAAAGGCCCGCTAAAACCATCATGTCGCATCTCAAATACGAACTCTGTCATATCGCCGAATCTCACGGCCTCAATCAAACCTCATCGACTCATCTCAATCCTACGTATCATCCTCAAATCCCGTATATGAACACATAGTCCCATACCCATGTGTAGATATACACACCTCTATATGCGCACAAATAAATGAAAGAATGTATGCAAGTATATGTGTACGTGTATGTGTGAGTGCAACCACTACTCTAGGGTTCGCACTATACTAGACCAATGCAACCTTAGCATCAATAATTCCATTATCACCCTCAATAATCCTAACAGCACATAATAAATATATATGTGTATACGTATTCGTATATATCACCACGGACTGCGGGGGTGCTATACACCATCCACCCGACTTCCCCCTTAGATATAATCTACTCACCTTGCGTCTTTATCTGCCGACGTCACCACGCTTTTGCTTGTCATCCCGAAGTCTTCATGGGGTACCTACACATTAACGTATCGCAAATGCGTATCAAAACCAATTCAAAACTAAAACGGCATACGAAACCCCAAAACGATACGCTATGTTCTATAGGTTAGAACCTATGGACAACGCCTTCCAAAACCATCAACAACCCTCGATATCGTCGTATGAACGCCAAGTAGTCGAGGTAAAACACCATACGCAAATTCAGAATTAGAAATACGGAATACGGAAACACGAATCCAAAACAGCAACTAAGGAATTAGGCTCCAGATTTCACCCTAGGTCAGATTAGATAAATTTACATATGCCATAGGTCTAATCTGTACATGTCGGAGCTACAGAACCAGAACGACACAGATGATCGCACGCTTTTGGCGTGTCGGATGTTCAAAGAATTAAAGTGTAACCGCGATCAGGACGGTGTCGCTATGCAGCTAGCCGGTTGAGCACGGGTCGGTCCACAGGGAGATGGTGGTATCTTACCTTCTTGTCCTAGACGAGTCAATAAAGAATCTGTATGTTTGTTCAGACTAACCTATGTGTATTATTTGCAAGTATAAAGTTGTTAAGAAAAGATACGAGATTATAAGCTAAAGAAATCTGTACTCAAAACCTTTGAGCCGAGTCTTGACCAATTGAAGCTAAGCAATTGGCAACAACGTGGATTAGGGGATTTAAGCGCGGTATTCGTGGAATCCGGCTTATTTACCCTTGTCCTTCCGTTCTTATCTCTTGCTTTCGCTTCCGGCCAAACCGAACGCAACCGGTCGCGGTTAGGAATCACCGTTACCTTGTCAGGGTAGGGTGCCTAACGGAGCGCTTGCGTATGGTTTGGGCGAAGTTCAAATGGAAAATAACGGAAAAAGGAATTGGCAAAGAAATGTTAACTTATAATACCGTATTTCTTCTTAACAATAACAATAATTACAACATTCACAAGATGAACAACAAAGAGCAAAAGAGAAGAACAAAGAAAAGAAAAGATTACAAATATTAAGTGCATGAAATAAATTGCAAGTAATTAAAGACAAGGAAATAAATTGCAAGTAATAAAAAGCGATAAAAAGAATACGAAACTAGGACTCAAGACAAGCATGTGATCAATAGCCAACCCTTAAACTTGCAAGCTCAATGAAGAGGTTGCAAGATCAAGAGAAGGGTAGAGAACGCATGTGAAATGAAGTGCTAGTCCCGTGAGAAAATACGACCCTTGAGATTAATAACTAACCCTTAACCATTCAAGCTCAATGAAGAGGTTGAATGATCAAGAGAAAGCAAGAATCTCAAGGGGGAGCAAAACTAACAAGAAAGATAAAAAACCCTCATCTTCATTAATCTTCCACTCAAAAAGCTCTCACTACAATTTTAATGGAGAAAGAATGAAGAAGAAGAAGAAGAAGAACAAAACTACACAAAAAAGAGGCTAAAGAAAAGCTCCCTTGGTTTGGCTCAGATCTGCTGTATTTATAGGCAGGGAAAATGAAATCTAGGGCAACAAACTGGACCCATGTGAAAAGACCCAACTACCCATGAAAAATGACAGTGAGAGGGGCCCACTTGGCCGCGGATCCGCCGCCAATACCCCCTATTGGCCGCGGATCCGCCGCCCTATAGGGGAGTTGGGATGTCAGTTTTTGTGTGCTACCCTGTTCTGCTGTCCCCTCTTGTCTGGTACATGTATTTTCTGATAATCTTTCCAGAATATCTTCAGAATTCTTAGTCCAAGATTGCACTCTTTTATTTACTTTTGACTTTATCTCTCTCGAGCTCCGCGCATCCATTGATTCTTGTGCTACCCCCCTCGTGCTCTGTGCTTGTCCGAGACACGAATGACCACTGTCATATGTCTTGTCTCTGGAACTGGTACTCGGCACTGGACGGATATGGATGACCGGAACCCGGCTTTTATCTGCTGTGACAGATGTTCTGTATTTGGTGTAACTGTGGAGATTTTGTCTTGATTTGCAATATTTGGACTGAAAACCTGTACTCTGTAAATATGTAACAAACACAGATCAAAAGCACCTACCTATAAACACACGAGCGTAAGAATGGGCGGTATAAAATGCAGTATTCTGTGATGAACAAATACCCCCAAACTTAACTTTTGCTCGTCCCGAGCAAAACCAATTATTCATAAAAATAAAATCCTAACCGCACTTTCGCAGGAAACACGATTGCACTGAGCACGTGCAACAAGCCGTTAAACCTCTAGGTGTCCCTAGTAGGAGGAGTGTTGTCTCCTGAGGGTTTTCAGCGGATAGTACCCACAAAATCCGGTCAAGTTGGTTTCGTAAAATAACTAAGATTCAAACCCTAAAGTTTTGTTTTTAGAAAATAACAATTCTATAATCCTAAGTCTAGACCATCGAACCTTTATTTTTCACACCTCGCTTCTTATTTAACTACAGATTTTATATGTCTTTACGTGCAGTGCAAATAGTGTCGTTAAGTTCCCGAAAGGTCGAATAAATTCATCATGTCGCACAATAAAGCCCAGATAACAATTTTAAAAGGATCACATAAGTTTTATAAAGAGTTAAGCATTTTTCAAGTTCGTTTTCCAGTAAGGTTTCAATTTCAGAATTTCTATCTTCCATAACAGGAAACTAAGTCGTATTTTTTACTCCACCTTCTTCTTGTTTTCATTTCATACACATCTCTGTGAACGTGCAATAGTCTTTATCATAGAATAAAACCTTCATATCTCCGTTAAACATTTTTATAAAAGCCTGTCTTTTATCAAGATTATTCTCACACAAAGAACCGTTAGGAATTTTAACTCGGAGAGAACACTTGCTTGACTTTGTTTTAAACTGGACTTTCTAGGCTTCTTAGCGAGCTTTGGGCCAATGCACCCAAACCAGTTGGTTTTAGGGCATTAGGTGTAGAAACACCCCAGCGGACTTAATTACTCAAGTTACCTAGGTCCAAAAACAAAAGACAGTTTGGCGTGAAAATCAGATGATTTAATACGAACGGAGATATAACTGGCAATTCAATTATTTTTTTGGATAAAAGACTTGTTTAGTGGGTTTGGTGTGTAATCATTCCAATCAAGTTTCCGATGGGTTATTTTTCAGACTTAGCTCCAATTATGGCAGCAATAACATTCCTTCATATTCGCTTTACTTCATAAACTATTCTTGACATTACTTATTTCAGAACAAACCTATTTGATCCTCAGAAAATCATTTATCTGTTTAAAAGTTTAAACATGAAAGACTTGTCATCTAATTCCCAAAATTCACGACACGTGTAGTGTGATGTAAAGACGTATATCAGCTATAGTTAACTTCAAAGGAGAGTTATCTTTCAGGTTTTCAAAATCTAAACATAAGATTTAGTTATTCCTATTTTTTCAAACAAAAACCGTCGAATGTTGAATCAGAGTTTTTCCACAAGCTAACTTGACAAAAAAGTTTTTATATTTTTAGAAAATTTTCAGATTTTTATGGATTTTATGGGTTAATATGCAGATGCGAAATATACATATGAATGCAAAGGAAGAAAGCTTACCGAGCACACCCCCAAACTTAAACTTGACAGTGCCCTCACTGTCAGGCTGTACCAAAAGGGTCAAAATTGCCGGTGCTTCCTAAAAACAAATTATATACAAAACAAAAAAAGGAAAACCAAAAATATATACAAAAAAATGTCCCCCCCAAACTTAAGTAATACAGTGTTTCCACTGTTAAGCGTTGAAATTCAGGATTAGGCGGGAAAGAACAGTATCCATCTATACAAGGCCTTACACAGGCCAAAAGTTAACACCAACCATTCAAAGATTTTATCATAGTAAAGCAGTGGTTGGTGAAAGAAGGTGAAGAGGAAAGAGATGGAAAATACGCGAGACCGCTTGTGGATAGAAGTGGAATGCGGTCTCGGTAGATGAGAAGAAGAAGAATGGCGGAAGGGAAAAAGAAGTGGAGTACGAACTTGAGGGTGCAAATGGAATAAATAGATTAGCACAATTTGTGATGAGCGATGTGTAAAAAGCGATTGTGCTAATATATTTACCCGTCGAGAGATTGGGTCAAATCCCTCAAGGTTCGTGAGAAACCATGGGTACGCCGAACTTGGTAAACCAGACAATGGAAATGGAAGTGATACGGGTTCTTGCAAGGTCGGAACGATGGAAAGTATGGAGGGAAGTGGTTGAGGAAGGTTATCGGTTAAAGGTTCAGGAGGGTGTACACAGTCAGTGGAAGGATTAGGATGAATTGGAAAATCCGACTCATCAATCAAAATTGGTTCATCCTCAAAACTATCCTCAATATTCTCCTCAAAATTTATCTCATCCATGCCTATTTCATCAAAGTCCAGACGCATATGGGGTTCGGGAAAAACATTTAATGACTCGGGATGATGATTTGAAAAGAAAAACTCAGTCAAATCTATGGGTTCATCATCCAAATTATTCCCAGCGTCAATATCCTCAATCAAGTGAAAATTTATATTCTCAGACACCTCATCAAAAGCATGGATATTAATCGATTCTGGTTCTAAGATGGAGGTGTAGAGGTCAAAAGGATTGGGATTGGTTTCACTTGGAATGGACCCTTCACAATCAGGTAAATCAAATATCACAAAGTTGCACAACTCATTAATCATTCTATCTTCAACTGGTGAATCGTTTGGAACACTAGATAGACTTTCAACATAGGAGTTGTGGGATTCAATTTCAGACGGGTAGGTTTGATTCGGAAGGGGGTACATCTCACTCTCTCCACTCAAATTCACAGCCTGTCCTGCCGCCTCATCATACATTGAAAAAGTTGGAGCTAGTTGAGAACTAGCTACCGGGTCATTAGGTTGCATGAGGGCGGCCATGGACGCATTCAAATCCATCATCTGTTGGCTTGACGCTACCCTAAAGTCTTCCAAGGATTGTTCTAGACTAGACATAGATTGTGATGGGGTTTCAGTAAAAGATTCAAAGTTATTTGGATACTGAAAACTCCCAAGCGGCTGTTCTGAAGCAATGTCTAGGGAAGGTGCAAAAGTAGGGTAGGATTGGTAGGAAGTGAATGGCTGGACAGGAGTGGGATCAACATTTGGATAAGAAGGTGAATGAAATTGTTGATCCCAAGAATTTGAAGTGGTGAAAGGAGTGAAAGATCGGCTACGAGATTGTTCAATACGTTCAGCGATGGACAAAGGTCTCGGGGTTACAACTGGATTTTCAAAAGGTGTATCAACGCAAGAAGGGGTGAATGTTTGAAACGGTTGATACGAAGTGGATTGCGGGGTCCAGTTGTTCGTCCTAGACGCGTCTATCCGATCTTTCAAAGAAATTTTGGGCATGGAGGGGTCGTTTGAAGTTCGACCAAAACAAGAACCGTATGAAATAATGTCTGGTTGTGGGTACCAAAGTTCGGCAAGAGTTTTGCGAGGTGGAGTACCCATGATATGAAGAGAGAATGAAAGAAAGGAGGGAAAAGGAGGGGAAAAAAATGTGATATTTTTTTCAATTTTTTTTTTTATATTAACAAAAGAATGAAGTATACACAAAAAGATTATGGACAAAAACAATCACGACACAAAAATACCACACACCTAATCGTTCTAGGGTTCACCTAGGTCAACTAGACCTGCTCCAGAACTTAATTGTCGAAGTAAAACTGTGTCGAGAAACAGGCTCAAGATACACTGATCACGAGGCCAGGTAAGTGCAGAGATAAGGGGAGGTTTTCCAACGCTTTCGCGAAGTTTCTTAATTAAATAACCCTTTCTCTTTTGGCGGTTTCGCCGTTAACACTTTCCTAGACACCCCGTAAACAATATACCGTTAAGCAAGGTTCTAAACACAGTTAACTTCTCCTAGTGAGCGCGAAGTCCTTAAGGCTTAAAGTCTAATTTCTTTTAAAATTTGTGCGGGTAATCGTTATGCTCAAGTTCGTGATTTGTGGGCCACGGAAAAGGTGATGAAATCCTTTACCGTATGTTGTGGGGTTCGCTTGCCCTTAAGTCCGTATTAATTGATGCAATGCACAATTCAAAAAATTCTATAAAGAATAAAACAATCGTTTTTTAGTTTTAAGCGCGGCGCTGCAACAAATACGGGTTAGTCAATTTTGGCGTTTGCTAGCGAACTTGCAAAGAATCCTGCAAAAGAATAGTATATTGGAAGCGTCGGATTTGAGAAGAAGGTGTTAGTAAAGTACGTACCGTTAAGTTTTGGGTTAGGAAACCCCCGTTGAATCAAATCCGGTAAGCTTGAAAAGTTCGCTTGCGCGGGTCAAACTACCCGGATCTTTGGCACTGTACTTTGCAATCACCTTAACCTTGAATGTACACTTTTCTCCCACAGTCGCAGTTTGCAAATTCGCAAAAATCTACACTCTCGCCCACAAGAATTATCCAAAAAAAAACAAAAAGATATTTTTTTTTTTTATATATATACAAAAAGAATATTAACCCGAATAACAAGAAAGAAAATACGCTACCGTCTCCCCGGCAACGGCGCCATTTGATCGCACGCTTTTGGCGTGTCGGATGTTCAAAGAATTAAAGTGTAACCGCGATCAGGATGGTGTCGCTATGCAGCTAGCCGGTTGAGCACGGGTCGGTCCACAGGGAGATGGTGGTATCTTACCTTCTTGTCCTAGACGAGTCAATAAAGAATCTGTATGTTTGTTCAGACTAACCTATGTGTATTATTTGCAAGTATAAAGTTGTTAAGAAAAGATACGAGATTATAAGCTAAAGAAATCCGTACTCAAAACCTTTGAGCCGAGTCTTGACCAATTGAAGCTAAGCAATTGGCAACAACGTGGATTAGGGGATTTAAGCGCGGTATTCGTGGAATCCGGCTTATTTACCCTTGTCCTTCCGTTCTTATCTCTTGCTTTCGCTTCCGGCCAAACCGAACGCAACCGGTCGCGGTTAGGAATCACCGTTACCTTGTCAGGGTAGGGTGCCTAACGGAGCGCTGCGTATGGTTTGGGCGAAGTTCAAATGGAAAATAACGGGAAAAGGAATTGGCAAAGAAATGTTAACTTATAATACCGTATTTCTTCTTAACAATAACAATAATTACAACATTCACAAGATGAACAACAAAGAGCAAAAGAGAAGAACAAAGAAAAGAAAAGATTACAAATATTAAGTGCATGAAATAAATTGCAAGTAATTAAAGACAAGGAAATAAATTGCAAGTAATAAAAAGCGATAAAAAGAATACGAAACTAGGACTCAAGACAAGCATGTGATCAATAGCCAACCCTTAAACTTGCAAGCTCAATGAAGAGGTTGCAAGATCAAGAGAAGGGTAGAGAACGCATGTGAAATGAAGTGCTAGTCCCGTGAGAAAATACGACCCTTGAGATTAATAACTAACCCTTAACCATTCAAGCTCAATGAAGAGGTTGAATGATCAAGAGAAAGCAAGAATCTCAAGGGGGAGAAAAACTAACAAGAAAGATAAAAAACCCTCATCTTCATTAATCTTCCACTCAAAAAGCTCTCACTACAATTTTAATGAAGAAAGAATGAAGAAGAAGAAGAAGAAGAACAAAACTACACAAAAAAGAGGCTAAAGAAAAGCTCCCTTGGTTTGGCTCAGATCTGCTGTATTTATAGGCAGGGAAAATGAAATCTAGGGCAACAAACTGGACCCATGTGAAAAGACCCAACTACCCATGAAAAATGACAGTGAGAGGGGCCCACTTGGCCGCGGATCCGCCGCCAATACCCCTTATTGGCCGCGGATCCGCCGCCCTATAGGGGAGTTGGGATGTCAGTTTTTGTGTGCTACCCTGTTCTGCTGTCCCCTCTTGTCTGGTACATGTATTTTCTGATAATCTTTCCAGAATATCTTCAGAATTCTTAGTCCAAGATTGCACTCTTTTATTTACTTTTGACTTTATCTCTCTCGAGCTCCGCGCATCCATTGATTCTTGTGCTACCCCCCTCGTGCTCTGTGCTTGTCCGAGACACGAATGACCACTGTCATATGTCTTGTCTCTGGAACTGGTACTCGGCACTGGACGGATATGGATGACCGGAACCCGGCTTTTATCTGCTGTGACAGATGTTCTGTATTTGGTGTAACTGTGGAGATTTTGTCTTGATTTGCAATATTTGGACTGAAAACCTGTACTCTGTAAATATGTAACAAACACAGATCAAAAGCACCTACCTATAAACACACGAGCGTAAGAATCTGTGTTTGTTCTGTATTTGGTGTAACTGTGGAGATTTTGTCTTGATTTGCAATATTTGGACTGAAAACCTGTACTCTGTAAATATGTAACAAACACAGATCAAAAGCACCTACCTATAAACACACGAGCGTAAGAATGGGCGGTATAAAATGCAGTATTCTGTGATGAACAACAGATTGGTGGGGTCCAGGCCTCAATTTGTGGCCAAACAGGATAAATCTGCGGCCTTCTTAGGGTCTAGGGTTTTGTGTGGTGGTTCCTGGGTGCCTGCACATCTCACTGTCCAATCAATTTTATTTTAGGAGTCTCGGGATGATAGCGGATTCCTAAATACGATCACAGATTCACTGTTTTTCTCGATATCGTCTCATAAATCCGTATTCTGCGTTTTAGCTTCAGGTTTGGTCCAATAACACATCACCACAGGGGTTCTAAGGTCACCACAAGTCTCAATTTCACTTAACAACTCAAATTTACCCTAATCCTCACTAGGGTTGTCCAAAGTGCACAAAATTTCGTCGAAACGACATCAAACTTTAAAATAGGCTTAATCACTAGAAATGATACAACAATTGTGAAGGAATTACCTCCATAGAGACTCATGAATCCTCAACAGCAGCAAATCACAAACTTTCTCGGTCCAAATGGTTGCTTGAGGGCTTGTGCACATTTTTATTGAAGGGAAGATGGGGTTTTGGAGTGATTTTTGTGTTGTTTTGGAGGCTTGGAGAGGGGAGGGGATTGTGGGCAGCAGCTGCAACAACACTTGAAGGGGGAGAGAGGAAATGGTGGAGGAAATGGAGAAGAGCCAAGTCAAAGAAGACCCCATACTCTCTCTCTCTCTCTACCTACTACCATATTCTAATCAAATCTCTCTTTCTTTTTTCTAAACCTCTCAAAAACCTTCTCCCAAGAATAGTGAACCCAAAACAATGCCATGGTAATAATAATGTAACACAAGTCCAAAATGATATGTGCATGTTTTGCACAAAAATGCCAAAAATCTGATTAGCGATTTTTAATCGCGATTAGCACTAAATTAGCATATAACTAATCATAAAAACTTAAAAATGACATAATTCCAAAAAATACCCTATTTTAGAATTTTCGAAAATTTTTCCAAAATTTTCCCCATTTATTTGTATTTAATTATACCAGAATATTAAAATATTCATTAAAATAATATTAAATTATAAAAATTCCCAAAAATAATATTTTATTATTTTGGAAACGTTACACATAGCTTTGAAAGTCTCAACATTTCCATGTACACCTAGTAATCTTCTCAAGATATACTTGCTCCTGATGGGGATTTAACCCTTCAGATAGAGCAACCAAAGTCCATACTTTGTTGGTGTATAAGGATTCCATCTCAGATCGATAAGCATCCAGCCATTCTTACAGAGTCCCACCCCTGATGGCCAGCTCGAAACTAGTTGGGTCATCATCTCATGATGCAATCCTCGCTCCCACTGTCATAGAGAAACCGAAGTATATCTCAGATGGGTGAAGAACCCTACTAGATCGGCGGAGAGGCTAAGGTTCGTTGGAAATTACTGAATATTTTGGTTCTACCAATTCATCTGTTGTAGTTTGTATAGCTGGAACTCTTTCCAGTTCTACAGAACCGACTTTGCCTCGAGCTTGTCCGGATTTTGCTTTTAGACATAGGCCGGACAACCCCAAATCTTAACAAACTTAAGATATGGGCTCTTCCCTTTCCATATCACATATGAAGTTAGGCAACTGATTTGATTTGAACCCTATTCAATAGGTATGCAGCTTCTCAAGTGCATAACTCCCAAAAGGAAATAGGAAACTCAGTAGTACTCATCATAGAGCACACCATATCATATATAGGGTGCTATTGCTCCGCTCCGATATACCATCGTGCTATGGTGTATTCGGAGGAGTAATGCCGAGAGAGAATCTCATTCTCCTTTAGAATAGTCCAGGAATCCCGTACTCAAGTATTCTCCTCCCTGATCTCATCAAAGGACATAATACTTATACCCGTTGTTGGTTCTCTACTTCTAATTTATATTCTGTGAATATCTCAAAAGCTTCGGAATTGTGTTTCAACAGGAACATATGTCTGAATCTTGAGAGATCATCAGAGAATGTAATGAAGTACAATGAACCGGTCTTGGCATGTGTAGACAGGGGAGCTTCATACATCAGCATGTATCAATCCCAAGAGTTCACTAAGTCTTTCTCTGTTTTCAATAAACAGAGCTATGGTCATCTTATCTTTGTGACATGACCGGCAAGTTTCACAAGATGTAAATTCAAACAAATTTAAATATGCATCTTAATGTAACTTCAGCTAGTCGGGTCGCATTGATATGACCTAGTCTACAATGCCTCAAGAAGGATTCGTTCATTTCTGAACTCTTTCTTTTGTGTGTGTTCCGTATACTAAGAACTGTAGTTTGATTTAGAACGTCAATACTTTTAGATAACGTGCCTGAACCGATCAACTTTTGATATAGGAAATGTTCAAAACATTATCCAACAATAAAAAATTATATCTTTTCTTTACTAATAAAGAGAGTGATATGATGTTGTACATCAGGTTCGGTATCTAATAACATTCGTTCAGAATCAATGTATTCTAGTAATACGGGGTGATAGTGACCAACAGACTTAGCTGTAACTCTTACACCGTTTTTTGTCTCATGAAACTTATCACCCGTTCTCAGTTCTCTACCTTTTTGTAGCCCATGTAACAGATTACATATGCGCGATCCTGATCCGGTATCTCATACCCAAGACATAAAGGATACTGAGAAACAGTTCTCTGCAATGAACATACCCGAAGATGATGCATCAACATGCACTCTCTTCGTTTGGGCGGCATGGGAATTTTGGTAATCCCCAATTTCCTGCTCGGTCTTATAACAATTATAAGTTGGAGCGAGACCAACGTTCCCCAGCTCAGTATAACAAGCCGGTTCGGTCAATATATCCGTATTATTATCTTGATTATGGTGTGATATGGTCGCTACCTGGAGAGAGAGAGAAGAAAACACTTAGCGTATGCTCTTGCAAGATTAGATTAGTTATCTAATATATCTAATCAGGATGTCTCCCACTGTTTTAATCAAATCTTCCTTCAAACCCAAAAAGGAAAGACTAGCCGGGATTAATTACACGCTACAAGTTCGCCAATCTTTCAGCCAGGCCAGTGTCGGTACATTGAGGGAGGTTCCCCGTGCTTTCTCACGGAACTAATTAAAGTAAACCTCGTTTTCCCAGAGGCGTAACCCCGTTAACACCTTTCTAGACACCTACTTGATCGGCTAATTGTAATGTGTAAAACTCTCCCAGAAGTAACTCTTACTCGCAGCGGGTATCGGGGTCCAACTATCTCATAGAAGGTATGCAATCTCATTGCAAATTTCAACACTTGAAATTCCCAATAATATTTTACCCCTAGCGTCCCATGACCTTGACGCAGGCCAACAAACCATAGTGCGCTAGTCAAGTTCAACCCGTCATTACTTGATTGAATTAAACCCACCCGCACGACCCTTGACGTAGGCCAACAAATTCGCATGCTACCCTAATCCAATCTGCATCATATGCATAAACAGCTAAATACTAGTTAGCTACCGCACACTACGCCTTGACGCAGGCCAACAAACGTAGCATGAATACTAAGTAGGACTTATCTGAAATGACGGAGGGCTACGACAGGTTTTTATGAAAACCCTTTGCGTAATGAACTTGATATCGTTGTAGAATCGAGTGATTTTAAATAGAGTGTTTTTGAGGCTTTTCTAGTTTTGCTAAAGGGGTCACTCCCGGTGAACGGATCGTCGGCCCTTTCCTCATCGAATAAGGTGCAGGATATTTCACAAATATCACTTTGCAAAGCAAGAACTATAGAAGCAATCAAAAAGATAAATCGAGTTTGTAGCATCTGCTAGTTTCACTAAAGAGGTCACTCCCGGTGAAGGGATCTCGGCTCTTTCCTTATCGAATAAGGTGCTGGATGTTTTACAAGGAACACCGCTATGCAAAGCAAGAACTAGAGCTATCAGTTTTTAAAACAAGTTTCTACAACATCTTTAGGTTTCTTTTATTTCATTAATCTCATTAATGAAGTCCCATTTTATTATGCTTCACAAGCATCTCTTTTGAAACGAAATCTGCAATATAACATATGTCTCATATATATAATATAAACATTCGTCTCAGGCAGTAATATGATCTTATCACAGAACATTGCAGCAGAAGAACATATATGAAATATTGGATATACTAGGACGTCCGTATTTTCAATACGAGCCTGTAAAAAACACGGATTCCACGGTCGTGATGAATAGCCAAACCCACATCCCTAGACCCCTACGAGAGTGGAAAGCAACACTGCCAATTCTAGGGTTAGGAGACCCGGTCTCGACTCCTCGAGATGGTCTCCTACTGGACCCCAGAACCCGGTTACTTGTGCTCCCCGCCTTAGGTCTACCTATTGCGGAAAAGTAAATAATATACAACGGTGACATCATCCTCAGCCCGGAAGTTCCCCAATAAAAGAATATTACATACAATTGAATTTTACATGAATGAAAATAAAAACCCTCATCTCACATAAAACCCCCGGCTATTCAGAACACGACGATCCAATATAACATATCACAGCAACACATAATATCTCATATCATCAACGTATGCAAGTATGCGTATCCTGATTGTCGTTGATGTATAGAAACGAAGCCGGCGATACACCACATACTACGCTTACGGTCACAGAAAAGAAAGTGTAAAACTACAACAGTTGGAATCCGCAACCTCCTTAGACATCGCATGCCTAACCAATTGAATTCCTTAGACATCGCATGCCTAACAGTTATAAACCCCGCATTTTAGTCTCATTATTGAAAACACTTTTCAATATCAAGTCGGGCAATTCAACAAGATTCCCGACAACCTGATCGAATGCTCGTCGCAAACTTTAGTAGACGGCCGCACCCCCGGATGCCGTCGACGAAGTGCACTAAGGTGGAACACCGCTGGCGCGAGCACCCGAACGGATGCTTTTGGCGACGGGGTTCTCCTACAGTCACTTGGCCAGGGCTATGGGGCGTGGCTATCTATTAAGTTTATCCGGCGAGTATCCGCATATGCTACGTGATTGCGACGGACTTTTGATCACATCAAAACTCCGTGGCAACCGATTAATTTGAGACTAAACTGCTAGATTTATAACATTCAAATTAGTTATCTCATAACTACTTGTAGATTCCAAATATTGTATCACATTCCAGATAAATAGACAATGTTAAACTTTCCGGTCGAATAATCAAACATCCAAGATTTCCCCAATATATCTCAACACTTGAAATCAGTTTAAAAACATCCATCACATGCCACAGTACCGATGGTCCAGCCATAGAAGGGTCAAGCCAACGCCTCACATGTGGCACGTCGTACTGCCCCAAACCTTAAGGTTTAGAGGCAGTTCAAGACGGTCACATAATCGAGTTAAGGTTTGTTGTCTTCTAGAGGGTCCACCGCGTTACTTGCATGACTTTACGAAAGTTTCAAACACGAGAAAAAATCCAACTTTTGAAAATTTTCCGACAGGGGAAAAAGTGAGTTATTGATATTCGTTCGAACTTTTTAACAGTTTCTAAAAATTATCCGGACAAACTAAACGAAGTTAAATTATCCGATCGAATCAACGAGTCCCCAATACAACCCTAAAAAACTCAACACTTGAGTGGAATTAAAAAATTCCCAGAAAAAAATTACAAGAAAGGACCTAAGAATAAATATATGAAATATGAGTGACTAAAACACAATTTTGGCCGCGGAACCGCCGCCAAACACTTGGTTTGGCCGCGGTTCCGCGGTCAAATAATTGACTTAGTGGACCGTACTTCACAGTAATTCTTAGTTTTTTCTGCTAGTTTTTCTGAGCATTTTTAATTCATAAAAAATCAACATTTTTGAAAATGTACAGAGAGGGGTAAAATCGGGGTTTTCCGGGTTCGATCAGACTTTAAACTTCTTCTAGACTTCGCCTAAAGCTCTAGCTTGGCACTGATACCACTGTAGGGTTGCTAGGCACACGCACAAGGGTCTACGGGGCATCAACCATGCCCGATTTAAAAATTAGCCGTGCCGAACAACCCGATACGAGATCTTTAAACTAGAGTTTATGCGAAAACTAACATGTTAAACACTTTAACACTAAGTGAGAGGGATTACAACCTTTGTAAATCCGGTCCTTCACTTCTAAAGCTCCGTGTTGAAGTCCCTTCGCTGCGATCATCGTGTTCCGGACTCTTGAGAGGTTCCACGAAGAGAAAGATGCAGTCTTGCTTCCGATCTTCGATACATAGATGATCTACCTTGAAGTTTCGTTAACACAAGCTAACACTCATAATATGACGTGAACACCCTCATCTAAATGGCAAGGATAGATGAGGATGATGAAGTAGGATTTTTGCTCTCTTTTATTTTCATTTACTCACTCATTTTTCATTACCTTGAAAAAAGTTAGAAAACTTTTTCTATGAAAGAAAGAAGGAAGAAAAAGAATGAATGAATGAATCCTTTTGTGATGAATAATGAATTATTGTAGTGGTTACAAATTTAACCAAGGGTTAAGCATGAAGGAGTTAACCCATGTAGAGAATTGACTAGAGTTAATGGTTTGGATTGGGTTAACAAAATATCTATCTAAAAACAAAGTCAAAGCTTCATGAAGCTTCATGGAAGCTTCATGAAGCTTCATGGAAGCTTCATGAAAAAGCTAACCCTAATCCAAACCCTAACCAAGTTTAAACCCTAAACCATTGTTAAATTTATAACCCTAACATGTTACAATATTATATATCATATATACAATATATTTTGTAACAATAGAAAATAATACAATTAACATATATCGCATATATATCAATGTATTATCCCGTGAGAAAATGAATCTTTTAGTGAGGTAATATTAGTTAATGTAATTTAATATATCATATATATTATTATACATTAAATTATCGAATCAACACTTGATCCGATAATCCGGCTATTTCACAAATAACCGACTAAAACGATGTCCCGGCTATATCACATATATCCGGCCGATATCTCATATCGCGAGAATCCA
This sequence comes from Agapanthus africanus, assembly GCA_030015575.1. Taxonomy (NCBI): domain Eukaryota; kingdom Viridiplantae; phylum Streptophyta; class Magnoliopsida; order Asparagales; family Amaryllidaceae; genus Agapanthus; species Agapanthus africanus. Next base: position 655,696,673 of record JASDDO010000024.1, read on the forward strand.
ATACAGTATCACATACCGCAATATCCTCGGTCCCGCACATATCATATATGTGCACCTACTCCGTTTTTCCTGAGTCAAGAAACCTCTGTGTAGGACTCTAAAGAATCGTCAATACGCCGGCAGTAGGTGATGATCATATCAAACACCCATAAGCTGTAAGCGGTCAGCTAAACGTAACAGCTACTCAGGTATTGAGCACTCAGAAGATCTACAAGCAAGCCTGTACATTCTTCCGTGAATCCAATCAGTAACACTCACGTACAGTCCGGTCTCGTCGTCTGATATGTCGCATATCTCGCCTAGGGGTGGTAAACGTTAGACCCAGTAGCTCGATAAGTCGTGTCGATATGAGGTCTATAACAGTTCGAGAAACTACTGATAACACTTACAAGTAAATCTCAACAACCCTGGCCAGGGATTTCCGGTTATAGCCAATCGAACACAGAACAACATCAACTCCCTATACCGGGAGAGACGAATCCCCTCTTATCGCTCATTGCCTCCATGTGATTCGGGACAGTACCCAAAAGCCACCTTTTTGCATGCCCTCTTGGACGTGGTATGATAGAAATCAAAGCACAGTGGGAATCACACAAGACTCTATGACGATCTCGGATCAACAGACTACTCTGTACCAGTGTCACCGGAGAACTGCCATCTGACGTGAGGTATAATACCATCTGGGAGTTCTCGGCGAGTCCGTCCAGTGTACCCAGTCTCTACTGAGCACCCGTACACCGTCCTTGATGTCAAACACCGATGGATATGGGATCATCCATCGCCCATCATATGGGTCAAGATGCTTATACGCTAGTCTACTCTGGTGTATCGATGCCCTGTTTCGGTACACCCTCGACTAGGAACAGTTATAGGATATACTCGTTGACTACCGTGGCACCACTAGTATGATCTCATCATAGTGCCAATAGTCGAGTACATATCCTAAGAGCTTTATCAACATGTAATATAGAGACAATCAGAGTACGTGTTAAGATAAAGTACAACCAGATAGTATACTATCATGTCGAGCAAGAAAGTCCTCCCTATATATGTCCAAGCATCCATTGCAATATACATCGTATGTACAGTAATGGCCTCTAGGGCATACATATAACTAAAAAAATATACGGTTAAAAGTCATGAATTGGATTATGGAAGAGGCATTACTAAGAATACCAGGACACCCTTTCGAAACATTTTCATGTTTCAGTTACACTGTGCATTGTTAATTGAAATCTGATTTCCCGATTAGATACTTACTCTAGGGTATGTATTTACCAGGTATGATTCTCATATCTGTATGGTTTTACAAATGTTGAGTGGGAGCAAATTATTGGGAATTAAGTGACCATCCTCATTATATCAGAATTCATTGTAATTGTTGATATTTGAGGAAATCGCCTAGGGACAGTTTTCAACCTACGATGCACAGGTTATGTGTTATTCAACTCAGCGGACTTATACAGAGTATTGTATGTTGTCCAGTGTCCATCAGGACAAAGGGGTTGCTCCTCGTACTATATTCTATTTACTTGTGACTTCTCTAGTTTTTAGACAAGCGTTTCGTAGAAATACAATGTCTAACTTTTGAGAAGTTGTGGGTATATGAATAAAGTAGAGAACCATGTGTCACAAGTATCGGGATTCTTCAAAGAAATCGAAAATGTAGATTCTTGTGAATGGTATTCAGTCGATAGTAATGGGTTTGAGAAACTTGTTTCTCTTTCAGATTACTCATAATTGGATGGATTCCTAAGTTGAGTAATGCTGATTAGCCTCTCTCCATTAAGTTGATATGCACTGGAGACAGCTGTAGGATTTGAATTTGGTTCCAATTAAATAAGTGCCAAAGTTTCTATATTGGAAATGATTAATATCTTAACGTTGTTAAGGTAAGGAGAGTTGTCCAGCTTATGCTTAAAACCAGACGCTGAATAACTCAAGGCACGTTTCTGTAATGGCAGTTTGTGGGTTGACCCTAGCTTTGACGAGAGTTGATTTTTTACCATCTGGAAGATCGATAGTGATATTGTTCTTGACTCGCCACAGTTTTAATAAAATGGATTTTTTCAGAAAACAGTAGTGGGAGTATGATAGAAATGGAAGTGATTCCAGAACCGCAAACGATTACGGAAAATTTAATAGGACCTATATATTCAATCAGGTTTGACATTCTAATAGCCACTCCCCAGATATGGTGGGTAACCTCCAACACCCAAGAGGTACTCCGGTAACCTCAAGGACGGTGACAGGGAGGTTCTTGTTTACCCAGACTTGACACTACTGTTGTTCCAGACTATGAGACCCGGCAGGAGGAAATGTATAGCGTCGTTCTAAACTAGTTTTAGAAGTGTACGTATATATTATTCTGCCAGAGGGTTGTCGTAGTCCGTGGGAGCAGCGGAAGCATAGTGGACAAGTAGCTAGTGTCTATTTATAGACATGAGCAGATATAGCGGAAAAAGATCATCTGATTTTTTATGTGACGGTCATGGGTTTGACTTCATCAGAATAGGGGATGGATCTGTTAAGAAGGTAGTAGGGTGTGATGTCCTGGTATTTGGATGATATACACAGAGTAGGAAGTGAAATTCCGATACTACGATCAGGTTGTACTTTGGTTGTCACACAGTTGTTTCTCCACAAAGGATATGGATATAATATCTGACATTCTGGTTTTAGATCAAGATTTGGGTAGTTTCCCAATGTGGGTACTTTGACAGTATTCTAATAGTATTTTAAAATAAATGACCCCTGGCATGGTAGTGTACCTGCCGGTGATGGAGTCACCCTCTCTAAAGGTGTCTTACAGACTAAAGGGGAGAGGGACGTGCATGATTGACAGATCACTTGCTTAGGCAATTGAGTCAATCGTGAGATGTCAAGTACCACACCAGATGTCGTTTCTGCACAAGATGCAATAAGTTTATATTAATCCAATCGTGAAGAAACATACGGAAGCAGTTATAGAACATAAGTACATGTTCTATGGATTTGATGACGGCAGCCTCCTTCGGGAGACAGTTATTATTCCAGGCTTCATAGGTGACATGGATGACAGAATGATTGTCAGAGTTATAGTTTTCCCTCTGACGAGGGACAGTATTATGGACAGGTAGTCCAAGAGGATACTGTGGGAGGCATGGTGCTGGAAACTGATTAGGTTCAGTGATCGATACAGTCTAAAGAAGTTTGGATTTGGAGTTCATTTATGAACTAGGTCCCATCAAATATTCAGACATATTCTAAGACAGGTATTACTCAATTCGGGAGATGGTTTTCTCCGCGAATTTGAGATTTAGAGAGATATAGAAAGAAACATCAGGGCGGATACACTCACTGAGGCTATTTCTCGAACACAAGAGTTTTACAAACGAGCTTTGTGAAATTTATTAGTAGAGGAGTTGGATGCTCGGTATCACACGAGCTGTGAGTACACGACATCGCAATAATTAGCATTAAGTGCAAGTGGCAGATTGTTGGATATAGTGCCCTCTAAGTCAATTATTGGATTGCAGGTACGTGATTGCAATGATTGAATGAGGACCTATACCGATAGAACAGTATTACTCGAGATGATAGTATGCTATCTGGTTTGTCTTTATCATCATGTATATGTTGATAAAGCCCATAAGATTCTTTCTTGACTACCAGCAGTATGATGGCGATCATATATGTGGGAGCTGGGGTCTATAAGCACATCCTTAAAGTGTCCCTAGTCGTAGGAGTTTCGAGACAGGGCATCGATACTCCAGAATAGACTAGTGTATACAGTCGAGACCCCGACGAGGGGCGGTGGCCGGTCTCACAAGCCACTGGTGTCAGTTGGATCACCTAAAATGTATACAGGTGCTCATTGGGTTATGAGTACACCGAACAGGACTCGCCGGGAACATGGTAGTTGGTATTATACATATCGTCAGATAGCAGTTCCCTGGTGACATGTGTACAGGTTAGTTCATCGACCTGAGGTCGTCATTTTTCTCGTGTGAGTTCCCACTGTGCTTTGATTTATACCCTACCACGGGTCAAAGGAGTCGTGCAAATAGGTATATTTTGGGTACAGTCCCGAGCCACATTGGAGGCAAGTTAGCAGATCGGCAGGTGATTCGTCTCTCCCGGTATTGGGGGTGAGATCGCGCTGTGTTTAGGAGAGCCATTACAAGAAATCCCCGGCCAGGGTAATCGATATATATTGGTAGGTATACCAGTAGTATCTCAGGGTGTTCTGGGCTACTCTCTGACACGACTTCTGCAGCTATTTGGGGTATGACGTTTACCAGCCCCCTAGGCCTTATATGCGATACTCATAGACGAATGTTCCGGACTGTACGGATATTGTCACTGTCAGGCTCAGTAGGGTTTATGGATGAGTTCGCTCGTCAGCTTCCCTTCCAATCAATACATAGGCAAACCGTTACGTACAGCTTGTACCTCTGACGTGCTAGTGGTTATACCCAGTGCCAGTGTGTTGATGAGTCATTAGACTCCCCCACAGACACTTTCCCAAGTTCGGGCGAAACGTTGTAGATGCCGTATGGTATTATGGCAGGGTTCGGAAAATGCAAGTGCGTTTTTGCACGTGTTATTTTTCGGGCAGATAATACTAGTCGGTTTTGGTTTAAGCCGGATTGGAGTATTAAGCTGTGTAGATATAATATTTTTGTCTCAGTTGCATTTGTATTTGGTCGTAATACAAATGCGGGTATGTTTATACTGTTACGGGGTTATCCTGAAATTCGTTTCAGGATCACTTTTGGAAGTTGCCAGTTTCCAGTTTTCTATCACCCTCTTTAACATTCGGTTAAAGACGGATTTATCTTTTCTTGGGTGAGTCATGAGGTGAGTCAGAGTTCTAGAAGGTTCTAGAAATGGTGAATAGCTTCATGAGTCATTAGTTCATTAATGGTGCATTTAATGTTGTGATGACTTTCTTAATGATTCATCCTTTGCTTTTAATGAGTTCATACTAGGTGTAAATTGTGACTCATTCTTTCATTTCCTTATGATCACCCTCCTAGCTTCTACACTAACCTCCCCCTCTCCTATTTATGGCCGGCCCCCTCTTTGTGAGGAGGGAAGGTTTTTTCACTTGATTTTGAGAAAAGATTATGATAGTTTAGTATATGGAAATTTCATAGCCCAATTTCCATTTACCCGATTCCAATTGGCAACTTCATTAACCGTTCGTCAATAGCCTTGGACGTAACGAGAAAAAGTGTTCTACTCTTTCTCTACAACATCTTGGTCGTCTCTTTTAGCAAACTTGACAACCGAGTTGCCTCGGTTCAGAGGCGGGAGCCCGTTTAAAGATACGTTGACGTGGTGCCACCTGGACGACGAGACTGGAGTTTCAGAAGATCGAAGCCGCCGCAACAAAGTGTGGGATGATGGTTAAAGATCGAAGGACTTGGATCGTTCGGTATAACGATTCTACCCTCTTTACAATTTGTTAGTTCAGCTTTAATGGCATATCCGGGTTATAGTACGCGATAGCGCCAGTCGTAAAAGTTTTGTTCCGCATATTGGCGTCTGTTAGACGGCCGGGGCGCTACCGCATACTTACAGTTATATTGGATCGTCGTGTTTGAATAGCCAGGGGTTTTATGTGAGATGAGAGTTTTTCATTTTCATTCATGTAAAATTCATTGTATGTAATATTCTTTTATTGGGGCACTTCGGGGTTGAGGATGATGTCACCATTGTATATTATTTACTCTTCCGCATTAGGATAGACCCAAGGCGGGGAGCACAAGTAACTGGGTTCTAGGGTCCAGTGGGAGACCATCTCAAGGAGTTGAGAACGGGTCTCCTAACTCTAGAATTGGTAGGGTTGCTTGCCGCTTTCGTAGGGGTCTAGGGATGTGGGTTTGGCTATTCATCACGACCATGGAATCCGTGTTTTATACAGGCTTAAAATAAAACCCGGAAATCCTAGTATATCCAATATTTCATATGTTGTGTTCTGCTGCGATATCTGTGATGTGATCATCTGATATATGTTGAGATAGATACTGGATATAGTATATGCGATATATTATATAGACGTTGCTTATGTTTTACACCCGCGCTAGCACAGCCCCGCTCTGTCTTTAGTTACCTAACCTAACGGTGCATGAGGGGACATCGAGGCGAATGCGGATGGCATAAGCGTACGTTGTATTTATCTCTGATGTTTAGGTAACTTAAAATGATGGGACTTCATGTAACAACCCTAATTTTCTTATACACTTTTTCCTATAAAAAAAATTTCAAATATTTTTTTAAAATGCATAAAGGGGTATTTATTGCTTGAGCACAAGACTTAAGTAATTGATTAATAATTTAATTACAAGAAGGAGCTTAAAGCTCATTGGTAAATACCTTGCATTGCTGAACCAACCCACCAAAGTTCAAATCCCATGCCCCACATTATTTTTAATATTTATTTTGTTTTAAATTCTTCTTCAATATTGTGTCTCTTCATCTTCTAAACCCCCATGTACACTTCAAATTCCTAGATCGGTTTCAGAGACCTTTGAAATCCCCATTTACTCCATTTTAATGATTTTTTAATACATTTTTACATTAAAACCTTTCATATACCTTATTTGCTCCAATTTTTAATGATTTTATACATTTTTACATTAAAACATTTCATATACCATATTTACTCATATTTTTAATTAAAACCTTTCATATACCTTATTTACTCCAATTTTTAATGATTTTATATATTTTTACATTTTTATTTAAAACCCCTTCACCTACCCTACCCCTACCTCCCCTATAAATACACCCCCTCCCCTCTACCCTCTCATCCCAAAACACTAGGTTTACTCTCTCAAAATTTCTACAAGAAAGGTGTGCTTTGAAACCGAGCTCGCGGCGAAGCTCCGACGAAATTCCGGTGGAAATTCCGGCGACGTTTTTAGGAACTACCGGCGACGACGCAACGCATCGGCAATCCCTTTAGTCCCTCTTCACTCCTTTGTATAAATCAAAACCCGTAAGTCCCACTCTTTCTATCTTCCTTTTCTTTGAAAGAAAATACGACTTTTTAGAACCCGACGTAACTCGGAATAAACTGATTTCCGATTCGGTTTTTCTACAAAATCCCACTTGTCACCTAATCTATAACACCTAAACATATCCATGATGACTATTAATCACATAAAAACCAATTTAAACAAAGTTTCTCACATGAAATGCTAATTTTCTTGTAATATCGTATTCTTTTCATAAAATTACCATGAAGTTTATTTTTCTTGTTCTAATTAATTCCCTCATTCCTAAACATGTTCATCTTGATAAATAAACTTGTAGAAATCAATTTGAATGAGTTTTCACACATGAAATGATAACGTTTTCAAATACCGTATTCTTACGCTTAAATACCTTCATGTTTAAGATATTAAATTTAACCTCTAAACTTCACTGAACCTTAAAATAAGTCACGAGATAATGACCTACCTCTACACACACACAAATATAACCTTAATTGATACTCCCAAAATTTAGAATACGAAAATACAAGACTTTTCGCTAAAATACCATATTCTTTATAAACCTTTTCCAAAAGCTTTAAGTTGTACACAATTCTAAAACAAATTCTTTTAAAATGAATGTACGATTTGTCATGGACATCGATCGTTTATCAAATTGACTTTGTGGTGTCTAGGCAAGTGTGTCTAGGCTAGTGGTTTTTAATTAGGCCAACTACTGTGGTTCCTTCCCACTTACCTGGCACTTACCTGGCCGCAATTGGCGGTGAAGAGACGATTTGAGCCTTCTAATGACTTGTCGTTTAGACCTTAGAAATAGGCTAGTTGGCTTAGGAAACCCTAGAAACTAAAATACGGAAATTACATCCTTTACAAATAAATACCTTAAATTTATAAAACCGTTTTCTAAATGAATAGTATTTATTAAACCTAAGAAAAGCACCGCTACAACCCACATTTGGGGAACCCGTTAGGGATAGTACGGTTCACCGTGCACCCGCAGGCTAGTAGCGCGAGATTTAGACCTCCGCAAGGAGCATTCGGTCTCGAAAGGTTTAAAATACGACATTTAAGAAAAATGAGATATTTATTTAAAATTATTCTTGTATTAATATATATATAATTATCATTTAAACACCTATTTTATCATAAGATAAAGTTTCCACATTTTTCTAAAATTACAAGATTAAAAGTTACATTAAAATACCATGAATTTCAAATAAATCAATATTATAAATTAATACTTTCATTAGGATATATTCACTAGAATAACACAAATAAAATCCACACTCATTATAACTATAAAGACGAATAATAAATTCTTGAGGTGTATTTTGAAAACTATACAAAAGTACTTTTTATATAAAACCCTCTCAAGTCCTATAAATTACAATAAAGACCCTAACAAGTACAGAACTTCAAATTACCTTTCTTTTAGTCTGACTATTTCTGACTTGAATAAGATTCAAGACAATCTATATACTTTTATATTCCAACTCAATATGAATACATGAATCCCTGAATCCAGTAAACAATCTATTCAATTTTGACTGAATCAAACCATGGATATACATCCATTATCCAGTTATTCCATTTACATGATTATACAGTTACATCTGTTTACTGATATCATGGTTTTGGTCAGTCATCCAATTACACAATTCAATTTACAAGACAATACAATGCAATACAGTACTATCAATAACATAACTACACGGGGTATTGGGGTAGTTCATTCGTGAATCCAGCATAATCTCAAGAGTCTCTCTAGATCATGAATCCATGTCTACTAACACAAGCAAGCAATCATGAGGGCCCGTGTTTCCATGCTCCTGGACTATGGCCTGTTGAGTTTGGAATACTTCGGCAACGGTCGAAGTCCCGCTACTAACATATCTTTCGGGCCCGTGGTTCCCTACCCCTGGATTACAGCCTGTTGGGATTGAGAACACTCTTGAGATTAGTTGACATTCACCCTTGAATTTACGATAACAACAGCATTAACACTAAAAAAATATAATACAACTGTAAAAGCTCTCTCTCTCTCTCTCTCTCTTACTCCCTCTCTATCTACTCTCCTTTTACCTTTGGGACTTACCGAGCGATCTGTTCGCTGACGACATTCTGTTTCTCCCTTCTTTGAATGTCGTCAGGTGATCTGGACCCGACAGAAGTTGAGCCAACGCAAGAAGACTTGGAGCAATTTGCCGAAGACCCTGCAGTATAATTTCATTGTACACTTTTCTTTTCAGTACTTTCCATTTCCTATTATGCCATTGTTTAGGCATCTTTATTTCAGTTGTATTTTCTTTTCCATGTATTGTACACAGAATGTTAATAAATAAATGTTGCTGTTCTTTTTATACTCTTGTCTCTTGTGTATTTATTTTATATTGCTTAGATACGCTTAGCGTATGTACTTCTGAGTACATACGTAGCGGGCCTCGTCACGTCCACTTCGCCGTACACTGGGAAGCGGGGCGTGACAGGTTTTGTTGGTGGCCCGTGCAGGTCAGAGCTGTATGAATCCCTGTCATGCAATTCTCGTCTGCGTGAACAACCTAAGCAATATAACATAAAAACCAGCAACTAAAACATTCTTTACAATCATGTTCCTTGAATCCCATCATTTCTTATTCTTTGAATCATATACCTTGAATCTGTCCTAACCCAAAATTCCCTCATCTACTTTACAATTTTACCAAAACCTTCGCATCATTTCATTCCTTCACACATTCTTCACATTTCTAAAACCCTTGCACCACTTTGTTATTTTTCGCATACTGGCAATACACCAGCACCAAACTTTCCTTGGATTATTACACTTTCCTTTTATAAATTTCGAGGACGAAATTTTTATAAGGAGGGTAGAATGTAACAACCCTAATTTTCTTATACACTTTTTCCTATAAAAAATTTTTTCAAATATTTTTAAAAATCCATAAAGGGGTATTTATTGCCTGAGCACAAGACTTAAGTAATCGATTAATAATTTAATTACAAGAAGGAGCTTGAAGCTCATTGGTAAATACCTTGCATTGCTGAACCAACCCACCAAAGTTCAAATCCCATGCCCCACATTATTTTTAATATTTATTTTGTTTTAAATTCTTCTTCAATATTGTGTCTCTTCATCTTCTAAACCCCCATGTACACTTCAAATTCCTAGATCGGTTTCAGAGACCTTTGAAATCCCCATTTACTCCATTTTAATGATTTTTTTAATACATTTTTACACTAAAACCTTTCATATACCCTATTTACTCCAATTTTTAATGATTTTATACATTTTTACATTAAAACCTTTCATATACCATATTTACTCCAATTTTTAATTAAAACCTTTCATATACCTTATTTACTCCAATTTTTAATGATTTTATATATTTTTACATTTTTATTTAAAACCCCTTCACCTACCCTACCCCTAGCCTACCCTATAAATACACCCCTCCCCTCTACCCTCTTATCCCAAAACACTAGGTTTACTCTCTCAAAATTTCTACAAGAAAGGTGTGCTTTGAAACCGAGTTCGCGGCGAAGCTCCGACGAAATTCCGGCGGAAATTCCGGCGACTTTTTTAGGAACTACTGGCGACGACGCAACGCATCGGCAATCCCTTTAGTCCCCCCTCACTCCTTTGTATAAATCGAAACCCGTAAGTCTGTAGCGTCTTGAAAAATCATTTTGGTGTTTTCCTGAAAATCGGTGAAAATTCGGTATTTTTCCGAAAACCGTCTTTTTTGTTATTTTGCAGTTTAGAGATAATTATACCTAAAATGGATAGGTAATTGCTTGTTTTTAGTAGCTAATGAGTTACTTATTAAATTTTGGGCATTTAAAATTTTTTCCCTATTTTTCATTTTTTTAATATTATTTTAAGCCGGTAAGAAAATACATTAAATTAGCGATAAATACAAATTTTTCCGGGCTAATTTTAATCCTTAAAATTATGTTAATTAAAATCTAGTTGTAACATAAATTTTTAGTATTTTATTTTGATTTTTAACTAATTTTTATTATAGGAAACGATAATTATTTAATTTAAGCTTTAAACTTGCAAAGATGAATTTGTGGGGGGCCTTTTTGCTTGTTTTTTTTTATACAACCTCTCACAATTTCCTCTTTCTCTCTTGGGCCGAGCCCACCAGCAGGATTCCCCCCCTCCATTTACTCCATTTCATTTCATGTGATGAATGTTATGAGTTGAATTTTATATATTAATTAAGGTATGGTGTTGACTTGGAAAGGGAAAAGAAAATAAAACTAGTACACACACACACTCCCCGCCATTCCCCTTGCTGCCGAATCTGCAGCCCCCCCACTCCATTCCACTCCATTGTTTCCATCTCCTTTGCATCAAACAAAATAAAATCCCCAAATGCTTCAAAAATCCAATTAAACCTCACAATTTCAAACCCATTCTTCATGCTTCTCCTTAGCCATTCTTGCATGGATCTTGGATTCTAGGGGGCCATCTTTGGAGGTAAATTATCTTGCTAGATCTCTAGAATTGGAGGTATAATCTTGACCCAATTAACACTTGTGGTTAAATTCCTTAAATTAAATTGATTAGAGTTAAATTTTGTGCTAAATTCTAATCTAGTTTTTATAGTTCATGGCTTGAGTTGTAATTAGGGTTTAGAAATCCATTATTAGGTTAATTAATTTACTTTGCTATCTAGTGTTTTGCTAACCTAAATCTAAGAGGTGAACTTGCTATTGGGTTTGAAATTAGTGTTAGTTAAGTTTTTCTAGTATGGTTTTTAATTGCAATTGCTAATAAGAAAAAAATCAAGAAAGGGTTGTGTTTGGAAAATGGTTTTGAAGCATGGTAAATGAGTTGGAATTATGTGATTGTGGCTAACTAGTTGTGTGGTTGGATGTTTGTGTTGGATTGTGATAACTTTATCTTTAATTTTCGATGTTGCACCAAATTAGCAAGTTTTGTGCTTACTAGTTTTTATTAAAATATTGTGATGAACTATTTGCGAGATCTTGACGATATTTTTGAGATATCCTATGACATTTAGGATGCGTGTGTGCGGATTTTTGAGTAATCGGGTTTTAGTTTTACCGGGCGACCAAATCGGCGATTTTTGGCAGTTTTTGCGATTTTCGCGTATGTTCCGCGCACCTTGTGCACGTTGTACCTAGCTAGTGAACATTAGTATTTTCGTTTGGGTTTTGCGTCAGTCTTGATAGGTAACCTTATGTTTGGTATTGATGTAAATTCCAGGTTCGGTCGCGGAGACGTCAGACGCGGCACGAAAGGGGAAAGCGGTGATTGGACACAGCTAGCTAGGGATTCCGGTGAGTAGATGTAACATCTACGGGGGACTATCGTTGGATGGCGCAAGCCGCCCGATAGTTTTAGTAACTTAAAAGATTCTTAGTAATGTTAGTAATTAGTGGTGTAATACTTGTATGATTATTTGCTACATTCATGCCCTATATTGACATACCTATATGAAACCATTTTATAGGACACCTGCACCATTGCCAGGGTTTTTATATGCAGCACGAGCACTATTCATGCTTACACACACACCCTGGTAATTGCCATGCCACCACACTAGATAATCTTTAAATTGAAACCTTTTACTAATTAATACTTAAACTTGTGCTATTGCCTTTAATTCCTTAAAATGAAATCGTAGGATTGCTATTCATATGCATGTACTTCATCATATTATTTGTTCATGCCTAATCTATTAATCACACATCGCAACTTGATTATTGATACCATATGCATTCATTATCATTGACATATGCACTTATGAGGATTTCTTGAGATTTTATGATATTTCTGGATTTCGGGGAAAAACCGCAAAATTTCTAAACTTATTATATTTTTAAAATATGTAAATTGCGGTTTTCTAGTGATGTAAGTGTCGTCTACCATGAGTTTGCTATGGTTTTCAAGACCCGTTTCGAGGAGTTGGATGAACCGTCTCGGGTACATGGTGGGCCCGGTAGGGTACCCCGGGGCAAGAAGCTCGTGGTGCTGACGATGAGCCTGGCAGGGGACGGATTACCTACCGGTGACTTCATTGGGCACGGCGGATATCCAGAGGATACCGACCGGGGCCGCGAGAGGATGAGATATTGATATTGAGATGGGTCAGCCGGATGGCTGAGGCCAGAGACACTATGACATGGATTTATGAGATTTGAGACAGCTTTTAGGTGTCGTTGCTGGACACCGGTTCTCGTCGATTCTTTGAGTATTATGTTGGCATTCTAAAAGAGTTTCAAAAACAAAAAGAGATAAAATGTTTCTTATATATACCTATTGAGACCTCAGATATTCATGTTGCATACATATTAGTACACTGATGTTGTATACACACCTGTTAGTGCATCCAGTCATACCTGTATTTTAGATGCTCGGATGCTTGTGTGCATGCATACGATAGCCTTTGTAGATGTTATTTATTACTCACGAGTTGGCAACTCACCCCCGTTGTGCCACAGCCTTTTGCAGGTCCGCTCCGTCAGTACAGTAGCGGCGGGCGCACTTGTTCTTTTGCCTCCTTTGCCTGGACTCGAGGTTTTGCTCTTAGATGGGTTATATCATTATTTTTGTACCACCTTGTATATTCTTTGTATCTAGTGCACTCCATCTACTGTATTTACCAGCATTATTGTATATTGACCTAGAGATGAGACTGTGAGATTTATGGACTTTTATACTGTATTTTGGGGTCGAGCTCACTTGAGTCGACATGCTGTTTTTCTTATGCTTCATTATGATTATTTTGCATGTTGTCGTTTTATATTGCGTGGGATTTGTGACCGCCTTATGGCGAAGAGCTAGCTCCCGCTTGGGGATTCCCTATTTTGTTGGATTCATATATATTCTTGTTGTACCCATTTTGGGGGCCAGTATTTACAAAGGAGACTCTGCCGAAATTTTCGGAAAAATTGGTATTGTTTTTAAAAAGGGTTTTACATGACTTATTTGATAAACTCGCTTTCAATTGATTGGGTTTTCTTCACTCTTTTGCTTAATTGGTTTTGTTTTCTGGGCTTTGGCTTACTTATTTTACGGATGTCTTGAGACGTTTCGTAATTTAAGTGCCGGCCATGTTCCGTACCCTGCGGGTCGTGACAAAGTTGGTATCAGAGCGATAGGTTTTACCTTTTTGAGTGTAGGATGACCCTTGGTAGATAGAGTAAGTGACTTAAGTAGGGTAACGTAGCGTATGTATGTCCGCGGCATACTTGCGATAGGGTACTCCGCCTAAGTGACTTTAGGATATACTTGCTTGAAAATTCCTTCTTCAATTCCGTGTATCCTATGATCCTATTGCACTGTTCTTATTACCCCTTTTCCTGTAACAGCCACTATGCCGCCGAAGGCTACGAGGGCACAGAGGGCTGCCGCCAGAGACGAGATTCGAGCTGGCTCGTCCGAGACTAGGACTGAGCAGGGTGGTATGCCTACGCCGCAGGGACAGACCGATCCACCTTCCCCAGGCCGTATGGATCGGCTCGAGACTGGTATGGAGGAGTTGCGACAGATGATGGGAGGCATGCAGGAGCTACGTCAGATGGTAGGATCCTTAGTTGCAGCCAGTCGTACACCGAGGCCGGATGACGTACCTACTACATCACAGACGACCATGATACCTGCTCCTACTACTACCACCGTGGCCATTCCGGTTTCACTACAGGATTTCATGAGGCTGAGACCTCCTGTATTCACCGGCACCGAGGCAGCGGAGGACCCACAGACGTTCCTTGACAGTTTAGCCAGGATCTGTCGTTCGCTGAGATGTTCGGATGATCGATGGGTAGAGCTTGCGAGTTTCCGACTAGAGGGTCTCGCACAGACATGGTGGGAGTCAGTCTTGAGAGGTCGAGCTGCAGGTCTACCGCCTATGACTTGGGTCGAGTTTACAGCGGTCTTTCTAGCCCGTTTCCTTCCAGAGAGCGTTCGTGACGCTAGAGCTCGTAGCTTCGAGGCCTTAGTCAAGACACCTGGGATGACGGTGTCTGAGTATGACATCCAGTTTACACAGTTATCCCGATATGCTCAGTATTTGGTGGATACCGAGGAGAAGATGGTGAAGAGGTTCGTACAGGGACTTGATGCCCAGCTATATTTGGCCATTGGCGCCCAGCACTACGACACTTATTCAGCTGCTATGGATACGGCATTGCGGATGGAGGCACGCATATCATAGACTTCGGCCGTTTCTGGGCCGAAGAGGATTCGCACCGATGTACCGTCTCAGAGGCAGCGCGCCAGATTCTTTCCGAGATATAGGCCTGGCAGAGGATTTGGGCGGGGACAGTTATATGGTTCTTATCCCCAGGGGCAGCAGCCGTCGCCAGGGTGTTTTGGGTGCGGGAGTTTACACCATCTTGTCAGAGACTGTCCGGCGAGACGATAGGGAGCAGCGACAGTTCCGCATGTGACCCTACCACCATCGCCACCCCCTCCTCAGAGAGCCCTACTTCCTACCACAGGCGATGCTCCACGCCAGTTAGGTGCACCCAGAGGCCGTGGACGCGGCGGTCCTGTTCAGAGAGGACGAGGAGGCAGAGGCCGAGGTCGAGGTCAGCCTGCTATCGGTGGAGGACAGGCCCGAGTTTTTGCTTTGACACCGCAGGATGCGCAGGCATCTAATGCCGTTGTGACAGGTACCTTGCCAGTTTGTTCTTTCGACCCCCGGGTATTATTTGACCCAGGTTCCACACATTCGTACGTCTCTACACACTTTGCACCGATGTTGGGCCGTGAGTCGTCGTCGTTAGATCATCCGCTTGTTGTTGTTACTCCGGTAGGCGAGTCGTTTGTCGCTCGTTTTGTATTTCGATTGTGTTCCGTTCGTATCGGGGAGAGGGATTCATCGGTTGATTTGATTCTCCTCGATATGTTGGACTTTGATGTGCTTCTGGGCATGGATTGGCTAGCCACTTGTTATGCTTCGGTGGACTGCCGTGAGAAGGCAGTCATATTTAGCTTTCCGGGAGAGCCAGTCCTTGTTATTCAGGGAGACCGCAGTGTCACCCTTCCCAGCTTAATTTCGTCTCTTCGCGCTGGTCAGCTCTTGCGGAAGGGATGTCAGGGATTCTTAGCGTATATTTGTGATACTCGAGCTGCAGAGGTTCCGTTGGACCGGGTCCCGGTAGTTTGTGAGTTCCCTGATGTTTTCCCTGATGAGCTACCTGGGCTACCGGCTGAGCGCGATGTTGAGTTCTGCATTGATTTGATTCCCGGCTCGGGGCCTATTTCTATACCGCCTTATCGGATGGCCCCGGCAGAGCTTCGAGAGCTGAAGGATCAGTTGCAGGATTTAATAGAGAAGGGGCTTATTCGACCTAGTGTTTCTCCGTGGGGTGCTCCGGTCCTGTTTGTAAAGAAGAAGGACGGAAGTTTGCGCTTATGTATCGACTACCGCCAGCTGAACAAAGTTACCGTTCGGAACAGATATCCGTTGCCACGCATTGATGATTTGTTCGACCAGCTTCAGGGTGCGGGATATTTTTCGAGGATCGACTTGCGATCAGGATACCATCAGCTGCGAGTTCGACAGGAGGATATACCGAAGACAGCCTTCCGTACACGCTATGGCCACTACGAGTTTTTGGTGATGTCGTTCGGACTCACCAACGCCCCAGCAGCATTCATGGATTTGATGAACCGTACATTCAGGCCGTATCTTGACTTATTCATCATCGTGTTTATCGACGATATCTTGGTGTACTCCCGTAGCAGAGAGGAGCACGAGCAGCACTTGCAGATTACGTTACAGACTCTGAGGGAGCACCAGCTGTTCGCAAAGTTCTCCAAGTGTGCATTCTGGCTGGACAGCGTCGGATTCTTGGGTCACGTGGTTACGAGAGACGGCATATGTGTGGACCCGAAGAAGATTGAAGCTGTTCAGCAGTGGCCCCGACCTACATCGGTTACTGAGATCCGTAGTTTTCTAGGCCTGGCAGGCTACTACAGGCGTTTTGTTCAGGACTTTTCCCGTATAGCTGCACCTTTGACCGGTTTGACCCGGAAGGGAGTTCCTTTCGTCTGGACGGAGGAGTGCGAGCGCAGTTTTCAGCAGCTGCGGACATGTTTGACTACGGCGCCGGTATTATCTTTGCCTTTGGGATCAGGCGGATTTGTGGTCTACTGTGATGCTTCGCGGGTGGGATTAGGATGCGTATTGATGCAGCATGGCCGGGTGATCGCTTATGCTTCTCGGCAGTTGAAGAGGCACGAACAGAACTACCCCACTCACGATTTGGAGATGGCTGCAGTGGTCTTTGCACTGAAGATTTGGCGACATTACCTATACGGCGAGTCGTGTCAGATATTCACAGACCACAAGAGCTTAAAATACATATTTTAGCAGCGAGACCTGAACCTTAGACAGCGTCGTTGGATGGAGTTGGTGAAAGACTACGACTGCGAGATCCTATATCACCCAGGCAAGGCGAATGTAGTAGCAGATGCGTTGAGTAGGAGACCCGGGGGTAGTCTATCCTTTTTGCGCGCAGTGCAGAGGCAGTCGTCAGCAGATTGGCAGATGTTATACGACAGCCGAGTTGAGTTCGAGTTCACTCAGACAGGGGGACAGCTCGCGCATGTTCGTGCACGCCCACAGTTGCTTGACCGTATATATGAGGCACAGCGCAGTGACGACCATTGCTCAGAGATCATGGCACAGATGGGACATGGCAGATTTTCCGAGTTCGTGATTGATGATCAGGGGATTCTACGCTATGGATCTAAACTGTGCGTACCAGATGCTGATGGATTGCGGCGCGACATTCTTGAGGAGGCACACCGATCAGTGTATAGTGTCCACCCCGGTTCCACCAAGATGTACCATGATATGAGAGAGACCTACTGGTGGGACGGGATGAAGAGGGACATTGCGGAGTTCGTTTCGAGATGCCTGACTTGTCAGCAAGTCAAGGCCGAGCACCAGAGGCCCGCAGGAGAGCTACAGCCGTTACCCATTCCAGAGTGGAAATGTGAGCAGATTTCGATGGATTTCGTTGTGGGTCTACCCAGGACCAGTCGAGGGTACGACTCCATCTGGGTGATCGTGGATAGATTGACGAAAGCGGCCCACTTCCTACCAGTGAAGACCACTTTCAGCTTCGCTCAGTATGCTCAGCTCTATATTGACGAGATCGTGCGACTACATGGCGTACCGACTTGTATCGTGTCAGATCGAGGCACTCAGTTTACCAGCCGACTATGGCAGAGACTCCAGGAGGCTTTGGGCACTCGTTTGAGCTTCAGCACAGCATTTCATCCGCAGACCGACGGACAGTCAGAGCAGACCATTCAGACTCTCGAGGACATGCTCAGAGCGTGCGTTTTAGACTTTGGTGGTAGCTGGGATCGTCATTTACCTCTAGTGGAGTTCTCCTACAACAACAGCTTCCAGGATACTATTCAGATGGCATCTTTCGAGGCATTGTATGGGAGGAGATGCAGATCGCCCGTTTGTTGGACAGAGCTCAGCGAGAGCAGTATTTTGGGGCCGCAGCTTGTTGAGGAGACGACAGCGAAGATACAGTTGATTCGAGACCGGATGAGGGCAGCTCAGAGCAGACAGAAATCCTATGCAGACAGGCGCCGTCGCAGATTAGAGTTCGCAGTTGGCGACCATGTTTTTCTGAAAGTCTCTCCGATGAAGGGCGTGATGCGTTTTGGGCAAAAGGGGAAGCTTAGCCCTAGATTCGTAGGTCCCTTCGAGATCCTCGAGCGTGTCGGCGCAGTTGATTATCGTTTGGCTCTTCCTCCCAGCTTTCCCGATGTTCACCCCGTCTTCCATGTTTCGATGCTCCGCAAGTACCTTCACGACCCTTCGCATGCGATTCAGCACCCGGCAGTCCAGCTAGAGCGCGACCTTTCTTTTGCAGAGCAGCCGGTGGCCATCCTGGATCGGCAGGTGAAGAAGTTGAGATCAAAGATTATACCAACCGTCAATGTCCTTTGGCGTAGCCCGAGCAGCGAGGAGGTTACCTGGGAGACCGAGGGCGAGATGAGGAAGAAATATCCCCATCTCTTCGAAGCTACGCGTAGTTATATTTTTAAATTCGGGGACCGAATTTCTTTAAGGGGGGAAGATTGTAGCGTCTTGAAAAGTCGTTTTGGTGTTTTCCTGAAAATCGGTGAAAATTCGGTATTTTTCCGAAAACCGTCTTTTTTGTTATTTTGCAGTTTAGGGCTAATTATACCTAAAATGGATAGGTAATTGCTTGTTTTTAGTAGCTAATGAGTTACTTATTAAATTTTGGGCATTTAAAATTTTTTCCCTATTTTTCATTTTTTTAATATTATTTTAAGCCGGTAAGAAAATACATGAAATTAGCGATAAATACAAAATTTTCCGGGCTAATTTTAATCCTTAAAATTATGTTAATTAAAATCTAGTTGTAACATAAATTTTTAGTATTTTATTTTGATTTTTAACTAATTTTTATTATAGGAAACGAAAATTATTTAATTTAAGCTTTAAACTTGCAAAGATGAATTTGTGGGGGGCCTTTTTGCTTGTTTTTTTTTATACAACCTCTCACAATTTCCTCTTTCTCTCTTGGGCCGAGCCCACCAGCAGGATTCCCCCCTCCATTTACTCCATTTCATTTCATGTGATGAATGTTATGAGTTGAATTTTATATATTAATTAAGGTATGGTGTTGACTTGGAAAGGAAAAAGAAAATAAAACTAGTACACACACACACTCCCCCCCATTCCCCTTGCTGCCGAATCTGCAGCCCCCCCACTCCATTCCACTCCATTGTTTCCATCTCCTTTGCATCAAACAAAAAAAAAATCCCCAAATGCTTCAAAAATCCAATTAAACCTCACAATTTCAAACCCATTCTTCATGCTTCTCCTTAGCCATTCTTGCATGGATCTTGGATGCTAGGGGGCCATCTTTGGAGGCAAATTATCTTGCTAGATCTCTAGAATTGGAGGTATAATCTTGACCCAATTAACACTTGTGGTTAAATTCCTTAAATTAAATTGATTAGAGTTAAATTTTGTGCTAAATTCTAATCTAGTTTTTATAGTTCACGGCTTGAGTTGTAATTAGGGTTTAGAAATCCATTATTAGGTTAATTAATTTACTTTGCTATCTAGTGTTTTGCTAACCTAAATCTAAGAGGTGAACTTGCTATTGGGTTTGAAATTAGTGTTAGTTAAGTTTTTCTAGTATGGTTTTTAATTGCAATTGCTAATAAGAAAAAAATTAAGAAAGGGTTGTGTTTGGAAAATGGTTTTGAAGCATGGTAAATGAGTTGGAATTATGTGATTGTGGCTAACTAGTTGTGTGGTTGGATGTTTGTGTTGGATTGTGATAACTTTATCTTTAATTTTCGATGTTGCACCAAATTAGCAAGTTTTGTGCTTACTAGTTTTTATTAAAATATTGTGATGAACTATTTGCGAGATCTTGACGATATTTTTGAGATATCCTATGACATTTAGGATGCGTGCGTGCGGATTTTTGAGTAATCGGGTTTTAGTTTTGCCGGGCGACCAAATCGGCGATTTTTGGCAGTTTTTGCGATTTTCGCGTATGTTCCGCGCACCTTGTGCACGTTGTACCTAGCTAGTGAACATTAGTATTTTCGTTTGGGTTTTGCGTCAGTCTTGATAGGTAACCTTATGTTTGGTATTGATGTAAATTCCAGGTTCGGTCGCGGAGACGTCAGACACGGCACGAAAGGGGAAAGCGGTGATTGGACACAGCTAGCTAGGGATTCCGGTGAGTAGATGTAACATCTAAGGGGGACTATCGTTGAATGGCGCAAGCCGCCCGATAGTTTTAGTAACTTAAAAGATTCTTAGTAATGTTAGTAATTAGGGGTGTAATACTTGTATGATTATTTGCTACATTCATGCCCTATATTGACATACCTATATGAAACCATTTTATAGGACACCTGCACCATTGCCAGGGTTTTTATATGCAGCATGAGCACTATTCATGCTTACACACACACCCTGGTAATTACCATGCCACCACACTAGATAACCTTTAAATTGAAACCTTTTACTAATTGATACTTAAACTTGTGCTATTGCCTTTAATTCCTTAAAATGAAATCGTAGGATTGCTATTCATGTGCATGTACTTCATCATATTATTTGTTCATGCCTAATCTATTAATCACACATCGCAACTTGATTATTGATACCATATGCATTCATTATCTTTGACATATGCACTTATGAGGATTTCTTGAGATTTTATGATATTTCTGGATTTCGGGGAAAACCGCAAAATTTCTAAACTTATTATATTTTTAAAATATGTAAATTGCGGTTTTCTAGTGATGTAAGTGTCGTCCACCATGAGTTTGCTGTGGTTTTCGAGACCCGTTTCGAGAAGTTGGATGAACCGTCTCGGGTACATGGTGGGCCCGGTAGGGTACCCCGGGGCAAGAAGCTCGTGGTGCTGACGATGAGCCTGGCAGGGGACGGATTACCTACCGGTGACTTCATTGGGCACGGCGGATATCCAGAGGATACCGACCGGGGCCGCGAGAGGATGAGATATTGATATTGAGATGGGTCAGCCGGATGGCTGAGGCCAGAGACACTATGACATGGATTTATGAGATTTGAGACAGCTTTTAGGTGTCGTTGCTGGACACCGGTTCTCGTCGATTCTTTGAGTATTATGCTGGCATTCTAAAAGAGTTTCAAAAACAAAAAGAGATAAAATGTTTCTTATATATACCTATTGAGACCTCAGATATTCATGTTGCATACATATTAGTACACTGATGTTGTATACACACCTGCTAGTGCATCCAGTCATACCTGTATTTTAGATGCTAGGATGCTTGTGTGCATGCATACGATAACCTTTGTAGATGTTATTTATTACTCACGAGTTGGCAACTCACCCCCGTTGTGCCACAGCCTTTTGCAGGTCCGCTCCGTCAGTACAGTAGCGGCGGGCGCACTTGTTCTTTTGCCTCCTTTGCCTGGACTCGAGGTTTTGCTCTTAGGTGGGTTATATCATTATTTTTGTACCACCTTGTATATTCTTTGTATCTAGTGCACTCCATCTACTGTATCTACCAGCATTATTGTATATTGACCTAGAGATGAGACTGTGAGATTTGTGGACTTTTATACTGTATTTTGGGGTCGAGCTCACTTGAGTCGACATGCTGTTTTTCTTATGCTTCATTATGATTATTTTGCATGTTGTCGTTTTATATTGCGTGGGATTTGTGACCGCCTTGTGGCGAAGAGCTAGCTCCCGCTTGGGGATGCCCTATTTTGTTGGATTCATATATATTCTTGTTATACCCATTTTGGGGGCCAGTATTTATAAAGGAGACTCTGCCGAAATTTTCGGAAAAATTGGTATTGTTTTTAAAAAGGGTTTTACATGACTTATTTGATAAACTCGCTTTCAATTGATTGGGTTTTCTTCACTCTTTTGCTTAATTGGTTTTGTTTTCTGGGCTTTGGCTTACTTATTTTACGGATGTCTTGAGACGTTTCGTAATTTAAGTGCCGGTCATGTTCCGTACCCTGCGGGTCGTGACAAAGTCCCATTCTTTCTATCTTCCTTTTCTTTGAAAGAAAATACGACTTTTTAGAACCCGACGGAACTCGGAATAAACCGATTTCCGATTCGGTTTTTCTACAAAATCCCACTTGTCACCTAATCCATAACACCTAGACATATCCATGATGACTATTAATCACATAAAAACCAATTTAAACAAAGTTTCTCACATGAAATGATAACTTTCTTGTAATATCGTATTCTTTTCATAAAATTACCATGAAGTTTATTTTTCTTGTTCTAATTAATTCCCTCATTCCTAAACATGTTCATCTTGATAAATAAACTTGTAGAAATCAATTTGAATGAGTTTTCACACATGAAATGATAACGTTTTCAAATACCGTATTCTTACGCTTAAATACCTTCATATTTAAGATATTAAATTTAACCTTTAAACTTCACTAAACCTTAAAATAAGTCACGAGATAATGACCTACCTCTACACACACACAAATATAACCTTAATTGATATTCCCAAAATTTAGAATACGAAAATACAAGATTTTTCGCTAAAATACCATATTCTTTATAAACCTTTTCTAAAAGCTTTAAGTTGTACACAATTCTAAAACAAATTCTTTTAAAATGAAAGTACGATTTGTCATGGACATCGATCGTTTATCTAAACTGACTTTGTCTTGTCTAGGCAAGTGTGTCTAGGCTAGTGGTTTTTAATTAGGCCCACTACTGTGGTTCCTTACCACTTACCTGGCCGCAATTGGCGGTGAAGAGGCGATTTGAGGTTTCTAATAACTTGTCGTTTAGACCTTAGAAATAGGCTAGTTGGCTTAGGAAACCCTAGAAACTAAAATACGGAAATTACATCCTTTACAAATAAATACCTTATATTTATAAAACCGTTTTCTAAATGAATAGTATTTATTAAACCTAAGCAAAGCGCCGCTACAACCCACCTTTGGGGAACCCGTTAGGGATAGTACGGTTCATCGTGCACCCGCGGGCTAGTAGTGCGAGATTCAGACCTCCGCAAGGAGCATTCGGTCTTGAAAGGTTTAAAATACAACATTTAAGAAATATGAGATATTTATTTAAAATTATTCTTGTATTAATATATATATAATTATCATTTAAACACCTATTTTATCATAAGATAAAGTTTTCACATTTTTCTAAAATTACAAGATTAAAAGTTACATTAAAATACCATGAATTTCAAATAAATCAATATTATAAATTAATACTTTTATTATGATATATTCACTAGAATAACACAAATAAAATCCACACTCATTATAACTATAAAGACGAATAATAAATTCTTGTGGTGTATTTTGAAAACTATACAAAAGTACTTTTTACATAAAACCCCCTCAAGTCCTATAAATTACAATAAGGACCCTAACAAGTACAAAACTTCAAATTACCTTTCTTTTAGTCTGACTCGGGTTAGAGTCTGACTATTTCTGACTTGAATAAGATTCAAGTCAATCTATATTCTTTTATATTCCAACTCAATATGAATACATGAATCCCTGAATCCAGTTAACAATCTATTCAATTTTGACTGAATCAAACCATGGATATACATCCAATATCCAGTTATTCCATTTACATGATTATACGGTTACATCCGTTTACTGATATCATGGTTTTGGTCAGTCATCCAATTACACAATTCAATTTACAACACAATACAATGCAATACAGTACTATCAATAACATAACTACACGGGGTATTGGGGTAGTTCATTCGTGAATCCAGCATAATCTCAAGAGTCCCCCTAGATCATGAATCCATGTCTACTAACACAAGCAAGCAATCATGAGGGCCCGTGTTTCCATGCTCCTGGACTATGGCCTGTTGAGTTTGGAATAGTTCGGCGACGGTCGAAGTCCCGCTACTAACATATCTTTCGGGCCCGTGGTTCCCTATCCCTGGATTACAGCCTGTTGGGTTTGAGAACACTCTTGAGATTAGTTGACATTCACCCTTGAACTTACGATAACAACAACATTAACACTAAAACAATATAATACAACTATAAAAGCTACTCTCCCTCTCTCTCTTACTCCCTCTCAATCTATTCTCCTATTACCTTTGGGACTTACCGAGCGATCTGTTCGCTGACGACGTTCTGTTTCTTCCTTCTTTGAATGTCGTCAGGTGACCTGGACCCGGCAGAAGTTGAGCCAACGCAAGAAGACTTGGAGCAATTTGCCGAAGACCCTGCAGTATAATTTCATTGTACACTTTACTTTTCAGTACTTTCCATTTTCTATTATGCCATTGTTTAGGCATCTTTATTTCAATAGTATTTTCTTTTCCATGTATTGTACAAAGAATATTAATAAATAAAAGTTGCTGTTCTTTTTATACTCTTGTCTCTTATGTATTTATTTTATATTGCTTAGATACGCTTAGCGTATGTACTTCTGAGTACATACGTAGCGGGCCTCGTCGCGTCCACTTCGCCGTACACTGGGAAGCGGGGCATGATACTTCATTAATGAGATTAATGAAATAAAAGAAACCTAAAGATGTTGTGGAATCGAATTTTCAAAAACAGGTAGCTCTAGTTGTTGCTTTGCATAGCGGTGTTCCTTGTAGAACATCCAGCACCTAATTCGATAAGGAAAGAGCCGAGATCTCTTCACCGGGAGTGACCTCTTTAGCGAAACTAGCAGATGCTACAAACTTGGTTTGTCTTTTGTTTGCTTTTATAGTTTTTGCTTTGCATAGTAGTATTTGTGAAATATCTTGCACCTTATTCGATAAGGAAAGAGCCGAGATCCCTTCACCGGGAGTGACCTCTTTAGAAAAACTAGTAAAAGCCTAAAAAACACTCCTTTTAAAATTAACTCGATTCTACAACGATATCAAGTTCATTACGCAAAAGGTTTTCTTAAAAACCTGTCGTAGCCCTCCGTCATTTCCGATAAGTAATAGTTAGTATTCGTGCTGCATTTGTTGACCTTGTCAAGGCGCAATGTGCGGTAGCTGATTAGTGCTTATCTGCATAAGCATGAGATGTGATTGGATTAGGGTAGTCATACGACCTTGTTGACCTCTGTCAAGGGTCTTGTGGGTGGGTTTATTTCAATCTAGAAATGACGGGTTGAACTTGACTAGCAGCCTATGGTTTGTTGAGCTCTGTCAAGGTCATAAAACGCTAGGGATAAAATATTATTGGGAATTTCAAGTGTTGAACTTTGCAATGAGATTGCATACCTTCTATGAGATAGTTAGATCCCGATACCTACTGCGAGTAAGAGTTACTCCTGCGCGAGTTTTACACATTACAAATAGCCAATCAAGTAGGGGTCAAGAAAGGTATCAATGGGGTTACGCCCCTGGGAAAACGAGGTTTATTTTAATTAGGTCCGTGCGAAACCACGGGGAACCTCCCTCAAAGTACCGGCACTGGCCTGGCTGAAAGATTGGTGAATTTGTAGGGTGTAATTAATCCCGGCTAGTATTTCCTTTTAGGGTTTGAAGGAAGATTTGACTAAAACAGTAGGAGCCATCCTGATTAGATATATTAATAACCAATCTAATCTTGCAAGAGAATACGCTGTGTGTTTTCTTATCTCTCTCTCCAGGTAGCGACCATGTCACGCCTTAATCAAGATAATAATACGGATATATTGACCAAACCCGCTTGTTATACTGCGCTAAATTGGTCCCGCTCCAACATATAATTGTTATAAGACCGAGCAAGAAATAGGGGATTACCAGGATTCCTGTGCCGCCCAAATGAAGAAAGTGCATGCTGATGCATCATCTTCGGGTGTGTTCATTACAGAGAACTTTTTCTCAGTATCCTTTACGTGCTGGGTATGTGATACCGGATCAGGATCCCGCATATGTAATCAGTTACATGGGCTACAGATAGGTAGAGAACTGAGAATAGGTGATAAATTTTAAAGTTTGGAAACAGTGCAAGTTTTGCAGCCAAATCTGTTGGTAGTTATCACCCTGTATTACCAGAATACATTGATTCTGAACAAATTGTATTAGATACCGAACCTGATATACAATATCATATCAGTCTCTTTATTTAGTAAAGAAGGATATAATTTTGTATTGTTGGATAATGTTTTGAACATTTCCTATATCAAGAGTTGGTCGGTTCAGGCACGTTATCTAAAAGCATATACGTTCTAAATCAAACCACAATTCTTAACGTACAGAACACACATAAGAGGAAGAGTTCATAAATGAATGAATCATTCTTGAGGCATTGTAGACTAGGTCATATCAATGCGACCCGACTAACTAAGTTACATAGAGATGCATATTTAAATCTGTTTGAATTTACATCTTGTGAAACTTTACAGTCATGTCATAAAGATAAGATGACAATAGCTCCATTTATTGGAAACAGAGAAAGAGTTAGATGAACTCTTGGGATTGATACATGATGATGTATGTAAGTCCCTTGTTTACACATGCCAGGACTGGTTCTTTGTACTTCATTACATTCACTGGTGATCTCTCAAGATTCGGACATATATTCCTGTTGAAACACAAGTCTGAAGCTTTTGAGAAATTCAAAGAATATAAGTCAGAAGTAGAGAACCAAAACTGGTATAAGTATTGTCCTATGATGTGATCAAGGAGGAGAATACTTGAGCATGGAGATCCTGGACTATTCTAAAGGAGAATGAGATTCTCTCTCAGCATTACTCCTCTGTATACACCACAGCATGTTGGTATATCAGGGCGGAGCAATCGCACCCTATATGATATGGTGTGCTCTATGATGAGTACTACTGAAATGCCTATTTCCTTTTGGGGGTTATGCACTTATGAAGATGCATACCTATTGAATAGGGTTCCAACCAAATCAGGTGCCTACCACTCCATATGTGATATGGTATGGGAAGAGCCATCTCTTAAGGATGTTAAGATTTGGGGTTTTCCGGCCTATGTATAAGAGCAAAATTCGAACAAGCTCAAGGCAAGGTCAGTTCTGTGGATGTTTGTTGGATATCCCAAGCATTCGCAAGAGAATATCTTCTACCACACTGAGGAGCAAAAGGTGTTTTTTTTCTCTGCATGCCACCTTTTGGAAAGGGAATTTCTTGTGAAGAAATTAGTGGTCATGAGGTAGAACTGGAAGGAGTTCCAGCTATACAGACGGCAGCTGATGATTTGGTAGAACCGGAGGATTCAATAGCTTCCCGACGAACCTCAGCCTCTTCGCCGATATGGTAGGGTTCCTCATCCACCTGAGGGATACTTCGGTGACAGTGGGAGCGAGTATTGCATCATAAGATGATGACCCAACTAGTTTTGAGCAGGCCATCAAGAGTGGGGACTCTGTAAGAATGGCTGGGTGCTAAGTGATCTGAGATGGAATCCATATACACTAAGATAGTATGGACTTTGGTTGCTTTATCTGAAGGGATAAATCCCTATCAGGAGCAAGTATATCTTGAGAAAATTACTTGGTGTACATGGAAAAGTTAAGACATTCAAAGCAAAGACTAGTTGCAAAAGATTCTCATCATCGACCAGGTGTGGATAATGATGAAACCTTTTCTAGTGCCTATGCTTAAGTCCATCCGGATCCTACATGTCATTGCTACAAACCATGACTACACTATCTGGCGGTTGGGTTTCATGACTGCTTTTCTTAATGATAATTTAGAAGAGAGCGTCTATAAGTACACAGCCAGAGGGATTCGTAGACAGTGGGAGCAGCGGAAACGTGTGCAAGTTACTTTATGAGTTAAAGCAGGCATCGCGGAGTTGGAACATCTATTTTGATGTGGTTGTCAAAGTGTTTGACTTCATCAAAATGGTAGATGAACCTTGTATATACAAAAAGGTAGTAGGGAGTATGGTGATGATCCTCGTATTGTACATGGGGTGACATACTCTTGATAAGAAAGGAGTTTCCTATGCTACGCTCGGTCAATCTCCTCTTATCATATGGATTCTCCATATAGGATCAAGGTGATACCTCTTAAATCCTGAGTTTTGGATCTATGTGTAAATGTACGGTAGCACCCCGGCCGTCTGTCCGAGGACAAAATGCAGAAACAAAAACTTTTTCTTAAGTTGAAACTGGCGCTATCGTATACTTTTCCCGGATCGAACCATTAACCTACAACTAGCTATCTAGAGAGAGGGTTGGAAAGCTATACCGATCGATTCGTGTCCTTCGGTCTTTAGCCACCATCCCAAGCTCCTCTCGGCATCATCGATCTCCGGTCTCCTCGTCGGAAGGGCACCACATCAAGAAGTCTTTTTACGGGCTCCCGCCTCTGAACCGGGGCAATTCGGACACGAAGTTTGCTAGCCGACGTGTCCAAGATTGCTGTAGACTATACGTAGATCACTTTGTCTCATAGGATGATTGAAGTTGCCATTTTTGGAGTGGAGAAGAAATAAGCAATGAAAAATGGAGCTTAGGAATTTTATAGTGATCAAAATGAGATCAATATTTTCCCCACACCAAAAAGAATGAGGCTTCCCATTGTAGTGGCCGGCCAAAAATAGAAAGAGGGGCGTAGTGAAGGGAGGTGAGTGTAAGAAAAAGCAAGGGGTGATGATAAGCAAAAATGTCACACCAAAGTCTAATTTGTAGGTTTCCTAGGCACTCACAAGAGGTCTCACAAGGCATCAACCATGCCAATTTCAAATTTTACGGTGCCGAGAAACCCTAGACTAGATCGTTGACTAGAAATTTAGGCGAAAAACGAAACTAGTTAACATCTTAACTAAAGGAGAGAGGCTACAACCTTTGTAGATCCGGTTCTCCACTTCCTTGGCTCCACGTAGGTGTCCTCTCGCTGTCCATCTCGAATCCCGAACTCAAATGTCGGCTTCATCGGAGAATTGGGCGGACTAGGTCGTCGGCTTCGTGCCGAAGATGATCTACGTCGAGGCATCACAAGTTCAAGCTCCGACTTCACAAATTTGTGAAGCTTGTGAAGAAAACACCCAAAACAACTTGGCAAGAGGTAGAGGGTGAAGAAATAGGAGGTGGGTTCACTTTAGAATTGGATTTCTCACTTTAGAACTCAAGTTGCCATTGATGGCATCAAGCTTTCTTTCTTGAAGAAGAAGATCAAGAAGAAGAAGAATATGATAAGTCTTTTTAAAATGAAAAAGAAAATGAATACTTATCATAATCTTAACCATAGTTAAGTGTAGAGAATGAACTAGGGTTAGTTCAAATGGTTAGGGTTAAGCATGAGACAAGAATGGTGACTAAGTCAAAGCTTCATGAAGCTTCAATAAGAAACAAAGAAAGCCACCATTCTCATCTTTATCTTTTCCAAATAAATAAATGAACAAATAAACAAATAAATGAATATGCAAAACCCTAATCATCAAATTAATCATGGTTTAATTCTATACACTTAACTAAATGATCAAGTATCATCAAACATGATACAAATATGTACACAAAAGTATATCACATATACTTCTTGCACATCAAGTGAGAAAATCCATATAAAGTGAACTAATACTAGCTAATGCAAAGTAATATATCAAATATATAATTATACATTAAATCATTAAATCAACACTTGACTTAACGATTCGGTCATATCGCATATAACCGACTAGTATCCTATGTATCGGCTTATCGAATCAATCGTTGATTCGATATCTAGGTTATATCGAATATAACCATTCGATACATTCATCGCGAGAATGGAATACGGTATCACATACACGCATTATTCTCGGTCCTGCACAAATCTCATATACGCTCCTATTTCGTTTCGCTTGATCCAGGAAACCTCTGTGTAGGACTCTAAAGACTCGTCAATACGCCGGCAGCAGATGATGATCATATCAAGCACCTACAAGCCGCAAGCGGTCTGCTAAACGTAACGGCCACCCGGGTATTGAGCGATCAGAAGATCGACGAGCTAGCCCGCTCACACTCCTGTGAATCTAACCAGTAACACTTACCGTACAGTCCGGTCTGTTCGTCTGATATGTCGCATATCAAGTCTAGGGGTGGTAAACGTCAGACCCCAATAACCGATAAGTCATGCCGATGTGAGGCTCATAACGGGTCGAGAAACTACTGGTAACACTTACCAGCAAATCTCTGATCATCCCTGGCCAGGGACTTCCCTGTTACGGCCAATCGAGCACTGCGCAACATCAACCCCCAATACCGGGAGAGACGAAACCCCTCCTATCGCTCATTGCCTCCATGTGACTCGGGACTGCACCCAAAGACCACCGTTTTGCACGCCCTCATGGACGTGGTAAGGTGGAGATCAAAGCACAGTGGGAATCACACAAGACTCTATGACGATCTCGGGTCTACAGACTAACCTGTACAAGTGTCACCTGAGAACTGCCATCTGACGTGAGGTATAATACCATCTGGGAGTTCTCGGCGAGTCCGTCCAGTGTACCCAGTCTCCACTGAGCACCCGTATACCATCTCTGATGTCAAACACCAATGGATATGGGATCATCCATCGCCCATCTCATGGGTCGAGAAGCGTATACGCTAGTCTACACTGGTATATCGATGCCCTGTCTCGATACACCCACGACTAGGGACCTTGAAGGATGTACTTATAGACTACCATGTCCCCACTAGTATGATCTGCATCATAGTCCAGGTAGTCAAGTACACATCTTAAGGGCTTTATCAACATGTAACTATAAGACAGTTTAAAGAGACTAGTGTACATGTTAAGATAAAGATCAACCAGATAGCATACTATCATATCGAGCAAGAAAGTCATCTCTATATATGTCCAAGCATCCAATATAATATACATCATCTGTACAATACTGGCCTCTAGGGCATACATACAACTAACATAATTTAAATCCAATCACATTAATTCAAGCAATGATCACAAATGAATCAACAAAAGAAAGCAAGCAATCCAAGATCAGCCCAGAAATCTGCTGGGGCCCCGGCACCATAAAGACCCCCTCCTTTGCTAATTGCACATTTGCAAATAAGCCCCTCAAAGGAAAAATCAGCCAAGAAGCAAAAGAAAAGGAATTTGGCCAAAAGGAAAAAGCAAGCTGGCAACTTCAAAAAGCGATCCGGTAACAAATTACAGGATAACCCCGCTACTGTATATACATACCCGCATTTGTATTTCGACCGAATACAAATGCAAAGAGAAAAAATCTAAACATTATAATACTAGGATCCGGCTTAAAGCAAAGCCCGCTAGTATTATCCGTCCAAATCATAACACGTGCACAAGTGCGAGCGTATGTTCTAACCCTGCCATAAATCCATACGGCCTCTACAACGTTTCACCCAAAACTTTAGAAACTGTCTGTAGGGGACTCTAAAGACCCGTCAATACTTTGGCTGTGGATTTAACCACTAGCACGTCAGAGATATTAGCCGTACGTAACGGGCTACCAGGTATTGACCAAAAGTGAGGTCGATGAGCGAACTCATCCTTACACCCTACTGAGCCTGTCAGTGACAACATCCGTACAGTCCGGTCCGTTCGTCTAGGAGTATCGCATGTCGGGCCTAGGGGGTTGGTAAAAGTCAGACCCCCAAAAGCGGTACAAGTCGTGTCGGAGTGTAGCCCAGAACACCCTGAGATACTACTGGAATACCTACCAGTAAATCTCTTGTCTTGGCTAAGGACTTCATGTAATGGCTCTCCTAGACACAACGCGATCTCACCCCCAGTACCGGGAGAGACAAACCCCTGCCGATCCGCTCACTGCCTCCATGTGGCTCAGGACTGTACCCAACTAAAACCTGTTTGCACGACTCCTTTGAGCCGTGATTGGGTAGTAATCAAAGCACAGTGGGAACTCACACGAGACAAATGACGATCTCAGGTCAATGAACTAACCTGTACACATGTCACCAGGGAACTGCTATCTGACGTCAGGTATAATACCAACTAGTATGCTCCCGGCGAGTCCTGTCCGGTGTATTCATAACCTAATGAGCACCCGTATACATCTTAGGTGAACCAACTGACACCAATGGCTTGTGAGACCGGCCAGTGCCCCTCGTCGGGGTCTCGACTGTATGCACTAGTCTACTAATGGAGTATCGATGCCCAGTCTCGAAACTCCAACGACTGGAGACCACTTTAAGGATGTGCTATAGACTACCCAACTCTCACGTATACACGTATATGATCGCCATCATACTGCTGGTAGTCAAGCAAGAATCCTATAGGCTCTATCAACATGCAATAGTGACCTGTAAGGTCACCTAAAGCAGTACACGATGATAAAGATAAACCATGGTAGCATACTATTCTTTATCAACGTGTAATAGTGAACTGCAATGTTACCTAAAGCATGTACACGATGATAAATACAAACCAGATAGTATACAAACCTCTTGAGTAAGACTGTCCTACCGGTATAGGTCCTCCCTCAATCATTGCAATTACGTACCTGCGATCCAATAATTGACTCTGAGGGCACTATATCCAACAATCTCCCACTTGCACTCAAGGATAATTATTGCGATGTCGCATACTCATAGCCCGTGTGATAAAGAACACCCAACTCCTCTACTAATCAGTCTCACTATGCCCGTTTGCAAAACTATTGCATTCGAGGAATAGCCTTAGTGAGTGGATCCGCCCTGATGTTTCTTTCTATGTCTCTCTTTATCTTAAGTTCGAAGAGAAAGCCATCTCGCGAAATGAGAAATACCTATCTTAGAATTTGTTTGGATATCTGATGGGACCTAGTTCATAAATGAACTCCAAATCCAAACTTCTTAGACTGTATCGTCAACTGAACCTTATAAGTAACTTGTGCCATGCCTCCCTCAGTATCCGCTTGGACCACCTGTCCAAACAACTGCCCCTCGTCAGAGGGAAAACTATAACTCTGACAGTTACTCTGTCATCCAGGTCACCTTGGAAGCCTGGAATGATAACCGTCTCCCGAAGGAGGCTGTCGTTATCATTTCCCCAGAACATCAACTTATGTTCTAAAACAGCTTTCGAACGTTTCTCCAGGATTGGATTAATATCAACTTATTGCATCTAATGCAAAAACAACATCTGGTATGGTACTTGACATCTCATGATCAACTCAATTGCCTAAGCAAGTGATCTGCCAATCATGCACGTCCTTCTCCCCTTTTGTCTGTTTAGTCTGTAAGACACCTTTAGAGAGGGTGACTCCATCACCTGCAGGTATACCACCATGCCAGGAGCCATCCATTCTAAATACCTTTAGAATGCTGTCTAGGTACCCTGATAGGGACACTTCCCAAGTCTAGATCTAAAACCATAGATCTAGTAACCAGAATATCTGATATAATATCCATATCCTATGTAGAGAAACCACCGTGTGACAACCAAAGTATAACAAATCGTAGTATAGGAATTTCACTTCCTACTCTGTGTATGTCATCCAAATACCAGGACATCACACCCTACTACCTTCTTAACAGATCCGTCCCCTATTCTGATGAAGTCAAACCTATGACTGTCACATCAGAAATAGATGATCTATCTCCGCTATATTTGCTTTAGTCTATAAATAGACATAAGCCACTTGTCCACTATGCTTCCGCTGCTCCTACTGACTACGATAACCCTCTGGCAGAGTCATATACACGTGCACTTCTAAAGTTAGTTTAGAACGACGCTATACTCATCCTCCTGCCGGGTCTCATAGCCTGGAACAACAGTAGTGTCTGGTCTGGGTAAACAAAAACATCCCTGTCACCGACTTTGAGCATACCGAAGTACCTCTCGAGTGCCTGAGGTTACCCTCCATATCTGCGGAGTGGCCAATGGAATGTCAATCCAGATTGAATCTTTAGGTCCTATTAAATTTTCAGTAATCGTTTGCGGTTCTGGAATCATTTCCAGTTCTATCATACTCCCACTACCGTTTTCTCAAAAAATCCATTTTACTAAAACTGCGGCGAGTCAAAAACAATATCACTATTGATCTTCCAGATGGTAGAAAGTCAACCCTCGTCATAGACCGGGTCAACCCACAAACAGCTATTACAGAAACGTGCCTTGAGTTATCCAGAGTCTGGTTTTAAGCATAAGCCGGACAACTCCCCGTACGTTAACATTGTTAAGATATGAACTATTCTATATCCAATATAGAAACAGAGGCACTGATTTAATTGGAACCAGATTCAAATCATGCAGCTGTCTCCAGTGCATGTCAACTAAATGGAAGGAGGCTGATCAGCGTTACTCAAATTAAGAATGCATCCAGATATGAGTAACCTGAAAGAGAAACAAGTTTCTCATAATCATTACTATCAAATGAATACCATACATAAGTATCCACATCTTCGATCACCTTGAAGAATCCTGATACTTGCAATACCTGGTTCTCTACTTTATTCTTATACCTATAACATCTCAAAACTTGGACCTTTTGTTTCTTCAAAACACTTGTCTAAGAACTAGAGAAGTCATAAGTAAACAGAATATAGCACGAGGACCAACCCCTCTGTCCTAATGGACACTGAATGATATACAATACTCTGTATAAGCCCCTTGAGTTGAATAACTCATTCCCTGTGTGTCATAGGTTGAAAACTGTACTTATGGTTAAGAAGAATTACACCGCTGTTTAATGCTCCTTACCTAACCATCCACTGATATAGGTAAATGTCATGGACATAATTTCAAAAAGTTATATCTCACTTTATAAAAATTAACGTACAGATATATCAATTTGAAATTGGTGCATTATAATGGATATTCAAAACCAAATATTTTCCGTCCGGCAAACAACCCAGGTGATTTCCTCAAATATCACCAATTACAACGAATCCCGATATGATGAGGATGATCACCCAATTCCCAATAATTTACTCCCACTCATCATCTATAAAACCATACAGATGTGAGAATCATACCTGGTAAATACATACCCTGGAGCAAGGGCTAATTGGGAAATCAGTTTTCTTTTAACAATACACAGTGAAACTAAAACATGTAAATGTTTCGAAAGGTTATCTGGGTATTCTTAGTAATGCCTCTTCCATTATCAGATTCACAACTGTAACCGTATATTTCTTTGCCATCTCTCCAAATCCCTTTATATGTCTTTAGTCATTACCTTCTGTACACCCCTTTAGGCAAAATGGTTTTCCTCCTTCCCTACCGTTCGGCACCAGCCTATGGTTTGGAAGAAGACTATCCAATAAGCATAATGGGTGTACTCTCCTAATCCTAGGAGTACTCGTAACCTGAGACAAGGTTAAGATAAAAGACAACTGAATAAATCTTATTCCTATTTCTCCTGAACCAGAATCCATCCCCAAACTGGAACAAGTTCCTACGAGTTCATATATAACCATACGATGGAGTATCCAAATAACTTGGATCTTCGTAGTGATACGGAGTGTTCTGGAGAAATACAAAGGTGAAGTAGGAGTGGTAATGAAATACTTGGTTTGGTCGTGAATAGCAGTCGCAATTTACTTTGCCCTCTTTCTAATCTCTTTATTTGTCTTAACTTATTATCTTCTGCACACCATCGTTAGGCTAATTGGTTTTCTTCAATCCCCACCGTTCGGCACCTGCCTATGATTTGGAAGAAGACTTTCCAATTAGCGTAATAGGTGTACCGTCCTAATCCAAGGAGCACCCGCAACCTGAGAGAAGGTAAAAGGAAAAGACAACTGAATAGTCCTATTCATTTTCTCCAGAACCGGAAACCATCCTCGAATCTGGAACAAGTTCCTTTGAGTTCGTATATAACCATACGATAGTTTTGTCCAATGGAAGTGGATGTTCGTAGTAATACGGGGTGTTCTGGAGAAAAAAAAGGGTAAAAACAGGAGTGGCAATGAGGTATGCAACTCTGACAATCCAAAATCCAGTGTTTAAGAAGGTTCGGTTAACTTGGTCACTGAGTCATAGTATAGGGTCGGGTCATGGTCGCTGCCAAAGAGAGAGAGAAAAGAAACACTCAGCATGCACTCCAACCTAGATCAGAATGGTTATCAATTTACTTAATCAGAAAACCTCCCACTGTAACCTCAAATTCTCCTCTAAACCTAAAAGAAGAATTAGTCGAGATCACCCGAGGAGTAAACCAACTCATCAGTGGGAATCGGGATCCAACTATCATCACATGATAACATGATGGAATCCACTCACGTTATCACACTCCAGAAGGTATGCACATATCTAGCAAGTTTCAGTTTCTTTAGAAACTCCCGATGTGATTTTTACCCTATGCTCTTATGACCTTGACGTAGGCAAACATATCATAAGTCACATGTCAAGTTCTACCCGTCATTATCCAGGTTAATTTGATCCCACCCGTACTTACCCTTGACGAAGGCCAAAATAGTAGTACGACTATCTCAAACCAACACATCTATCTATGCAACAGAAAAGTAACAAATAGCTACCATACACTATGCTTTGACGTAGGCTAACATACATAGTATGAATTCTAAGTGCTACCTTTCTGAAATGACGGAGGGCTACGAATGGTTTTTAGCGAAAAACCTTTAACATAATGAACTTGATATCGTTGAAGGAACCGGATAACTTTTTATAAAAATATAGTGACGAAAACCTTTGCTAAAGTGGTCACTCCCGGTGAAGGGATCTCTGCTCTTTCGCCATAGAATGAGGTGCGGGATATTCCAACTGAATACCACTATGCAAAGAAGAAGGCAACCGGCTATAGGGAAGTTATTACCCTGACGCAAACTTCTGTCCAAGGGGTCACTCCCGGTGAAGGGATCTCGGCCCTTGCCTCGTCGACTGAGGTGCTGGATATTCATAACCGAATACCACTGTGAAAAACAAAAGAGAACGTCCTTGCAACAACAGCTTTTTGAAAAATGTTCCAATAACATCAGAATAGGTTTGTTTAGCTTGCATTGATCCGAATCAATGCAGTCCCATCAATTAGTCACACCACAAAAGAACGAAAATACGATGTACGAATATGCCATCCGCATTCGCCACTGGGTCCCGTCATCACCCGTTAGGTTACTTAACTAACGACAAAGCGGGGAATGGACTAGCGCGGGTGTAAAACAAATACAACATCAGCTAGTATATGTATCAATATATAATAATCGCTCAAGGCGTGATAAAATGCAACATCACAGAAATGTAATAAGCATCACAGAACAATACAAATAATCTGGGATCTCCGGGTTTCATAGAGCCGCTACTGAAACCCGACGTTCCCCTGGTCATGTGGATAGCCTGTGCAATGAAATCCTAGACCCCTACGGGCACAGCAAGTTACCCGCCAAAACCTGAAGCGAGGCAGCCCCCTTCAACAACGTGAATGGACCACCCAGCACTTCACGGAATCCGGTAACTTGAGCACCGTCCTTGGGTCAACCTGTACCCCTTACGAGTGCGGCGAATAGCCCGCCAATTCTAGAGTAAAGCCCCCTCCGTCTCAACGCAATGAGATGCGGGCTCGTTGCCCTCTAGAACCCGGCTATCCGTGCACCCTACCGCGGGGTAATCCTAGTACAAAAAGTAAAAATATACAACGGGTACATCGAACTCAGCCCGGCCGTCCCCCAAAAGAATAATATACAAACAGGCAGTAACGACAGTCCACATGTCGGACACTCGCCCCGCAATATCAAATATACATATACAACCAAACTGTACTACAATTGCATCCAGGCTATCCACCATGACAAATCCGCAACAACACGGCACAACACAGAATATCAATGTGAATGTCACGTTCGCAAATCCGTCTAAAAGAGCTATAGCAATTAGACAGGATTAACCGATCGAATGACATCCACGGTCGCAGATATAATGTAAATACTGTGAACCAACATATTTAAAAATTTTCGATCGACAAAATTTCCTGAAGTGGGCCCCAAGCAAAAAACCAGCACTCAAAATAATCTGGGCCCAAACAAAATATTCCAGAAACCCCAATTCCAAGTCATAGAGCACTGTAGAAATTTTGGTGCAGAGAAGGCACAAAACAGCGGCGGAACCGCGTCCAAAGAAAGGGTATGGCCGCGGTTCCGCGGCGTCACTGTAGCTTCGTGCTACCAAAATTTCTCAGATATCTTAAAAAAACCTGCCTGTTTTTCTGCAGCACACTAAATAATTTTTTTGACCACAGGAAAATTCGACAGAAACTGTGACTTTGAAATTGCGGTTTCGGAAAATTCGGCCGATCGACGTTTTAAATACGTTAGAACAAGCTAGTAAAGTTTAATGGCATGGCTCTGATACCATATAAGTGTACGGTAGCGCCCCGGCCGTTTGTCCGAGGCCAAAATGCGGAAACAAAAACTTTTTCTTAACATGAAACTGGCGCTATCGTATACTTTTTTCCGGATCGAACCATTAACTTACAACTAGCTATCTAGAGAGAGGGTTGGAAAGCTATACCGATCGATCCGTATCCTTCGGTCTTTGGCCACCATCCCAAGATCCTCTCGGCATCACCGATCTCCGGTCTCCTCGTCGGAAGGGCACCACATCGAGAAGTCTTTTTACGGGCTCCCGCTTCTGAACCGAGACAACTCGGACACGAAGTTTGCTATCCGACGTGTCCAAGATTGCTGTAGACTATACGTAGATCACTTTGTCTCATTGGTTGATTGAAGTTTCAATTTTTGGAGTGGAGAAGAAA
Source organism: Agapanthus africanus (assembly GCA_030015575.1). Classification (NCBI taxonomy): domain Eukaryota; kingdom Viridiplantae; phylum Streptophyta; class Magnoliopsida; order Asparagales; family Amaryllidaceae; genus Agapanthus; species Agapanthus africanus. Next base: position 655,735,763 of record JASDDO010000024.1, read on the forward strand.
TAAGCAATGAACATGGAGCTTAGGAATTTTGTAGTGATCAAAATGAGATAAATATTTTTCCCACACCAAAAAGAATGAGGCTTCCCATTGTAGTGGCCGGCCAAAAATAGAGAGAGGGAGGTAGTGAAGGGAGGTGAGTGTAGGAAAAAGCAAGGGGTGATGATAAGCAAAAATGTCACACCAAAGTCTAATTTAAATCCAATCACATTAATGCAAGCAATTATCACAAATGAATCAACAAAAGAAAGCAAGTAATCCAAGATCAGCCCAGAAGTCTGCTGGAGCCTCGGCACCACAAAAAACACCCTCCTTTGCTAATTGGACATTTGCAAATAAGCCCCTCAAAGGAAAAATCAGCCAAGGAGCTAAAGAAAAGGAATTTGGCCAAAAGGAAAAAGCAAGCTGGCAACTTCAAAAAGCGATCCGGTAATAAATTACAGGATAACCCCACAACTGTATATACATACCTGCATTTGTATTTCGACCGAATACAAATGCAAAGAGAAAAAATCTACACATTATAATACAAGGATCCGGCTTAAACCAAAGCCCGCTAGTATTATCCGTCCGAACCATAACGCGTGCACAAGTGCACGCGTATGTTTGAATCCAGCCATAAATCCATACGGCCTCTACAACGTTTCGCGCGAAACTTTAGAAACTGTCTGTGGGGGACTCTAAAGACTTGTCTATACTTTGGCTATGGATTTAACCACTAGCACGTCAGAGATATTAGCCGTACGTAACGGCCTACCAGGTATTGACCAAAAGGGAGGTCGATGAGCGAACTCATCCTGACACCCTACTGAGCCTGTCAGTGACAATATCCGTACAGTCCGGTCCATTCGTCTATGAGTATCGCATGTCGAGCCTAGGCGGTTGGTAAAAGTCAGACCCCCGAAAGCGGTACAAGTCGTGTCGGAGTGTAGCCCGGAACACCTTGAGATACTACTGGAATACCTACCAGTAAATCTCCTACCTTGGCCAAGGACTTCGTGTAATGGCTCTCCTAGACACAGCGCGACCTCACCCCCAATACCGGGAAAGACGAACCCCTGCCGATCCGCTCACTGCCTCCATATGGCTCGGGACTGTACCCAACTAAAACCTGTTTGCATGACTCTTTGAGCCGTGGTAGGGTAGTAATCAAAGGACGGTGGGAACTCACATGAGACAAATGATGATCTCAGGTCGATTAACTAACCTGTACACATGTCACCAGGGAACTGCTATCTGACGTCAGGTATAATACCAACTAGCATGCTCCCGGCGAGTCCTGTCCGGTGTACTCATAACCCAATGAGCACATGTATATATCTTAGGTGAACCAACTGACACCAATGGCTTGTGAGACCGGCCACCGCCCCTCGTCGGGGTCTCGACTATATACACCAGTCTACTAATGGAGTATTGATGCCCAGTCTCGAAACTCCCACGACTAGGGACCAATTTAAGGATGTGCTTATAGACTACCCAACTCTCACGTATATGATCGCCATCACACTGCTGGTAGTCAAGCAAGAATCATATGGGCTCTATCAACATGCAATAGTGACCTGTAAGGTCACCTAAACTAGTACACGATGATAAAGATAAACCATGGTAGCATACTATTCTATATCAACGTGTAACCGTGAACTACAATGTTACTTAAAGCATGTACACGATGATAAAGACAAACCAGATAGTATACGAACCTCTCGAGTAAGACTGTCCTACCGGTATATGTCCTCCCTCAATCATTGCAATCACGTGCCTGCGATCCAATAATTGACACTGAGGGCACTATATCCAACACTATGAGATAGTTCTAAATGGATGTTAGTATTCTCACTAGGTGTAGTGAGATGGTATCAATCGATCCTGGGGAGAATCACTGGATAGTTTCCAGGGTGGTAAGGATGACTGAATGTCAGTCACAGGCATTGTCATTACCCTCAGTGGAGCGACGGTATGTTGGAATAGTTCCAAGGTAGATACCGTGGCATACTAGACGATAAAGGCTGGATACATTGCTTCCAAGGATGCTACCAAAGAGGCAGTCTGGAAATATATATAAGTTCATGAGATGAACTTCGTTCCTACCATTGTGTGACAATGGAGTTGTGGCTTATGCCTAGAAACCCCCGTCACATCAGTGATCCAGACATATTCTTACGTAGTATCACCTAATCATGGAAATGGTTGATCTCTGGGGAGATCGAGGATAGGAGAGTACACACAGAGGACAACAGCGCGGATCCACTGACAAAGGCCTATTGCCCAGTAGAGACTTTTATGGGATGGTAGAGTATGTGATACTTCAACCACTGTTGATTGTTGGGTATGAGATACTACAACAGATGGCCCTAGTGCAAGTGGGAGATTGTTAGTGATATGTATGCCCTAGAGGCCATTACTGTACATACGATGTATATTGTAGTGGATGCTTGGACATATATATGGAGGACTTTCTTGCTCGACATGATAGTATGCTATCTGGTTGCTCTTTATCTTAACATTTACACTGATCGTCTCTATGTTACATATTGATAAAGCCCTTAGGATGAGTACTTGACTACCAGGATTATGATGTAGATCATACTAGTGGGGACAATGTAGTCGCTAAGTACATCCTTCAAATGTTCCTAGTCGAAGGTGTTTCGAGTCAGGGCATCGATATACCAGAGTAGACTTGCGTATAGCTTCTCGACCCATGTAGATGGGCGATGGATGTGTAGGGTTCCTAGGCACCCTAATGAGGTCTCACAAGGCATCGATCATGCCAAATTAAAATTTTAAGGGTGCCGAGAGACCCGACTACGGATCGTTTGCTAGATATCTAGGCGAAAAAGTAATCTAGTTAACAGTTAACTAAAGGGAAACGGAAATACAACCTTTGTAGATCCGGTCCTCCACCTCCACGGCTCCGAGATGAGGTCCTCTCCACTGTCCAAATCAAATCCGGGCTCTAGCGTCGACTTCATCGGAGAATAGGCGAGCTAGGTCGTCGATGTCCATGCCGAAGATGATCTACGTCGAGGCATCGCTAAATCAAGCTCCGACTTCACCAAGTCAAGAAACTTGTGAAGAAAACACACTCTACTACTTGGCAAGAGGTAGAGGATGAAGAAATAGGAAGTGGGTTCAATTTAGAATTGGATTTCTCACTCTTTATCATCAATCACCATTGATGACCTAAGCTTTTCTTCTTGAGTTCAAGGAAGAAGAAGAAGAAAAATGATATGATAAGTTTTTTATTTGAAAAAGAAAATGAATACTTATCATATTAGAACCATGGTCAAGTGTAGAGATTAAACTAGGGTTAAATCAAATGGTTAGGTTAAGCATGAGATAAGAATGGTGGACAAAGTCAAAGGTTCATGAATCTTCAACTACAAACAAAGAAAGCCACCATTCTTCTCATTTCTTTTTCCAAAAAGAAAATAAATAAATAAATGAATAAATAGATATGAAAAAGAAAACCCTAACCATTTAAATAACCATGGTTTAATCTTTACACAAACTCAAGTAAACATGTATCATCAAACATGATACAATGAAGTGCACAAAAGTATATCACATATACAATGTGTACAATCCGAGTGAGAAAATCCATTTAAAGTGAACCAATACTAGTTAACGCAAAGTAATATATCAAATATATAATTATGCATCAAATCATTAAATCAACACTTGATTTAACGATCCGGTCATATCGCATATAACCGACTAGTATCCAATGTATCGTCTTATCGAATCAACCCTCGATTCGATAACTAGGTTATATCGCATATAACCATACGACACATTCATCGTGAGAATGTAATACGGTATCACATACACGTATTATTCTCGGTCCCGCACATATCTCATATGCGCTCCTATTTCGTTTCGCTTGAGCCAGGAAACCTCTGTGTAGGACTTTAAAGACTCGTCAATACGCCGGCAGCAGGTGATGATCATATCAAACACCCACAAGCCGCAAGCGGTCTGCTAAACGTAACGGCCACCCGGGTATTGAGCGATCTGAAGATCGACGAGCAAGCCCGCTCACACTCCAATGAATCCGACCAGTAACACTACCGTACAGTCCGGTCTGATCGTCTGATCTGTCGCATATCTCGCCTAGGGGTGGTAAACGTCAGACCCCAATAGCTCGATAAGTCGTGTCGATATGAGGTCAATAACACTTCGAGAAACTACAGGTAACACTTACCAGTAAATCTCAGCAACCCTGGCCAGAGATTTCCTGTTATAGCCAATCGAACACAGCGCAACATCAACTCCCTATACCGGGAGAGACGAATCCCCTCCTATCGCTCATTGCCTCCATGTGACTCGGGACTGTACCCAAAAACCACCGTTTTGCACGCCCTCTTGGATGTGGTAAGATGGAAATCAAAGCACAGTGGGAACCACACAAGACTCTATGACGATCTCGGGTCAACAGACTACTCTGTACCAGTGTCACCAGAGAACTGCCATCTGACGTGAGGTATAATACCATCTGGGAGTTCTCGGCGAGTCCGTCCAGTGTACCCAGTCTCTACTGAGCACCCGTACATCATCTCCGATGTCAAACACCAATGGATATGGGATCATCCATCGCCCATCTGTATGGGTCGAGAAGCTATACGCTAGTCTACTCTGGTATATCGATGCCCCGTCTCGATACACCCACGACTAGGAACTTTGAAGGATGTACTTATGGACTACCATGTCCCCACTAGTATGATCCACATCATAGTCCAGGTAGTCAAGCACACATCCTAAGGGCTTTACCAACATGTAACAGAGAGACAATCAGTGTACACGTTAAGGTAAAGTTCAACCAGATAGCATACTATCATGTTGAGCAAGAAAGTCCTCCCTATATATGTCCCAGCATCCACTACAATATACATCCTATGTACAGTAATGGCCTCTAGGGCATACATATAACTAACAATCTCCCACTTGCACTAGGGCCATCTGATAGCAGTGGTTGTAGTATCTCATACTCAACCATCCCATAAAAGTGTCTCTCTCTGGGATAAGGCCTTTCGTGAGTGGATCCGCTGTGTTTGTCCTCTGAGTCTACTTTCCAATCCTCGATCATCTTGGAGATCAATCATCTCCATGATCAAGTGATACTGCCTTAGAATATGTCTGGATCACTGATGGGACGGGCGTTCCTTGGCATAAGCCACAACTCCATTGTCACACAATGGTAGGAACGTAGTTCATCTTATGAACCAATATACACCCAAACAGCCTCTTTGGTAGCATCTTAAGTAGCGATGTATCGTGCCTTTATCGTCTAGTATGTCACGGTATCTAGCTTGGAACTCTTCCAACATACCGTCCCTTTACTGAGGGTAAAGACAATGCCTGCGACTGACACTCAGTCGTCATTATCACTCTGGAACCCTTCCAGTGATTCTCCCCAGGATCGGTTGATACCGTCTCACTACAACTAGTGAGAGTCCTAACATCCAATTAGATCTATCTCATAGATCCAAAAATCCAGGATTTAGGAGGTATTAATTTGATCCTATATGGAGAATCATCGTGATAAGCGGATATTGATCGAGCGTAGCATAGGAAACTCCTTCCCCATCAAGAGTATGTCATCCACGTACTCTACGAGGATCGTCACCATACTCCCTACTACCTTTTTGTTTATACAAGGTTCATCTACCATTTTGATGATGTCAAACTCTTTGACTAATCCATCAAAACAGATGTTCCAACTCCGCGATGCCTGCTTTATCATATAAAACATCTTGCACACGTTTCCGCTGCTCCCACTGTCTATGAAGCCCTCTGGCTGTGTACTTATAGACGTTCTCTTCTAAAACATCATTTAGAAAAGCTGTCATGACACCCAACCACCAGATATCGTAGTCATGGTATGTAGCCGTGGCAAGTAGGATCTGGATGGACTTAAGCATAGGTACTGGAAAATGTTTCATCATTATCCACACCTGGTCAATGATGCAAACTTTTAACAAGTCTAGCTTTGAAAGTCTCAACTTTTCCATCTATACCAAGTAATCTTCTCAAGATATACTTGCTCCTGATGGGGATTTAACCCTTCAGATATAGCAACCAAAGTCCATACTTTGTTGGTATATAAGGATTCCATCTCAGATCGCTAAGCATCCAGCCATTCTTACAGAGTCCCACTCCAGATGGCCAGCTCGAAACTAGTTGGGTCATCATCTCATGATGCAATCCTCGCTCCCACTGTCATAGAGAAACAGAAGTATCTCTCAGGTGGGTGAGGAACCCTACTAGATCGGCGGAGAGGCTGAGGTTCGTTGGTAACTATTGAATCCTTTGGTTCTTTCAAATCATCAGCTGCAGTTTGTATAGCTGGAACATTTCCAGTTGTACATAACAGACCTTGCCTCGAGCTTGTTCGGATTATGCTTTTAGACATAGCCCGGACAACCCCAAATCTTAACTAGCTTAAGACATGGGCTCTTCCCTTTCCATATCACATATGAAGCGGTAGGCAACTGATTTGATCGGAACCATTATTCAATAGGTATGCAGCTTCTCAAGTGCATAACCCCCTGAGGAAAAAGGTAACTCAGTAATACTCATCATAGAGCACACCATATCATATAGGGTGTGATTGCTCCGCCCCGATATACCATCGTGCTATGGTGTATACAGAGGAGTAATGCTGAGAGAGAATCTCATTCTCCTTTAGAATAGTCCAGTATTTCCGTGCTCAAGTATTCTCCTCCTTGATCTCATCATAGGACATAATACTTATACCCGTATTCTGGTTCTCTACTTCAAACTTATATTCTGTGAATATCTCAAAAGGTTCGGACTTGTGTTTCAACAGGAACATAGGTCTGAAACTCGAAAGATCATCAGAGAATGTAATGAAGTATAAAGAATCAGTCCTGGCATGTGCAGACAGGGGACCTACATACATCAACATGTATCATCCCAAGAGTTTACTAACTCTGTCTCTGTTTCCAATAAACAGAGCTGTGGTCATCTTATCTTTGTGACATGACTGGCGAGTTTTACAAGATGTAAATTCAAACTAATTTAAATATGCATCTGCATGTAACTCTAGCTAGTCGGGTCACATTGATCTGACCTAGTCTACAATACCTCAAGAAAGATTCGTTCAGTTCTGAACTCTTCCTCTTGTGTGTGTTCTGTATACTAAGAACTGTAGTTTGATTTAGAACATCAACGCTTTTAGATAACGTGCCTGAACCGATCAACTTTTGATATAGGAAATGTTCAAAACATTATCCAACAATACAAAATTTTATCATTTCTTTACTAATAAAGAGACTGATATGATTTTGTATATCAGGTTCGGTATCTAATAACATTCGTTCAGAATCAATGTATTTGGAATACAGGGTGACAGTGACCAACAGACTTGGTTGCAGCACTTGCCCCGTTTTCTGCCTCATGAAACTTATCACCCGTTCTCAGTTCTCTACCTATCTGTAGCCCTATGTAACAGATTACATATATGGGATCCTGATCTGGTATCACATACCCAGGACGTAGAGGATACGGAGAAACAGTTCTGTATAACGAACACACCCGAAGATGATTCATCATCATGCACTTTCTTCGTTTGGGCGGCACGGGAATTCTGGTAATCCCCTATTTCCTGCTCTGTCTTATAACAATTATAAGTTGGAGCGGGACCAACGTTCCCCAGCTCAGTATAACAAGCGGGTTCGGTCAATATTCCGTATTATTATCATGATTAAGGCATGATATGGTCGCTACCTGGAGAGAGAGAGAAGAAAACACTCAGCGTGCGCTCTTGCAAGAATAGATTGGTTATTATTTTATCTAATCAGGATGGCTCCCACTGCTTTTTATCAAATCTTCCTTCAAACCCTAAAAGGAAAGACCAGCCGGGATTAATTACACACTACAAGTTCGCCAATCTTTCAGCCAGGCCAGTGTCGGTACTTTGAGGGAGGTCCCCCGTGCTTTCGCACGAACCTAATTAATGTAAACCTCGTTTTCCCAGAGGCGTAACCTCGTTGACACCTTTCTAGACACCTACTTGATCGGCTAATTGTAATGTATAAAACTCTCCCAGGAGTAACTCTTACTCGCAGCGGGTATCGGGATCCAACTATCTCATAGAAGGTATGCAATCTCATTGCAAATTTCAACACTTGAAATTCCCGATAATATTTTGCCCCTAGCTCGCTATGACCTTGACGCATGCCAAACAACCCATAGTCTGCTAGTCAAGTTCAACCCGTACATTTCTTGATTGAATTAAACCCACCCGCACGACCCTTGACGCATGCCAAACAACGCCGTACGAATACCCTAATCCAATCACATCGTATGCTAGCAGATAAGCACTAGTTAGCTACCGTACACTACGCCTTGACGCATGCCAAACAACCGCAGCACGAATACTAACTAGTACTTATCTGAAATGACGGAGGGCTACGACAGGTTTTTCTGTAAACCTATTGCGTAATGAACTTGATATCGTTGTAGAATCAAATGATTTTAAAATGGAGTGCTTTTGAGGCTTTTCTAGTTTTGCTAAAGGAGTCACTCCCGGTGAAGGGATCGTCGGTCCTTTCCTCGTCGAATGAGGTGCGGGATATATCATATATATCACTGTGCAAAGCAAAAACACTTAAAAGCAATCAAAAGACAAACCGAGTGTGTAGCATCTGCCAGTTACTGCTAAAGGAGTCACTCCCGGTGAAGGGATCTCGGTCCTTTCCTTATCGAATAAGGTGCAGGGTATATCATATATACCGCTATGCAAAGCAAGAACTGTAGCTACCTGTTTTATTTAAAATTTGATTCTACAACATCTTAGGTTTCTTTTCTTTCATTAATCACATTAATGAAGTCCCATCATTTAAATACCTAAACATCACAGATAGATATGACGTACACTTATGCCATCCGCATTCGCCTCGATGTCCCCTCGTGCACCGTTAGGTTAGGTAACTAACGACAGAGCATGGCAGGGCTAGCGCGGGTGTAAAACATAAGTAACGTCTATACAATATATCATATATACTATATACTATATCCATCACAGAATCACAACACAGATATCGCAGCAGAATAAACATATGAAATATTGGATATATTAGGACGTCCGTGTTTTCAATACGAGCCAGTATAAAACACGGATTCCACGGTCGTGATGAATAGCCAATCCCACACCCCTAGACCCCTACGAGAGTGGCAAGCAACCCTGCCAATTCTAGGGTTAGGAGACCCGGACTCGACTCCTCGAGTTGGTCTCCCACTGGACCCCAGAACCCGGTTACTTGTGCTCCCCTCCTTGGGTCTATCCTAATACGGAAAAGTAAATAATATACAACAACGGTGACAACTTCCGCAACCTGGAAGTGCCCCAAAAGAAAGAATATTACATACAAGTTTTTACATGAATGAAAATGAAAAACACTCATCTCACATAAAAAACCCCGGCTATTCGAACACGACGATCCAATAAAACATATCCAGCAACACATAACATCACATGTCATCAACGTAAGTAAGTATGCATACCCCAATTGTCGTTGACGTATAGCAACGAAACCGGTGATATGAACATACTACACTTACGGTCACAGAAAAGAAAGTGTAAAACTACAACAGTTGGAATCCGCAACCACCTCAGACATCGCATGCCTGACCAAATGAATTACTTAGACATCGCATGCCTAACAATTATAAACCCCGCATTTTAGTCTCATTATCGAAAACACTTTTCAATATCAAGTCGGCTAATTCAACAAGATTCCCGACATCCTGATCGAATGCTCGTCGCAAACTTCAGTAGACAGTCTCACCCCCGATACCATCGACGAAGTGCACCAAGGCGGAACACCGTTACCGGGAGCACCCGAACGGATGCTTTCGGCGACGGGGTTCTCCTACAGTCACTTGGTCGGGGCTATGGAGTGAAGCTGTCTATTAAGTTTATCCGGCGAGTATCCGCGTACGCTACGTGATTGCGACGGACTTTTGATCACATCAAAATTCCGTGGCAACCGATCAAGTGAGACTAAACTGCTATGTTTATAACATTCATTCAGTTATCTCATAACTATTTGTGAATTCCAATTATTGTATCACATTCCAGATAAACAGAAAATGTTAAACTTTCCGATCGAACAATCGAACACCCAAGTTTTCCCGATACAGATCAACACATGAAACAAGTCTAACAACATTCAGTTCGTGCCTCAGTACCAACGGTCCAGCCGTAGAAGGGTCAAGCCAACGCCTCACATGTGGCACGCCGTACTGCCCCAAACCCGAAGGTTCAAAGGGCAGTTCAAGACGGTCACATAATCGAGTTAAGGTTTGTTGTCTTCTAGAGGGACCATCGCGTTACTTGCACTACTTAGAACGTCGTTAAACTACGGAAAAATCCAACACTTGGAAATTTCCCGACTGGGGAAAAATTGGGTATTTATATCCGGTCGAACTTTTTAACATATTCTAAAATTTATCCGGAAAGCCACACAGACAAAATTTGAAACCCCGATCGAATCTTTGATTCCCAATACAACCCAAAAATGCTCAACTGTTTACTGCATATTAAAAATTCCCATGAAAACCAGCACTGAAAAATAGGAGTTACTGTGCAAAATTCAATGGCAGATAAGACAAAAGGGCCGCGGAAGGGCCGCATTAGCACGCTAATGCCGCGGTTCCGCTGCACTTTAGAAAGATCATTAGGTAATTTTTGCATCGTAATTCTTAGATTTTCCTGATGATTTTTCTGCATATTTTTAATTTGCAAAAATCCACATTTTACAAAAAAGTCCAGAGAGCATTTTAAAGTCGGGGTTTCGGGTCGATCGGATTTCTAACTCCGTCTACGCATCGCCTAAGGCTCTAGCTAGGCTCTGATGCCACTGTAGGGTTCCTAGGCATCCTAATGAGGTCTCACAAGGCATCGATCATGCCAAATTAAAATTTTAAGGGTGCCGAGAGACCCGACTACGGATCGTTTGCTAGATATCTAGGCGAAAAAGTAATCTAGTTAACAGTTAACTAAAGGGAAACGGAAATACAACCTTTGTAGATCCGGTCCTCCACCTCCACGGCTCCGAGATGAGGTCCTCTCCGCTGTCCAAATCAAATCCGGGCTCTAGCGTCGACTTCATCGGAGAATAGGCGAGCTAGGTCGTATGATCTACGTCGAGGCATCGCTAAATCAAGCTCCGACTTCACCAAGTCAAGAAACTTGTGAAGAAAACACACTCTACTACTTGCAAGAGGTAGAGGATGAAGAAATAGGAAGTGGGTTCAATTTAGAATTGGATTTCTCACTCTTTATCATCAATCACCATTGATGACCTAAGCTTTTCTTCTTGAGTTCAAGGAAGAAGAAGAAGAAAAATGATATGATAAGTTTTTTATTTGAAAAAGGAAATGAATACTTATCATATTAGAACCATGGTCAAGTGTAGAGATTAAACTAGGGTTAAATCAAATGGTTAGGTTAAGCATGAGATAAGAATGGTGGACAAAGTCAAAGGTTCATGAATCTTCAACTACAAACAAAGAAAGCCACCATTCTTCTCATTTCTTTTTCCAAAAAGAAAATAAATAAATAAATGAATAAATAGATATGAAAAAGAAAACCCTAACCATTTAAATAACCATGGTTTAATCTTTACACAAACTCAAGTAAACATGTATCATCAAACATGATACAATGAAGTGCACAAAAGTATATCACATATACAATGTGTACAATCCGAGTGAGAAAATCCATTTAAAGTGAACCAATACTAGTTAACGCAAAGTAATATATCAAATATATAATTATGCATTAAATCATTAAATCAACACTTGATTTAACGATCCGGTCATATCGCATATAACCGACTAGTATCCAATGTATCGTCTTATCGAATCAACCCTCGATTCGATAACTAGGTTATATCGCATATAACCATACGACACATTCATCGCGAGAATGTAATACGGTATCACATACACGTATTATTCTCGGTCCCGCACATATCTCATATGCGCTCCTATTTCGTTTCGCTTGAGCCAGGAAACCTCTGTGTAGGACTCTAAAGACTCGTCAATACGCCGGCAGCAGGTGATGATCATATCAAACACCCACAAGCCGCAAGCGGTCTGCTAAACGTAACGGCCACCCGGGTATTGAGCGATCTGAAGATCGACGAGCAAGCCCGCTCACACTCCAATGAATCCGACCAGTAACACTACCGTACAGTCCGGTCTGATCGTCTGATCTGTCGCATATCTCGCCTAGGGGTGGTAAACGTCAGACCCCAATAGCTCGATAAGTCGTGTCGATATGAGGTCTATAACACTTCGAGAAACTACAGGTAACACTTACCAGTAAATCTCAGCAACCCTGGCCAGGGATTTCCTGTTATAGCCAATCGAACACAGCGCAACATCAACTCCCTATACCGGGAGAGACGAATCCCCTCCTATCGCTCATTGCCTCCATGTGACTCGGGACTGTACCCAAAAACCACCGTTTTGCACGCCCTCTTGGATGGTATCAGAGCACAGTGGGAACCACACAAGACTCTATGACGATCTCGGGTCAACAGACTACTCTGTACCAGTGTCACCAGAGAACTGCCATCTGACATGAGGTATAATACCATCTGGGAGTTCTCGGCGAGTCCGTCCAGTGTACCCAGTCTCTACTGAGCACCCGTACATCATCTCCGATGTCAAACACCAATGGATATGGGATCATCCATCGCCCATCTGTATGGGTCGAGAAGCTATACGCTAATCTACTCTGGTATATCGATGCCCCGTCTCGATACACCCACGACTAGGGACTTTGAAGGATGTACTTATGGACTACCATGTCCCCACTAGTATGATCCACATCATAGTCCAGGTAGTCAAGCACACATCCTAAGGGCTTTACCAACATGTAACAGAGAGACAATCAGTGTACACGTTAAGGTAAAGTTCAACCAGATAGCATACTATCATGTTGAGCAAGAAAGTCCTCCCTATATATGTCCCAGCATCCACTACAATATACATCCTATGTACAGTAATGGCCTCTAGGGCATACATATAACTAACAGGATGATCCCATATCCATTGGTGTTTGGCATCAGAGACAGTATACAGGTGCTCAGTTGAGACTGGGTACACTAGACGGACTCGCCGAGAACTCCTAGATGGTATTATATCTCACGTCAGATGGCGGTTCTCTAGTGACACTGGTACAGATTAGTCTGTAGACCCGATATCGTCATAGAGTCTTGTGTGATTCCCACTGTGCTTTGATTTCTACCTTACCACGTTCAAGAGAACGTGCAAAACGGTGGCTTTTGGGTACAGTCCCGAGTCTCATGGAGGCAATGAGCGATGGGAGGGGTTTCGTCTCTCCAGGTATTGGGAGTTGATGTTGCGCTGTGCTCGATTAGTTATAACAGGAAGTTCCTGGCCAGGGCTGCTTAGAAGATATACTGGTAAGTGTCATCAGTAGTTTCTCGACCCGTTATGAGCCTCATATTGACATGACTTAATGAGTTACTGGGGTCTGACGTTTACCACCCCTAGACGCGATATGCGACATATCAGACGAAGAGACCGGACTGTACGGTAGTATTATTGATTGGATTTGCAGGAGTGTGAGCAAGCTTGCTTGTTGATCTTCTTATCTCTCAATACCCGGATGGCCGTTACGTTTAGCAGACCGCTTGCGGCTTGTGGGTGTTTGATATGATCATCACCTACTGCCGGCGTATTGACGAGTCTTTAGAGTCTTACACAAGGGTTTTCTTGCTCAAGCGAAATGGAGTAGGAGCACATATGTGATATGTGCGGGACCGAGATTAATACGATATGAGATACTATATTCTATTCTCACGAATTGTGACATTGGTCAGTTGTATGTGATATAGCCGGGTTATCGGATCAAGTGTTGATTCGACAAGTTGTTACACATGATATTAGTCGGTTATATGTGATATAGCCGGATTATTAAATCAAGAGTTGATTTGAAAATCTAATTTATAATTATATATTAGATATATTATATTACATTAACTAATATTAGCTCACTTATGATTCGTTTCTCACTTGATGTGCACATTGTATATATGTGATATGTATATTTGTGTACATGTTTTGTGTCATGCTTGATGATACATGCAAGATGGGTGTATGAGACTTATACCTTGCTAGGGTTAAGTTAGGGTTTTTTTATTTATTGCTTAAGTTATAACAAAAGAGAAAGACTTGGTCAATGTCGTCAAGCTTGGATGAAGCTTGTAGAAACATTGGCAAAGTCCACTCTTTTGTCATTCCTTTGGATATTTGTTAACCCAACCCTTAACCTTATCTCTTGGTTTATTCTCTACATGAGTTAAGCATGAGGTCTTAACTCACCCATGGTTGCAATAATTCATTTGGATGAATTATTCATATGAGTTCATTTCTTCTTCTTCTTCCTTAAAAGCTTTCTAGCTTCAATGGAGGTATGAGAAATAATGTGAGAAAATCAATTCTAAAGTGAGCCCACTTCCTACTTCATCATCCTCTACTACTTTCCATTTAGTATAGGGTTTTCTCTTCACAAAGTTCTTGACCTAGTGAAGAAATAGCTTGGGTTAGTGTCTCCTCGACGTAGATCATCTTCGGCCTCGAAGACATCAAAGCAAGCATGTTCGTTTCTTCATGGGAGCCTCTCTAGAGTCCGGAGTTTACGATCGCAGTGAAAGGGACTACTACACAGAGCTATTGAAGTGAAGGACTGGTCTACAAAGGTTGTATTCCTTGCTCACTTTCATATGCGAAGTTGTTTGCATTACTTTCCGTCGATTTCTAGTTAACGATTTTTAGTTAAGGTTAGCTAAAACGGCAAATTTTTTAATTTGGTGTGGACAATACCTCCTGAAAATTTGCTGCCATCTTAGGTAACCCTGCAGGATATAATCTTGTACTTGAAAGAAATCTAATGAACATTCTCCTAAATCAAGAAATGATTGGGTTTGGCACACTGGAAAACGGCATATACATACTTAATCAACCTCAAGTTTTCAATATTCAGAACACACTCAAAAGTAAGGCTTCAGATTCAAACCAAGCCTTCCTATGGCATTGTAGACTTGGTCATATAAATGAAACAAGGATGACTAAGCTGCATAAAGATGGATATTTAGATCCGTTTGAATATTCATCATATGCAACTTGTCAATCATGTATCAAAGGAAAGATTACTAAATCTCCGTTCAACGGACATGGAGAAAGAGCCACGGAGTTCTTGGGACTTGTACACAGCGATGTATGTGGTCCGATGTCTACACATGCAAGAAGCGGTCACTCCTACTTCATCACTTTTACTAATGATTTCTCGAGGTATTGACATGTGTTCTTATTGAAACATAAATCCGAGGCCTTTGAGAAATTTAAGGAGTATAAAAATGAAGTGGAAAAACAGACTGGTAAAAGCATCAAGACACTTTGATCTGATCGAGGTGGAGAATACTTAAGTAGCAGTTTCCTTGAATGCTTAAAAGAGAATGGAATTCTCTCTCAGCTTACTCCTTCGTATACACCTCAGTATAATGGTGTATCAGAAAGGAGGAATCGCACGCTACTGGACATGGTGCGTTCAATGATGAGCAGTGCTGAGTTGCCACTTTCCTTCTGGGGTTTTGTACTGGAATCAGCGGCATTCCTATTGAATAGAGTTCCGACTAAGTCTGTGCCTCCCACATAATATGAAATATGGAGTGGGAAGAGACCATATCTCAAGTATATCAAGATATGGGGGTGTCCAGCATGTGTTAAAAAGCACAATCTGGACAAGCTCGAGGCACGATCGGTTTTGTGCAAGTTTGTGGGATACCCCAAGCATTCAAGGGGATATCTAGTCTACCACACTGAAGAACAAAAGGTGTTTGTCGCTCGCCACATTGTCTTCTTAGAGAGCGAATTTATTGAAAAAGAAATTAGTGGGAGCGCGGTAGAATTGGAAGAAATTCCAGAACCTCAAACTACTGCCGAGGACTTAGTAGAACCTCAGGTTTCAATAGAGCCCGACGAACCCACTCCGCTCCGCAAATCTAGTAGGCTTTCTCGTCCGCCTGAGAGATACTATAGGTTTCTTATAGATTGGGATCGAGAGGATTGCATTATCGATGATGATGAGCCTACTAATTTTCAGCAGGCTATCACGAGTAAAGACTCGGTGAAGTGGCTGGATGCTATAAGATCCGAAATAGAATCCATGTACACCAATAAAGTATGGACTTTAGATGTTGCAAAAGGTTTTTGTCAAAGACCAGGATTAGACTATGATGAAACCTTTTACCCAGTAGCCATGCTTAAATCCATTCGGATCCTGCTTGCCATTGCTGCCTTCCATGACTATGAAATCTAGCAGATGAACGTAAAAACAGCTTTTCTAAATGGACATTTAGAAGAAAGTGTTTACATGGATCAACCAGAAGGTTTCTTAGACAGTGGGAGCAGCGGAAAGGTGTGCAAGTTGCTTAAATCCATTTATGGATTAAAGCAAGCATCGCGGAGTTGGAACATCTGCTTTGATGAGACGGTCAAAGAATTTGACTTTATCAAAAATGTAGATGAACCATGCATTTATAAGAAGATTGTAGAAGGAGAAGTAGTCTTCCTCGTTCAGTACGTCGACGACATACTGCTGATAGGGAATGATATCCCTATGCTACAATCAGTAAAGCTCTTCTTGTCACAGAAATTCTCCAAGAAAGAATTGTTGGATATATGTATGCCCTAGAGGCCATTATATGATAGTGGATGTATTTATACATGTATATATATACAAAGGACTTTCTTGCTCGACATGATAGTATGCTATCTGGTTACTTTTTATCTGACATGTTCACTTGATCATACTTTTATTCATTTGTACATGTTGATAAAGCCCTGAGGATATTTGCTTGACTACTGTGATTATGATGCAGATCATACTAGTGGGACATGTATAGTTTATAAGCATATCCTGAAATGTCCCTAGTCGTAGGTGTATCGAGACGGGGCATCGATATTCCAGAGTAGAGTAGCGTATATGATAGTAGACCCATATGATGGGCGATGGATGTTCCCATATCCATTGATGGTAGACATCAAGATCATATGCGAGTGCTCAGTAGAGACCGGGTACTCTGGACGGACTCGCCGAGAACTCCTATATGGTATTATATCTATCGTCGGATAGCAGTTATCAGGTGACACTGATACAGGTTAGTCTGTAGACCGGAGATCGTCATAGAGTCTCACGTGTTCTCCCATTGTGCTTTGATTTCCACCCTACCACGGCTGTGCTGAGTCGTGCAAACAGGTGGCTTTTGGGTACAGTCCCATGACATGTGGAGGAAATAAGCGATAGAAGGGGTTTCGTCTCTCCCGGTATTGGGGGTTGATGTTGCGCTATGCTCGATTGGCTATATCAATAAGTCCCTGGCCAGGGCTGTTGAGATTTACTGATAAGTGTTATCGGTAGTTTCTCGGTCCGATTATAGACCATACATCGGCATGACTTATTGAGTTATTGGGGTCGACGATGCCATCCCTAGACTTGATATGCAGTATATCTGACGAAGAGACCGGACTGTACGGTAGCGTTGCCAGTTGGCTCGACAGGAGTTTTGACAGGTTCGCTTGTTTTCTTCTGATCGCTCAATACCCGGGTCGCCGTTACGTTTAGCTGACCTCTTGCGACTTGGGGGCGCTTGATATGATCATCACCCACTGCCGGCGTATTGACGAGTCTTAGAGTCCCACAGAGGAGTTTCCTAGCCCAGGAGAAACGATGTAGTGTACATATGAGATATGCGCAGGGACCCGATTAAATGCGCGTATGTGATACCGTATATTAATCGGGCGTTTACTATTGGTCGGGTCGTATGTGATATGACCGGTTTGTTAAATCAAGTGTTGATTTAACATTGACTTTTAGCTCACTTCTTTTAAACCTTTTTCTTTATTGTATGCATGCATGTATGCATATGTTTATGTTGATGCACATGTTGATGTGCATGCACACATACATGCATACACTTATGTGTATCATGGTTGTTGATACACTAGTGGTGGCAATGCAAGACTCACATGGAATTATTTATCTTTATATTTATTTTTGAGTTAACGGAAAATAGAATTAATTCATTGTTGATATTTATGCTTCATTCTTCACTTAACCTTGAATTAACCATGAGTTAATTTTCTATGGCTCTCTTTTCTCCAAAGTAAATATCTAGATATTTATTAACCCATGGTTTGGGATGAGAGTGGAAATTATATATAATTTCTATTCTCATTTTTATTGATGATGATTATCATAGATTGAGCTCTTGAGGTGCCATCATCTTCCTCCTCCTCTCTCTTGCTCTCTTGACTTAGCTAGTGAGTGAGATAGTGATAAAGTTAGGCTTTTGAAGTGAGAAAAAAAACCATATTATCATTCTACACTAGTCAAGCCAATTAGTTTAGGGTGTTAGCTTCATCTTCATCTTTTGATCAAGTGGAGCTAGGAGCTTGGACAAAAAGGACTCCGTGTGGATCATCATGGACTCAGAAGATCACAAGCAACCCCGTTCCAACTCTCAAGTAGCCAAGGAGTCAAGCAAAGAGAACTACAAAGGTTGTATTCTCTTTACTTAGTGTTATATTACTTGTAGTATGTGATACTACTTCATATGTTACTTTAAATTTCTAGTTTGATCCTAGGTTAGTTTTCTTAGCACCCTAAAAATTTTAATTGTAGCATTTTTGATGCATTACAAACCCTTGTGAGGTGCTAAGTAAACACAACAGTGGTATCAGAGGCAAGCTAGAGTATTAGAGTAACCTAGACGACGTTAAAACACTTTGAACGAACATCGATGCCCGAAAAAACCACTATCTGGAAATTTTTCAAAATGTTGGAATTTTTCACATTAAAAATATTCCGAAAATCATGCAGGTAATTTTGTGGACCCTATAGAAGAACGATACCCTAACTCGACTAAACGACCGCGGAACCGCGGCAGAAACCTGCTTTTGGTGGCTGTTTCGCGGCGCCGTTTGTGAGGCTCGGGTAGGCCCTTCTATGGTTGGTCCATAGGTACTATGGCATGCTTCTAGGTAATTTTAATACTACTCAGGTGTTGAGCTTCTCTGTGGATTTTTAGGTCATTGATCGATCGATCAAATGGTTTAACATTGCCTGGTTTATTTGCATATATTGACATGAGATGTTATATGTTGCTGTGTAATGATGTATAGGATCGTCGTGATGAATGGCCGTGGGTTCTATGTGAGATTAGAGTTTTCTTTTCATTCATGTAAAATTAATTTGTATGTAATATTCTTTTATTGGGGCACATCCGGGTTGAGGATGATGTTTCCTTCGATGTATATTATTTACTTTCCCTCATTAGGATAGACCCAAGGTAGGGAGCACAAGTGACCGGGTTCAAGAGTCCAGTGGGAGACCATCTCAAGGAGTCGAGACCGGGGCTCCTAACGCTAGAATTGGTAGGGTCACTTGCCGATCTCGTAGGGGTCTAGGGTGTGGGATTGTCTATTCATCACGACCGTGGAGCCCGTATTTTCTATCGTTGGCTAAATATAAAATACGGAATTCCTAGTATATCTTATATTTTCATATATGTGCTTCTGCTGTTTATATTCTGTGATGTGATCACTTGATATTTCTGAGACGAATGCAATATTATATATGAGATATATAGTAGGTGTTGCTTATGTTTTGCACCTGTGCTAGTCCCGTCCCGGTATGTCGTTAGTTAAGTAATCTAACGGTGCATAACGGAACATTGTGGCGAATGCGGACGGCATAAGCGTACATTGTATTTTCGTTTCTTTTCTGTGTTTAGCTTAAGGACTTAAATGATGGGACTAAATGTAAGGAAAAATAAACCAAAAAGAATGTTGTAGAATCGAATTTAAAAAACCACTCGGCTTTTTGTGAAAAAACTACATTTCAA
Organism: Agapanthus africanus; assembly: GCA_030015575.1. NCBI lineage: Eukaryota > Viridiplantae > Streptophyta > Magnoliopsida > Asparagales > Amaryllidaceae > Agapanthus > Agapanthus africanus. Next base: position 655,755,724 of record JASDDO010000024.1, read on the forward strand.
AATTGCGGAGCTTAAGCCACTCCTTTTGAAAACCGTTTGATTCTACAACGATATCAAGTTCAAAGCGTTAAACGTTTTCTTAAAAGCCATCCGCAACCCTCCATCATTTTAGGAAGTAGAGTACTTAGTATTCGTGCTATGTATGTTGATTATAGTCAAGGCGTAGTGTATGATAGCTAAGTGATGTCTTCCTACACAGCATATGATGCGATTAATCAGGACATTCACATGATTATGTTGATTATAGTCAAGGGTCATGTGGGTGGGTTTGATTAATCAAGAAATGACGGGTAGAACTTGACTAGTACTTATGATATGTTGATTATAGTCAAGGTCATGAGTGCTAGGGGTAAAAACCATATGGGGAGTTTCAAGAGTTGAAATTTGCAATGAGATTGCATACCTTCCATATGATGGTTGGATCCCGATCCCACTGTGAGCAAGAGTTGCTCCCACGAGAGTTTTGCACTTTACAATTAGCTAACCCATTAGGTGTCTAGAAAGGTGTTAAAGAGGATACGCCTGTAGGAAATTGAGGTTTACTTTAATTAGGTGCGTGCGAGAGCACAGGGAACCTCCCTTAAGTACCGACACTTGCCTGGCTGAACGGTTAGCGAAGTTGTAGAATGTAATTAATCCTGGCTAGTTTTCTTTTTAAGGTTTAAAGGAAAATTTGATAAAAGCAGTAGGAGACATCGATTAGATAAGATAATAACCAATCTGATCTTTGCAAGAGCTTTCGCTGAGTGTATTCTTTTCTCTCTCTTAATGGAAGATACCAATGACAAGACTTAAGCTTGTACTAGAGAAAAATAAACTGAATGGGACCAATTATAAAGACTGGCTGAGGAACATTAACATAGCCTTGACTTATGATAAGGTATCATATGTCCTCACGGCTCCAGCCTCGCCCATCCCAGGTCCTAAATCTTCGGTTACGGATAGGGAAGTCCGCAAGACATGGGACGCTGATTGTGCCATGGCCAAATGCCTCGCGCTTGCATCGAAGTATAACACACATCAAAAGCAGCATGAGCAGATGGATGTCTAATCCATTTTTCTCCATACAAAAGAGTTGTATGGGGAGCAATCTCGTGTCTTACGATACGAAGAGTCACGAAAGTTGTTTCAGACGCGGATGGCTCCTGGCACACCAGTAGGTGACCATGTTCTAAAGATGATAGCTCTTATAGAAGAGATTGAGGACCTCGGATGGACAATGGACAACGAACAATATATTGATATAATTCTGCAGTCTCCCCCCCACATTTGCTCAGTTTGTACTTAACTTCAACATGCACAATATGGAGAAGTCACAACCTGAACTCCTCAATATGTTGAAGAGTGCAGAGAGCACGCTGAAATCAGTGAAGACTCCCGCTTTAATTGTTGGGCCATCTTCCTCCTCTCACCCAAAGGCCAAGGCCAAGAGAAAGATGAAGAAGAAACCCGCCAAACCTAGAGGTGGAGTTAAAAAGGTTAAGGGGAAAGACAAGTCCACGGCTGGGGAATCGAGAAAAGGAGAATGTTATCACTGCCACAAATCGGTACACTGGAAGCGCAACTGCACTGAGTACTTGGATCTCAAAAGGAAGAAGCATGGTGATGCTTCCGCTTCAGGTGTGTTTGTGACAGAAAACTGTTTTTCTATAGACTCTGCTTCCTGGGTATTAGATACCGGTTCAGGTTCTCACATTTGCAATTCCATGCAAGGGCTGAGAAATAGCAAAGTTTTGAAGACATGTGACCATACTCTCCGGGTTGGAAATGGTTCCAATGTACATGTGGTTTCAGTGGGAGAGTATCACCTGGGTTGCCGTCAGGGTGTATATTGGTTTTGAACCCATGTTATTATGTACCTAGTATGCTTTGTAATATAATGTCCGTCTCTTTGTTAGATAATGAAGGATATCATTTTGTATTGCAGAATAATGTTATGAACATTAACCTGAATAAAATGTTGGTTGGGTATGGTACACTAAATAACGGGATATACGTCCTAAATCAACACACAGTTTTCAGCATACTGTTCACTGTAAAAAGAAAATTTTCAGATATAAATGAAGCTTTTCTTTGGCACTGTAGACTTGGTCATATTAATGAAACAAGTCTAAACAAGCTACACAAAGATGGATATTTAAACCCCTTTGAATATAAATCTTATGTGATTTGCCGGTCTTGTATCAAGGGTAAAATGACGAAAACTCCATTTACAGGACACGGAGAAAGAGCTACTCAGCTCTTAGCCCTCATACATAGTGATGTATGCGGGCCAATGTCTATACAGGATAGAGGAGGTTTTCCTTATTTCATAACTTTTACTGATGATTTCTCAAGATTCGGTCATGTGTTTTTGTTAAAGCATAAGTCTGAAGCTTTCGAGAAATTCACTGAGTGCAAACTTTAAGTAGAAAAACAAACCGGATTGAGTATCAAGATGCTTTGATCAGATCGAGTTGGGGAGTATCTCAGTACAGAGTTTGCGGACTTTCTAAAAGAGAATGGGATTCTCTCTCAGCTCACTCTTCCTTACACACCACAGCACAACGGTGTGTCAGAACGTCGGAATCAGACCCTATTAGATATGGTTCGTTCCATGATGAGTGATGCTGGATTTTGGGGGCATGCATTGGAGACTGCAGTGTTTCTATTGAACAGGGTTCCAACCAAAACTGTGTCTACCACACCATATGAGATATGGTATGGAAAGATTCCATCTCTTAAGCGATTTGAGATTTGGGGTAGTCCAGTCTATGTCAAAAAGCAGAATCCGGACAAAGTCGAGACACGGTCAATCATGTGTAAGTTTGTGGGATATCCAAAGAATTCTTATGGATATCTTTTCTACCACAAGGAGGAACAAAAGGTGTTTGTTTCTCGGAATGCCGCATTTTTATAAAATGTATTTTTTACAAATACTGATGACAATGTGGTAGATCTAGAAGAGGTTCTAGAAACACAAGTTACAAATGACGACTTGGTTGAACCGGCTATTGCAACAGAAACAAATGAACCTCAACCACTCCGTAGATTTGGTAGGACTTCTCGCCCACCGGAGAGGTACTACGGTTTCCTCATGATGGTGATAGAGAAGATTGCATCATGGAGGAGGATGATCCTACCAGTTTTCAGCAAGCTATCACGAGTGGAGACACTATGAAGTGGCTGGATGCCATGAGATCTGAAATGGAGTCTATGTACACCAACAAAATATGGACTTTTGTCACGACCCGAAAATACGGAACATGACCGGCACTTAAACTACGAACGTCTCGAGGCGTACGTAATCTAAGTAAACCGAAAACCCAGAAATCCAAACCAAGAAAATAGTAGAGTGCAGGAAAAACCAACTTAAAGTAAGTAATTTCAATAGCATAAGCCGAATTATGCGGTTTTTTAAAACATCAAAAATTTACTGAAAATTTCGGCAGAGTCTCCTTTGTAAATACTGGCCCCCAAACGGGATACAACATGAATAGTATACGAAATCAAGAAAAGGGCATCCCCAAGCGGGAGCTAGCTCTTCGTCAATCGACGGTCACAACCACACAAACAATATAATATACAACGCCAACGGCGAGGATCAAAACTCAAAAGGAAACTCAAAACCACCAGAAAAATAACGAGCGACTCTAAGGTCGAAAGAATAACCAACACTGGTCTCTATCTCAAAAAAATACATGTTTGGTTGATGGAATTTACTAGATACAACTGAATAATATTATACAAGGTAATATGATGGGTACGATACAAGAAAAATCCACCTACTAGCAAGTCACCCGAATGAAACTGAGCCCGCAAAGCCGTAATGAAACCTGTACGGCAAACCTGCAAGAAACTGGGGCACAACGGGGGTGAGTTGCCAACTCGTGAATAGAAAAACATCTACGCACAGAAATCGCATAAATAACGCAATCCTAGGTCAATGATCATAATATATCCTCAAAAATGTATATAACATGCAGCCTATAACAAGGCTAGGGTAAATATCTAACCCGAGTGAAATCTCATGTGCCCGTGTCAGTGCCTCAGGTAGCAATATATCATATGAATGATGTATGAATGCATGAAACAGGATGCTTGTACTGAATAAAACTGGTTTCATAAATCAGTGAGATTTCTGTATTTTAAAAGAAATGAGGTACCATATATGAAATCAGCATAAAACGGTGCCCAGCATCGACACAAAACAAGTGTCCAAATACCTCGATATCTCTGTGTCACAATCTATGTACCTCAAGTCTCAATCACAAAATCTAGGGCGCCGTCAGTCCAGACCGGACCCTACCATCCATCTCAAGACCACGACGGTATCCTCCGGATATCCGACATGTCGGGTAATATCACCGGTAGGTAGTGCTCCCCTGCCAGGCTCACATCGTCATCATCACGTGCTTCTTGCCCCGGGGTACCTTACCGGGTCCACCATGTACCCGAAACGGTTCATCCGTCTCCTCGAATCGGGTCTCGAAATCCATCAGCAAACTCATGGTGGACGACTCATACATCATGGGAAAAACCGCACTTTTATTTAAAAAAAGAGAGAAATCAGTTTATATATGTTTTGCGGTTTTCCACCAAATCCAGAAAATATCATGGAAATCCGAATCATCAATAGCATGTAGAACCATGAATATAAGCATGAGAATGAATAACAGTATGCATGAAGCGACAAGTAATAACTACAATATCTAAGCTGGCATATAAGGTATGTACACTAATATTACGTCAAACTACTGGCTATAAAGCTAAGTTAAGCGACAATATTTTCTAAGGTGTACGTGACATGGCAATTACCGATGAAGATGTGTGTGAGCCGGCAAGTAAGTGTATGTGGTACATACGCATCATCGGTAATGGTGCTGGTGTCCTAACAGCATAATGTCAACAATGCAATATGAAATAACAATGTAAATGTGCGATGCGGAGCGAGCAACCAAAATGAACGGGAGCTAAAAACTAGACGCAACTATAACTATCTGCATTAATCTAATATAAGTCCTACAAATGGTGCCATTTGAAATAACACGAACCGCGGGGTTTTGAAAATAGGGCTACGGTTGTTTTTAAGAAAGGATAGGTCTTTTGAAATATCCGTAGATCCCTTGACCTGTCTTTTAAAATACCCACGATCCGCTAGATTTGAAATAGGTAGGATTCTAATCTAATCTAACAACTACACTAAACTATACGGCTGAACTAACAAGCTGATCTACAGGTAAGGAAACCGCCTATCATCTGAGTCGATACATATACATACCTGTATATATACAGTCGATGATCCCGCCTCAATAATATCATATCCATAACCAGACATCCCAAGTCAAGAGTGCGGATCAATCATCAAAATATAGCTCGTACGTAAATCCGTCGTACGGCATCCCCAAATCTGGGTACGGTCAATATCACATTCATTATACTATTCATCTGATATCCTCTTTATCAAGTATCATGATCGGGGTACTGATCTTCGTCTAGTACAATATTGATACCATCTATGTATGCATGCATGTATGTGAAACACTACGTCAAGGACCCGCTACAACGTCATGACGTATCTCAAATACGAACCCTGCTATATCACCGATCTCACGGCCTCAAATCAAATCTCATCGACTCATCATAAATCCCATGTACTATCATCCTCAATCCGTATGTGAACACATAGTCCCATACCCATGTGAACACATAACTATGTAATCCCGTATAAGCACAAATGAAAGAAGAAAGTATGCAAGTATGGGTGTGTGTGTGCATGTGTGGTGCGACCACTACTCTAGGGTTTCGCGACACTAAATCATCCAAGAACACCAAATATCTATATCATCGATAATATCAAACTAATTATAGTCAAAATATATATATATATATATGTGTGTGTATACTTATTCGTATACATCACCACGAACTGCGGGGGTGCTATACGCCATCCACCCGACTTCTCCCCGTAGATATGAATCTACTCACCTGGTCCTCGCTCGCCGGTGCCGACGTCGCCACGCCCTTACTTGTCGTCTCGAAGTCCACATGGGTACCTACATATCATAACGCACCGTATCGCATTATAATCCGACTCATGAACAAAACGACACATGAAACCCATATAGGTCAAAACCTATGGTTGCTTTCACAAATCAACCCAAAAACCCTCGACGTCGGCATACCAACGTCAAACCATCGAGGAAACCCAAACACACCAATCGTGATTTCAAAACTCACTAATTATATAAGAAATAGGGTTTAGTTCATCAAAACCATAAAATTAAACAATTCGTTTTATTTTCCAAAAACCTAGTTAGCACAAATTCCCATTTCGGTTCAAAACTTGATGTTTTACACAAACTAAATATTTTGACGATTCTAATGGCCAAAATGCTCACTTAATATCATAATTAGGTCATACAAATCACCTCCATATTTTTAATCTCACGAATTAGCATTAACTCAAAATTCAAGTTTGCAACAAATATCGATTTTAACACTTTTCAAAGTAAAATTCACAATTTATCAATTAAGCACGGTTTTGCATGATCAAAGTCGCTAAACAACAAATTAAAATGGTAATAAAGTCATCAAAACCTTAATTACATTTTAAATCACAATTTATATGTATTTCACTAAAACCTAGTTTGCAAATTACATAATTAATACAAATTTAAATTTAACAAAGATATAAACTACCAACTAGATTAGTTTTAGCATAACAACATGTTAAACTACACAATTTTCCCATGATCAATTATAAGAACCCCAACCTAAATTCACAACCCTAATCTAGAATTTTCCAAACCCTCACTTAATAATTTCAACTTGAAATTAGAAACCAAATTAACATTTAACTACTTTAGCTTATGAAAAAAAAACTAACAAATTAACCATTAGATAAGATTATACCTCACAATTTGTAGATCTATCTTGCAAGAATCTTAGCCTCCAAACTTGCTTCCATGCTCCAAGATCCACACTAGATTGGTTAAAGAATAATGGGTAATTGTTGGATTTGGGATTTAAGAGGTTTTAATTTGATTTTTTCTTGAATTTTTTGAGCACTTTGTGTTGGAAATGAAGTGGAAAGATTTTGGGGCTGATCAAGGAGGGCCTCGGCCAGATATTGATGTTGGGGGGAGGAGAGAGAGGGAGGTAGAGAAAGTGGGGTGAAGTCAAAGTCAAAGTAAGGTCAAAGTCCACCTAATTCACCCATTTTCTTTTCTTTTCTTTCATATCTTTTCCATTGAAAATCAAGTGGTGAAAACTATGGTGGCTGCTGAATTCAGCCATGGGGATAAGTGAATGGGGGTGTGTGGGTGTGGGTACGGGTGTGGGGTGATGAAAAATGATAAATACAATACCCCAAACATCCATTTACGCTAAAAAAAAGCCTTTTTTCTTCAATAATTTCTAAACCGTTTTGGCAAATGATTTTGTTCCAAAAACCACATGATAAAATTTTATTTAATGTTTTATGTTGCACAAAATTTGTTTCAACTCATTCCAATTTGTAATTTTCCCTAATTAAATGTATTAGTGACGGCTTAAATAATAATAAAATAATAATTTTTTTCAGAAAATTTAAAATTTCACCAGCAGCTCAATAAACACCAAATAATAGCAATTACATAGCTAGAATATGTATATTTAATTTTTATAATAAGATATTTGCATTTTGACTTTTTACAGAAAACCCCCTTATTTTACCGATTTTTCGAAATATCACCGAAACGATTTTCAAAGCGTTACAATCTTCCCCCCTTAAAGAAATTCGGTCCCCGAATTTAAATTCAAACTCCCCCAAATACTAAAACATCTAAGAAAACCCATCAAGTCGTCGGGGCTCCGAAATTGTAAATACATAAAACAAATCGTAGCGCAGCGCATGCGCTTGAAAAATAAGCATATAACTCAAATCAAAACTCCGTCAAGCATCCCGCAATCATCGGAGTCATGGAGAAGACATCAATGCCAAATCCAAATCAAAACCAATATGACATAACTCGAAACTATACATGTAAATATCGAATCTATATATGTAAGTTTCTGAAGGAAATGCATGCCAAATCTCTTTATGTCGCTGTGCACGCGTATAACACTGCACAGTGGCGGACGTCTAACATAAGGAAATAACTATATACATATATACATTTGTTTGAAATGTACGTTCCGCCGTTTTGGAAACAATTTAGAAGGGTCTCCTTATTTTAAACATTTCGTGTCATATCAGACACGTAGGTAAATACTGAGGCTATAGCTCGCTTTTTTTTGGAAATCCCTTCAATAACTATCAATGCATGCAAAATATATTCAGGTACTGTCCTCTGACTAGTCCTGCTCAGTACGAAAACACATAGCAATATCATAAAAACGTACTGCTCTATACGAAATCAATCCCCAAAATATGCACATGAATGCTACGTGCGTCTGGTGTGCACGGAAATCAAAATCCATGAATGTGCCATACATGCGCACAGAAACAACATCTAAGTGCATCGGGTGTGCACGAAACATCTGTCGTAGGCAACATGTGTGCCTGACAGCAAAATCAGGTGCATCTGACATGCACGAAAAATCTCAATTTAGTGTATCTGGTGTGCACCAAAATCGCATCTCAAGACATGCGCTCAACATGCACGAAAATCCAAATCAGGTGCATCCATCATGCACGAAATCATGAAATCCAATATCAAGCGCCGAACGTGCGCAAAATCAATCAGGTGCACAAGGTGCACAAAACAAATATCGAGTATCACAATCGAAATCGAAGCCCAGTGCACACTGCAAGCATATAATAACTATACAGAGTGCAGGAACCAATTCGTGTGCGTGCATACGCACAAAATCAACTCAAATGTCTAAAACCGTAAAATCACAAACATGTGAAACCCAAGCACGAAAACGATATCAAGTGCAACACTGTGCAAAGATCGTAAATCCTCCATCATCAAAATCAAATCATGCGAATAAATAACCAAAAACATCAAAATCAATAATGGCGGAATAGTATCGCTCAAGTGCATCCTCTAAGAATCTCGGGCCAACTGTCGCGGTCACTAATGGGACGTCTCGTCGATGATCATGAACTCTGGCCTGCTGGTGTGCATAACTATGACCACTCCTGGGTCAAGGTCTTCACTGTGAATTACCAATCTTTCGGTCCATCGGCTCATCGGCCCTGTCAGGTATGCTAACGGGGACGATTCCGTTCTAGCACTTCTCTGGTCATCTCTTGGTCAATCATCGCGACCACTCGTAAGACAGCATATCACTGGCGTCGGCCTCTGGCTCTCTGAATGTACGTGACACATCTGATCCTGGGTGCAAGTATCATTGCAGCAGTGTCCTGGAAGGAATCCTGCTCACGGTCTCTTCCATGTCTCGTCTCTGCCAACTGTCCGGAAGTCGTTGTCCTTTCCTATATCTGCATCTTGCTCTGGAACGACTGCATACTCATCGCGACTCTTTCTGGAAGGTAAGTCCAAGTACCATGCCTCGGCATGCGCATCGCCTCTCTGATGTCGGCGGAGTGGAACATCATCTCATCTAGATCTGGTGCGAACTTCTTACTCCACTTTTCTCTAATGTCGTCTGCTTTGGACTCGTCTCGTCGCGGCTGCATGGACTGAGCTCCAACGGCTATCCTCGTATCTGGAGTCTCCCAAGAATGCATCTCACCACCTAGCATCCGAATTAAGTCGAGCCATCCGATCGAGTCGTCAAAACCTCATAATCCTCCAAGAGCTCAACCTCTTGGGCACAGTTTAATAGTATCGAGTACATACCACAGCATCGGTGGTCCAGCCGTAGAAGGGCAAACCCAAGTCTCACTAATGGCGCCGTAGAACTGCCGCAAACCCGAAGGTTCAAAGGCCTTCCCACGGTCATTAAGTCGAGTTAGGGTTTCATTCTTCTAGAGGGACCATAGAATTGCCTGCATGTCTTTCCGAATACTTTAAACTTGGAATAATAGGTTTCTGACATTCGATCATCTCTGTCGACTCCCAACGTCTCCGCGTGAAGTCGTCTCTAGCTGGAATCAATCTACCTGATGACCTCGCATCGGGGTAGGCGAACGATTCACATGTCCTAGTCATTCATCCACGATGACTAGCGACCTTCTATCATCTCTTAGTACAACTCGTTCTGCACTAACTCCAGCATCTGGGGCAATACCTCGTCCTTCGCGGCAATATCTGGCTCGCTCGTCTGCACGCTGAACAGTGCCTCGATCATCAGGAGTAAGCAACACACCAACGGTCATCAAAATCTGGCTGGCCTCCATCATCGGCTCAATTCTCTAGTGTCGACCAGCACCTCCAAGTAACCTCATAAGGGCGATCCGCCAAACGCTCGTGGCGCGGAAACACAGTAAGAAGACACATCTCTGCAATCGTGTCGCCGGAATTTCGCCCTGGTCAGTCCTCGTTCGTGACGAGCTTGTGCTGACCGCAACTCTAGCCGTAGCTCTCCCTGCCGTAACCGTAGCAGCAAAACCAAACTGGTACCGATGAGGCTAGATCGGAAAGAACATAATACTGAACAATGAAATGTACATCCTAAGGCTTCTTAAGTGGAGTAGCGTATCGTAAATATGCCGTGGAACATACCCACGGTACGTCACTCTACTTTAGTCACCTATTCCATCAACCAAGGGTCATCCTACGCTCCGAAGGTTAAAACCTAATGCTCTGATACCAACTTTGTCACGACCCGAAAATACGGAACATGACCGGCGCTTAAACTACGAACGTCTCGAGGCGTACGTAATCTAAGTAAACCGAAAACCTAAAAATCCAAACCAAGAAAATAGTAGAGTGCAGGAAAAACCAACTTAAAGCAAGTAATTTCAATAGCATAAGCCGAATTATGCGGTTTTTTAAAACATCAAAAATTTACTGAAAATTTCGGCAGAGTCTCCTTTGTAAATACTGGCCCCCAAACGGGATACAACATGAATAGTATACGAAATCAAGAAAAGGGCATCCCCAAGCGGGAGCTAGCACTTCGTCAATCGACGGTCACAACCACACAAACAATATAATATACAACGCCAACGGTGAGGATCAAAACTCAAAAGGAAACTCAAAACCACCAGAAAAATAACGAGCGACTCTAAGGTCGAAAGAATAACCAACACTGGTCTCTATCTCAAAAAAATACATGTTTGGTTGATGGAATTTACTAGATACAACTGAATAATATTATACAAGGTAATATGATGGGTACGATACAAGAAAAACCCACCTACTAGCAAGTCACCCGAATGAAACTGAGCCCGCAAAGCCGTAATGAAACCTGTATGGCAAACCTGCAAGAAACTGGGGCACAACGGGGGTGAGTTGCCAACTCGTGAATAGAAAAACATCTACGCACAGAAATCGCATAAATAACGCAATCCTAGGTCAATGATCATAATATATCCTCAAAAATGTATATAACATGCAGCCTATAACAAGGCTAGGGTAAATATCTTACCCGAGTGAAATCTCATGTGCCCGTGTCAGTGCCTCAGGTAGAAATATATCATATGAATGATGTATGAATGCATGAAACAGGATGCTTGTACTGAATAAAACTGGTTTCATAAATCAGTGAGATTTCTGTATTTTAAAAGAAATGAGGTACCATATATGAAATCAGCATAAAATAGTGCCCAGCATCGACACAAAACAAGTGTCCAAATACCTCGATATCTCTGTGTCACAATCTATGTACCTCAAGTCTCAATCACAAGATCTAGGGCGCCGTCAGTCCAGACCGGCCCATACCATCCATCTCAAGACCACGACGGTATCCTCCGGATATCCGACGTGTCGGGTAATATCACCGGTAGGTAGTGCTCCCCTGCCAGGCTCACATCGTCATCATCACGCGCTTCTTGCCCCGGGGTACCTTACCGGGTCCACCATGTACCCGAAACGGTTCATCCGTCTCCTCGAATCGGGTCTCGAAATCCATCAGCAAACTCATGGTGGACGACTCATACATCATGGGAAAAAACGCACTTTTATTTAAAAAAAGAGAGAAATCAGTTTATATATGTTTTGCGGTTTTCCTCCAAATCCAGAAAATATCATGGAAATCCGAATCATCAATAGCATGTAGAACCATGAATATAAGCATGAGAATGAATAACAGTATGCATGAAGCGACAAGTAATAACTACAATATCTAAGCTGGCATATAAGGTATGTACACTAATATTACGTCAAACTACTGGCTATCAAGCTAAGTTAAGCGACAATATTTTCTAAGGTGTACGTGACATGGCAATTACCGATGAAGATGTGTGTGAGCCGGCAAGTAAGTGTATGTGGTACATACGCATCATCGGTAATGGTGCTGGTGTCCTAACAGCATAATGTCAACAATGCAATATGAAATAACAATGTAAATGTGCGATGCGGAGCGAGCAACCAAAATGAACGGGAGCTAAAAAGTAGACGCAACTATAACTAATCTGCATTAATCTAATATAAGTCCTACAAATGGTGCCATTTGAAATAACACGAACCGCGGGATTTTGAAAATAGGGTTACGGTGGTTTTTAAGAAAGGATACGTCTTTTGAAATATCCATAGATCCCTTGACCTGTCTTGTAAAATACCCACGATCCGCTAGTTTTAAAATAGGTAGGAGTCTAATCTAATCTAACAACTACACTAAACTATACGGCTGAACTAACAAGCTGATCTACAGGTAAGGAAACCGCCTATTATCTGAGTCGATACATATACATACCTGTATATATACAGTCGGTGATCCCGCCTCAATAATATCATATCCATAACCAGACATCCCAAGTCAAGAGTGCGGATCAATCATCAAAATATAGCTCGTACGTAAATCCGTCGTACGGCATCCCCAAATCTGGGTAAGGTCAATATCACATTCATTATACTATTCATCTAATATCCTCTTTATCAAGTATCATGATCGGGGTACTGATCTACGTCTAGTACAATATTGATACCATCTATGTATGCATGCATGTATGTGAAACACTACGTCAAGGACCCGCTACAACGTCATGTCGTATCTTAAATACGAACCCTGCTATATCACCGATCTCACGGCCTCAAATCAAATCTCATCGACTCATCATAAATCCCAAGTACTATCATCCTCAATCTGTATGTGAACACATAGTCCCATACCCATGTGAACACATAACTATGTAATCCCGTATAAGCATAAATGAAAGAAGAAAGTATGCAAGTATGGGTGTGTGTGTGCATGTGTGGTGCGACCACTACTCATGGGTTTCGCGACACTAAATCATCCAAGAACACCAAATATCTATATCATCGATAATATCAAACAAATTATAGTCAAAATATATATATATATATGTGTGTGTGTGTATACGTATTCGTATACATCACCACGAACTGCGGGGGTGCTATACGCCATCCACCCGACTTCTCCCCGTAGATATGAATCTACTCACCTGGTCCTCGCTCGCCGGTGCCGACGTCGCCACGCCCTTACTTGTCGTCTCGAAGTCCACATGGGTACCTACATATCATAACGCACCGTATCGCATTATAATCCGACTCATGAACAAAACGACATATGAAACCCATATAGGTCAAAACCTATGGTTGCTTTCACAAATCAACCCAAAAACCCTCGACGTCGGCGTACCAACGTCAAACCATCGAGGAAACCCAAACACACCAATCGTGATTTCAAAACTCACTAATTATATAAGAAATAGGGTTTAGTTCATCAAAACCATAAAATTAAACAATTCGTTTTATTTTCCAAAAACCTAGTTAGCACAAATTCCCATTTCGGTTCAAAACTTGATGTTTTACCCAAACTAAATATTTTGACGATTCTAATGGCCAAAATGCTCACTTAATATCATAATTAGGTCATACAAATCACCTCCATATTTTTAATCTCACGAATTAGCATTAACTCAAAATTCAAGTTTGCAACAAATATCGATTTTAACACTTTTCAAAGTAAAATTCACAATTTATCAATTAAGCACGTTTTTGCATGATCAAAGTCGCTAAACAATAAATTAAAATGCTAATAAAGTCATCAAAACCTTAATTACATTTTAAATCACAATTTATATGTATTTCACTAAAACCTAGTTTGCAAATTACATAATTAATACAAATTTAAATTTAACAAAGATATAAACTACCAACTAGATTAGTTTTAGCATAACAACATGTTAAACTACACAATTTTCCCATGATCAATTATAAGAACCCCAACCTAAATTCACAACCCTAATCTAGAATTTTCCAAACCCTCACTTAATAATTTCAACTTGAAATTAGAAACCAAATTAACATTTAACTACTTTAGCTTATGAAAAAAAAACTAACAAATTAACCATTAGATAAGATTATACCTCACAATTTGTAGATCTATCTTGCAAGAATCTTAGCCTCCAAACTTGCTTCCATGCTCCAAGATCCACACTAGATTGGTTAAAGAATAATGGGTAATTGTTGGATTTGGGATTTAAGAGGTTTTAATTTGATTTTTTCTTGAATTTTTTGAGCACTTTGTGTTGGAAATGAAGTGGAAAGATTTTGGGGCTGATCAAGGAGGGTCTCGGCCAGATATTGAGGGGGGGGGGAGGAGAGAGAGGGAGGTAGAGAAAGTAGGGTGAAGTCAAAGTCAAAGTAAGGTCCAAGTCCACCTAATTCACCCATTTTCTTTTCTTTTCTTTCATATCTTTTCCTTTGAAAATCAAGTGGGGAAAACTATGGTGGCTGCTGAATTCAGCCATGGGTATAAGTGAATGGGGGTGTGTGGGTGTGGGTACGGATGTGGGGTGATGAAAAATGATAAATACAATACCCCAAACATCCATTTACGCAAAAAAAAGCCTTTTTTCTTCAATAATTTCTAAACCGTTTTGGCAAATGATTTCGTTCCAAAAACCACATGATAAAATTTTATTTAATGTTTTATGATGCACAAAATTTGTTTCAACTCATTCCAATTTGTAATTTTCCCTAATTAAATGTATTAGTGACGGCTTAAATAATAATAAAATAATAATTTTTTTCAGAAAATTTGAAATTTCACCAGCGGCTCAATAAACACCAAATAATAGCAATTACATAGCTAGAATATGTATATTTAATTTTTATAATAAGATATTTGCATTTTGACTTTTTACAGAAAACCTCCTTATTTTACCGATTTTTCGAAATATCACCGAAACGATTTTCAAAGCGTTACAACTTTGGACGTTGTACCCTCTGGGTTAAATCCTGTAGGGTGCAAATGGATCTTTAAAAGAAAGATTGGTGTAGATGGGCAGGTGGAGACCTATAAGGCAAGACTTGTGGCGAAAGGATTTTTTCTAAAACCGGGTCTGGACTATGACGAAACTTTTTCTCCCGTAGCCATGCTTAAATCCATTCGGATCCTACTTGATATTGCTGCTCACTATGACTATGAAATCTGGCAGATGGGCGTTAAAACTGCATTTCTAAATGGTGATTTAGAAGAAAGTGTTTATATGGATCAGCCAGAGGGCTTCGTTGAGAGTTGGAGCAGCGGGAAAGCATGTAGATTGCTTAAATCCATTTATGGATTAAAGTAGGCATCACGAAGTTGGAACATCTATTTTGATAATGTTATCAAAGAGTTTGATTTCTTCAAAAATCCAGATGAACCTTGTGTTTATAAGAAGGCTGTAGGGAGAGCTGTCACGTTCCTCGTATTGTACGTGGATGACATTCTTCTGATAGAAAATGACATTCCTATGCTGCAGTCGGTCAAATCATTCTTATCATAAAGGTTCTCTATGAAGGACCTGGGTGATGCCACCTACATATTGGGCATTCGGATCTATAGGGATAGATCCAAATGGTTGTTGGGATTGCCCCAAACCAGGTACATCAACACCATCCTAAAGAGGTTTAGTATGGAAGACTCCAAGCGGGGTGCCTTAACCGATTGCCATGGAGTCACTCTCTCCAAGGACTTTTGCCTAAAGACTGATGAAGAGAGAGCACGCATGAGCATTATACACTATGCTTCAGCCGTAGGATCTATAATATATGCGATATTATGTACACGCCCTGATGTAGCTTATGCACTAGGTGTAGTAAGCAGGTATCAGTCCAACCCAGGGGAGAATCACTGGATAGCTGTGAAGAACATTCTTAAGTACTTGTGAAGGACTAAAGAATTGTTCTTGGTGTATGGTAACGGAGATCTCCAAATTGAGGCCTTTACCGATTCGAGCTTCCAGAGTGATAAAGATGACAGCAAATCTATCTCTGAGTTTGTATTTACCTTCATTGGAGGGGCGGTGAGTTGGAAGAGTTCCAAACAGGATACCGTTGCAAACTCCACGATAGAAGCTGAGTACATTGCTGCAAATGATGCCGCAAAGGAAGCAGTCTGGATGAGGAAGTTCGACTTGGAGCTAGGAGTAGTTCTAACCATTATTGATCCAATACCATTATATTGTGATAATACTGGGGCTACGGCGTTAGCCAAGGAGCCCAGGTCCCATCAGCGATCCAGACACATCCTGAGGCGATATCATTTGATCCGGGAGATAGTTGATCGCCGGAGATCGAGATTCAGAGAGTAGATATAAAGAATAACACTGCGGATCCACTCACCAAGGCCCTCCCTCAGCCGCAACATGAGCGACTTTTTGAGATGTTGGGTATGAAATACGCCAATAACTGGCCTTAGTGAAAGTGGGAGATTGTTAGGCATATGTATGCCCAAGAGGCCATTATATGATAGTGGATGTATTTATACATATATATATATATATATAGAAAGGACTTTCTTGCTCGACATAATAGTATGTTATCTGGTTACTCTTTATCAAACATGTTCACTTGATCATGCTTTTATTCATTTGTACATTTTGACAAAGCCCTAAGGATATTTGCTTGACTACTGTGATTATGATGCAGATCATACTAGTGGGACATGTGTAGTTTATAAGCAAATCCTGAAATGTCCCTAGTCGTAAGTGTATCGAGACGGGGCATTGATATTCCAGAGTAGGCTAGCGTATATGATACTAGACCCATATGATGGGCCATGGATGTTCCCATATCCATTGATGTTAGACATCAAGATCGTATGCGGGTGCTCAGTGGAGACTGTGTACACTGGACGGACTCGCCGAGAACTCCTATATGGTATTATATCTATCGTCAGATAGCAGTTCTCAGGTGATATTGGTACAGGTTAGTCTGTAGACCCGAGATCGTCATAGAGTCTCACATGTTCTCCCACTGTGCTTTGATTTCCACCCTACCACGGCTCTGCTGAGTCGTGCAAACATGTGGCTTTTGGGTACAGTCCCGAGACATGTGGAGGCAATGAGCGATAGGAGGGGTTTCGTCTCTCCCAGTATTAGGGGTTGATGTTGCGCTGTGCTCGATTGGCTATATCAGTAAGTCCCTGGCCAGGGCTGTTGAGATTTAATGATAAGTGTTATCAGTAGTATCTCGGTCTGATTATAGGCCATACATCGGCATGACTTATTGAGTTATTGGGGTCGACGATGCCAATCCTAAACTTGATATGCAGCATATCTGACAAAGAGACCGGACTGTACAGTAGTGTTGTCAGTTGGCTCGACGGGAGTTTTGACAGGTTCGCTTGTTTTCTTCTGATCGCTCAATACCCGGGTGGCCGTTACGTTTAGCTAACCTCTTGCGGTTTGGGGGTGCTTAATATGATCATCACCCACTGCCGGCGTATTGACGAGTCTTAGAGTCCCACAGAGGAGTTTCCCAGCCCAAGCGAAACGATGTGGTGTGCATATGAGATATGCGCCGAAACCCGATTAAATGCGCGTATGTGATACAGTATATTATTTGGGCATTTATTATTAGTCGGTTCGTATGTGATATGACCGGTTTGTTAAATCAAGTGTTGATTTAACATTGACTTTTAGCTCATTTCTTTTAAACCATTTTCTTTATTCTATGCATGCATGTATGCGTATGTTTATGTTGATGCACATGTTGATGTGCATGCACACATACATGCATACACTTATGTGTATCATCATTGTTGATACACTAGTGGTGGCAATGCAAGACTCACATGGAAGTATTTATCTTTATATTTATTTTTGAGTTAAAGGAAAATATAATTAATTCATGATTGATAGTTATCCTTCATTCTTCACATAACCTTGAATTAACCTTGAGTTAATTTTCTATGGCTCTCTTTTCTCCAAAGTAAATATCTAGATATTTATTAACCCATGATTTAGGATGAGAGTGGAAATTATATATAATTTCTATTCTCATTTTTATTGATGATGATTATCATAACTTGAGCTCTTGAGTTGCCATCATCTTCTTCCACCTCTCTCTTGCTCTCTTGACTTAGTTAGTGAGTGAGATAGTTATAAAGTTAGGGTTTTGAAGTGAGAAAACAGACCACATCATCATTCTACACTAGTCTAGCCAATTAGTTTAGAGTGTTACCTTCATCTTCATCTTTTGATCAAGTGGAGCTAGGAGCTTGGACAAAGAGGACTCCGGATGGATCATTGTGGACTCGGAAGATCACAAGCAAGCCCGTTCCAACTCTCAAGTAGCCAAGGAGTCAAACAAAGTGAACTACAAAGGTTGTATTCTCTTTACTTAGTGTTGTATTACTTGTAGTATGTGATACTACTTCATATATTACTTTAAATTTCTAGTTTGATCCTAGGTTAGTTTGCTTAGCACCCTAAAAAATTTAATTATAGCATGATTGATGCATTACAAACCCATGTGAGGTGCTAGGTAAACACAACAAGACTTAGGAGATGCCTCCTACATTTTGCGGATTAAGATCTATCGTGATAGATCCAAAAGGATGCTGGGACTTTCGCAGTCGAGGTACATTGACACTATACTAAAGAGATTTAATATGGATGATTCCAAGTGCGGTAATTTACCCGCTTGTCATGGGATCACCCTCTCCAAAGAGATGTCTCCAAAGACTGATGAAGAGAGGGCTCGCATAGGCATTATACCCTACGCTTCGGCTGTAGGATCTATAATGTATACGATGTTATGTACTAGACCAGATGTGGCTTATGCACTTAGTATGGTAAGCAGGTATCAGTTTGACCCGGGTGAGAAGCATTGGATAGCGGTAAAGAACATTCTTAAGTACCTGAGAAGGACAAAGGAGATGTTCTTGGTTTACGGTAGTGGGGACCTCCAGGTCGAGGCTTTTACCGACTCCAGCTTCCAAAGTGATAAAAATGACTCTAAATCCGTTTCGGGTTTTGTGTTTACCTTCAATGGAGGGGAGGTATGTTGGAGGAGTTCTAAACAGGATATCGTCGCAGACTCAACTATGGAGGCTGAGTATATAGCTGCTAACGATGCCGCGAAAGTGGCTGTCTGGATGAAGAAGTTCATCTCTGAACTTCAGGTGGTTCCGTCCATTGCCAATCCAATACCTTTGTATTGTGATAACAATGGGGCTGTAGCATTAGCGAAGGAACCAAGGTCCCATCAGAAATCCAGGCATATCTTGAGGTGGTATCACCTGATCAGGGAGATCGTGGATCGACGGAAGATCGAGGTGTGGAGAGTGGATACAAAAAACAACATGGCAGATCCATTCACCAAGGTCATCCCTCAAGTTCAGTTTGAGAGATTGTTTGAGATGTTGGGCATGCGGCACGCCAACAACTGAATCTAGTGCAGACAGTGGGTACTCATTGCACCAACTATAGGCCTTAGTGCAAGTGGGAGATTGTTGGATATATATGCCCTAGAGGCCTTCGTTGTATAGGATGCTAAGGGTATGTATGTATAGGACAATCTTGCTCGGTATGATAGTACGCTATTTGGTTTGTCTTTGTCTTAACATGTGATTTATTATACTTTGTATTTCATGTATTGTGATCATATTGATAAAGCCCGTAGGATATTTGCCTGACTACCAGCGTTGTGATGGCAGTCATACTTGTTGGAGCTGGGTAGTCAATAGGCATATCCTTAAATGTCCCTGGTCACATGAGTATTGAGACTGGGCATCGATACTCCAAAGTAGACCGGTGTGTACATATCTAGATCCTGACGAGGGGCGATGGATTGGTCCCGCAGCCATTGGTGATGTGCACCTAAGATTGTATACAGATGCTCACTGGGTGTGAGTACACCGGAAAGGTCTCGTCGAGGACTGACTAGATGGTATTATACCTAGCGTCAGATAGCAGTTGTCAGGTGACATGTGTGCAGATAGTCTGTCGACTTGAGGTCATCATTTGTCTCGTGTGAGTTCCCACTGTGCTTTGATTACTACTCTACTACGGCTCAGAGGAGTCCTGCAAACAGGTTTTAGTTGGGTACAGTCCCAAGCCAGATGGAGGCAGTGAGCGACTGTTAATGATTCGTCTCTCCCGATATAGGGAGTCAATATCGCACAGTGATCGGTTGGTCATTACCATAAATCCCTGGCCAGGGCTGATTAAGAATTACTGGTAGACGGACCAGTGGATTCTCGGATGGACTTGAGCCACACTGACACAACTTGTACGATTATCAGGGGTCTGACATTTTCCACCCCTAGACCTTACATGCGATACTCTCAGATGAACAGACCAGACTGCACGGATATTGTCACGGACAGGATCAGTAAGGGTTACGGACGAGTTTGCTCGTCGGCTTAATTTTCGACATGTACCTGGCTTGCCATTACGTACAGCTAGTGCCACTGATGGACTTGTGGTTAAACCCACTGCCAGCGTACTGTCGAGTCTTTAGAGTCCCACATAGAGGGTTTCCCTGGATCAGGAGAGACGATGTAGAGGCCGCATGGTTTTACGGCAGGGTTTCGATCGCATGCGTGTACTGGCTACACATACTAGTGGACTTTGGTTTAAGCCGGATACTAGTATTATATTATTAGATTATACTTGTCTCGGTGTATCCATAATTTTCGGAATACGGATACGGGTATGTATATACGGTGAGGGCATTCTTGTAATTTTACAAGAATGAGCTTCTAGAAGGAGACGCCTCATTATTGATTTATCCTTTTTCCATAAAGGATTAATGAAGTGGAAATTAGGAGATATTTAAGGAATGGGTTGCAAGCATGGCTTAGTAATTGTTTATTCATTTGGAACTACTATTCAAGCATGGTTACATTTTATGAGACTATTTTATTTCCATGGTTGAATTATTAGCAAAAGACTTAGCCATTCTCTCATCTCATTCTCTACTCATTCTCACAAAAGGTTTCTCTCTCCTAGGTTTTCTTCTCTCCTTCTCCCTCAAGCTCATACACTCACATATGTTGTGAAACAATGAGCTTTGAGATTATTTAGTCCAATACACTTCTTCTCTACTTCTAATTAGTAATCTTCCCTAGCAAGTTAGATCACTAAGTTATCTCTTTATGGTTGGAGCTTGACCATAGGCCCTCAGGTGGATCCATCTTCGATGCAAATGAGACCGGCAATCGAGTTCTTTCGAAGCCAAGAAGAAGCTAAAGAAATGAGATCAAGAAGAAGCTTGAACTAAGGAGCAAGGAACCACTTGAAGACCCGAAGGACTAGACACAAGGGTATAACACTTTAACCTAGTAGTTAGCACTCTCTGGTAAACTAGTTTTGTTAGCTAAGGTTTAATCAAGATCCAAAAAGTGGAATAACTCTATGTTGCAAAGCAAAACAAGATCTTTTGATCTGAGAAAAATCATTTTTAAAGTATTCCGCCTCCCCACGTGCCGTGGGGTATGCTACATAGACTTACATTTGCGGATTCTAGTTATTGTAGTTTTTCATTTCTTTTCTGCTACCGTAAGTGTAATATGTAGGGTATCCCAAATCTAATTGCTATATGTCAACGGAATTTGGGATACACATATTTACTTACGTTGATGATATATGATATTATGTGTTGCTGTGATATGTTATATTGGATCATCGTGAATGAATAGCCGAAAGGTTTTATGTGAGATGAGAGATTTTCAATTTTAAGTCAGGTAAAATTTGTATGTAATATTCTTTTATTGGGACACTTACGGGTTGAGGATGATATCACCATTGATGTATATTATTTACTTTTCCGCATCAGGATAGATCCAAGGCGGGAGCATAAGTGACCGGGTTCTGGAGTCCAGTAGGAGACCATCTCGAGGAGTCGAGACTGGGTCTCCTAACTCTAGAATTGGCAGGGTTGCTTGCCGCTCTCGTAGGTGTCTAGGAATATGGGTTTGGCTATTCATCACGACCATGGAATCCATGTTTATCATTACTGGCTGAATTTAAAACACGGACCTCCTAGTATATCCAATATTTCATATGTTGACTTTTGCTGCTGTATTCTGTGATGTGATCATATAACCGCGTGAGACGAATGCTATATATATATATATGATATATAATAAACGTTGCTTATGTTTTGTACCCGTGCTAGTCCAGCCCCCGCTCTGCCGTTAGTTACATAACCTAACGGTGCATGACGGGGCCCCATGGCGAATGTGGATGGCATAAGTGTACGTTCTATTTTCGTTTATTTTCTGTGATGTTTAGGGAAATATAAATGATGGGACTTCATTAATGAGATTAATTGAAAAAAAGAAACCTAAAGATGTTGTAGAATAAAAAAAAAATTTAAAAAAGGTAGCTCTAGTTCTTGCTTTGCATAGTGGTATTCCTTGATGAATATCCAGCACCTCATTCGATGAAGAAAGAGCCGAGATCCCTTCACCGGGAATGACCTCTTTAGCAAAACTAGCAAATACTACAACCCACTCGGTTTTGATTATATAGCTTCTCTAGTTATTGCTTTGCATAATGGTATTACTTGATGAATATCCAGCACCTCATTCGATGAGGAAAAAGCCGAGATCCCTTCACCGGGAGTGTCCTTTTTCACAAAACTAGCAAGTGCTACAAACACCACTCCTTTTTCAAATCACTAGATTCTACAATGATATCAAGTTCATTACGTTAAAGGTTTTCTTAAAAACCAGTCGTAGCCCTCCGGCATTTCAAATAAGTGCTATTTAGTATTCGTGCTGCATTTGTTGACATTGTCAAGGCGTAGTGTGCGGTAGCTGATTAGTGCTTATCTGCCACATGTGATGCGATTGGATTAGGATAGTCATACAGCTTTGTTGACCTTGTTAAGGGTCGTACGGGTGGGTTTAATTCAATCGTGAAATGACGGGTTGAACTTGGCTAGCGCTTATGATTTTTTGACCTTGTTAAGGTCATAAGTTGCTAGGGGTAAAAACAGATATTGGGAATTTCAAGTGTTGAAATCTGCAATGAGATTGCATACCTTCTATGAGATAGTTGGATCCCGATACCCACTGTGAGTAAGAGTTACTCCTGGGAGAGTTTTCCACTTTACAATTAGTTGATCCAGTAGGTGTCTAAGAAAGGTGTTAACGGGATTATGCCCCTGCGGAAACGAGGTTATTTAATTAGTTCCATGCAAAAGCATGGGGAGACGCCGTCTGAGTACCAATACCTGCATGGACGAACGATTGGCGAACTTGTAGGGTGTAATTAATCCCGGCTAATCTTACCTTTGAGGGTTTGAAGGAAGATTTGATAAAAATAGTGGGAGCCATCCTGATTAGATAAGAAAATAACCAATCTAATCTTGCAAAGAGCGCACGCTAATGCGTTTCCTTCTCTCTCTCTCCAGGTAGCGACCAATGACACGCCTTAATCAAGATAATAATATAGATGTATTGACCGAACCCGCTTATTATACTGAGCCGGGGAACGATGGTTCCGCTCTATCTTATGATTGTCATAAGTCCGAGCAAAGAATAGTAGAATATCAGAATTCCCACGCCACCCGAGCGAAGAAATAGCATGATGATGCATCTTCTTCGGGTGTGTTCATTACCGAGAACTATTTCTCAGTACGCTCTACGTCTTGGGTATTGGATACCGGATCAGGATCCCACGTATGTAATTTGTTACATGGGGTAAAGAGAGATAGAGAGCTGGGAAAAGGTGATAAGTCTCTAACAGTAGGGAATGGTGCAATTGTTGCAGCCAAAGCAATTGGCGAATATCACCTTGTATTACCAAGTGGTAATACAATGATTCTGAACGACTGTTATTACGTACCGAAGATGATGTGCAATATTATATCAGTCTCTTTATTACATAAAGAAGGATATAACGTTGTATTAGAGGATAATGTTATGAACATTTTTCTAAATTGAGTGTTGATTGGGTTTGGTACGTTGTGTAACAGTATATACATTCTAAATCAAACGACGGTTCTAAACGTACAGAACACATACAAGAGGAAAAGTTCATAAATTAACGAAGACATCTTATGGCATTGTAGACTAGGTCATATCAATGCGATAAGACTAGCTAAGTTGCATAAAGATAGATATTTGATTCTGCTCAAATTTACATCTTATGAAACTTGCCAGTCATGTCTCAAAGGTAAAATGACCAAAACTCCGTTTACTGGACACGGAGAAAAGGCTACTGAACTCTTGGGACTGATACATAGTGATGTATGCGGTCCTATGTCTACACATGCCAGGAATGGTTTCTCGTACTTTATTACATTCACCGATAATCTCTCAAGATTTGGACATGTATTCCAGTTGAAACACATGTCTGAAGCTTTTGACAAATTCAAGTAATATAAGAACGAAGTAGAGAACCAGACGGGTAAAAGTATTAAAATCCTTCGATATGATCGGGGAGAAGAATACTTGAGCACGGAATTCCGTGACTATTTAAAAGAGAATAGGATTCTCTCTCAGGTTACTCCTCCGTATACACCACAGCAGAACGGAGTATCGGAACGAAGGAATCGCACCCTATTAGATATGGTGCGCTCTATGATGAGTACTGTTGAGTTACCTATCTCATTTTAGGGTTATACACTTGAGACAGCTGCATACCTATTGAATCAAGTTTCATCAAAATCTGTGCCTAAAACACCAAGAGATATGGATTGGAAAGAGACAATATCTTAAACGAGTTAAGATATGGGGTTGTCCGTTCTATGTCGAAAAGAAAAATCCGGAAAAGCTCGAGGCAAGGTCAGGTCAGTTCCTTGCAAGTTTGTGGGATATCCAAAGAACTCACATGGATATATCTTCTACCACACTGAGGAACAAAATGTGTTTGTTTCTCAATATGCCACCTTTTTAGAAAAGAAATTTCTTGTGAAAGAAATTAGTGGTAAAGAGGTAGAGTTGGAAGAAGTTCCAGCTACACAAACTACAACTGACAATTTAATAGAACCGGAGGATCCAATAGTACCCAACGAACCCCAGCCACTCCGCAGATCTAGTAGGGTTCCTCATCCACCTGAGAGATACTACGGTTTTCTCGTAGATGGTGGGAGAGAGGATTGCATCATGGAAGATGATGACACAACTAGTTTCGAGCAGGCCATCAAAAGTGGAGACTCTATGGAATGGCTGGATGCTATGCGATCTGAGATGAAATCTTTGTACACCAACAAAGTATGGACTTTGAAAGTTGCTCCTGAAGGGGTAAAACCTATCGGGAGCAAATGGATCTTTAAGAAGAAAATTGGTGTAAATAGAAAAGTTGAGACTTTCAAAGCTAGACTCGTAGAAAAAGGTTTTCATCAACTACCAGGTGTCGACTATGATGAAACCTTTTCTCCTGTCACTTTGCTTAAGTCCATCAGGATCCTACTTGCTATTGCTGCATACCATGACTACGAAAACTAGCAGATGGTCGTCAAAACCGCTTTTCTAAATGGTGATTTAAAAGAGAGCGTATACATGACAGAGCCAGAGGGCTTCATAGATAGTGGGAGAAGAGGAAGCGTGTGCAGGATGCTTTAATCAATTTACGGATTAAAGCAGGTTTTGCGGAGCTGGAACATCTGTTTTGATGAAGCTATCAAAGAGTTTGACTTTATCAAAAACGTAGATGAACCTTCTATATACAAGAAGGTTGTAGAGAGTAAGGTTGTCTTCCTCGTATTGTACGTGGATGACATACTCTTAATAGGAAATGATGTTCCTATGCTACACTAGGTCAAGCCCTTCTTATCACACAAGTTCTCCATGAAAGATCTAGGTGATGCCTCCTATATCCTGGGGATTAAGGTCTATTGAGATAGATCTAAACGGATGTCGGGATTGTCCCAATCCAGGTACATAGACACCATACTAAAGAGGTTTAGTATGGAAGAATCTAAGCGTGGTAATTTACCCGCTTGTTCAGGAATCACTCTCTCCAAAAAGATGTCTCCCAAAACTGATTTGGAGAGAGCTCGCATGCAAGGGATACCTTATGCTTCGGCAGTCGGGTCAATCATGTATGCGATGTTATATACCAGACAAGATGTAGCTTACTCACTAGATGTAGTGAGTAGGTATCAATCAGATCCTGGGAAGAAATACTGGACAGCTGTGAAGAACATTCTTAAATACTTGAGAAGGACAAAAGAAATGTTCTTGGTGTATAGTAACTGTGAACTCCAGGTGGAGTCATTTACCGATTCAAACTTCCAGAGTGATAAAGACGACAGTAAGTCGGTCTCGGGATATGTCTTTACCCTCAACGGAGGGGCGGTATGTTGGAAGAGTTCCAAGTAAGATACCGTAGCAGACTCGATGATGGAAGCTGAATACGTCGCTGCCAACGATGCTGCCAAAGAGGCTGTCTGGATGAAGAAGTTCATAGCTGAACTTGCTATGGTTCCAACCATTGAGTGTCCAATACCTATATATTATGATAACAATGGAGCTGTGGCTTTGGCCAAGGAACCCCGGTCCCATCAGAGATCCTGACATATTCTTAGACGGTATCACCTGATCCGGGAGATAGTAAATCGATGGGAGATCGAAGTCAGGAGAGTTGACACGAACGATAACGCAGTGAATCCACTCACGAAGGCCCTCCCCGAGACGCAATTCGAGAGACTATTTGGGATGTTGGGTATGAGATACTACAACAACCGGCCTTAGTGCAAGTGGGAGATTGTTAGGAATATGTATGCCCTAGAGGCCATTATTGTACATTGATGTATGTTATAGTGGATGCTTAGACATATATATAGATGACTTTCTTGCTCGACATGATAGTATGCTATCTGGTTGCTCTTTATCTTAACAGTACACCTGTATTATTATATTGTCTCTCTGATATATGTTGATAATGCCTTAGGATGTTTGCTTGACTACCAGGACTATGATGCGGATCATACTACTGGGACTTGTGTAGTCCACAAGCATATCCTTTACTTGTTCCTAGTCGAGGGGATATTGAGACAGGGCATCGATATTCCAGAGTAGACTTGTATGTACATTTCTTGACCCTGTAGGAGGCGATGGTTGATCCCATATCCATTGGTGTTTGACATCAAAGATTGTACACATGTGCTCATTAGAGAATGGGTACACCGAACAGGACACGCCGAGAACTCCTAGATGGTACTATACCTATCGTCAGATAGCAGTTCTCTGATGACACCGGTACAGGTTAGTCTGTAGACCCGAGATCGTCATAGAGTCTTGTGTGGTTCCCACCATGCTTTGATTTCCTCCCTACCACGACTCAAAGAAGTCATGCAAAAAGGTGGATTTTGGGTACAATCCCGAGTCACATGGAGGCAATAAATGATAGGAGGGGTTTCGTCTCTCCGGGTATAGGGAGTTGATGTTGCGCTATGCTCGATTGGCTATAACAGGAAGTCCCTGGCCAAGGCTGTTGATGAGATTTACTGGTAAGTGTTATCAGTAGTTTCTCGAACCGTTATGAGCCACACATCATCATGTCTTATCAAGTTACTGGGTCTGACAATTCCACCCCTAGACTCGATATGCGACATATCAGACGAAGAGACCGGACTGTACGGTAAGTGTTACTTATAGGCTTCATGAGATTTTAGACAAGCTTGCTTATTGATCTTCTAATCGCTCAATACCTGGGTAGCCGTTACGTCCAGCTAGTACCGCTGACGGCTTGTAGGTGACTGATGTGATCATCACCTACTGCTGGCGTATTCACGAGACTTCAGAGTCCCACACAGAAGTTTCATAGTTCAAGCGAAATGAAGTAGGGCACATATGTTGATATGTGCGGGGGCCTAATTACATACGAGTGTGTGATACCGTATTCTTATCTGGCGGTTATTTGTTATCAGTTAGGTTATATGTGATATAACCAGATTATCGAATCAAGTGTTGATTTGATAATGTGATATACAGATAAATAATATTAGTCGGTTATATGTGATATAACCGGATTATCGAATCAAGTGTTGATTTGATAATGTGATATACAGATAAATAATATTAGTCGGTTATATGTGATATAACCGGATTATTAAATCAAGTGTCGATTTAATAATATGATATATATTTATATTTGATATAATTATATATAAACTAATATTATTAGCTCTCAATTATTTTTGTCATAATATATATATTAATATATGTTGGGCCACCGCAGCGCCCCGGCCGTCTGACTGACGCTAAATGCGGAACAAAAACTTTTTACGAAACCGGCGCCACCGCGACCCAAAATGCCGGATCGTTCCATTAACCGTAAACCAGCAAAATGTAAAATGAGTTTGGAAATTATACCGATCGA
This sequence comes from Agapanthus africanus, assembly GCA_030015575.1. NCBI lineage: Eukaryota > Viridiplantae > Streptophyta > Magnoliopsida > Asparagales > Amaryllidaceae > Agapanthus > Agapanthus africanus. The sequence continues at coordinate 655,784,276 of JASDDO010000024.1, forward strand.
TCCGTGTCCTTCGGTCTTTAATCTCCGCACCAAGCCCCACCCCCCACCCTACCCTGCTGCTGTGCCGACGAAATCTGCTCCCTGATCTCGCTCGTCGATGTGGCACCACGTAATCGAATCTTTATACGGGCTCCCGTCTCGAACCGAGGCAACTCGGACATGAAGTTTGCTAGCCGACATGTCCAAGAATGAAGTAGAGAAAGTGTAGAATATCTTATCTCAAGACACCCTAGTACTTGGGTGGAGGTGAATTGGAGTTGCCAAGGAGATGAACGTGTGAGCGTGGAAAATTTGTGAGTGAAGAAACACTCAAAGGGGCTCGGCCAGAAAATGAATGGGATCTGAAAAAAACTTGCTGGAAAAATGTAAAGATGGGGGGAGAAAAAGATCATCCATCATGAATAATAACCCCCCTTTGTGCTCACTGGAAAAATTATGAGGCTCCAATAAAATGTTAGTGTGTATGAAAAATAATCAACACAAAAAAAACCCTTGCTCAAGAAAACTTGCACAGTTGCAAGAAGGACCCCCTCATAAGGTGCTGGCAAGATTGCGTCACAGGGTACTGGTGACATTATAGGCAGCCCCCCAGCAAAAGAAAACAGCCACCTAGCAAAAGACCCATGCCTCGGTAAATGAAGAACATACCAATCACCCATGCTGTAAATTCACCCCACACATGCTCGAAATTCAGTGCAAAGGATGGGCAAAGGAATTGTCAATGTCAAAGTCAAGGTCAAAGATCACATAAAAGATCGTGGAGGGTGATGTTTAATACGGAAAAAAAAACTGGCAATTCCCAAAATAATCCCGTAACGAATTACGAGATTACACCTCAACTGTAAATACATACTCGCATTTGTATTCCTACCGAATATGAAATGCAATGAGACAAAAATATCCCGACACAATATAATACTAGGGTCCGGCTTAAACCAAAGCCCTCTAGTATTATCCGTCCGATCATGATCCGTGCACAAGTGCACGGATATGATCGAACCCTACCATATTACCATACAACCTCAACAAAGTTTCGCCCGAACTTGGGAAACTGTCTGTGGGGGACTCTAATGACTCATCAATACACTGGCACTGGGTATAACCACCAGCACGTCAGAGGTACTGGCTGTACGTAACGGTTGCCTATGTATTGATCGGAAGGAAAGCTAACGATCGAACTCATCCAGAAACCCTACTGAGCCTAACAGTGACAATATTCGTACATGCCGGTCCGTTCGTCTATGAGTATCGCATATCGGGCCTAGGGGGCTGGTAAACGTCAGTCCCCCAATAGCTGTATAAGTCGTGTCGGAGAGTAGCCCAGAACACCCTGAGATACTACTGGAATATCTACCAGTAAATCTCGATTACCCTGGCCAGGGATTTCGTGTAATGGCTCTCCTAAACACAGCGCGATCTCACCCCAATACCTGGAGAGACGAATCCCTGACGATCCGCTCACTGCCTCTATGTGGCTCGGGACTGTACCCAACTAAAACCTATTTGCACGACTCCTTTGAGCATTGGTAAGGTAGTAATCAAAGCATAGTGGGAACTCACAGGAGACAAATGGCGATCTCAGTTCGACAGACTAACCTGTACACATGTCACTTGGGAACTGTTATCTGACGATATGTATAATACCAACTAGCATGTTCCCGGCGAGTCCTTTTCAGGGTACTCATAACCCAATGAGCACCTGTATACATCTTAGGTGAACCAACTGACACCAATGGCTTGTGAGACCGGCCACAGCCCCTCGTCGGGGTCTCGACCATATACACTAGTCTACTCTAGAGTATCGATGCCCTGTCTCGAAACTCCAACGACTAGGGACACTTTAAGGATGTGCTTATAGACCCAAGTTCCCACATATATGATCGCCATCATACTGCTGGCAGTCAAGCAAGAATCCCATGGGCTCTATCAACATGCAATAGTGAACTAAAGCATGTACATGATGATAAAGACAAACCAGAAAGCATACCATCATCTCGAGCAAGACTGTCATATCGGTATACGTCCTCCCTCAATCATTGCAATCACGTACCTGCGATCCAATAATTGACTTTGAGGGCACTATATCCAACAATCTCCTACTTGCACTTAAGACTAATTATTGCGATGGTGTGTACTCACAGCTCGTGTGATACCGAACATCTAACTCTTTTACTAATCAGTTTCACAAAGCTCGTTTGTAAAACTATTGTGTTCGAGAAATAGTCTTAGTGAGTGGATCCGCCCTGATGTTTCTTTCCATGTCTCTCTTTTTCTCAAGTTCGCGGAGAAAGCCATCTCCAGAAATAAGCAATACCTGTCTTAGAATATGTCTGGATATCTGATGGGACCCAGCTCATAAATGAACTCCAAATCTAGCAAACTTCTTAGACTGTATCGTCAACCGAATTTAATCAGTATCCTGCACTATGCCTCCCTCAGTATCCGCTTGGACTACCTGTTCAAACTACTGCCCCTCGTCAGAGGGAAAACTATAACTCTGACAGTCACTCTGTCATCCGGGTCACCTTGGAAGCCTGGAATGATAACTGTCTCCCGAAGGAGGCTGTCGTTATCAAATCCCTAGAACAACCACTTATGTTCATAATCTACTTCCGAACATTTCTCCAGGATTGGAATAATATATCAACCTATTGCATCTAGTGCAAAAAAACAACACATGATATTATATCCATATCCTATGTGGAGAAACTACTGTGTGACAACCATGGTATAACCTATCGTAGTATAGGAATTTCACTTCCTACTCTGTGTATGTAATCCAAATACAAGGACATCATACCCTACTACCTTCTTAACAGATCCATCCACTATTCTGATGAAGTCAAAACCTATGACTGTCACAGCAGAAATAGATGATCTATCTCTGCTATATCTGCTTTAGTCTATAAATAGACATAAGCTACTTATCCACTACGCTTCCGCTGCTCCCACTGACTACGACAACCCTCTGGCAGAGTCATATACACGTGCACTTCTAAAGCTAGTTTAGAACGACGCTATACTCATCCTCCTGCCGGGTCTCATAGTCTGGAACAGCAGTAATGGCAAGTCTGGGTAAACAAGAACCTCCCTGTCACCATCTTGGAGAATACCGAAGTAACTCTCGGGTGCCTGAGGTTGCCCACCATATCTGCGGAGTGGCTAATGGAATGTTAATACTAATTGAATCTTTAGGTCCTATTAAATTTGCCGTAATCATTTAAGGTTCTGGAATCTCTTCCAGTTCTACCATACTCCCACTACTATTTTCTGAAAAAATCCATTTTGCTAAAACTGTGGCGAGTCAAGAACAATATCACTATTGATCTTCCAGATGGTAGAAAATCAACCATCGTCAAAGCCCGGGTTAACCCACAAACTGTCATTACAGAAACGTGCCTTGTGTTATCCGGAGTCTGGTTTTAAGCATAAGCCAGACAATTCCCCGTACCTTAACATCGTTAAGATACGAACCATTCTATATACAATATAAAAATAGAGGCACTGATTTAATTGGAACCAGATTCAAATCATGCAGCTGTCTCCAGTGCATGTTAACTAAATGGAGAGAGGACGATCAGCATTACTCAACTTAGGAGTGTATCCAATTATGAGTAACCTGAAAGAGAAACAAGTTTCTCAAAACCATTACTATCAACTGAATACCAAACACAACTATCTACATCTTCGATCATCTTGAAGAATCCCAGCACTTGCAACATCTGGTTCTCTACTTTATTCTTTTACCTATAACTTCTCAAAACTTAGATCTTGTATTTGTACGAAACACTTGTCTAAAACTTGAGAAGTCACAAGTAAACAGAATACAGTACGAGGACCAACCCCTTTGTCCTAATGGACACTGGACAATATACAATACTTTGTATAAGTCCCCTGAGTTGAATAACTCAAACTCTGTGCATCGTAGGTTGAAAACCGTACCCAGGCGATTTCCTCAAATATCACCAATTACAACAAATTCCGATATAATGAGGATGATCACCTAATTCCCAATAACTTACTCCCACTCATCCTCTATAAAACCATACAGATGTGGGAATCATACCTGGTAAATACATACCCTGGAGCAAGGGTTAATTGGGAAATCAGTTTTCTATTAACAATACACAATGAACCTGAAACATTAAAATATTTCGAAGGGGTATCCGGGTATTCCTAGTAATGCATCTTCCATTATCCAGATTCATGACTGTAGACGTATATTTCGTCGCCATCTCTCTAATTCTCTTTATTTGTCTTTACGCATTACCTTTTGTACACCATCGTTAAGCTTAATGGTTTTCTTCATTCCCTACCATTCAGCACCAGCCTATGGTTTTGGAAGAAGACTATCCAATAAGTGTAATAGGTGTACTCTCCTAATCCTAGGAGCACTCGCAACTTGAGAGAAGGTAAGAATAAAAGACAACTGAATAAACCTTATTCCTATTTCTCCTGAACAAGAATCCATCCTCGAAAAAGTTCCTTCGAGTTCGTATATAACCATACGATGGATTTATCCAATGGAATTGGATGTTCGTAGAGATACGGGGTGTTCTGGAGAAATATAAAGGTGAAGTAGGAGTGGCGATGAAATACGTAGTTTGGTCGTGAATGATAACAGTCGCAATTTACTTTACCCTCTTTCTGATCCCTTTATTTGTCTTTACTTATTACCTTCTGTACACCCAACTTAAGCTAATTGGTTTTCTTCTTTCTCTACCTTTCGGCACCTGCCTATGGTTTGGAAGAAGACTATCCAGTAAGCCTAATAGGTGTACCCTCTCCTAATCCTAGAAGCCCTCACAACCTGAGAGAAGGTAAAAGGAAAAGACAACTGAATAGTCCTATTCAATCGCTCCAGAACCAGAATCCATCCTCGAAGAAATTCCTTCGAGTTCGTATATAACCATATGATGGATTTATCCAATGGAATTGGATGTTCGTAATAATACGGGGTGTTCTGGAGAAACTCAAGAGGTAAAAGAAAGAGTGGCAATGATGTATGCAATTCAGACAATCCAAAAGCCAGTGTTTTAAGAAAGTTCGGTCAACTTGGTCACTGAGTTATAGTCTAGGGTCGGGTCATGGTCGCAGTCAAAGAGAGAAAGAGTAGAAACACTCTGTGTGCACTCTAACCTAGATCAGAATGGTTAATCAGTTTATCTAATCAGGAAACCTCCCACTGTTTTCTCAATTTCTCCTCCAAGCCTGAAAGAAGAATTAGTCGGGGTCACCCGAGGAGTAAACCAACTCATCAGTGGGAATCGGGATCCAACTATCATAGCATGACAACTTGATGGAAGCCACTCAAGTTACCATACTCCAGAAGGTATGCGCATGCCTGGCAAGTTTCCTGTATGTTTGAAACTCCCGATATGATTTTTACCCCTAACGACTTCATGGCCTTGATAAAGACCAACGTGCCATAAGTCGCTAGTCAAGTTCAACCCTTCATTATCCAAGATTGATCTAAACCCACCCGCACAAGGCCTTGATAGAGACCAACATGACTGTGCGGCTGTCCTAGATAATCGCATATCCATGCTACAGACAAGTATCACGCAGCTACCGTACACTATGCCTTGATAGAGACCAACGTACATAGCACGAATACTACGAGATACCTATCTGAAATGACGGAGGGCTACGGCTTGTTTTTGGCGAAAAACCTTTAGCGTAATGAACTTGATATCTTTGAAGGAATCCAAGTGGTTTTATAAATATACAGTGGCAAAAACTTTTGCTAAAGAGGTCACTCCCGGTGAGGGGATCTCGGCTCTTTCCCCGTCGAATGAGGTGCAGGATATTCCAAACTGAATACCACGATGCAAAGAAAAAAGTAATCGACTATAGTGAAGTTATTACCCTGACGCAAACCTCTGTCCAAGGGGTCGCTCCCAGTGAAGGGATCTCGGCCCTTGCCTCGTCGAATGAGGTGGGGGATATTCATGACCGAATACCACTGTGCAAAACAAAAGAGAACGTCCTTGCAATAACAGCTTTTGAAAAATTGGTTCCAACAACATCAAATATAGGTTTGTTTTCCTTGCATTGATAAGAATCAACGCAGTCCTATCAATTGATCACACCAGAAAAGAACGAAAATAAAATGTACGTATATGCCATCCGTATTCGCCACTGGGTCCCGTCATCACCCGTTAGGTTACTTAACTAACGACAGAGCCAGGACTGGACTAGCACGGGTGTAAAACATATACAACATCTACTAGTATATATATCAATATATAATAATCGCTCCAGGTATGATAAATACAACATCACAGAAAAGTAATAAGCATCACAGAACAATACAGATAATCTGGGATCCCCGGGTTTCATAGAGCCGCAGATGAAACCCGACGTTCCCATGGTCGTGTGGATAGCCTGTGCAATAAAAAACTAGACCCCTACGAGCGCGGCAAGTTACCTGCTAAAACCTGAAGCGAGGCATCCCCCTTCAACAACGTGAATGGACCACCCAGCACTTCACGAAATCCGGTAACTTGAGCACACCTCCTTGGGTCAACCTGTACCCCCTACAAGTGCAGCGAATAGCCCGCAAATTCTAGAGTGAAGCCCCCTCCATCTCAACGTCATGAGATGCGGGCCTGTTGCCTTCTAGAACCCGGCTATCCGTGCACCCCACCACGGGGTAATCCTAGTATAGAAAAGAAAATATATAGAACGGGTACATCGACCTCATCCCGGTCGTGCCCCAAAAGAATAATATACAAACAGGCAGTGACGGCAATCCACATGTCGGACGCCCGCCCCGCAATATCAAATGTACAAATAAATCCAAACTGCACTACCCTTGCACAGGAGCTATCCACTACGACAAATCCGCAACATCACAGCACAACACAGAACATCAACGTGAATGTCACGTTCGCAAACCCCTCTAAAGGGACTATAGCGATTAGACAAGTTTTACGATCAAATGACATTCACGGTCGCAGATATAATGTAAGCACTATAAACTAACACATTTAAAATTCCGATCGACAAAACATCCCAAAATGGTCCCCAAGCACAAATCCAGTACTCAAAATAATCTGGGCACAAGCAAAATGTTCCAGAAACCACATTTCCAAGTTGAAGTCCCCAGAAGAAAATTGGTGCAGCGAACCCACCAAAGCGCCGCGTAACCGCGGCAAACATGGGCGTTTGGCCGCGGTTCCGCGGTCTAGTGGTGAGTTTGTGCCACCAAATTTCTTCCAGTGTCTTCAAAAAGCCTGCCTGATTTTCTAAAACACTCAAAATAATTTTTTCGACCAGTTTAAAAAATCGACAGAAACTTCAGTATTGAAATTGCGGTTTCGGAAATTTTGTTCGATCGGGCTTTTAAACATGTTAGAACACGCTAGTAAGCGGTTAATAGTTTGGCTCTGATACCATGTTTGGCCACGGCAGCGCCCTGGCCTTCTGACCGACGCCAAACGCGGAACAAAAACCTTTTACGAAACCGGCGCTACCGTGACCCAAAATGCCGGATCGTTCTATTAACCGTAAACCAGCAAAATGTAAAATGAGTTTGGAAATTATACCGATCGATTCGTGTCCTTCAGTCTTTAATCTCCTCACCAAGCCCCCCCCCCCGCTGCTGCACCGACGAAGTCTGCTCCCCGATCTTGCTCGTAGATGTGGCACCACATCATCGAATATTTATACGGGCTGCCGTCTCGAACCGAGGCAGTTCGGACATGAAGTTTGCTAGCCGACATGTCCAAGAATGAAGTAGAGAAAGTGTAGAATATCTTATCTCAACACACCCTAGTACTTGGGTGGAGGTGAATTGGAGTTGCCAAGGAGATGAACATGTGAGCATGGAAAATTTGCAAGTGAAGAAACACTCAAAGGGGCTCGGCCAGAAAATGAATGGGAGCTGAAAAAAACTTGCTGGAAAAATGTAAAGAGGGGGGGGGGGGGGGAAGATCAGCCATCATGAATAATAACCCCCCCTTTTGCTCACTGGAATAATTATGAGGCTCCAATAAAATGTTAGTGTGTATGAAAAATAATCACGACAAAAAAAAACCCTTGCTCATGAAAACTTGCACAGTTGCAAAAAGGACCCCCGGGCACCCCCCCAGCAAAAGAAAATAGCCACCTAGCAAAGGACCCATGCCTCGGTAAATGAAGAACATGCCAATCACCCATGCTGCCAACTCACCCCACACATGCTCGAAATTCAGTGCAAAATGCCTCGGTAAATTAAGAACATGCCAATCACCCATGCTGCCAACTCACCCCACATATGCTCGAAATTCAGTGCAAAGGATGGGCAAAGGAATAGGCAAAGATCACATAAAAGATCGTGGAGGGTGATGTTTAAGATGGAAGAAAAAAAATTGGCAACTCCCAAAATAATCCCGTAATGAATTACGAGATTACATCTCAACTGTAAATACATACCCGCAATTGTATTCCTACCGAATACGAAATGCAATGAGACAAAAATATCCCGACGCAATATAATACTAGGGTCTGCCTTAAACTAAAGCCTGCTAGTATTATCCGTCCGATCATGATCCGTGCACAAGTGCACGGATATGATCGAACCCTGCCATATTACCATACGGACTCTACAACGTTTCGCCCGAACTTGGGAAACTATCTGTGGGGGACTCTAATGACTCATCAATACATGGGCACTGGGTATAACCACTAGCACGTCAGAGGTACTGGCTGTACGTAACGGTTGCCTATGTATTGATCGGAAGGGAAGCTGACGAGCGAACTCATCCAGAAACCCTACTGAGCCTGACAGTGATAATATCTGTACAGTCCGGTCCGTTCTTCTATGAGTATCGCATATCGGGCCTAGGGGGCTAGTAAACGTCAGACCCCCAATAGCTGTATAAGTCATGTCGGAGAGTAGCCCAGAACACCCTTAGATACTACTGGAATACCTACCGGTAAATCTCGATTACCCTGACCAGGGATTTCGTGTAATGGCTCTCCTAAACACAGTGCGATCTCACCCCCAATACCGGGAGAGACGAATACCCGATGATCCACTCACTGCATCCATGTGGCTCGGGACTGTACCTAACTAAAACATGTTTGCACGACTCCTTTGAGCCATGGTAGGGTAGTAATCCAAGCACAGTGGAAACTCACACGAGACAAATGACGATCTCAGGTCGACAGACTAACCTGTACACATGTCACTTGGGAACTGCTATCTGACGATATGTATAATACCAACTAGCATGTTCCCGGCGAGTCCTGTCCGTGTAACATTTCCAAAAAATAAAATATTATTTTTGGGAATTTTTATAATTTAATATTAATTTTAAATGATTATTTTAATATTTCAGTATAATTAAGTACCAATAAATTGGGAAAAATTTAGAAAATTATAGAAATTACTAGAAAGAGAGTGTTTTATATGAATTATACAAATTTTATGTTTTTACGATTAATTTGACACTAATTTAGTGCTAATCGCGATTAAAAATCGCTAATCGCGTTTTAAGCGTATTTGGGCAAAACATGCACCGTATCTTTTTCTACACTTGTTACATATTTTCCCATGGCTTCCTACAAGTTTTATCATGGTTGATGAGTTATTAGAAAGGGGAAAAGAAAAAAAAAGGAAAAGGATTTAGGATATAATATTAGGTATGGTGAAGAGAGAGAAAGAGTAGGTGAGAGTCAACTAGGGTTTTGAGCCATTCCCACACCATCATCTCATTCATTTCCACTCCCCTCCTCAAGTTGTTGTTGCTGCTGCTTCCCCTCTCTTTCTCCTCCATCATCAACCCCCAAATCTCCATGAAATTCACCTCAAAATCTCACACCCATTTCACAAAAAATGTGCACAAGCCCCCTAGCTACCCAATGGACCAAGAAAGTATTCATTTTGGCGCTATTGAAGATTCATGAGGGTCTATTAAGGTATTTCCTTCTCAATTAGTGTAGTATTTCTTATGCTTAACCCTCATTTCAAGTTTGGAATCGATGTCGGGTAGTTTGGTGAAATTTGGAGATTTCTAGAGAGGGTTAGGGTTAATTTGAGTAGTGTGGTGAACTTGAATCTGTTTGGTGACCTTAAACCCCCCTGCAATGTTTTAACCCAGAACATACACATATACCAAACCTGAAACCAAAATACGGATTTACAGAAACTGAAATGTAGGGTTATGTGAGAACTTAGTAGGTGCAAAGAAATCTGGAGTGACCCGAGACGAAAACTTGAAAAAGTAAATAACTCCAGTGACCAATTTGAGACCATGTGAGACCACCCTGACCAAACGAAAACCAAATTCCTTTCCCAAACCGGCCTGGCCAGAATTTTAGGTGTAGGGGCCGGCCACCTGGTGTGGTAGGGTGTCGGGGTTGTTCTAGTAGCTCATATATATCATATACTACACCCTAGACTTGTTTGCTTACCCTGTTTTGGCCTGAGTCAAAATCTGTGACCACTTTCCCTAGTTGCTGCTTTGAATTGAATTATGGTTTTCCGTATTTCAATTTCTAGATTTTAGTATTTGTGTGTTATCTCGATCATGTGACGTTTGTACGTCTATCCCGAGTGTTATTGGGTTGTTTTGCGAGAGCTAACTATAGGTTCTAACCTATAGGCTTTTAAGCGTGTCGTTTTGGTTTTGGTTTGTCGTTTTGGATTCGATTTGGTTTTAATGCGATGTGATATGTGTAACATGTAGGTACCCCCACGATGATTCGAGACGATGAAGAGGATGAAGGCGACATCGACACTGACACGCAGGATACATGTGAGTAGATTATATCTACGGGAGAAGTAGGGTGGATGGCGTATAGAACCCCCGCAGTTCGATATCTAGTATACTACATATATACTTTATATATATGTATGATAGATTATTGTGTGTCATGGATATTGAGATGAGACTAGGTGTACTATGGTTAGATTAGGGTTTAGAAGTAAACCAGTATAGTTTCCTAGTTGCGAACCCTAGAATAGGTTTACACCCACACACACACATGCTTGCTTGTTATACCTATACCTTGATAACGAGGATAGTCGATGATATTTTGAGATGAGTCGAAGATATTGGGCATCGCGCCATGAGATCGGTGATATATTGTGATTCGTATTTGGGATACGACTTGTGATTTTTGCGGGCCTTTAGACGTGTGTTTCACATACACATTTATATTTATATAGATGGTGTCGATTTGTACTAGACTTAGATCAGTACCCCAGATCATGAGATATGATGATAAGGATACCAGATAATTGATGAGATGAATGTGATATTGACCCGTACCGAGCTTTTGGGATGCCGTACGATGATTTACCGTACGAGCTTTATATTGATGATAGATCCGCACTCATGACTCGAGGATGTCATATGATATTATATCGTACGCGGTACCTTTGAGGCGGGATCACCGACTATTATATTTACATATATATATTATATCGACTCAGATTTAGGTGGTTTCCATTCCCCTCCTGATTGACTTGCTAGTTAGAGCTGTAGATTTGCTAGTAGATGTTAGGCTAGGCCGATGTTATACCTATTTCAAAAACTAACGAATCGGGAGTATTCTTAAATACAGGCAAAGAAATTCTACGGATATTTTCAAAAGACGCATCCTTTCTTAAAAACACTGTAGCCCTTATTTTCCTAAACACCCCGATTCGTCCTCTTTCAAATGGCAAAACAGTATGACATTGGTACATTGATGTAGATACTACACTGTTGTGTTATTATTCACTTGCCGCACATTCTTGCTTTTCGCATCACATTGCATGTTTAAATATGTTATTGTTATATCCAAACCATGCTGTTAGGACACCAGCACCATTATCGATGATGCATATGTTTCACGTACACCTGCTTGCCGGCTCACACACTTCATCATCGATAATTGCCATGCCACTACACTGTAGTACTGTTGCATTCAGGATATATCTTAAAACTGTATTCATTTTAAAAGAGCGGTTTCCATCAAATATGTGCATATTACCATTCCATGTTGCATGATATGCTGATATGCTTACATTTCTTTTATATGTCGCATACATCATGCCTTATGATTATACGCATTGAGATATGTTGTTTCCATGATATTTCTGGATTTGGGAACCGTGGGTATTTCAAAAGAGAGTATGTATTGTTTTAAAAAACCGATTACCCTTGATATGATATTTCAGTTCGTTCATAATGTGTTTTCTCGGTTCTGAGAGCGACATGTGAAACCCGATTCGAGGAGGCGGATGAGGCCGATTGCGGGTACATGGTGGACCCGGTATGGTTCCCCGCGGTGAGAAATGTTTTTCGTGGAGTAGACGATGAGCCTGGCAGGGTTGCTAGTACCTACCGGTGATTGTATTTGAGCTCGGCGGATATCCGGAAGATACCTACCCGAGTCGAGAGATGATATGGGCCGATCAGGACTGACGGAGCCCGATATATGAGGATTTACGTGTCGATGCTGGGCACAGCTTTCATGATGTTTTCGAGTGTCGATGCTGGACACTTCGGTTCCATGATTTTGATGTGTCGCGAGGGACACATGTTGATTTTATCCTCATACTTCCATGCATATGCTTTACGATATTTACATGCATGATGTTTATTGTTATTGGGTGACTCGTGGACGATATCCACATATTCGTAGACTTCATGATACAGTCGACATTGATCATACCTCATATTTAGGATATGTTATTACCTAAGGCACTGGCACGAGAACTTGACCCCACAATCATGTATAGATGTTACATTGCCACCTTATCATGCTTCAGACTTATTCATTTGAGGTTTACATATATATTTGATCGTATTGACCTAGGATTGTGTCATAAATACGATTTCTGCTCTGTGATGTTTTCTATTCATGAGTTGGCAACTCACACCTGTTGTGCCACAGTTTCTTGCAGGTTTTGCCGTACAGGTTCCATTGCTGCTTTTCTGGCACATTGGTTCCTTTCTGGGTGATTGCATTAGTAGGTGGGTTCACTCGCATCGTGACCACCTTTGTATTTATTTATTCAGTTGTATCTAGTAATTCCATCAACCAAACTTGTATATTGTTTCAGACTTAGAAAACCAGTTATGTATTATTTTCGACCTTAGAGTCTCGCGTTGTAGTATTATGGTTTTCATGTTGATTTTGAGTTTCTTTTTGAGTTTTGATCATCGCCCTTCGGCGTTGTATATTATATTGCTTGTGTGGTTGTGACCCTTGTTTGACGAAGAGCTAGCTCCCGCTTGGGGATGCATTTTATCATTTTGTATATATTATTCTTGTTGTACCCCGTTCGGGGCCGTTATTTATAAAGGAAACTCTGCCGAAATTTTCAGAAAAGAATATAGATTTTTTATAAAAAATGCATATTCGGCTTACTTATTTAAAAACCTTGTTTTTAAAATATGTTTTCCCCTCTTCTTAAAAACTAGTTTTCTTATTTACTCTTTAAAATGGTTTTAGATTTCTGGGCTTTTGGCTTACTTGAATTAGATGGGGTCCTATAGACTTTATATGATTCAAGTGCCAGTCATGGGCTATTTCGGGTCGTGACAAAGTTGGTATCAGAGCGCTAGGTTAATCTTGGTTCGAGTCTAAGTTTGACTATGTGGAGCCTAAAGCGTTTATATATATACGGAACTTAGGCTTGACCTTACGGAACTTAGACTTAGTCGGGAGGGTATTATACCCAAACTTTCGTCGCGTAGGTTGACCTTTGGTTGATGGAGTAGGTAGCTTGAGTAGAGTGACGTACCGTACATATGTTCCGCGGCATATTTACGATACGCTACTCCGCTTAAGAAACCTTAGGATATACATTTCCTTGCACAGTATTATATTCATTCCTATGATCTATCCTCGGCGATACTGGTTATGATTTTGCTGCCACGATTACACAGGCAGAGAGAGCTACGGCTAGAGTTGCATCAGCATGAGCTCGTCACGGACGAGGGCTGACCAGGGCGTGATTCTAGGGACATACGATTGCATATGGAGGCGTCGTCTTATTGTGTTTTCGTGGCATGAGCGTTCGACAGATCGCTGTTACGAGATTTCCCGGATGTTCTGATCGGCACCAGAGGATCAGGCTACTGCTAGAGGCCAGCCAGAGTGTGATGACCATTGATATATCGCTTATTCATGATGATTGAGGCGTTGTTCAGCGTAAAGACGAATGAGCCAGTTGTTGCTGCAAATGATGAGATATTGCCCAGACGTTGGAGCTACTGCAGCATGGGTATATACTCACAGATATGATGGAAGGTCACTAGTCACCCGAGGATGAATGACTAGGACATATGGTTCGTTCGCTTACCCCGATGCGAGGTCATCGGATTGATTGATTCCAGCTAGAGACGACTTCACACAGGTTCGTTGGTAGTCGATAGAGGTGATCCAATGTCAGAAACCCATATTCCAAGTTTAAAGTATTCGGAAAGACATGCAAGCGATTCTATAGACCCTCTAGAAGAATGAAATCCTAACTCGACATAATGACCGTGTAGAAGCCTTTGAACCTTAGGGTTTACAGCAGTTCGGCGGCGCCATTAGTGAGGCTTGGGTTTGCCCTTCTACGGCTGGTCCACCGATGCGGAGGTATGTACTCGATACTATTAAACTATACCCAAGATGTTGAGCTCTTGGGGGATTATGGGGTTTTGATGAATTGATCAAAAGGTTCGACATCTTTCGGATATCATATGATAGGATGCATTGCTTGGGAGACTCCAGACACGAGTATAGCCGTTGGAGCACAGTCCATGGAGCCACGAGATGACGTTCCACTCCGCCAACATCAGAGATGTGATACGCATGCAGAGGCATTGATTATGGATATATCTTCCAGAAGGAGTCGCGATGAGTATGCAGCCATTCCGGAACAAGCACTAGTAAAATAGGGGGTTGCCCCTACGGATGGAAATATCCGTAGGGGCATATTTAACTTGGCCCTACGGATTAATCCGTAGGGCTAAAAGGTTGCCCCTACGGGCACTGACGTCCAAGAATAAAAATATTAATTCTTAATTTGGTGTTTGCCCCTACGGAGCTGCAAACAAAGGACCTACGGGTATATCCGTAGGGGCAAGTAAATATCGTTTTAAAATAAAGCCAGATCGAAAAGCCTACGCTCATTTTCTCTCTCTCCCTCAAACGCGCGCGAAAAACCCCAAATCGCCACCGTCGCGTCGCCACCGTCGTTGGGCAGAGTCGCCACCGTCGTCGCCACCGCCGATTTCGTCACCACCGTCGTCGCCACCGTCGTCGCCACCGCCGGTTTCTTCGCCAATTCGCCACCGTCGTCGCTCCAGCCCACCAGCGCACCCGTTCAGGTATAAATCTCGAGGTAAATTAAAGCATTTTTGGATTATTCATGGCTGGGTCTGGGTTGCGCGCGCGAGAGTTGGGTTTGGGCAGGGGCGCGGTGGCGGTCGGGGTCGGGGTCGGGGTCGGGGTAGGGTTAGGGTTGGGTTCGGCTGCTGCTGGGGTGGGGCTGGGGTTAGGGTTACGGTGGGGCTGGGGTTAGGGTTACTGTGGGGCTGGGGTAGGGTTACGGTGGGCTGGGGTTAGGGTTGGGGCTGGGGTTAGGGTTACTGTGGGGCTGGGGTTAGGGTTATGAGAGGCATGTCAGCATATTTATGTGTAATAATTGAGAGGATCAAGCTAAGTTTTATGCAAGCAGTCCCTCAGAATACATAGATAGCTAGCCTTACATTTTAAATTAACATATTCCATAGTTGTCTTAATGGTAAGGCAGATACCCATATTGTGTAAGAGCTGACATTAATACAACCATAGGGAGCTGACAGATTATACATCTCATGTGGCATTAAAATCTATAAATGGACATACGAGATAATGCAAAGAAAGAGCAATAGATCAAGACTCAATCAACTTTCCTATGCTTTATGATTTCAGCGGATAGCTCAAGTTTAGTTTCAACTTTATATTCTTATTTTTCTCTCTTTTTTCTTTAGTGCTTCTTCCTCCTTTTCTTTGAAGAGTCTCTCACAGCGAAATACACTCCAATTGCTGTTGAAGATTTTAGAATGTATCCAGAATTTAAGAAAAAATGTTGTGCCCCTTATGCTTCTGTTATTCAACTCCTTCCATACACTCTGGACTTCTCAAATTTAAAAACTATTAGAAGTGTACTTGTTTATCATACATTGAACACACCATGCATGCTATTTCTTTCACTCCCTTGTGGCATGATATTGATAGTTTATGTGAGAGTAAGACCATAACAAACATAGAAAATATTTCAACTAAGATATGAGAGACCGCTCCTAAAGAAAAACTAAAAGAGGTTAACAATGTAAAGATCAATTCCTATTCATTCTTTCCAATGTATAAAAAAAATCACATTTTTTTAACATTACAAATCTTTGCACAAGCATGCAGCCGCACACAAATAGCCGTGTCCCTAACTAATATGTAACCATGACACATGGCAGATGAGGTGTCTCATAACTCAATATTAGCGATTTCTATGATCACGACACGTGGCAGATGAGGTGTCTCATAACGCTTTATGATATCAGTATCCTATATTTATAGTTTTAATTGTTGATTGTTATAGATGTATACCATTGCAATAATAGTTTTTGGTTGATGAATGCTATTGCAATGTAGGATGATCAGTTCTATCAATCTTGATCTCAATGGTTTAAAATCATGTTACACATACAACACGAATGCACAACAAATGCATAATTAGAGAGCGACTCGAGATATTCGGGTTAAAACCAATATATGATACTCGATGATGATATGAAACCTTCATATTCCCATCGATACCCGTATATGAAACTAAAAGCGCCACTTAGTCCCCGTCTATCGGTTAACATACGTGCGATGCTCGTCGTGACCTAGAACTATACGAAGGTTGTTAAATATCGGACAGTATAGCTCGATACTAACAACCGTCGTATAGTCTACGCGACGAGAAAATTCAATCGTATGGTAACCCATAGATTTGTCCCGTGTGGACAAGTTAAGAATGTATAAAGCAAACGGCTTCATTCACTTGTGTTTTCATCCGTTTCGAGATATTTCGTCGGTACCTTTCCGCTGGTTCTCCGTGTACAAAGATAGATTAGATGTTCATTTCAACGTTGTTTCACAGCTTTGAAATGATTATCTATTCTATTACAGTGTACTCGGAGAACAGCGGGGAGGTGCTGCCGAAATTTACTCGAAACGGTTGAAAGCACAAGTGATGGGCGTTCGCTCTATACATTCTTAATGGGATAGAAGCCTATCCCCGACAGCCGGAACACATACATACAAACGCATAATTAGAGAGCGATTCGAGATGTTCGGGTTAAAACCAATATATGATACTCGATGATAATATGAAACCTTCATATTCCCATCGATACCCATATATGAAACTAAAAGCGCCACTTAGTCCCCGTCTATCGGTTAACATACGTGCGATGCTCGTCGTGACCTAGAACTATACGAAGGTTGTTAAATATCGGACAGTATAGCTCGATACTAACAACCGTCGTATAGTCTACGCGACGAGAAAATTCAATCGTATGGTAACCCATAGATTTGTCCCGTGTGGACAAGTTAAGAATGTATAAAGCAAACGCCTTCATTCACTTGTGTTTTCATCCGTTTCGAGATATTTCGTCGGTATCTTTCCGCTGGTTCTCCGTGTACAAAGATAGATTAGATGTTCATTTCAACGTTGTTTCACAGCTTTGAAATGATTATCTATTCTATTACAGTGTACTCGGAGAACAGCGGGGAGGTGCTGCCGAAATTTACTCGAAACGGTTGAAAGCACAAGTGATGGGCGTTCGCTCTATACATTCTTAATGGGATAGAAGCCTACCCCCGACAGCCGGAACACATACATACAAACGCATAATCAGAGAGCGATTCGAGATGTTCGGGTTAAAACCAATATATGATAATATGAAACCTTCATATTCCCATCGATACCCATATATGAAACTAAAAGCGCCACTTAGTCCCCGTCTATCGGTCAACATAACGTGCGATAATTTATTCTTTTCAACGACAAACGCACACACAAAGCATATACATGGATTTTCTCCTTTGTCAGTAACTATCCCGTTCTTATATTTCTCAATATAGTCAGCATAACCTACAATTTATATGTTATTCAGTCTAACATGGCCCATGAGTACGTCAGAGTTAAGGACTGGATGTATGTGGATTGGAAACAACGTATGCAACCTAAGTTTGTCGCAGGAGTTGCTGCTTTCCTTGAATTTGCACGAGCACATAATAAGATCATAATAGAGAAGATTCTCTGTCCGTGCGATAGATGTGGCAATAAGTACTGGAAGAAGGTAGAATTGGCAGAGCTTCATATTGTAAAACATGGGTTTACTAGACTTTATTCAACTTGGAAATATCACTGGAAAGGAGAAGAATGCAGTACTGCGGTAGAAGAAGGAGAACACGATAATGCGGCAGGAGAAGAAGAAGAATTCGGTAATACGGCAGGATACGGAAATTTATTTCCATCAGAAGAAATGGAGGATATGGTAGAGGCTGCCCTAGGTGAATCTATTCGTACCGAAGATGACATTCCTTCCGGTCAAGGACCGCGTGCGGATAAATATGAAAATTTTATGAATGATGCTAGGAAACCAATTTATGAGAATGCGAAGTATTCCACCCTCTCATGGTTCGTCCAACTTTTCCAAATTAAGTGCCTAAATGGATGGAGCAACAAGTCATTCACAATGCTTCTTTCGTTCTTGAAAGATTCTATGCCTCCGGGAAATAATGTGCCCGAAAGCTGGTACGAAGCCCAGAAAATGATGTCTGATTTGGGTCTAAAGTGCGAGATGATTCAAGCATGTCCTAAAAATTGCGTGTTGTACCGGAAAGAGAATTCAGATTTGAAAGAGTGTCCAACATGCGGAGAGGCCAGGTATAAGCCGAAAGATTCTGATAAGAAGCCTGATATACCTGTGAAGATAGCACGATATTTTCCCATAACACAGAGGCTACAGAGGCTATTCAGGTGCAAGAACACAGCCGGGGCAATGATTTGGCATCACCGTGCTCCTCCAAGCGAAAATGGAAAAATGAGCCATCCAAGAGATTCACCGGCATGGAAGGATTTCGATAGGAGGCACGCAATATTCAGTAGCGATCTTCGCAATGTCCGGCTCGGACTGGCTGCCGATGGCTTCTGCCCATTCAACTATATGGCTGGAAGTCACAGTACATGGCCCGTTGTAATGATAATTTATAATCTGTCGTCTTGGTTGGCTATGGACCAATCATACTTTATGATGCCTCTTCTTATCGACGGACCAAACTCACCGGGGAACAATATCGACGTCTATCTCCGACCTCTGAT
This sequence comes from Agapanthus africanus, assembly GCA_030015575.1. Taxonomy (NCBI): domain Eukaryota; kingdom Viridiplantae; phylum Streptophyta; class Magnoliopsida; order Asparagales; family Amaryllidaceae; genus Agapanthus; species Agapanthus africanus. The sequence continues at coordinate 655,803,603 of JASDDO010000024.1, forward strand.
TGAGGAGCTGAAAACTTTGTTCATTGATGGTGTAGAGACATATGATTCAAACACAAATACAACCTTCATACTGCGTGCGGCTTTAATGTGGAAAATTAATGACTTTCCTACGTATGGAATGCTTTCAGGTTGGTCCGTACATGGTCACAAAGCATGTCCTCATTGCCATGAACACACAACATCAAAATTTTTGAATTTTAGCAGGAAGGTTTGTTATTGCGGCCATCGACGTTTTCTGCCTCCATACCACCCCTATAGGTTAGACACGGTTCACTTTGATGGTCATCAGGAGCTTCTTGGGCCTCCATCCCTATTGTCCGGAGAGGACGTGACTGCTAAATGGGATGGTTACAATAACGTGACCTTCGGGATGGATCCGACGAGACATGTCAAACCACAATATTGGAACAAGTTAAGCATTTTCTTCGAGCTTCCGTACTGGTCTACAAATTCAGTGCGTCATTGTCTGGACGTCATGCATATAGAGAAGGGAGTATCAGAGCACATACTTAACTTGCTTCTGTGTAAAGACGGGAAATCGAAAGACAACATGAATGCCCGGATGGATCTACAAGAGTGGGGAATAAGAAGTGAACTGCACCCTAAACCGGTAGCGGGTAAACCGGGCAAGTTTGTACTTCCCAATGCCGCTTATCATATGTCACAACCGGAGAAGAAAAGATTCCTGCAGTTGTTGCATGATTTGAAAGTACCCACAGGTTTCTCAGGATCATTCAGCAAGAAAATAAAAATTGTGAAGGGCAAGATCGATGGGCTGAAAAGTCATGACCACCATGTTATCGTGGAGCACCTTCTTCCATTAGCCCTCAGGACTTCTCTCCCCGACTCGGTTGGTCTAGTAATCAACGACCTATGTTGTTTTTTCAGGGAGTTGTGTGCTAAAACGCTGGAGGTTGCGACGCTGGATAAACTAGAAAATTCTATTGCGTTGATACTTTGCAAGTTTGAGCGTATTTTCCCACCGTCATTCTTCGATATCATAATACACTTGACGGTTCATCTTGCAACTGAGGCGAAGTTAGCCGGACCGGTACAATATCGATGGATGTATCCCGTCGAGAGGTACGTGTAATTTTTCGTTTCGCGCAATTTATAAATTTATTTTTGTCATGTATGCCCGTGTTTATTTATTCAACATATTCTCATTAGGTACCTTTACACTCTTAAGAAGTATATACGCAATAAAAATCGACCAGAGGGTTCTATCATGCAAGGTTATCTTCTTGATGAAGCAACCACATTTTGTTCCCGCTATCTGGACGAGAACATTGAGACAAGGCTTAACCGACCACGAAGAATTCAAGACGGGCCATATGGTAAAGCCGAGTATAAGAGGGTAGACACTATGTTTATCAACAAGATATACCGGTTTATCTTGCTTAATTGCGTATGTCTTGAACAAATTAGAGAGTAAGTTCTTTTGGATTAATTGTTATATCTGTGTTTGTGTGTGTATGAAATGACATAATATTAATGTCACAATTATTTGTCGAAAACAGAACTCATTTTAACGAGGTACGTGAGGGGCATCCTGATTGGAACGAAGAGCGTTTGGAAAAATACCATCAGGATAATTTTTGTGATTGGGTCACAGAGCATGTAAGTTATTCGAATTACATTTTATTGCTATCAGTTTTAATCTAAACTTGTATCGTTATGTATTTATCGTAAAATTTGTTTTGTTAGATCCACGATCCGAACTTGTCTGCATCATTTGAGAGTGATTCAAGATATTTAGCTCAATTTCCTAGTATGGAGGTTGCACATTACAAAGGATTTGGTGTCCTTGGATACAAATTCGAAGTTAAGGACATAGAAACATCTAGAATCACTCAGAATAGTGGGATTGCGACGGTAGGATCGGACGGTGTGATTTACTATGGGTACTTAAATTGTATACTCGGCATCCACTATCCCGGACGATCAGAACCCTTTTATATATTCCACTGTACTTGGTACGATCCGCGAACCGATACAGACAGGTGGAGAAGCAGTCTTGGGACTTGGAAAGATGAATATGGATTGACCAGTGTGAACACACTTCGATTTTACGGTCAGGACGATCCGTTTATCTTTCCGAACCAAGCGTTCCAAGTATACTACTCACAGTGTTTGAAGCATCCGGGGTGGAGTGTTGTATGCCGATGGAAACCTAGAGATGTCTACGATGTCCCAGAATACGAGGACAGCGATGAGGACGAAGAAGAGAGAAGGCTTAAAGTGCTCCGACCGTCTGTTTCGAAGGACGGGTTGTCTTCGACCGATCATGAAGTTACGTGGGTTAGAAATGACATCGACGATGAAATCCAAGTAGATATGTATGATGCGCCCACGAAACGAAAAAGGTTATCAGTAATGTTATATTATTACTTCACATTTTACGCTCTAGATCATATATAGTCAATACTTTTAATGATTGTCTAATGCGTCCACGAACCGTTTATCTAGATTTGATGACGATGTCGGGAGCAGCGAGGGGCGGCAGGAGCTCCAGCCGAGGCAGAGGCAGAGGCAGAGGCAGAGCGGTTCTGCCGCCCGGAGAGCTCCGTAGGGAGCTTCAGAGGGCCGGTCTTGCACCCAGATCGGAGACCCCTTCGGATGCCTCCTTCCGTGTGGATTTTGCCACACCTCCAGGTATACTGCACGCATATCCATTTTCAATGTAATATTACAGATATTCATGCATGTTTATGTCAAAATTACTTATATTGTCAATGTTTGATTGTCTAGTTGTTGGTCCTGCGTCCATATCTGGGACAGAGGCCACCCCCGCTCCTCCAGGTATGTTTATATATCATATAGTGTATGTATATTGATTTAGAATGCTATATCATAAATATACACATTCCTTTTTCTCTTACTTAGCAATTTTTATTATTGTCTAGCTGTAGGTGGTGACACCACCGCACCTGCGGGTATGTTTATATGTTCTATAGTGCATGCATATTGATTTAGAACGTTATATTATTGATCTACACATTCTTTTTGCAATTACTTATAAAATCTATTTTTAATTGTCTAGTTGTTGGTCCTGCGTCCACATCTGGGACAGAGGCCACCCCCGCTCCTCCAGGTATGTTTGTATATCATATAGTGTATGTATATTGATTTAGAATGCTATATCATAAATATACACATTCCTTTTGCTCTTACTTAGCAATTTTTATTATTGTCTAGCTGTAGGTGGTGACACCACCGCACCTGCGGGTATGTTTATATGTCCTATAGTTCATGCATATTGATTTAGAACGTTATATTATTAATCTACACATTCTTTTTGCAATTACTTATAAAATCTATTTTTAATTGTCTAATTATAGGTGGTGCGTCCACACCTTCCACAGGGGCCACTCCTGCCGCTTCCATACCCTCCGCATCGTCTGCAGGTTAGTATGAATAAATTTAAAATATTTATTTATTTTACATATGCTATATAGAATAAATATGAACTTCATGGAGATTTAGCGTCGATGTTTATTTTATAGTTGGAGGGGATGCGCCCGGGTCCGGGACCCCGGTTGTTCCTCACCGGAGGAACTATCGTCCCGCTCGTGCTGCTGCTCGGGCCCAGGCTCGTGCGCTAATCACCGGAGGTATATATCACACTTGAATTTTTGTTTAACCTTGATTTCTTAATACAACTTTGTCTTATTATTGATTGTCTTGATATTTCGTGCAGACGCAGGGCCTCTCCATCCCCAGAGGGGGACTCGAGGCCCGAATCAGTCCCATAGGCTGAGGCCTGATAGAGCTAGGGGGGAGGCAGCATTCCCCCTATTTTTTACCCTTGAATATCGCTATACCGGTCCTCATGCCGAGAGGTTCGGCCGGTATTTGGGGGACGAGAGCCGGATCGTGAAGAACTATCCACTTCACGTTGAGTGGGGCGAGCAGCACCAGCGCTCATTCGCCCTCTTCTTTGATCAGGCTCGGGTATGTATTAATATATATTTTCATTTGATCTATCCAATATATTTATTATTAACACTTGCAATCTAATAACAATGTTTTTTTTTGTATTTTCAGTTGGATTACGATTTTCAGCCTGTAGCCGACCCTGATCACTCGGGGAGGGTGCTCGACCTTCATGCTCTGTACAATGGCCTGATGAAGAACATGCAGCCCAAGGTCCGATACAACAGGAATGAGCTGAAGGCCGACTGCTACTCCCTGTGGATAGCGACCCCCGAGGCAGAGAGAGCGGCCCTCCTATCTACTCCGGCGTTTGCGAGAGTCGACGTAGAGACATGGCCTCTATTGTGCGCTTATTTCGACTCCGAACGCAAATAAGTATGTATTTTAAATTTAATTCATTATTTATGATATAATTTATTTCTTTGTGTTTCTTAATTAGAAAACTAAATGTTAATGCGTTGTGCAGAAACAGGCCGCTCAGAATACGGAGAACAGGAAGTCGGCGAAGAGGGGTTGCCCCACTTACACAGGTGGCTCGAGGAACATTACTCGAGCCATGGAGTTATCGGTAAATTAAGAGTTATTCTCTAATATTCTGCAATATTAAGAGTTATTCTCTAATATTTCTAATATTAAGAGTTACTTTCTAATATTGCAGACATCTCGGACCGTGGCGTCAGGTGGTACACCGAGCGTGCTGTCCGCATATCTTGCCGTCCACGGCACCTCGACAGATCCCGCCACGGGCGAGCTTCGATGTCCCGACGTCGCTACCCAGGAGTACTGCGTAAGTGTTAATATTTTTTCTACCCAAATTTGAAATTTTAGTTTTGGAAGGTTCAAGTTTAAATTTTATACTTATACTTTACTGCTTAATGTGGGTGTAGGAGCGGGTGGTTGAGCAGGCCCAGGCCTCGGGGATCGATTTTACCGGACAGAACGATCCGAGGCTGCTGACCCCAGTTCTGGACGCCGCACATGGAGGGCACCACGGAGGTTGGGAGAGAGGCCGGGGATTGGGCCCTAGCAGGGCCCATATGAGGTTGGACTCCACCCCGGCGGTTACTTCCTCCGTCTCCAGTGACCGGCATGTCCATCAGGAACTGGATAGCTTGAGGGCCACCGTTCAGGAGTTGAAGGAGATGCTGGTATATATACTACTTTATAGTAAAATATCATTTCATATTATATACATATCAACATATCCATAATTAGTACGTAGCTTGAGCTTATTTGGTTTTAGACTTAAGTTTGATTAATCATACATACATATGTAATTAAAATAAACAACGGTTTTCCAAACTAGATATCCAAACAGGGTTTCGAAATAACTTAATAATGAAACGAATTCGAATAATACACAGTTCTTACACACGTTATGTCCAGACGCGACAGGGTAGATCGGCCGAGCTTCCACATGCATCTCCTTCGGCTGCGGCTCCGCAAGCTACTACATCGGCTGCGGTTCCGCAGACAGCTCCTGTAGCTCCACCGCCCACTCAGACTCCCGCAGCCGCGGCTCCGCAAGCGACTACCTTGACAGCGGCTGTGCAGACCACATCGCCAGCTCCACATGCCGCTCAGACTCCCTTATATGTAGCATTGCAGAGTGTATTGACCGAGGAGCAGGCGCGCGTTATTCTAACGTTATTCGGAGGTGGAGCTGGACCGAACTAGGGTAGCTTTTTGGTTCTTATTTTTTGAAACATGTATTTATATCACATTGTACTACATTTTGAAACGATATTGATATTGGTTTGTATTTATATCATATTCAGTTTTTGGGTTTCTTTTGTATATTATATATATGCGTGAGATGTGATTATGAATACTGCAATATATGATTTGATTGATGTATATAGTATTGTGCACAGGGCGGGAAAAAATCTAGCAGCCCATTTTTAAAAAAAAAATACAGACAATATGTACCTACGGATTAAGCCGTAGGTACATATGTTGCCCCTACGGAGTTATCCGTAGGGGCAAACTATCAGGAAACCTGATATTTTCCCACCTGATATCAGTGCAGGGTGTTGGGGGTGCCCCTACGGATATGTCCGTAGGGGCCACTGTTTATCCCCTACGGATAAATTCGTAGGGGCAAAATATCAGGTTTCCTGATATTTTTCACCCCGGTCTCAGTGCAGGGTGTTGGGAGTAGCCCCTACGGACTTATCCGTAGGGGCTACTTTATATCCCCTACGGAGGTATCCGTAGGGGTAGAAAAAGGACCTACGGATATATCCGTAGGTATATACAATATATTCAAAAAAAAATTACATATATGATTTTATTACCCCTACGGGGTACTCCGTAGGGGCTATAACACCTACCGAGATATCCGTAGGGGCATGAATTTGTCCGTAGGGGCAAGTTCAGGGCCTCAACTTGCACCTGCGGCCTTTGCATCTACGGGGTCTTTTTTCGCCCCTACGTATATATCCGTAGGGGCAGTGGGTTGCCCCTACTGATAAATCCGTAGGGGCAACCCTTATTTGTAGTAGTGAAGAAATAGCTTTAGTAAAGGACGATGACTTCCGGGCAATTCGGCAGAAAAGAGATTTGAGAGAGACTTTGACAGGACATTTCTGGAATACTATACGAGAAGACTTGGACCCAGGAGCGGTCATATTGCGCACACCCAGCAGGCCAGAGTTCGGCAACGTCGACTAGATAGTTGGCCAGAGATGACCAGAGAAGTGCCAGAATGGAATCGCCCCCGTTAGCACACTTGACAGGGCCGATGAGACGATTGATTGCGAGATAGGTAATCCGCAGAGAAGATAAGGGCCCAGAGACAGAGGATGACAGACCATGAGCTAGAGGCAAGTAGATATCTTGCATTGCTAGCATTGGATGCACCGGCACCTTCCCGACTTTGAAGGAGGATATACCGATGACGGTATTTATGATTTATGATTTTGTGATTCGATTATCACGTATCCGTCACCTTGGATTACGGTATTTTGGGCGATCTATTCGCATGATTTAGTGTTGATGGCTGAGTTCCATGATTTCTGTTTTCGTGCACCATGGTTGCACCTACTGGGTATTTATATTTTGCGCATAGTTATTACGCTTGAGGTATTGATTGTGATTTCATGCCTATTTTATGCCGGTGATTTGATTTATGTTTCCAGCATAGTTTTCATGCACTTTTAGTGTTTTGATTTGATTTGTGTATGCTGATGCGCATGGTTGTGAGCTTATATACCGCGGTATACCTGAATTTGATTGAGCCGTATTGTATATCGTCGATTTTGATTCTGATATTGAGGTTGATTTCCTGCACTCTATGCATTTTATTGGGATTTTCGCACGTGTTGAGCGCATGTTTTTGAGATACGATTTTGGTGCACACCAGATGCACTAAATCGGGATTCCTTGTGCATGTCAGATGCACCTGATTTTGCTGTCAGGCACGCCCGTTGCCCTTGGCAGATGTTTCGTGCACACCCGTTGCACCTAGAAGTTGTTTATGTGCACATATATGGCATATATATGGATTTTGATTTCCGTGCGCACCAGACGCACAGGGTATTCTCACATACATTTTGGGATTTATTCCTTATGGACTAGTTCGTTTTTATAACATTTGCTATTTGTTTTCGTACCGAGAAGGACTAGTCAGAGGACAGTGCCTGGATATACTTTTCATGCATTGATAGTTATCGAAAGGATTTCCAAAAAGAGAGCTATAGTCTCAGTATTTACCTACGTGTCTGATATGATACGACACATTTAAAACAAAAGAACCCTTCTAAATTGTTTTCACAACGGCGGAACGTACATAATAAACCAAAGATATATACATATATGGTTATTTTCTTACAATAGACGTCTGCCACTGTGCCGTGCTATATGCATCGCACAGCGACTTAGAAAAGGTCTGGCATGCATATTCTTCAGTTATTTACATGTATAACTTTGATATATATATCATATTGATTTTGTTTTGGATTTGACAGATGTGTCTTTACCATGACTCCGATGATTGCAGGATGCTTGACAGAGTTTTGTTTCTGAGTGATCTGCTCATTGTTCTTACGCATGCATTGCGCTACGATGCGTTTTATGTATTGATGATTTCGGAGCCCCGACGACATGGACTTTTACTGAAATGTTTTAGAATTTGGGGGTTTAAATTTCAATTTCAATTTGGGGACCGAATTTCTTTAAGGAGGGAAGATTATAACATTTCAAAAAAATAAAATATTATTTTTGGGAATTTTATAATTTAATATTAATTTTAAATGATTATTTTAATATTTCGGTATAATTAAATACCGATAAATTGGGAAAAATTTGGAAAATTATAGAAATGACTAGAAAGAGGGTGTTTTATATGAATTATGTAAATTTTAAGTTTTTACGATTAATTTGACACAAATTTAGTGCTAATCGCGATTAAAAATCGCTAATCGCGCTTTAAGCGTATTTGGGCAAGACATGCACCGTATCTTTTTCTACACTTGTTACATATTTTCCCATGGCTTCCTACATGTTTTATCATGGTTGATGAGTTATTAGAAAGGGGAAAAGAAAAGAAAAGGAAAAGGATTTAGGATATAATATTAGGTAAGGTGAAGAGAGAGAAAGAGTGGGTGAGAGTCAAGTAGGGTTTTGAACCATTCCCACACCATTATCTCACTCATTTCCTTTCCCCTCCTTAAGTTGTTGCTGCTGCTTCCCCTCTCTTTCTCCTCCATCTTCAACCCCTAAATCTCCATGAAAATCACCTCAAAATCTCACACCCATTTCACAAAAAAGGTGCACAAGCCCTCTAGCTACCTAATGGACCAAGAAAGTATTCATTTTAGCACTGTTGAGGTTTCATGAGGGTCTATTGAGGTATTTCCTTCACAATTAGTGTAGTATTGCTTGTGCTTAAGCCTCATTTCAAGTTTGGAATCGATGTCGGGTAGTTTGGTGAACTTTGGAGATTTCTAGAGAGGGTTAGGATTATTTTGAGTAGTGTGGTGAACTTGAGTGTGTTTGGTGCCTTAAACCCCCCTACAATGTTTTAACCCAGAACATACACATATACCAAACATGAAACCAAAATACGGATTTACGGAAACTGAAATGTCGAGTTTTGTGAGAACTTAGTGGGTGCAGAGAAATCTGGAGTGACCCAAGACCAAAACTTGAAAAGTAAACAACTCCAGTGACCAATTAGAGACCATGTGAGACCACCCTGACCAAACTACAACTAAATTCCATTCCCAAATCAGCCTGGCTGGAATTTTAGATGTAGGGGCTAGCCACCTGGTGTGGTAGGGTGTCGGGGCTGTTCTAGTAGCTCATATACATCATACACTACACCCTAGACTTGTTTGCTTACCCTGTTTTATCCTGAATCAAAATCTGGGATCACTTTCCCTAGTTGCTGCTTTGAATTGAATTATGGTTTTCCGTATTTCAATTTCTAGATTTTGGTATTTGTGTATTATCTCGATCATGTGACGTTTGTACGTCTATCCCGAGTGTTATTGGGTTGTTTTCAAAGAGCTAACTATAGGTTCTAACCTATAGGCTTTTAAGCGTGTCGTTTTGGTTTCGATTTGGTTTTAATATGATGCGATACGTGTGACATGTAGGTACCCCCACGATGATTCAAGACGATGAAGAGGATGAAGGCGACATCGACACTGACATGCAGGATACAGGTGAGTAGATTATATCTACGGGAGAAGTCGAGTGGATGGCGTATAGCACCCCCGTAGTTCGATATCTAGTATACTATATATATACTATATATATATATATATTTGTATGATAGCATATTGTGTGTCGTGGATATTGAGATGAGACTAGGTGTACTATGGTTAGATTAGGGTTTAGAAGTAAACCGGTATAGTTTCCTAGTTGGGAACCCTAGAATAGGTTTACACCCACACACACATGCTTTCTTGTTATACATATACCTAGATGATGAGGATAGTGGATGATATTTGGATATGAGTCAAAGATATTGGGCATCGCTCCATAAGATCGGTGATATATTGTGATTCGTATTTGGGATACGACATGTGATTTTGGCGGGCCTTTAAATGTTTGTTTCACACACGCATTTATATTTATATAGATGGTGTCGATTTGTACTAGATTTAGATCAGTACCCCAGATCATGAGATATGATGATAAGGATATCAGATAATTGATGAGATGAATGTGATATTGACCCGTACCGGCTTTTGGGATGCCGTACGATGATTTACCGTACGAGCTTTATATTGATGATGGATCCGCACTCATGACTCGAGGATGTCATATGATATTGTATCATACGCGGTACCTTTGAGGCGGGATCACCGACTATTATATTTACATATATATATTATATCGACTCAGATTTAGGTGGTTTCCACACCCCTCCTGATTGACTTGCTAGTTAGAGCTGTAGATTTGCTAGTAGATGTTTGGCTAGGCCGATTTTATACCTATTTCAAAAACTAACGAATCGGGAATATTCTTAAAGACGGGCAAAGGAATTCTACGGATATTTTCAAAAGACGCATCCTTTCTTAAAAACACTGTAGCCCTTATTTTCCTAAACACCCCGATCCGTCCTCTTTCATATGGCAAAACAGTATGACATAGGTACATTGATGTAGATACTACACCGTTGTGTTATTATTCACTTGCCGCATATGCTTGCTTTTCGCATCGCATTGCATGTTTAATAATGTTATTGTTATATCAAAACCATGCTGTTAGGACACCAGCACCATTATCGATGATGCATATGTTTCACGTACACCTGCTTGCCGGCTCACACACTTCATCATCGATAATTGCCATGCCACTACACTGTAGTACTGTTGCATTCAGGATATATCTTAAAACTGTATTCATTTTAAAAGAGCGGTTTCCCTCAAATATATGCATATTACCATTCCATGTTGCATGATATGCTAATATGCTTACATTTCTTTTATATGTCGCATACATCATGCCTTATGATTATACACATTGAGATATGTTGTTTCCATGATATTTCTGGATTTGGGAACCATGGGTATTTCAAAAGTGAGTATGTATTGTTTTAAAAACCCGGTTACCCTTGATATGATATTTCAGTGTGTCCACCATGTGTTTTCTCGGTTCTGAGAGCGACATGTCAAACCCAATTCGAGGAGGCGAATAAGACCGATTGCAGGTACATGGTGGACCTGGTATGGTTCCCCGGGGCGAGAAATGTTTTTCTTGGAGTATACGATGAGCCTGGCTGGGTGGCTAGTACCTACCGGTGATTGTATTTGAGCTCGGCGGATATCGGGAGGATACCGACCGGAGTCGAGAGATGATATGGGCCGATCAGGACTGACGGAGCCCGATATATGAGGATTTACGTGCGGATGCTGGGCACAGCTTTCATGATGTTTTCGAGTGTCGATGCTGGACACTCCGGTTCCATGATTTTGATGTGTCGCGAGGGACACATGTTGATTGTATCCTCATACTTCCATGCATATGCTTTACGATATTTACATGCATGATATTTATTGTCATTGGGTGACTCGTAGACGATATCAACATATTCGTAGACTTCATGATATAGTCGACATTGATCATACCTCATATTTAGGATATGTTTTTACCTGAGGCACTGGCACGAGCACTTGACACCACACTCATGTATATATGTTGCATTTCCACCTTATCATGCTTCAGACTTATTCATTTGAGGTTTACATATATATTTGATCGTATTGACCTAGGATTGTGTCATACATACGATTTCTGCTATGTGATGTTTTCTATTCATGATTTGGCAACTCACCTCTGTTGTGCCACATTTTCTTGCAGGTTTTGCCGTATAGGTTCCATTGCTGCTTTTCTGGCACATTGCTCCCTTTCTGGGTGATTGCATTGGTAGGTGGGTTCACCCGCATCGTGACCACACTTATATTTATTTATTCAGTTTTATCTAGTAATTCCATCAGCCAAACTTGTATATTGTTTCAGACTTAGAAAACCAGTTATGTATTATTTTTGACCTTAGAGTCGCGCGTTGTAGTATTATGGTTTTCATGTTGATTTTGAGTTTCTTTTTGAGTTTTGATCGTTGCCCTTCGGCGTTGTATATTATATTGCTTGTGTGGTTGTGACCCTCGATTAACGAAGAGCTAGCCCCCGCTTGGGGATGCCTTTTATCATTGTGTATATATTATTCTTGTTGTGCCCCATTCGGGGCCATTATTTATAAAGGAAACTCTGCCGAAATTTTCAGAAAAGAATATAGATATTTTTTTTTAATGCATATTCGGCTTACTTATTTAAAAACCTTGTTTTTAAAATATGTTTTCCCCTCTTCTTAAAAACTAGTTTTATTATTTACTCTTTAAAATGGTTTTAGATTTCTAGGCTTTTGGCTTACTTGAATTAGATGGGGTCCTATAGTCTTCATATGATTCAAGTGCCAGTCACGGGCTATTTCGGGTCGTGACAGTCCGGTGTACTCATAACCCAATGAGCACCTGTATACATCTTAGGTGAACCAACTAACACCAATGGCTTGTGAGACCGAACACCGCCCCTCGTCGGGGTCTCGACTGTATACACTAGTCAACTTTGGAGTATCGATGCCGTGTCTCGAAACTCCAACGACTAGGGACATTTTAAGGATGTGCTTATAGACCCCTGCTCCCACGTATATAATCGCCATCATACTGCTGGCAGTCAAGCAAGAATCCGATAGGCTCTATCAACATGCAATAGTGAACTAAAGCATGTACACGATGATAAAGTCAAACCAGATAGCATACCATCATCTCGAGCAAGACTGTCATATCGGTATAGGTCCTCCCTCAATTATTGCAATCACATACCTGCGATCCAATAATTGACTTTGAGGGCACTATATCCAATAATATATATATATATATATATATATTATGAAGCATGGTTGATTTTCTATTATGAAAATAGAAAAAGAGGTGGAAATAAGGAGATATTTTGGGCATGGGCAAAGCATGGCTTTTATCATTTTTATATTACACTTGACTCACTATTGAAGCATAGTTCTATTTTTTATTTGGAAAAAATGGCATGCTTCAATTAGTAAGGATATTTGTGAGCCATTTTACACTTGGTGTTTTTCCAAGCTCATTTTCCTTAGCCATTTTCTTGAGCTCCTTGCACTCTAGCTCTCTCCATTTTCTTCACCTCCTTCTCCAAGCTCAATCCCTCACATGAGTTGTGAACCATTGAGCTTGTGAGAATCCTAGTGAGAAAACAAAACCCCTACTTCACCATCCTACGCTTGATTAGCAATCATATGTAGTGTGTTTCCTTCACTAAAGAGTTTAGTGAAGAGGTAGCTTGGATTAGTGAAACTTTGGGTAGGTCGTCTTCGGCATGAAGGTCATCGAAGGAAGCTTGTTCATTCTTCAAGTGGAGTCGTAGGGACTACAACCCGGAGCATTTGAAGCGAAAGACTCGGTCTACAAAGGTTGTTGATTATATCCTTAGCTTTGTATTCATTGATATATCATAGTTAAATCATAATCATCTACTTTAAGATCATGGTTTGTGTTGATTAGCACCCCCAAATGTTTTTAAAATGGCATGCTTGAAGCTAGTAAAACCCAGTGGTGGTGCTAACATACACTTTCAATGATTAAAGCAAGTTGACGTAAATTGATATGTCAATATAATGATAAAAGATAATATGAGCGAATATGCTTGATATAAGAATGTGAGGCGGTATAGATGCACAAATACATGTGCCTAGATACGGAAATGAGATTGTTAATGATATGATATGAGAGCGATAAGGATATGACATGAGATATATATATATGTATGTATACATGAGAATAAAAGATGACATGCAGTACAAGACCATAGATCCGTACCCTTATCGATGAATATGACGATGGATCCTTAACCCAAACTTGGTCGCCACCGTACGATGGATTTCTGTACGCAATGAGATATGCTGGATGATTGATCCACGCTCATGATTTGAGGATGATAATCGAGGATTTTGCCACATTGATGCTATGAGGCAGGATCGCCGACGTAAAGATTTCACCTAAACCATAATTATTTCCAAAACCGATGAATCGTATGCACTTTTAAATGGAAACCTCAAGGGACGCTATAGATTTTCAAATGGTGTCTTTTCCTCAAAAACACCGTAGCCCCCATTTTCAAAACTACGATTTGTATCTTTTAAACTGATCGTATGGTTCATGCGTAGTTATGTACCTAGTTATCGTTCATGTTTATGTTGGTTTATCCCTCATGACGTACGTGTTATGTTCCCGGTATTTACCGCTTATTGATATCATCTGCTAGTACACCTGCACTATTACCGATGATGCACATGTTACACTTACACAAATTTGCCGGCTCACATATTCATCATCGGTAATTGCTATGCCACTTGCACAGTGGAATTGCTATATCATGATATTATCCTTAACTGTAAAGCACATTCATTATTCAGCACTATCGTATGACATGCTTGCATGATATACTTGACATGCTCATATTACTTTTCTATGTTGCATACATCGTACTTTATGGTTACATGCATTGAGATGATGTTTTCATGAGATCTCTGGATTTGGGAACCGTAGTTATATTTCAAAGGAAATTGTGTATGGTTTTAAAAATGCGGTTTTCCCTTGATATGATAATTGTGTCCACCATGAGTTTTCTCGGTTCTGACTTTTTTCGAGTACCCGATTCGAGAAGTTGGATGACCCGTTTGTGGGTACATGGTGGACTCGGTAAGGTACCCAGGGGCGAGAAATTTATGGGGATGATGATAAGCCTGGAAAGTGGAGCACTACATACCAGTGATAGTTTGGACCCAGTGGATTATCCGGAGGATACTGACCGGAGTCGTGAGATTGATATGAGGGCCGATCTGAGGATGTGGCGCCTGGATATATGAAGATTTATGTGTCGACACTGGACACGGGTTTCATGATGTTTTCGAGTGTCTATGTTGGACACTCAGGTTTCCATGATATTGATGTGTCGTTGATGGACACACGTGGATGATATCTATATGCATGCAAGAAGATGATTTCAGATGTTTGTTTTTACATATCATTGGCATTGACTCTATTATTGACATATATGCATACATGGTCACCCTAAATATTATAATATTACCTTCATGATATAGTATGACCTAGGAATCACTGTTTATTCGATTTCTACCTACTGATGTTTTCTACTCACGGGGTGGAAACTGTAACACCTTAGGATTTCGATTAGTGTTAATTAGACGATAATGCGGGTTTTCTGTAAAAAAGTTTACCAAATCGGTTTCCTCACATTTTATAACATTTAATTAATAATTTATTGTTATTTGTTATGGCTTGAACACACTTGTGCAAGTTAATGTGAGGGTGTGTTTGTGTTAATCTAGTTTAGTGACCATGACAACTTAACCTAATCCTAATCCTTTGCTTTGCTTTAACCTTAACCTTTGATATTTGTTTGTGTGAGATATTTCCTTTGTGTTTTGTTTTGGAGAGGAGGTGGCATGGTAACTCTTGGTGAGCATTAATGCTTGCATTAATGGTGGAGGTGCACTCACCCTACACTCACCTCTCTCCCTTTTCTTATCACCCTCTCTTCTTCTCACTTCACTTATCTCTTTCTCGTTATTTCTTCATCCCCTCTAAGCCTCAATTGAAACCTTATCGTTTCCATTATAAACCTTCACAAACTTCACCGAATCTTCACCAAATCACATCATAAACCTTGTTTTGCCTCTAGGATCCGTTGGAGCTTGGAAAGATAGGATCTTTGAGCTTTTGTGGTTAGGTAATGATCTCTAAACTGTTAAATAGATGTTCTAGTGTTGTGTATCTGGTTAGTTTTAGTTTATAACACGTAAAGTTTAGTTTCTTGTATATATCGTATTTTTAGTGTCATATTGTGATAAATGTGATCTGCTGTGACCCAGAGTGTGTACTAGAAAATCTAGCAATGTAGTTATGTTGTACCAGAGACCCTAAGCTTTCACCTGAAATACGAACCCCTTCCTATTAGTTTTGTCCGGCGACATGTTAGGTGAGGTCCGGCGAGCTCGGCCAAGTGGGGGAGTTAGGGCTTAGTTCTTTTAGGGTAGCTGTCTGCATCTATTTTAGTATATTTGGTACTGATTGATTTTTGAGTTTTCACTGTATAAAAAATCTGGGATCACTTTGCTTGGTTCTAGTATTACGACTATGTGAGTTACGTTATACGACACGGTTCGTGATCTTGTGTAGCTTTGGCTCTTGGAATGGTTTCGTATTGTCGCTTTGCACATTAGCTACTAAACGAACACTTGAGAGTATGTTTGGAGTTGGTGCGTCGGTCAAACGTAGTTCTTACGTATTATTGGTCGATTGCTAATATGAACTTGTTATATTATTGTTTTATGATCTTAGGGACGCAGGCGAGGACTTCGAACGCTGCGAAGAAGGGAAAGCGAGTGGTTAGCTTTACTTAGCCCAGGATCATCTGTGAGTAGATTTAACTTCTATAGGGGAATCGCCCGCATAGCGTTATGCGTCTGGGCTGGATTATATGACTTGATTATTAGTTACAAGTATTGAACATATAGAGATTGTGCATGAACTTCATTTCATATTATTACTTGTTGTGCTGGTACTTGTACCCTTTGGACACTGCACTATTATTGACGGTTGATGTTGCACGAGCATAAATTGTATGCTACACCGACACCGTCGATAACTGCCATGACACGCACCACACCTA
Organism: Agapanthus africanus; assembly: GCA_030015575.1. Classification (NCBI taxonomy): domain Eukaryota; kingdom Viridiplantae; phylum Streptophyta; class Magnoliopsida; order Asparagales; family Amaryllidaceae; genus Agapanthus; species Agapanthus africanus. The sequence goes on from JASDDO010000024.1 coordinate 655,820,277, forward strand.
TACATACGTGATATTGTATTGGTTAGGAACATTGAGACATGATCCGTAATTCCACTGTGCATATGAGATATAGCATACCTGTATACCTACATGCTTACGCATATACTTGGAGGGTATTGCATCATTATTGACATGTACCCATATGTACCTTGCTATGCTACAGCTACACCTATACCTAAAGGGTATTACATCATTGTTAACATGTATATACACATACCTGGACATAGCTACACCTATACCTTGAGGGTATTACATCATTATTGACAGGCATATACACATATGAGATATAGCTACATGTACATCATGCATACATACATACATACATGTACATCCACTTACCTTGCTAGGGTTACATTGTAACATTTCAGAAAAATAAAATATTATTTTTGGGAATTTTTATAATTTTATAATAAAATATTGAATATTTTAATAGGGTGGTATTATTAAATACCGATAAATTGGGAAAATTTTGGAAAATTTTGGAAATTACAAAAAAAAGAGGGCGTTTTATGAGATTCATGAAATTATGAGAATTTATGATTTATTTGACACTATTTTAGTGCTAATCGCGATTTAAAATCGCTAATCGGACTTTAAGCGTGTTTTGTGCACATATCATTTTCACACTTGTGTTATATTTTCCTACATGGCTTTATCATCATTTTTCATTCTTTGCTTTGGGTTCACTATTGAGGAGAGAGGGAAAATAGAATAGAAAAGAAAAGAAATGGAATATGATTAAAGAATAGAGGTATGGGCATGAGAGAGAGTGAGAGGGGTTACCCTTGACCTTGGACTTTCCTCCTTCATTCCTTCACCCTCATCATCTCTCCCCTCAACTCCCTTGCTGCTGCTGCTGCTCCCCTCATCTCCCTCTTCATCAAACCCTCACAAACACCTCATTTCCCTCATCAAAACTCTATCTCCATTTCATTAAAAAGATGCATAAGCCCTCAAGCAACACACTAGACCAAGAAAGCTTGCATTTTGGACACTTGGGGCAACTCAAGAATTTTCTTGAGTTGCCAAATGAGGTATTTTCTGAACCATTAGCTTAGCTTTCCCATTGCTTTTACATCCATGTTAGATTAGAAATGATATCGTGTGATTTGGGTGAACTTTGAAAATTCTAGTTAGGGTTTAAGGAAATTGAGAGTTTTGATGTGTAATTGAGCTCAGTAGAGGCCACACAAACCGCCTAGTGCTATAATTCAGACCTAAACCAGAGACTAGAACCCTGAAATACGGATTTAGAAACCCGATATCGGATGAATTATGGATTCTGTGAGTGTATTTGGAAATCTGCTAACATTCGGGGACCTGAAAAATTATTTTTCTAGGACAGAGAGATGTGCAGGCACCTAGGAACCGCCACCCAAGACACCGGCCCCTGGATCCACTCTATGGCCGTATATTTAATCTTTCTGGCCGCAATTTACGGCCAGAACATGTTGGATTTGATCCGTGTTGGTTCTGTAGCTTTATCTCCTGTAAACTTGACCCTTGGCATATGCAACTTTGGCTGATTTCACCTAGGGTAGAATCTGGGATTATTTTCTTGTGTTGGCGGATTGTTTTATGACTTGTTTTAACAACGATTTTAGTATATGATATTTCGTTTCCGTCGGGTGGCGTTTGAACGTCAACGACTGGGATTATTAGTCATGTTTGCATGCGAGGCTATAAGTTTTTACCTATGAGCGTAGCGTGTGCCGTTTTTGGTTTTCCGATGTGATTTTTAATGTGCATTTGCGATTGTGTATATGTGTAGGTACCTTCACGAGGGTTTCATACAATGAAGAAGATGAATGCGACATTGACACCGACACACAAAAGAAGCAAGGTGAGTTGATTATATCTACGGGGGAAGTCGGGTGGATGGCGTATAGCCCCCCCGCAGTTCGTTGTGATGTATACGAATACGTATACACACATATATTTTATATGTTGTTTTGAGTTTATTGTTGATAAAGATTGATTCTAGGTATTCTTGGATTGGTTTAGTGTTAGTTGCGAAACCCTAGAGTAGTGGTTGCACCCACACACACGCACACAAATACTTGCATACATTCTTTCTTTTACCTGTGCGTATATGGGGATGTGTATATTTACACATGGGTATGGGACTATGTGTTCATATACTGGATTTGAGGATAGTACTTGGGATATGGGATGAGTCGATAAGATTGGATTTGAGACCGTAAGATCGGTGATATGACAGGGTTCGTATTTGAGATACGACATGATGTTTTAGCGGGTCCTTTGACGTAGTGTTTCATACACGCGCATGCATATGCTTAGATGGTATCAGTATTGTACTAGACGTATGTCATTATCCTGGATCATGATATTTGATAAAGATGATACAAGATGAATAGTGTGATTGATGTGACTTTGACCCGTACCCAGATTTGGGATGCCGTACGACGGATTTACGTACGAGCTATATATTGATGATAGATCGACACTCTTGACTTGAGGATGTCATATTATAGATATTGTATCGACTGTTATACTTTTGAGGTGGGATCACCGACTGCTATATATATATATATATATATATATATATATGTATCGACTCAGACGTTAGACGGTTTCCTTACCTTTTATTTAGCCTGTTAGCTCAGCCCTATAGTTAGTGTAGTTGTTAGACTGGATTTGATTCTTACCTATTTCAAAACTAAAGAATCGTGGGTATTTTAAAAGACAGGCCAAGCGATTCTACGAATATTTCAAAGGACGCATCTTTTCTTAAAAACACCGTAGCCCTTATTTTCAAAACACCACGATTCGTATTATTTTAAAAGGCACTACTGTATGACTTATAATTATGTTAAATGCAGATTCGTTATTATTGTGTTTATTATTCAGCTTCCGCACATTATTGTTGTTCTTTCCGCATCGCATACTTTTATTGTGATTGCATATACCATTATTGATATCATGCAGTTAGGACACCAGCACCATTACCGATGATGTGTATGTTCCATGTACACTTACTTGCCAGCTCACACACATCATCATCGGTAATTGCCATGTCACGTACACTTTAGACAATACTTTTTCATCGACATAGCTTGTTAGCTGGTAGTTTCGACATAATATTAGTGTACTTGCCTTATATGCCAGTTTAGACATTGCAGTTATTACTTGCTACTTCATGCATATTATTATTCTCTGTTATGCCATATTATGGAGTTTTATGCGTATATTCACTGTTTACGTGCTATTTGTTAGTTATATGTATGCCCTAGAGGCCATTACTGTACATTGGATGTATATTGTAGTGGATGTTGGGACATATATAGGTAGGACTTTCTTGCTCGACATGATAGTACGCTATCTGGTTGCTCTTTATCTTAACATGTATACTTTCTGTCTCTCTGATCACATGTTGATAAAGCCCTTAGGATGTGTACTCGACTTCCAGGACTATGATGCAGATCATACTAGTGGGGTCTGGGTAGTCAATGAGTACATCCTTCAATGTTCCTAGTCGTGGGAATATCGAGACGGGGCATCGATATTCCAGAGTAGACTAGCGTATATCTTCTCGACCCATGTGATGGGCGATGGATGATCCCATATCCATTGGTGTTTGACATCGGAGATGGTATGCGGGTGCTCAGTGGAGACTGGGTACACTGAACGGAATCGCCGAAAACTCCCAGATGGTATTATACCTCACGTCAGATGGCAGTTCTCTGGTGACACTGGTACAGCTTAGTCTGTAGACCCGAGATCGTCATAGAGTCTTGTGTGTCTCCCACTGTGCTTTGATTTCCACCCTACCATGGCTCTACTGAGTGGTGCAAACAGGTGGTTTTTGGGTACAGTCCCAATTCACATGGAGGCAATGAGCGATAGGAGGGGATTCGTCTCTCCCGGTATTGGGGGTTGATGTTGCGCTATGCACGACTGGCCATAACAGGAAATCCCTGGCCAGGGTTGCAGTGATATACTGGTAAGAGTTATCAGTAGTTTCACGAATGTTATGGACCTTATGTCGGCATGACTTATCGGGCTATTGGGGTCTACATTTACCACCCGTAGGCGAGATATGCGACATATCAGACGAACAGACCGGACTGTACGGTAAGTGTTACTGGTTGGATTCACAGGAGTTTGAGCGGGCTTGCTCGTCGATCTTCTGATCGCTCAATACCCGGGTGGCCGTTACGTTTAGCAGACCGCTTGCGGCTTGTGGGTGTTTGATATGATCATCATCTGCTGCCGGCGTATTGACGAGTCTTTAGAGTCCTACACAGAGGTTTCCTGGCTCAAGCGAAACGAAATAGGAGCGCATATGAGATATGTGCGGGACCGAGAATAATGCATGTATATGATACCGTATTCTATTCTCGCGATGAATGTATCGAATGGTTGTATGTGATATAACCTAGTTATCGAATCAAGGATTGATTCGATAAGCCGATACATTGGATACTAGTCGGTTATATGCGACATGACCGGATCATTGAATCAAGTGTTGATTTAATAATTTAATGTATAATTATATATTTGATATATTACTTTGCATTAACTAGTATTGGTTCACTTTAAATGGATTTTCTCACTTGAAATGCACATTGTACATATGATATATTTTAGTGCACTACATTGTATCATGTTTGATGATACATGCTCACTTGGGTTTGTGTAAAGAATTAAACCATGGTTATATGAGTGGTTAGGGTTTTGTTTATTTACTTATTCATTTATTTATTTATTATTCTTTTTGAAATGATAAAGAAAAGAATGGTGGCTTAATTTGTTTGTTTGTTGAAGCTTCTTGAAGCTTTGAACAGGTCCACCATTCTTGTCTCATGCTTAACCCTAACCATTCAACTAACCTTAGTTTATTCTCTACACCTAACTATGGTTGCTATATGATAAGTATTCATATTATTTTCTATTTTAGAAATACTTATCATATTATCTTCTTTTTCTTCTTCCTTCTTCAACATGAAGAAACCATGTCTTCATCAATGGCAACTAGTGAATATGTGTGAGAAATCCAATTCTAAAGTGAACCCACTTCCTATTTCTTCATCCTCTACCTCTTGCCAAGTAGTATAGGATGTTTTCTTCACAAGTTTCATGACTTGGTGAAGTGGGAGCTTGATCTTGTGATGCCTCGACGTAGATCATCTTCGGCATCGAAGCCGACGACCTAGCCCGCCCATTTCTCCGATGAAGCCGATGCTAGGGTCCGGGATCCAATTTGGATGGCGGAGGGACGTCATCACGGAGCCTAGGAGGTGGAGGACCGGATCTACAAAGGTTGTAGCCCCTTCCCTTTAGCTATAAATTCGTTTACTTGCTTGCATCGCCTATACATCTAGTTAACGATCCGTATTAGGGTCTCTCGGCACTTGTAAAATTTTAATTTGCCATGTTTGATCACTTGTGAGACTTCATTAGTGTGCCTAGGAACCCTACAGTGGTATCAGAGCCTAGCTAGAGCCTTAGGCGATGCGTAGACGGAATTAGAAGTCCGATCGAACCAAAACCCAAACCCAAGAATGCTCTCTGTACATTTTCTGAAATCGTGGTTTTTTGAGAATTAAAAATATGCAGAAAACTCAGTAGAATATTCTAAGAATTACTGTATAAAACGGGACCCATGAATCGATAATAGTGCGGCGGAACCGCGGCATTGGCAAGCCTAATGCGGCGGTTCCGCGGCAACTTGGTCTCTTCAGAAATTTTTTCCTGCACAATAATTCTTATGTTTTGTTGCTGGTTTTTCTGGGAATTTTTAATATTTTTTCAAGAGTTGAATTTTCTGTGTTGTATTAGGGACTCGGTGTTTCGATCGGATTGTCTAATTTTGTCTGTGTGTTTTTCCGGATAATTTTGGAATATGTTAAAAAGTTCGACCGGATATAAATACCCAATTTTTCCCCTGCCGGGAAATTTCCAATTGTTGGACTTTTCCGTAGTTTAACGACGTTCTAAGTAGTGCAAGTAACGCGATGGTCCCTCTAGAAGACAACAAACCTTAACTCGATTATGTGACCATCTTGAACTGCCCTTTGAACCTTCGGGTTTGGGGCAGTACGGCGTGCCACATGTGAGGCGTTGGCTTGACCCTTCTACGGCTGGACTGTTGGTACTGAGGCACGAACTGAATGCTGTTAAACTTATTTCATGTGTTGAGCTGTTTTGGGAAAACTTGGGTGTTCGATTGTTCGATCGGAAAGTTTAAAATTTTCTATTTATCCGGAATGTGATACAATACTTGGAATTCGCAAAAAGTTATGAGATAACTGAATGAATGTTATAAACATAGCAGTTTAGTCTCACTTGATCGGTTGCCACAGAATTTTGATGTGATCAACGCAATCACGTAGCGTACGCGGATACTCGCCGGGTAAACTTAATAGACAGCCTCACTCCATAGCCTCGAACAAGTGATTGTAGGAGAACCCCGTCGCCGAAAGCATCCGTTCGGGTGCTCGCGGCAGCGGTGTTCCGCCTTGGTGCACTTTGTCGACAGCAACGGGGGTGCAGCCGCCTACTAAAGTTTGCGACGAGCATTCGATCAGAATGTCGGGAATCTTGTTGAATTGCTCGACTTTATATTGAAAAGTGTTTTCGATAATGAGACTAAAATGCGGGGTTTATAATTGTTAGGCATATGATGTCTAAGGAATTCATTTGATTAGGCATGCGATGTCTATGTAGGTTGCGGATTCCAACTGTTGTAGTTTTACACTTTCTTTTCTGTGACCGTAAGTGTAATATGTGTTATTGCCGGTTTCGTTGCTATATGTCAACGACAATTGGGATACGCATGTTTACTTACGTTGATGACATGTGATGTTATGTGTTGCTGGATATGTTATATTGGATCGTCGTGTTCGAATAGCCGGGGGGGTTTTATGTGAGATGAGTGTTTTTCTTTTTCATTCATGTAAAAACTTATATGTAATATTCTTTTATTGGGGAACTTCCAGGTTGCGGATGTTGTCACCGTTTGTATATTATTTACTTTTCTGCACTAGGATAGACCTAAGGAGGAGGGCACAAGTAACCGGGTTCTAGGGTCCAGTGGGAGACCAACTCAAGGAGTCGAGTCCGTGTCTCCTAACCCTAATATTGGTAGGGTTGCTTGCCTCTCTCGTAGGGGTCTAGGGGTGTGGGATTGGCTATTCATCACGACCGTGGAATCCGTGTTTTATACTGGCTCGTATTGAAAACACGGACGTCCTAATATATCCAGTATTTCATATGATGTTTTCTGCTGCGTTATCCGTGATGTGTTCATGTGATTTGTTCAGATAGATATATGATATATTATATAAACGTTGCTTATGTTTTACACCCGCACTAGCCCTGCCTCGCTCTGGCGTTAGTTACCTAACCTAACGGTGCAGACGGGACATCGAGGCGAATGCGGATGGCATAAGCGTACGTTATATTTATCTGTGATGGTTAGGTGGACTTAAATGATGGGATATTCATTAATGAGATTAATGAATGAAAATAAACCTAATTGATGTTGTGGAATCAAATTTCAAAATAAAAACAGTTAGCTACAGTTCTTGCTTTGCATCGAGGTGTTCATTATAGAACATCCTGCACCTTATTCGATGAGGAAAGGACCGAGATCCCTTCACCGGGAGTGACTCCTTTAGCAATAACTGGCAGATGCTACACACTCGGTTTGTCTTTTGATTGATTCTATAGTTTCTGCTTTGCACAGTGATATATATGATATATCCCGCACCTCATTCGACGAGGAAAGGGCCGACGATCCCTTCACCGGGAGTGACCCCTTTAGCAAAACTAGAAAAGCCTAAAAAACATTCCATTTAAAAACCATTTGATTCCGCAACGAGATCAAGTTCAAAGCGTTAAAGGTTTTCATAAAAACCATTCGCAACCCTCCGTCATTTTAGGAAGTAGAGTACTTAGTATTCGTGCTACGTTTGTCGACCATAGCCGAGGCGTAGTGTGCGGTAGCTAAGTGATGTCTTCCTACACAGCATATGATGCGATTAGTTAGGACAGTCATGTGGCTTTATTGACCTTAGCCAAGGGTCATGTGGGTGGGTCTAATTAATCACGAAATGACGGGTAGAACTTGACTAGTACCTATGATTTGTTGACCTTAGCCAAGGTCATAGGTGCTAGGGGTAAAAAAAAAACCATTATCGGGAGTTTCAAGTGTTGAAATTTGCAATGAGATTGCATACCTTCTATATGATAGTTGGATCCCGATTCCCACTGCGAGTAATTGTTACTCCTGGGAGAGTTTTGCACTTTGCAATTAGCCAATCAAGTAGGTGTCTAGAAAGGTGTCAACGGGGTTACGCCTCTGGGAAAACGAGGTTTACTGTAATTAGGTTCGTGCGAAAGCACGGGGCACCTCCCTCAAAGTACCGACACTGGCCTGGCTGAAAGATTGGCGAACTTGTAGAGTGTAATTAATCCCGGCTAGTCTTTCCTTTTAAGGTTTGAAGGAAGATTTGATAAAAACAGTGGGAGCCATCCTGATTAGATAAAATAATAACCAATCTATTCTTGCAAGAGCGCACGCTGAGTGATTTCTTCTCTCTCTCTCTCCAGGTAGCGACCATATCACGCCTTAATCAAGATAATAATACGGATTATTGACCGAACCCGTTTGTTATACTGAGCTGGGGAACGTTAGTCCCGCTCCAACTTATAATTGTTATAAGACAGAGCAGGAAATAGGGGAATACCAGAATTCCTATGCCGCCCAAACGAAGAAAGTGCATATGATGCATCTCCTTCGGGTGTGTTCATTATATATAACTGTTTCTCAGTATCCTCTGCATCCTGGGTATTTGATATCGGATCAGGATCCCAGATATGTAATCTGTTACATAGGGCTACAAAAGGGTAGAAAACTGAGAACGGGTGATAAGTTTCATGAGACAGAAAATGGGGCAAGTGTTGCAGCCAAGTCTGTTGGTCACTGTCACCCTGTATTACCAATACATTGATTCTGAACAACTGCTATTAGATACCGAATCTGATATACAAAATCATATCAGTCTCTTTATTAGTAAAGAAAGGATATAATTTTGTATTGTTGGATAATGTTTTGAATATTTCCTATATCAAAAGTTGATCGGTTCAGGCACGTTATCTAAAAGCATTGACGTTCTAAATCAAACTACAGTTCCTAGTATATAGAACACACACAAGAGGAAAAGTTCAGAAATGAACGAATCCTTCTTGAGGCATTGTAGACTAGGTCACATCAATGCGACCCGACTGGCTGAAGTTACATTTTAGATGCATATTTAAATCAGTTTGAATTTACATCTTGTGAAACTTACCAGTCATGTCACAAAGATTAGATGACCATAGCCCTGTTTGTTGGAAACAGAGAAAGAGTTAATGAACTCTTGGGACTGATACTTGATGATGTATGTAAGGTCTCCTGTCTACACATGCCAGGACTGGTTCTTTATACTTCATTATATTCTCTGATAATCTCTCAAGATTCAGTCATATGTTCCTGTTGAAACATAAGTCCGAACCTTTTGAGGTATTCACAGAATATAAGTAGGAAGTAGAGAACCAAAATACGGGTATAAGTATTATGTCCTATGATGAGATCAGGGAGGAGAATACTTGTGCATGGAATCCTTGGACTATTCTAAAGGAAAATGAGATTCTCTCTCAGTATTACTCCTCTGAATACACCACAGCACAACGGTGTATCGGGGCGGAGCAATCACACAATATTAGATATCGTGTGCTCTATGATGAGTATTACTGAGTTACCTATTTCCTTTTAAGGAGTTATGCGCTTGAGAAGCGCATACCTATTGAATTAGGTTCGAATCAGATCACTGCCTACCATTCCATATGAGATATGGTATGGGAAGAGCCTATCTCTTAAGTAAGTTAAGATTTGGGGTTGTCCAGCCTATGTCTAAAAAGCAAAATCTGGACAAGCTCGAGGCAATGTCAGTTATGTAGAACTGGAAAGGTTCCATCTATATAATCAAAAGCTGATGATTTGGTAGAACCAAAGCATTCAATAGAATCCAACGAACCTCAGCCTCTCCGCTGATCTAGTAGGGTTCCTCACCCACCTGAGAGATACTTCGGTTTCTCTATGACAGTGGGAGCGAGGAATGCATCATGAGATGATGACCCAACTAGTTACGAGCTGGCCATCAAGAGTGGGACTCTGTAAGAATGGCTGGATGCTTAGCGATCTGAGATGGAATCCTTATACACTAACAAAGTATGGACTTTGGTTGCTATATCTGAAGGGTTAAATCCCCATCAGGAGCAAGTATATCTTGAGAAGATTACTTGGTGTAGATGGAAAAGTTGAGACTTTCAAAGCTAGACTTGTTAAAGGTTTTCGTCATCGACCAAGAGTGGAAAATGATGAAACCTTTTCCAGGGACTATACTTAAGTCCATCCAGATCCCACTTACCATTGCTACATATCATGACTGCGATATCTGGTGGTTGGGTGTCATGACTGCTTTTCTAAATACTGATTTAGAATAGAAAGTCTATAAGTACACAGCCAGAGGGCTTCGTAAACAGTGGGAGCAGCGGAAACATGTGGAAGTTGCTTTACAGGATAAAGCAGGCATCGCGGAGTTGGAACATCTGTTTTGATGTAGTAGTCAAAGAGTTTGACTTCATCAAAATGGTAGATGAACCTTGTATGTACAAAAGGGTAGTATGGAGTTTGGTAATGATCCTCGTAGAGTACGTGGATGACATACTCTTGACAGGAAAGGAGTTTCCTATACTACGCTCGGTCAATCTCCGCTTATCACAAGGATTCTCCAATAGGATCAAAGTGATACCTCCTAAATCCTGAGTTTTCATCTATGAGATAGATGTAATTGGATGCTAGGATTCTCACTAGATGTAGTGAGATGGTATCAATCGATCCTGGGGAGAATCACTGGAAGGGTTCCAGGGTAATAAAGACGACTGAATGTCAGTCACAGGCATTGTCTTTACCCTCGGTAAAGGGACGGTATGTTGGAAGATTTCCAAGCTGGATACCGTGGCAAACTAGACGATAAAGGCTGGTAACATCGCTATTTAAGATACTACCAAAGAGGCAGTTTGGGTATATATTGGTTCATAAGATGAACTAGGTTCCTGCCATTGTATGACAATGGAAGTGTGGCTTCGGCCCTGGAACCCTGGTGCCATCAGTGACCCAGACATATTCTGAGGAAGCATCACCTGATCATAGAGATAGTTGATCTCCAGGGTGATCGAGGTTAGGAGAGCAGACTCAGAAGAGAACACGGCGGATCCACTCACGAAGGCCTTTTCCCAAAGAGAGACTTTCAAGGGATGGTTGAGTATTAGATACTACAACTACTGCTACAGATGGCCCTAGTGCAAGTGGGAGATTGTTAGTTATATGTATGCCCTAGAGGCCATTACTGTACATTGGATGTATATTGTAGTGGATGCTGGGACATATATAGGTAGGACTTTCTTGCTCGACATGATAGTACGCTATCTGGTTGCTCTTTATCTTAACATGTATACTTTCTGTCTCTCTGATCACATGTTGATAAAGCCCTTAGGATGTGTACTCGACTTCCAGGACTATGATGCAGATCATACTAGTAGGGTCTGGGTAGTCAATGAGTACATCCTTCAATGTTCCTAGTCGTGGGAATATCGAGACGGGGCATCGATATTCCAGAGTAGACTAGCATATATCTTCTCGACCCATATGATGGGTGATGGATGATCCCATATCCATTGGTGTTTGACATCGGAGATGGTATGCGGGTGCTCAGTGGAGACTGGGTACACTGAACGGACTCGCCGAGAACTCCCGGATGGTATTATACCTCACGTCAGATGGCAGTTCTCTGGTGACACTGGTACAACTTAGTCTCTAGACCCGAGATCGTCATAGAGTTTTATGTGTCTCCCACTGTGCTTTGATTTCCACCCTACCACGGCTCTACTGAGTCGTGCAAACAGGTGGTTTTTGGGTATAGTCCCGATTCACATGGAGGCAATGAGCGATAGGAGGGGATTCGTCTATCCCGGTATTGGGGGTTGATGTTGCGCTATGCACGACTGGCCATAACAGGAAATCCCTGGCCAGGGTTGCAGTGATATACTGGTAAGAGTTATCAGTAGTTTCACGAATGTTATGGACCTTATGTCGGCATGACTTATCGGGCTATTGGGGTCTGACATTTACCACCCGTAGGCGAGATATGCGACATATCAGATGAACAGACCGGACTGTACGGTAAGTGTTACTGGTTGGATTCACAGGAGTGTGAGCGGGCTTGCCCGTCGATCTTCTGATCGCTCAATACCCGGGTGGCCGTTACGTTTAGCAGACCGCTTGCGGCTTGTGGGTGTTTGATATGATCATCATCTGCTGCCGGCGTATTGACGAGTCTTTAGAGTCCTACACAGAGGTTTCCTGGCTCAAGCGAAACGAAATAGGAGCGCATATGAGATATGTGCGGGACCGAGAATAATGCATGTATATGATACCGTATTCTATTCTCGCGATGAATGTATCGAATGGTTGTATGTGATATAACCTAGTTATCGAATCAAGGATTGATTCGATAAGCCGATACATTGGATACTAGTCGGTTATATGCGACATGACCGGATCATTGAATCAAGTGTTGATTTAATGATTTAATGTATAATTATATATTTGATATATTACTTTGCATTAACAAGTATTGGTTCACTTTAAATGGATTTTCTCACTTGAAATGCACATTGTACATATTATATATTTTAGTGCACTACATTGTATCATGTTTGATGATACATGCTCACTTGGGTTTGTGTAAAGAATTAAACCATGGTTATATGAGTGGTTAGGGTTTTGTTTATTTACTTATTCATTTATTTATTTATTATTCTTTTTGAAATGATAAAGAAAAGAATGGTGGCTTAATTTGTTTGTTTGTTGAAGCTTCTTGAAGCTTTGAACAAGTCCACCATTCTTGTCTCATGCTTAACCCTAACCATTCAACTAACCTTAGTTTATTCTCTACACCTAACTATGGTTGCTATATGATAAGTATTCATATTATTTTCTATTTTAGAAATACTTATCATATTATCTTCTTTTTCTTCTTCCTTCTTCAACATGAAGAAACCTTGTCTTCATCAATGGCAACTAGTGAATATGAATGAGAAATCCAATTCTAAAGTGAACCCACTTCCTATTTCTTCATCCTCTACCTCTTGCCAAGTAGTATAGGCTGTTTTCTTCACAAGTTTCATGACTTGGTGAAGTGGGAGCTTGATCTTGTGATGCCTCGACGTAGATCATCTTCGGCATCGAAGCCGACGACTTAGCCCGCCCATTTCTCCGATGAAGCCGATGCTAGGGTCCGGGATCCAATTTGGACAGCGGAGGGACGTCATCACGGAGCCTAGGAGGTGGAGGACCGGATCTACAAAGGTTGTAGCCTTTTCCCTTTAGCTATAAATTCGTTTACTTGCTTGCATCGCCTATACATCTAGTTAACGATCCGTATTAGGGTCTCTCGGCACTTGTAAAATTTTAATTGGCCATGTTTGATCACTTGTGAGACTTCATTAGTGTGCCTAGGAACCCTACACTATTGATGATTGGATTTCAGATTTTCCTGAGATTTCCTGGATTTGGGGAAAACCGCAAGAACATTTATAAATTTCTTTCTCTCTCTTTTTAAATGAAAAGTGCGGTTTTTCCATGATGTATGAGTCGTCCACCATGAGTTTTCATGATTGCTGATGGATTTCGAGACCCGATTCGAGGAGTTGGATGAACCGTCTCGGGTACATGGTGGGCCCGGTAAGGTATCCCGGGGCAAGAAGTTCGAGTTGTATTCGATGAGCCTGGCAGGGGAGTACTACCTACCGGTGATATTATTGGACTCGTCGGCTATCCGGAGGATACCGGCCGGAGTCATGAGATGGTTATAGGCGATCCATTCTGCGGAGCCTGAGATATTGATATTTGAGATTTGAGACACTGGGGTATTGAGATTTGATGATACAGGTTAGTCCGGGAACCCGGAACCTGAGATATTGAGATATTGGGATTTATGTTTTGTGTCGATACTTGATACGGATTTCTCTGTTGATTTAATTGAGGATACTCATTTTATATACATACAGAAATGCCATTAAAATAAAGAAAACCGTTGTCTCACTCATTGCATTATATTACATTCATACCTCATACATATGATACGTTGCTACCTAAGGCACTGACACGAGCACTGGGATTACACTTATGTTTAGATGTTTACCCTTGCCACCTTTTTAGGCTTCAGACTTTATCATTTGAGGATATTATTGATCGTATGACCTAGGATTGCGTCATATATGCAATTTCTGCTCTGTGATGTTTTCTACTCACGAGTTGGCAACTCACCCCCATTGTGCCACAGTTTCTTACAGGTTCTGCCGTACAGGTTTCGTTACGGCTTGCTGGCAGTACTTCCATTTCCGGGTGATTTGCTAGTAGGTGGGTTCTTTTGCATCAGGACCACTATTGTACCCTTATTTTATTCTGTTGTATCTAGAAACTCCATCAACCAAACTTGTATATTTATTTCAGAGATAGAGACCAGTGATGTTTATTCTTTTGACCTTAGAGTCGCGGTTGTATTTCTATGGATTTCTTGCTGTTTTGAGTTTCCTTTTTAGCTTTGATCCTCGCCCTTCGGTGTTGTATATTATTATTGCTTGCGTGGTTTTGACCGTCGATTGACGAAGAGCTAGCTCCCACTTGGGATGCCTTTATTCATTATATATGCTTTATCAGGTTTTGTACCCGTTTAGGGTCTGTTTTTACAAAGGAAACTGTGCCGAAATTTTTAGAAAAAACTTGTGATTTTGAAAATGCATATTTCGGTGGATGTTGCAAAACTACTTGATTTAAATTGGTTTTCCCTTCACTCTACTACTTTACTTGGTTTGGATTTCTGGGTTTTCGGCTTACTTAGATTATGTACGCCTCGAGACGTTTCGTAATTTAAGTGCCGGTCATGTTCCGTACTTTTCGGGTCGTGACAAAGTTGGCATCAGAGCGTTAGGTTTTACCTCCTGAGTGTAGGATGACCCTGGTTGATGGAGTAGGTAGCTTGAGTAGAGTGACGTACCGTACGTATGTTCCGCGACATATTTACGATACACTACTCCACATAAGAAACCTTAGGATGTCCATTTCTTTGCTCAGTGTTATATTCATTCATGATCAAGCCTCATCGGTACCAGTTTATGGTTTTGCTGCAACGATTACGGGCAGGGAGAGCTACGGCTAGAGTTGCGGTCAGCACGAGCTCGTCACGAACGAGGACTGACCAGGGTGTGATTCCGGCGACACACGATTGCAGAGATATGTCCTTTTATTGTGTTTTCGCGCCACGAATGTTTGATGGATCGCGGTATGAGATTTCTCGGACGTGCAGATTTGCGCCAGAGGATTGAGCCACTGATAGAGGCCAGCCAGAATATGATGACCATGGAGGTGTTGCTTGTTCATGATGATTGAGGCAATGTTCAGCGTGGAGACGAATGGGCCAGTTGTTGCTGCGAACGACGAGATATTGCCCCAGATGTTGGAGCTATTGCAGTACGAGTTGTACATAGAGATATGATAAAAGGTCGCTAGTCACCCGAGGATGAATGACTAGGACATGTAGTTCGTTCGCCTAACCTGATGCGAGGTCATCAGATAGATTGATTCCAGCTAGAGACGACTTCACGCGGATATGTTGAGAGTCGACAGAGGCGATCGAATATCATAAACCCATATTCCAAGTTTAAAGTAGTCGGAAAGACATGCAGGCAATTCTATGGACCCTCTAGAAGAATGAAACCCTAACTCGACATAATGACCGTGTGAAAGCCTTTGAACCTTAGGGTTTGCGGCAGTTCCGTGACGCCATTAGTGAGGCTTGGGTTTGCCCTTTTACGGCTGGTCCACCGATGCTGCGGTATGTACTCGATACTAATAAACTGTACCCAAGATGTTGAGCTCTTAGGGGACGAATCGATCGAATGGTTCGACTTCATTCGGATGCTAGGTAGTGAGATGCACTTCTTGGGAGACTCCAGATACGAAGATAGCCGTTGGAGCTCAGTCTATGCAGCCACGACGAGACGAGTCCGAAGCAGTCGACATTAGAGAAAGGTAGAGTAAGAGGTTCGTACGAGATCTTGATAAGATGACGTTCCATTCCGCCGACATCAGAGATGTGATACGCATGCAGAGGCGTTATTTATGGATATATTTTCCAGAAGGAGTCTCGATGAGTATGCAGCCATTCCAGAATAAGAAACAGAAATAGTAAAGGACGAAGACTTCCGGACAGTTAGGCAGAGACGAGATTTGAGAGACCTTGACAGGACCTTTCTGGAATACTATACGAGAAGACTTGGACCCAGGAGCGGTCATATTGCGCACACCCAGTAGGCCAGAGTTCAGCATCGTCGACGAGGCATGCTATGAGTGAATGTAACGCCTTGAAAAGTCGTTTTGGTGTTTTCCCGAAAATCGGTGAAAATTTGGTATTTTTCCGTAAATCGTCTTTTTTGTTATTTTGCGGTTTAGGCCTAATTGTACCTAATTTGGATAGGTAATTGCTAGTTTTTAGTAGCTAATGAGTTACTTATAAATTTCTGGTCATTTAAAAATTTTCACTATTTTTCAATTTTTAATGTTATTTTAAGCTGTTAAAAATACATTAAATTAGCGATAAATACAAATTTCAATGGGTTAATTTTAATCTTTAGAACCATGACAACTAAAATCTAGTCTGTAATATAAATTTTTAGTATTTTATTTTAAGTTCTATTTAGTTATAATCGAAGGAAACTAAAATTTTAATTATTTGAACTAAAACTTGCAATTTTGGATTTGGGGGGGTCTTTTTGCATAGAATTTTTTTGTAAAGTCTCTCACACTCATTCCTTACTACTTTGCTGGCCCCACGACTGCTGGATCAGCAGCCACTCCCCCCCTCTTTTTGACTTTAAATCATGTGAGGAATGGGTTAAAAAAAGGTTGTAAAAGGGGTTAATTTGGAAGTATGTGTATATTGATATGAGAGGGTTGACTTGGATCTTTTTCCACAACTCCCCCACACCTCTCCCCACTCCCTCACTACTGTAAATTCCTGCAGAAAACAGCCCCAAATTTTCCCTTCTTTTTCCTTCAAAAATTCATCACAAAACCATCCAAATCCACAAATTTCTTCACAAAACCAAAACAAATCCTTGTGCTATCTCTTCTCAAGCCTAATTTAGTTGAAATCATGTGGAACGGAGGCATTTTTATAGGAAAATCACCATGCTAGATCCATAGAAATTGAGGTATAATTTTGACCCATTTAAATTCTTGTGGCTAAATTCCTTAAATTAAATTGTTTTAGTGTTAATTTAGTGTTAATTTCTAATCTAGTTTTTAAGAGGGTAGTTTGTTTTGAACTAGGGTTTTTAAAAACACCATTAAGTGGTTAATTAAATCTATTTTGTAATCTAGTTGGTTTGTTATCTTAATCTATGTGGTCACTTTGCTTAAATGGGTTTCAATTGTGCTAATCTAAGTTTTTCTAGTGTGAAATTTTGATTGTAATTGCTAATTATAAAAATCAAGAAAGGGTTTGCTTATGGAATGTAGGTTTTGAAGCATGCTAATGTGTTGGAAATTAGTGTAGTGGCTATCTATGGTTAACTTGGGTGTTTGCGCGATGTTGTGTGCACTTTATCGCAAATCCGCGAAGTTTGCACGAATTTGGAAATCTTTTGTGTTTACAAGGTTTTTATTAGAATATTGTGGTGATTTATTTGTGATATCTTGATGATATTTTTAGCATACCCTACGACATTTAGGATGTGTGAGTGCGGAATTTTGGGTTAATCGGGTTTTAGTTTTGCCGGGCGTCCCAAAACGACAATTATAGTTAGTTTTTTTGATTTTCGTATGTGTTCCGCGCACCTTGTGCACGTTGTGCCTAACTCATGAACGTTGATATTTTCGTTTGGGATTTGCGTCATTTTATGATATGTAACCTTATGTTTGGTATTGGTGCAAATTCCAGGATCGGTCGCGGAGACTTCGGACGCGGCACGAAAAGGGAAAGCGGTGATTGGACAAAGGTAGCTGGGGATTTCCGGTGAGTAAATGTAACATCTACGGGGGACTATCGTTTGGATGGTGCAGGTCGCACGATAGTTTATGTAGTTAAAGATTTCTAGTGATATTAGTAACTACATCCATACTTTATTTTGACATACATATGCGAACCCATTCTATAGGACACCTGCACCATTGCCAGGATTTTTATATGCAGCACGAGCACTATTCATGCGTACGCACACGCCCTGATAATTACCATGCCACCACACTAGATAACCTATAATTTGAAACCTTTTTACTATAATTGATGCTTAAACCTATGCTATTGCCTTTAAATCCTTAAAATGAAATCGTAGGATTGCTATTCATGTACATGTACCTCATTACATCATTTGTTCATGCCTAGTCTATTAATCATACATCGCAACTTGATTATTGATACCATATGCATTCATTATCATTGACATATGCACTTTTGAGGATTTCTTGAGATTTATGATATTTCTGGATTTCGGGGGAAAGCCGCAAAATTTCTAAAACTTATTACCCATTTTAAAATATGCAAATTGCGGTTTTCTAGTGATGTAAGTGTCGTCCACCATGAGTTTGCTGTGGTTTTTGAGACCCGTTTCAAAGAGTTGGATGAACCGTCTCGGGTACATGGTGGGCCCGGTAAGGTACCCCGGGGCAAGAAGCTCGTGTTGCTGACGATAAGCCTGGCAGGGGATGGACTACCCACCGATGACTTTTTGGCACGACGGATATCCAGAGAATACCGACCGTGGCCACGAGATGTTGAGATATGGATATTTGAGATGGGTCAGCCGGACGGCTGAGGCCAGAGATATTATGATATGGATACATGAGATTGAGACAGTTTTGAGGTGTTGATGTTGGGCACAGATTCTTGTTGATTCTATTGGTATTGTGCTGATATTTCAAAAGAGATTCCTAAAGGAAAAATATGATTTCTTATACTTACACATTCAGATCACGAGTTGTTTCATATTGCATACATACCAACTAGTACATTCATGTTGCATACATACCTGCTAGTATATCCTGCTATATCTGTATTATAGATGCTAGATGCTTGTGTGCATGCTTGCGATAGCCTCTATAGATATTATTTATTACTCACGAGTTGGCAACTCACCCCCGTTGTGCCACATCCTTTTTACAGGTCCGCTCCGTCAGCACAGTAGCGGCGGGCGTACTTGCTTCTTTTGCCTCTTTTGCCTGGACTCGAGGCTTTTGCTCGTAGGTGGGTTGTATTATTATTTTGTACCATCTTATATATTCTTTGTATCCAGAGTACTCCATCTACTGTATCTACCAGTACTGTTGTATATTGACTTAGAAGCCAGACAGTGAGATCTTTAGGCTTGTATATTGTTCTTTGGGTCGTGCACACTTGAGCCGACATGTTGTTTCTTACTTATGCCTTTTTATGCTTATTTTGCATATTGCTGATTTATATTGCGTTGGATTTGTGACCGCCTTATGGCGAAGAGCTAGCTCCCGCTTGGGGATGCCTTTTTTGTTGTATTTATATATATTCTTGTTGTACCCATTTTGGGGGCCAATATTTACAAAGAAGACTCTGCCGAAATTTTCGGAAAAATTGATATTGTTTTTAAAAAATGCTTGATATGACTTATTTGATAAACTCGCTTTCAATTGATTGGTTTTCTTTCACTCTTCTGCTTATTTGGTTTTGATTTCTGGGCTTTGGCTTACTTATTTTACGGACGCCTTGAGACGTTTCGTAACTTAAGTGTCAGTTACGTTCCGTACCCTGCGGGTCATGACAAAGTTGGTATCATAGCGATAGGTTTTACCTTTCTGAGTGTAGGATGACCTTGGTAGATGGAGTAAGTGACTTAAGCAGGGTAACGTAGCGTATGTATGTCCGCGGCATACTTGCGATACCGTACTCCGCCTAAGTGACTTTAGGATATACTTGCTTGAAATTCCTTCTTCAATTCCGTGTATCCTATGATTCTATTGCACTGTTCTTATTATCCTGTTTTCTGTACCAGCCACTATGCCGCCGAAGGCTACGAGAGCGCAGAGGGCTGCCGCCCGAGATGAGATCAGAGTAGGCTCATCCGAGACGAGGACCGAACAGGGTGGTGTACCTATGCCTCAGGGACAGACTGATCCGCATTCCCCCGGCTGCATGGATAGGCTAAAGTCTGGTATGGAGGAGCTATGACAGATGATGGGAGGTATGCAGGAGTTACGACAGTTGGTGGTGTAGGGTTCCTAGGCACCCTAGTGAGGTCTCACAAGTCATCATCCATGCAAATTTCTAAAAAATACGGTGCCGAGAAACCCTAGAACGGATCGTTAACTAGATATATAGGCGAAGCGAGTAAGTAAACGGAAATATAGCTAAAGGGAAGGGGCTACAACCTTTGTAGATCCGGTCCTCCACTTCCTAAGCTCCGCGATGATCTCCCTCCGCTGTCCAAATCGAACCTTTGACTCTAGCATTGGCATCATCGAAGAATGGGCGGGCTTGATCGTCGGTTCGATGCCGAAGATGATCTACGTCGAGGCATCACAAGAACAAGCTCCAACTTCACCAAGCTTTGAAAACTTGTGAATTAAACACCTTATACAACTTGGCAAGAGGTAGAGGATGAAGAAATAGGAAGTGGGTAGACTTTAGAATTGGATTTCTCACTTGATTTCACTAGTTGCCATTGATGGTCACTAGCTTTCTTCATGGAAGAGGAAGATGAAGAAGAAGAAGAAGATATGATAAGTTTTTTTAAAAAAGAAAATAAAAAGAATACTTATCATACTTTCAACCTTAGTTAGGTGTAGTGAAAAGACCATGGTTAAAAGGATGGTTAGGGTTAAGCATAAGAACAAAAGAGTGACTTAGTCAAAGTTTCAAGAAACTTCAACTAAAAACAAAACATTCAACCATTCATTTATCCTTTTCTTTTTCCAAAAAAGAATAAATAAGAAAGATAAATGAATAAATAATCAAAACCTTAATCATTAACTTAAACCATGGTTTGATTCTTTACACTTAACCAAGTAAGCATGTATCATCAAACATGATACAAATATGTGCACAAAACTATATCGCATATACAATGTGTACAATTCAAGTGAGAAAATCCTTTTAAAGTGAACCAATACTAGTTAACGCAAAGTAATATATAAAATATATAAATATGCACTAAATCATTAAATCAACACTTGATTTAACGATCCGGTCATATCGGATATAACCGACTAGTATCATATGTATCGGCTTATCGAATCAATCCTTGATTCGATAACTAGGTTATATCGCATATAACCAACCGATACATTGATCGCGAGAATGGAATACGGTATCACATACTCGAATTATTCTCGGTCCCGCACATATCTCATATGCGCTCCTATTTCGTTTCGCTTGAGCCAGGAAACCTCTTTGTAGGACTCTAAAGACTCGTCAATACGCCGGCAGCAGATGATGATCATATCAAGCATCCACAAGCCGCAAGCGGTCTGCTAAACGTAACGGCCACCCGGGTATTGAGCGATCAGAAGATCGACGAGCAAGCCCGCTCACACTCTTGCGAATCCAACCAGTAACACTTACCGTACAGTCCGGTCTGTTCGTCTGATATGTCGCATATCTCGCCTAGGGGTGGTAAACGTCAGATCCCAGTAGCTCGATAAGTCATGCCGACTTAAGGTCCATAACATTCGTGAAACTACTGATAACTCTTACCAGTATATCACAGCAACCCTGGCCAGGGATTTCCTGTTATGGCCAGTCGAGCATAGCACAACATCAACCCCCAATACCGGGAGAGACGAATCCCCTCCTATCGCTCATTGCCTCCATGTGAATCGGGTCTGTACCCAAAAACCACCTGTTTGCACGACTCAGTAGAGCCGTGGTAGGGTGGAAATCAAAGCACAGTGGGAGACACACAAGACTCTATGACGATCTCGGGTCAACAGACTAAGCTGTACCAGTGTCACCAGAGAACTGCCATCTGACGTGAGGTATAATACCATCTGGGAGTTCTCGGCGAGTCCGTTCAGTGTACCCAGTCTCCACTGAGCACCCGTATACCATCTCTGATGTCAAACACCAATGGATATGGGATCATCCATCGCCCAACACATGGGTCGAGAAGATACACGCTAGTCTACTCTGGAATATCGATGCCCCGTCTCTATATTCCCACGACTAGGAACAATGAAGGATGTACTCATTGACTACCCAGGCCCCACTAGTATGATCTGCATCATAGTCCTGGAAGTCGAGTACTCATCCTAAGGGCTTTATCAACATGTAATCAGAGAGACAGAAAGTATACATGTTAAGACAAAGAGCAACCAGATAGCGTACTATCATGTCGAGCAAGAAAGTCCTACCTATATATGTCCCAGCATCCACTACAATATACATCCAATGTACAGTAATGGCCTCTAGGGCATACATATAACTAACAATCTCCCACTTGCACTAGGGCCATCTGTAGCAGTGGTTGCAGTATCTAATACTCAACCATCCCATAGGAGTCTCTCTCTGGGAAAAGGCCTTCGTGAGTGGATCCGCCGTGTTGTCCTCTGAGTCTACTCTCCTAACCTCGATCACCCTGGAGATCAACTATCTCCATGATCAGGTGATGCTGCCTCAGATTATGTCTGGGTCACTGATGGGACCAGGGTTCCTAGGCCAAAGCCACAGTTCCATTATCATACAATGGAAGGAACCTAGTTCATCTTATGAACCATTATACACCCAAACTGCCTCTTTGGTAGTATCATTAATAGCGATGTTATCAGCCTTTATCGTCTAGTTTGCCACGGTATCTAGCTTGGAACTCTTCCAACATACCGTCCCTTTACTGAGGGTAAAGACAGTGCCTGTGACTGACATTCAGTCGTCTTTATCACCCTGGAACACTTCCAGTGATTCTCCCCAGGATCGATTGATACAATCTCACTATACCTAGTGAGAACCCTAATATCCCTTTAGATCTATCTCATAGGTCCAAATCTCAGGATTTAGGAGGTATCATCTTTATCCTATTTGGAGAATCCTTGTGATAATAGGAGATTGACCGATCGTAGTATAGGAAACTCTTTTCCTATCAAGAGTATGTTGTCTACGTACAATACGAAGATGACCACCTTACTCTCTACTACCATTTTGTATATACAAGGTTCGTCTACCATTTTGATGAAGTCAAACACTTTGACTGATCCATCAAAACAGATGTTCCAACTCCGCGATGCCTGCTTTATCCTATAAAGCATCTTGCACACGTTTCCGCTGCTCCCACTGTATACGAGGCCCTCTGGCTGTGTTCTTATAGACGTTCTCTTCTAAATCAACATTCAGAAAAGTTGTCATGGCACCCAACCACCAGATATCGTAGTCATGGTATGTAGCCGTGGCAAGTAGGATCTGGATGGACTTAAGCATAGTCCCTGGAAAAGGTTTCATCATTATTCGTGCTTAGTCGATGACGAAAACCTTTAACAAGTCTAGCTATGAAAGTCTCAACTTGTCCATCTACACCAAGTAATCTTCTCAAGATATACTTGCTCCTGATGGGGATTTAACCCTTCAGATATATTAACTAAAGTCCATACTTTGTTGGTGTATAAGGATTCCATCTCAGATCACTAAGCATCCAGCCATTCTTACAGAGTCCCTACTCTCGATGGCCTGCTCGAAACTGGTTGGGTCATCATCTCATGATGCAATCCTTGCTCCCACTGTCATCGAGAAACCGAGGTATCACTCAGGTGGGTGAGGAACCCTACTAGATCGGCGGAGAGGCTGAGGTTCGTCGGGAACTATAGAATCCTTTGGTTCTGTCAAATCATCAACTGCAGTTTTGTATAGCTGGAACCTTTCCAGTACTACAGAACTGATCCTGCCTGGATCTTGTCCGGATTTTGCTTTAAACATAGGCCGGACAACCCCAAATCTTAACTCGCTTAAGAGATAGGATCTTCCCACACCATATCTTACATGGAGTGGTAGGCAGTGATTTGATTCAAACCTAATTCAATAGGTATGCAGCTTCTCAAGTGCATAACCCCAAAAGGAAATGGGTAACTCTGTAATACTCATCATAGAGCACACCATATCTAATATTGTGCAATTGCTCTGCCCTGATACACCGTTGTGCTGTGGTGTATTCAGAGGAGTAGCACTCAGAGAGAATCTCATTCTCCTTTAGAATAGTCCAGGAATTCTATGCACAAGTATTCTCCTCCCTGATCTTATCATAGGACATAATACTTATACCCGTATTTTGGTTCTCTACTTCTAACTTATATTCTGTGAATATCTCAAAAGGTTCGGACTTATGTTTCAACAGGAACATATGACTGAATCTTGAGAGATTATCAGAGAATATAATGAAGTATAAAGAACCAGTCCTGGCATGTGTAGACAGGAGACTTTACATACATCATTATGTATTAGTCCCAAGAGTTTACTAACTCTTTCTCTGTTTCTAATAAACAGAGCTATGGTCATCTAATCTTTGTGACATGACTGGCAAGTTTCACAAGATGTAAATTCAAACTGATTTAAATATGCATCTAAAATGTAACTTCAGCCAGTCGGGTCGCATTGATGTGACCTAGTCTACAATACCCCAAGAAGGATTTGTTCATTTCTGAACTCTTCCTCTTGTGTGTGTTCTGTATACTAGGAACTGGAGTTTGATTTAGAACTTCAATGCTTTTAGATAACGTGCCTGAACCGATCAACTTTTGATATAGGAAATGTTCAAAACATTATCCATCAATACAAAATTATATCCTTTCTTTAGTAATAAAGAGACTGATATGATTTTGTATATCAGGTTCGGTATCTAATAGCATTTGTTCAGAATCAATGTATTCGTAATACAGGGTGACAGTGACCAACAGACTTGGCTGCAACACTTGCCCCGTTTTCTGTCTCATGAAACTTATCACCCGTTCTCAGTTTTTCTACCTTTTTGTAGCCCTATGTAACAGATTACATATCTGGGATCCTGATCCGGTATCATATACCCAGGATGCAGAGGATACTGAGAAACAGTTCTTTGTAATGAACACACCCAAAGGAGATGCATCATATGCACTTTCTTCGTTTGAGCGGCATAGGAATTCTGGTATTCCCCAATTTCCTGCTCTGTCTTATAACAATTATAAGTTGGAGCGAGACCAACGTTCCCTAATTCAGTATAACAAGCGGGTTCGGTCAATACATCCATTTTATTATCTTGATTAAGGCGTGATATGGTCGCTACCAGGAGAGAGAGAGAGAGAAGAAAACACTCTGCGTGCGCTCTTGCAAGATCAGATTGGTTATATATTTTATCTAATCAGGATGGCTCCCACTGTTTTTATCAAATCTTCCTTCAAACCTTAAAAGGAAAGACTAGCCGGGATTAATTACACTCTGCAATTTCGCCAATCTTTCAGCCAGGCCAGTGTCGGTACTTTGAGGGAGGTTCCCCGTGCTTTCGCACGGACCTAATTACAGTAAACCTCGTTTTCCCAGAGGCGTAACCTCGTTGACACCTTTCTAGACACCTACTTGATCGGCTAATTGCAAAGTGCAAAAGTCTCCCAGGAGTAACAATTACTCGCAGTGGGTATCGGGATCCAACTATCATATAGAAGGTATGCAATCTCATTGCAAATTTCAACACTTCAAACTCCCGATAAAGGTTTTTACCCCTAGCACCTATGACCTTGGCTAAGGTCAACAAATCATAGGTACTAGTCAAGTTCTACCCGTCATTTCGTGATTAATTAGACCCACCCACATGACCCTTGGCTAAGGTCAACAAAGCCACATGACTGTCCTAACTAATCGCATCATATGCTGTATAGGAAGACATCACTTAGCTACCGCACACTACGCCTCGGCTATGGTCGACAAACGTAGCACGAATACTAAGTACTCTACTTTCTAAAATGACGGAGGGTTGCGAATGGTTTTTGTGAAAACCTTTAACGCTTTGAACTTGATCTCGTTGCGGAATCAAATGGTTTTTAAATGGAATGTTTTCGAGGCTTTTCTAGTTTTGCTAAAGGGGTCACTCCCGGTGAAGGGATCGTCGGCCCTTTCCTCGTCGAATGAGGTGCGGGATATATCATATATATCACTGTGCAAAGCGGAAACTATAGAAGCGATCAAAGACAAACCGAGGGTTGTAGCATCTGCCAGTTATTGCTAAAGGAGTCACTCCCAGTGAAGGGATCTCGGTCCTTTCCTCATCGAATAATGTGCAGGATGTTCTATAATGAACACCGCGATGCAAAGCAAGAACTGTAGCTACCTGTTTTTATTTTGAAATTCGATTCCACAACATCATTTAGGTTTATTTTCTTTCATTAATCTCGTTAATGAATATACCATCATTTAAGTCCACCTAACCATCACAGATAAATATAACGTACGCTTATGCCATCCGCATTCGCCTCGATGTCCCGTCTGCACCGTTAGGTTAGGTAACTAACGGCAGAGCGGGGCAGGGCTAGCGCGGGTGTAAAACATAAGCAACGTTTATATAATATATCATATATACTATATATAATATCTGTCACAGAACATCACATGATCACATCACAGATAAATCACAGCAGAAGAAATATATGAAATATTGGATATACTAGGACGTCCGTGTTTTCAATACGAGCCAGTATAAAACACGGATTCCACGGTCGTGATGAATAGCCAATCCCACAGCCCTAGACCCCTACGAGAGCGACAAGCAACCCTACCAATTCTAGGGTTAGGAGACCCGGACTCGACTCCTCGAGTTGGTCTCCCACTGGACCCCAGAACCCGGTTACTTGTGCTCCCCTCCTTGGGTCTATCCTAGTGCAGAAAAGTAAATAATATACATCAACGGTGACAACTTCCGCAACCTGGAAGTGCCCCAATAAAAGAATATTACCTACAAGTTTTTACATGAATGAAAATGAAAAACACTCATCTCACATAAAAACGCCCCGGCTATTCAAACATGACGATCCAATATAACATATCCAGCAACACATAACATCACATGTCATCAACGTAAGTAAATATGCGCATCCCAATTGTCGTTGACATATAGCAACGAAACCGGCGATATCACATATTACACTTACGGTCACATAAAAGAAAGTGTAAAATTACAACAGTTGGAATCCGCAACCACCTCAGACATCGCATGCCTGACCAAATGAATTCTTTAGACATCGCATGCCTAACAATTATAAACCCCGCATTTTAGTCTCATTATCGAAAACACTTTTCAATATCATGTCGGGCAATTCAACAAGATTCCCGAAATTCTGATCGAATGCTCGTCGCAAACTTTAGTAGGCGGCTGCACCCCCGACGCCGTCGACGAAGTGCACCAAGGCGGAACACCGCTACCGCGAGCACCCGAACGGATGCTTTCGGCGACGGGGTTCTCCTACAGTCACTTGGTCGGGGCTATGGAGTGAGGCTGTCTATTAAGTTTACCCGGCGAGTATCCGCGTACACTACGTGATTGCGACGGACTTTTGATCTCATCAAAATTCCGTGGCAACCGATCAAGTGAGACTAAACTGCTATGTTTATAACATTCATTCAGTTATCTCATAACTATTTGCGAATTCCAAGTATTGTATCACATTCCGGATAAACAGAAAATGTTAAACTTTCCGATTGAACATTCGAACACCCAAGTTTTCCCGAAACAGCTCAACACATGATATAAGTCTAATAACATTCAGTTCGTACCTCAGTACCAACGGTCCAGCCGTAGAAGGGTCAAGCCAACGCCTCACATGTGGCACGCCGTACTGCCCAAGCCCGAAGGTTCAAAGGGCAGTTCAAGACGGTCACATAATCGAGTTAAGGTTTGTTGTCTTCTAGAGGGTCCATCGCGTTACTTGCACTACTTAGAACGTCGTTAAACTACGGAAAAATCCAACAATTAGAAATTTCCCGGCAGGGGAAAAAGTAGGTATTTATATCCGGTCGAACTTTTTAACATATTCTAAGATTATCCGGAAAAGCACACAGACAGAATTAGACAATCCGATCGATATACCGAGTCCCCAATACGACCCAGAAAATGCAACTTTGGAAAAAATTATTAAAATCCCCAGGAAATCCAGCACAGATAACTAAGAATTACTGTGCAAAAGTGGATGCACAAAACGACAAATTGGCCGCGGAACCGCCGCATGAGCATGCTCATGCCGCGGATCCGCGGTGCCTTTATGGAATCAGGTCCTCGAATTTTACAGTATTCCTTAGATCTTCCTGCTGATTTTTCTGAATATTTTTAATTTACAAAAAACCACGTTTTTCAAAAAAGTCCAGAGAGCATTTTTCAAGTCGGGTTTTGGGTCGATCGGACTTCTGATTCCGTCGGGACTTCGCCTAAGGCTCTAGCTAGGCTCTGATACCACGTAGGGTTCCTAGGCACCCTAGTGAGGTCTCACAAGTCATTATCCATGCAAATTTCTAAAAAATACGGTGCCGAGAAACCCTAGAACGGATCGTTAACTAGATATATAGGCGAAGCGAGTAAGTAAACGGAAATATAGCTAAAGGGAAGGGGCTACAACCTTTGTAGATCTGGTCCTCCACTTACTAAGCTCCGTGATGATCTCCCTCCGCTGTCCAAATCGAACCTTTGACTCTAGCATTGGCATCATCGAAGAATGGGCGGGCTTGATCGTCGGTTCGATGCCGAAGATGATCTACGTCGAGGCATCACAAGAACAAGCTCCAACTTCACCAAGCTTTGAAAACTTGTGAAGTAAACACCCTATACAACTTGGCAAGAGGTAGAGTATGAAGAAATAGGAAGTGGGTAGACTTTAGAATTGGATTTCTCACTTGATTTCACTAGTTGCCATTGATGGTCACTAGCTTTCTTCATGGAAGAAGAAGATGAAGAAGAAGAAGAAGATATGATAAGTTTTTTTAAAAAAGAAAATAAAAAGAATACTTATTATACTTTCAACCTTAGTTAGGTGTAGAGAAAAGACCATGGTTAAAAGGATGGTTAGGGTTAAGCATAAGAACAAAAGAGTGACTTAGTCAAAGTTTCAAGAAACTTCAACTAAAAACAAAACATTCAACCATTCATTTATCCTTTTCTTTTTCCAAAAAAGAATAAATAAGAAAGATAAATGAATAAATAATCAAAACCCTAATCATTAACTTAAACCATGGTTTGATTCTTTACACTTAACCAAGTAAGCATGTATCATCAAACATGATACAAACATGTGCACAAAACTATATCGCATATACATTGTGTACAATTCAAGTGAGAAAATCCTTTTAAAGTGAACCAATACTAGCTAACGCAAAGTAATATATCAAATATATAAATATGCACTAAATCATTAAATCAACACTTGATTTAACGATCCGGTCATATCGGATATAACCGACTAGTATCATATGTATCGGCTTATCGAATCAATCCTTGATTCGATAACTAGGTTATATCGCATATAACCAATCGATACATTGATCGCGAGAATGGAATACGGTATCACATACTCGAATTATTCTCGGTCCCGCACATATCTCATATGTGCTCCTATTTCGTTTCGCTTGAGCCAGGAAACCTCTGTGTAGGACTCTAAAGACTCGTCAATACGCCGGCAGCAGATGATGATCATATCAAGCATCCACAAGCCGCAAGCGGTCTGCTAAACGTAACGGCCACCCGGGTATTGAGCGATCAGAAGATCGACGAGCAAGCCCGCTCACACTCCTGCGAATCCAACCAGTAACACTAACCGTACAGTCCGGTCTGTTCGTCTGATATGTCGCATATCTCGCCTAGGGGTGGTAAACGTCAGACCCCAGTAGCTCGATAAGTCATGCCGACTTAAGGTCCATAACATTTGTGAAACTACTGATAACTCTTACCAGTATATCACAGCAACCCTGGCCAGGGATTTCCTCTTATGGCCAGTCGAGCATAGCACAACATCAACCCCCAATACCGGGAGAGACGAATCCCCTCCTATCGCTCATTGCCTCCATGTGAATCGAGACTGTACCCAAAAACCACCTGTTTGCACGACTCAGTAGAGCCGTGGTAGGGTGGAAATCAAAGCACAGTAGGAGACACACAAGACTCTATGACGATCTCGGGTCAACAGACTAAGCTGTACCAGTGTCACCAGAGAACTGCCATCTGACGTGAGGTATAATACCATCTGGGAGTTCTCGGCGAGTCCGTTCAGTGTACCCAGTCTCCACTGAGCACCCGTATACCATCTCTGATGTCAAACACCAATGGATATGGGATCATCCATCGCCCATCACATGGGTCGAGAAGATACACGCTAGTCTACTCTGGAATATCGATGCCCTGTGTCGATATTCCCACGACTAGGAACAATGAAGGATGTACTCATTGACTACCCAGGCCCCACTAGTATGATCTGCATCATAGTCCTGGAAGTCGAGTACTCATCCTAAGGGCTTTATCAACATGTAATCAGAGAGACAGAAAGTATACATGTTAAGACAAAGAGCAACCAGATAGCGTACTATCATGTCGAGCAAGAAAGTCCTACCTATATATGTCCCAGCATCCACTACAATATACATCCAATGTACAGTAATGGCCTCTAGGGCATACATATAACTAACAGGTGGGATCCCTAGTAACGGCCAGTCGTGCACCGAGATCGGAGGATGTACCTACCACATCACAGACTACCATGGTGCCTGCTGCCCAGACAGTTGCTCCTCCTACTACTACCATGGCTATCCCAGTATCGCTACAGGATTTCATGAGGCTGAGACCTCCATTCTTCATGGGCACCGATGCAGCAGAGGATCCGCAGACATTCCTTGACAGTTTAGCCAGGATCTGCTATTCGCTCAGATGTTCTGACGATCGATGGGTGGAGCTTGCGAGTTTCCGTCTAGAGGGTCTCGCGCAGACATGGTGGGAGTCAGTCTTGAGAGGTCGAGCTGCAGGTCTACCGCCTATGATTTGGGCCGAGTTCACAACGGTATTTCTAGCTCGTTTCCTTCCAGAGAGCGTTCGTGATGCTAGGGCTCGCATTTTCAAAGCGTTGATCAAGACTCCCGGGACGACGGTGTCTTCGTACGATGTCCAATTCACGCAGTTGTCCAGATATGCTTCGTATTTGGTGGATACTGAAGAAAAGAAAGTGAAGAGGTTCGTACAGGGACTTGACACCCAGTTATTTCTTGCTATTGGCGCCCAGCACTTTGACACTTATTCAGCTGCTATGGACACGGCGTTACGGATGGAGGCACACATTTCAGCGACTTTGGACATTTCTGGGCCGAAGAGGATTCACACCGATGTGCCGTCGCAGTGGCAGCGCGCCAGACTCTTTCCGAGAGATGGGCCTGGCAGAGGAATTGGACGGGGTCAGTTATATGGTTCATATCCGCAGGGACAGCAGCCGTCGCCAGGATGTTATGGGTGCGGGAGTCCGCACCATCTTATCAGAGACTGTCCGGTGAGACGACAGGGGGCGGCAACTGTTCCACATGTGACTTTACCACCATCACCACCTCCTCCTCAGAGAGCCCTACTTCCTACCACAGGCGATGCTCCACGTCAGTTTGATGCACCCAGTGGCCGTGGACGTGGCGGTCCGATCCAGAGAGGACGAGGAGGCTGAGGCCGAGGCCGAGGACAGCCAGCTATTGATGGGGGACAGGCCCGAGTTTTCGCCTTGACACCGTAGGATGCGCAGGCATCCAATGCCGTTGTGACAGGTACCTGGCCAGTATGTTCTTTCCACGCGCGAGTATTATTCGACCCAGGTTCCACACATTCGTACGTATCTACACACTTTGCACCGATGTTGGGCCGTGAGTCATCGTCGTTAGATCAGTCGCTTGTTGTTATTACTCCGGTAGGCGAGTCGTTTGTCGCTCGTTTTGTGTTTCGATTGTATTCCGTTCGTATCGGGGAGAGGGATTCGTTGATTGACTTGATTCTCATCGATATGTTGGACTTTGATGTGCTTCTAGGCATAGACTGGCTGGCCACTTGTTATGCTTCGGTGGACTGCCGTGAGAAGGCAGTCAGATTTAGCTTTCCGAGAGAGCCAGTCCTTGTTATTCAGGGAGACCGCAGCGTCACCCTTCCCAGCTTGATTTCGTCTCTTCACGCTGGTCGGCTCTTGCGGAAGGGATGTCAAGGATTCTTAGCATATATTTGTGATACTCGAGCTGCAGAGGTTCCTTTGGACCGGGTCCCGATTGTTTGTGAGTTCCCTGATGTTTTCCCTGACGAGCTGCCTGGGTTACCGCCTGAGCGCGATGTTGAGTTCTGCATTGACTTGATTCCCGGCTCTGGGCCTATTTCTATACCGCCTTATCGGATGGCCCCGGCAGAGCTTAGAGAGCTGAAGGATCAGTTGCAGGATTTGTTAGTTAAGGGGCTTATTCGACCTAGCGTTTCTCCGTGGGGTGCTCCGGTCCTATTTGTCAAGAAGAAGGGCAGCAGTTTGCGTTTGTGTATCGACTACCGCCAGCTGAACAAAGTTACCGTAAGGAACAGGTATCCCTTACCACGTATCGACGATTTGTTCGACCAGCTTCAGGGGACAGGATATTTCTCGAGAATCGATTTGCGATCAGGATACCATCAGCTACGAGTTCGACAGGAGGATATACCGAGGATAGCTTTCCGCACGCGTTACGGCCACTATGAGTTTTTGGTGATGTCGTTTGGACTCACCAACGCCCCAGCAACATTCATGGATTTGATGAACCGTATATTCAGGCCGTATCTCGACTTGTTCATCATAGTGTTAGTGTATATGACCTAGGGGCCATTATTGTATCATACTAGATTGTATATTACTTAATGGAAGCTTGGGATATTCACAGTTATATATATACAGTCTTGCTAAAAATGGTAGTATGCTACTTGGTTTGTGTCTACTTTAATATGTGCATATGTTTCTTGTAACGTATCACTTATACATATTAGTAGAGCCCATAGGATCTTTGCTTGATTACCAGCGTCGTGATGGCAGTCACACTAGTG
Organism: Agapanthus africanus; assembly: GCA_030015575.1. NCBI lineage: Eukaryota > Viridiplantae > Streptophyta > Magnoliopsida > Asparagales > Amaryllidaceae > Agapanthus > Agapanthus africanus. The sequence continues at coordinate 655,853,433 of JASDDO010000024.1, forward strand.
GGGGCTGGGTAGTCTGTAAGCAACATCCTATACAGGTCCCTGGTCGTTGGATTATCGAGATAGGGCATCGATATTCCGGAGTAGACTAAGTGTGTACGCTTCTCATCCCAGTTGGGGAAATGTTCTATCCCACAGCCGTTAGTACGTCGTACTGGAGATAGTATGCAGGTGCCCGCTAGGTTACGGGTACACCGGACAGGACTCGCCGGGGAACTGATTGGTTGGTATTATACCCATCGTCAGTTACCATTTCCCAGGTGACATGAGTACAGCATAGTCCGCAGACTTGACACTGCTACTTCGCCTCGAGTGTGTCCCAATGTTCTTGGATTGCTACCCTACCACGGCTCAAAGGAGTCGTGCAAACAGGTAGCAGTTGGGTGCAGTCCCGAGCACTTGGAGGCAGTGGCGGTTAGATAGGATTCGTCTCTCCCGGTATCGGGAGTTGATATCGCACTGTGTCAGAGAGCCATTACGCAAAGTCCCTGGCCAGGGCAAGCGAGATATACTGATAGGTTCCAGTAGCTTCTCAGGGTGTAATGGGCTTCGCTCCGACACGACTTATACAGCTATTAGGGGACTGACGCTTTCCGGCCCCTAGGCTTGATATGCGATAGTCTTAGACGAACAGACCGGACTATACGAAGATTGTCACATCAGGCTCAGTAGGTGTTCGGATGGTTTTCCTCATCGGCCTTCTTATCGACATCTACCTGGGGACCGTTACGTACAGCTAGTGCCGCTTGCGGTCTGTGGTTAAACCCACTGCCAGCGTAGTGTCGAGTCTTTAGAGTCCCACACAGAGAGTTTCCCTGCTCCAGACGAAACGATATAGAGGTCGTATGGTTTTACGACAAGGGTTCGGATGCGTACGTGTGTTTACGCACGTACGACTTTTCGGACAGTTTTTACTAGCCGGCTTTGGTTTAAGCCAGATTCTAGTATCGGGTTATTGGATTTATACAGTCTAAAGTTTTTCCGTGTTTTCACGGATAGAAGGGGCATTCTCGTAATTGCGCGAGAAGCTTCTAGAAGATGGTGACTAAGGAGGTTTAGGTGGCATATACATTGAATGAGATTAGTGAGTCATATGGATGATTCATCCATGTCATTAATGCTTCATAATTGCTTAATGACTCATGGAGATGAATCACCATATGATATTTATCAAGTATGGTTGTAAATCATTTTCTTTTCTTTTCTTGAAAAACAATAATGCTTGATATATATTATGATAGCTCATTTTCTCATTTGATTATCATGTTCATCTTCTCTCTCCTCAAGCTCTCTCTCTTCAAACCCTAATCCTCCCCTCTCATGTGTTGAGTACAAGGGTTAGCTAGACTAATACATCCATAACCTTACTCTATATCACCTAGTTAGCTCAGATTAGAGATTTGAGCAAACTAGTTATCTCAAGTTTGAGATTAAGCTTGGCGTAGGAACTTTCGGGTGGATCGTCTTTGATTCGAGGAGGTCGTTGAGTTGCTGATGTTCCAAGGAGCCTACGAGGAGTGGAGGACAGCGATGAAGACCCAAAGGACACGGTTCTTGAGGTATAATCACTTCACATAGTAGTTTAGAACTTCTATGTTTGATGTTAGTTATCGTTTAGCTTCAATTCATGCGGTTAGTCGATGTTTAAGCAAAGAACAAGATCATTTTTCATATTTCCGCCTCCCCGCAAGTCGTGGGGTGTTGCACATCGACTTACAGTGGTATCAGAGCCTCGCTAAACAATAAATAACTCACTTGCAAAATTGTATGAATTTCGAACGGAAAAAACCAAAACCGGAAAACCCCGATATCATGGTTTCTGTCGATTTTTAAATGAAGTCCAAAAATTTTTCAGGCAGGTTCAGAATGCCCAAAATGATAGTATTAGAACACCCAAGAAAATTGGGCCCATGAATCGGCTAAAGCGTTGCGGAACCGCGGTGGATCCCACCGATCCGCCGCGCTTCCGCCGCCGAGTTGCCGATTCATGAACCCAATTTTCCTGTGTTGGTTCTCTGTGATATTTGGTATTTTCTGGAATTTTTTATTTTTGCTCAGGTTTCAGATTTACAGAGAAGTAATGGAGCAAAATTAAATGTGTTTAATCGATCGAAATTATACGGTATTTACTTGTTGGATTATATCTGTGTTTGTATAATGTGTTCGTGAACCTCCCCTAACTGCTAGTATGTCGGTTGGCAGGGGGTTGCACATTTCTGTAATGGATTTTATCTGTTTGTGTATATGAACTGTGTTGGACTGTTGTGATGTTTAGCCGGGGTTATGTGATGGGTTATTATTTAATTCATTTGATGTAAATGTAATTTGTTGTAATATTATTTTGCGGGGCACATCCAGGTTGCGGTTGTAGCCACCGTTGTATTATTTCTTTTTACTGTTTTTGCTCCTAGGATATACCCAAGGTGGGGTGCACAAACTACCGGATATTTTGAAGTGTTGAGGCAGACCGCTTCACTTCTGGTACTTGGCGGGTAGTTTGCCGTACCCGTAGGGGTCTTGGTTGGGGTAATGGCTATTCATCACAACTGTGTAATCCGTCTTTTATTGCAGGCTCAAAGCAAATGCGGATTGCTAATAAATCCAATAAAGTTCATCTGTGATCCGGAATGCTTATTATTGCGTCTGACGAATGTACAATATCTATATATGATAGCTATTTAGACGTCACTTATGTTTTACACCCGTGCTAGCCCAGCCCCCGCTCTGTCGTTAGTTAAGTAACCTAACGGGTGATGACGGGACCCCGTGGCGAATGCGGATGGCATAAGAGGACGTTGTATTTTCGTTATTTTCTGCAATGATAGGTTAATGATGGGACGAATTATTATAATGCAAAGAAAATAAACCAAAGTTTAATCGTTGGAACAAATTTAAAAGAAACCACTCGGTTATTTTAAAAGGATCAGATTTTTAATTGCGGAGCTTTAACCACTCCTTTTAAAAAGTATCAGGTTCCTTCAATTATATCAAGTTCACTACGTTCACGGTTTTGCCAAAACCATTCGTAGCCCTCCGTCATTTCTTATGGATGGTCAGAAGTATTCAAGCTATGTTTGTTGGCCCTTAGTCAAGGCATAGTGTTTAGTAGCTGCTGTGGTATTCATTTAGTGCATAGATAGATGCGTTGGTTTGGGACAGTCGTATTACTTTGTTGGCCCTTAGTCAAGAGTATGTACGGGTTGGTTCAAATTAACCTGGACAATGACGGGCAGAACTTGATATGTGACTTATGATTTGTTGGCCCTTAGTCAAGGTCATAAGAGCATGGGGCAAAAATCCACATCGGGAATTTCTAAAGAAACTGAAATTTGCAGAGAGATGCATACCATTTTGGAGTTTGATGAATGTTGGTAGGATTCCTTCAACATTATCATACGATGATATTTTGGATCCCGATCCTACTGTGAGTACATGCTACTTATCAGGAGATTCGTCACTTAACGATCAATGCTATAAACCAAGTAGGTGCCAAGAAAGGTGTCAGCGGGGTTACACCCCCAGAGAAAAGAGGTTATTTAATTAAGGAACTTCGCGAAAGCGTTGGAAAACCTCCCTCGAAGTATCGACACTAGCCTGGCTGAACGGTTAAGCAAGTATTGTACGGTAAGAATTGTCCTGGCTAATTCTTCTTTTATGGTTTGAGAAAGGATTCGAGTAACAGTAGGAGCCATCCTGTTTAGATAAACTTAAAACCAATCTAAACTTGCAACAGCATCATGCTAAAATGTTTTCTTCTCTCTCATTAATTGCAGCGACCTTGTGACCACACATAGGTTACATCTAGATAACAAATTGACTGAATCTGACTTATATGATTGGCAAAGGTCTGTCCAGATGTCCATTGGTTATGACAAGCTGGACCACCCTATTACTACTTCAGATCCCGCAGTCTCAGGTCCAGTTTCCACTGTCACGGATATGGATATCCGTCACACAAGGGAAAAAGATAAAGCGAAAGCTAAGTGCATCGTGTTAGCTTCAGTTGATGGTGTATACCAAAAGCAGCACGAGAAGATGGACTTAGTTTCCATCTTTCTCCATAATAATAAAAATTTATATGGAGAGCAATCTTATATCACTAGATATGAAACCTCGAACGAATAAATTCAAGCGAGGTTAGCTGACGGGTCATCTGTAAGGGACAACGTCCTTACAATGACTAGCTGTATTGATGAGCTCCAGGACCTGGAGACCGCGTTGGGAAACGAGTCAAACACTGACTTGATTCTACAGTCTCTGCCTTCTACCCTGAAGGAAACCAGAGAAGTTGAAGGAAAGAGAAAGGCAAAAGTTTCGGGACTGGATATAGTAAAGGAGGGACGTTCCTATTATTATGGAATTGGGCATTGGCAGATTGATTGCAGGGCTTTAAAAGCCAGTAGCCAGGATACGAAGCATGTTGTGGCTTCGACTTCGGGTGTGTTTATGATAGAGAACTGTATGTCAGTTAACCCTACTTCCTGGGTATTGGATACCGGATCAGGAACTCACATCTGTAATTCATTACAGGCTCTGAGAAATCGTAGGGTTATCGAGATAGGTGATATGACCCTCACAGTTGCTAACGGAATGAGCATGGACGCTGAATCCATAGGGGAATATCATCTTGGAATGACAACTGGGCAGATATTGATTCTACATAACTGTTTTTATGTACCAGGTACGACTTGTAATTTCATATCTGTACCCTTACTTTCTAAGGAAGGATATGATTTTGCTTTTACAAGAGATGTGGTTCACATCCACCTAAATCAAGATTTGATTGGGTCAGGTACATTAGAAAACGGAATATACGTATTAAATCAAGCTCAGATTTTCAGTGTCCAGAACACACTTAAAAGAAAGTCTCCAGAATTAAATCAAGCTTTCTTATGGCATTGTAGACTAGGTCACATCAATGAGAGGAGGTTGACTAAGTTACATAGAGAAGGATATTCGAATCCGTTCGAATATCAATCTTATGCTACTTGTGAATCTTGTCTCATGGGAAAGATGACAAAGACTCCGTTTACTGGACACGGAGCAAGAGCGAGCGAGCTCTTATGACTCGTACACAGTGACGTATGCGGTCCAATGTCTACACATGCGCGAGGTGGTTATTCCTACTTCATTACTTTTACGGATGATTTCTCTAGGTATGGATATGTCTTCTTAATGAAGCATAAATCCGAGGCTTTTGAGAAATTCCAAGAATACAAGAATGAAGTGGAAAAACAAACAGGCAAGAGTATAAAGACACTGAGATCTGATCGAGGTGGTGAATACTTAAGTGCCGAGTTCCTGGGTTACTTAAAAGAGAATGGAATTCTCTCTCATCTTACTCCTCCATACACACCACAACATAACGGTGTATCGGAAAGGAGGAATCGAACCCTATTGGATATGGTTCGTTCCATGATGAGTAAGGCTGAGTTACCACGATCATTCTGGGGATATGCACTAGAATCAGCTGCATATCTTTTGAACCAGGTTCCTACCAATAATGTGCCTACCACACCATATCAGATGTGGAGTGGAAAGAAACCCTGTCTAAAACTTTTTAAGACATGGGGATGTCCATCTTTTGTAAAAAAGCAGCATGCGGACAAGCTCGAGGCACGCTCAGTAAAGTGTAAGTTTATAGGATATCCAAAGAACTCAAAGGGATATTATTTCTATTATGCAGAGGAACAAAAGGTTTTTGCTTCTCGTCATGCCTGCTTCTTAGAAACTGAATTTTTAGAAAATCAGAAGAGTGGGAGCGCAATAGAACTGGAAGAAATTCCAGATCCACAAGCTATTACTGAAACCTTGGTAGAACAAGAAGGTTCAGGTGAACAGGACATCCCGACACCACTCCGCAGGAGTAGTAGGCAATCTCATCCGCCCGAGAGATACTACGGTTTTCTCATAGACGGGGATAGAGAGGATTGCACTATTGATTATGATGAGCCTACTAGCTTCCACAAGCCATTCAGAGCGGTGACTCGGTTAAATGGCTAGATGCAATGCGGACCAAAATAGAGTCAATGTACACCAACAAAGTATGGACTTTGGACATTTCTCCAGATGGGGTAAAACCCGTAGGATGCAAATGGATCTTCAAAAAGAAGATTGGTGTAGATAGACAGGTTGAAACCTATAAGGATAGACTTGTTGCAAAGGGTTTCCGTCAAAGACCTGGTTTGGACTATGACGAAACCTTTTCTCCAGTGGCTATACTTAAATCTATTCGGGTCCTTCTTGCTATTGCTGCCTTCCACGATTATGAAATCTGGCAGATGGACGTAAAGACGGCCTTTCTAAATGGAAATTTGGAAGAAAGCGTCTATATGGATCAGCCAGAAGGATTCATTCAGAGTGGGAGCAGCGGTAAAGTATGCAAGTTGCTTAAGTCCATTTATGGACTAAAGCAGGCATCACGGAGTTGGAACATCTGTTTTGATGATGCTGTCAAAGAATTTGACTTTATCAAAAATCCAGATGAACCATGCATATACAGTAAGATTGCAGGGAGAGCTGTAGTATTCCTCGTCTTGTACGTGGATGACATTCTCCTAATAGGAAATGATATTCCTATGTTACAGTCAGTCAAAAGATTCTTGTCACATAAATTCTCCATGAAAGACTTGGGTGATGCCACCTACATTCTGGGAATCCGGATCTATCATGATAGATCAAAGAGAATATTAGGACTTTCGCAGTCCAGGTACATAGAAACCATAGTGAAGAGATTCAGTATGGATGATTCTAAGCGCGGTAACCTACCGGCTTGTCACGGAATCACCCTCTCCAAAGAGATGTCTCCCAAGACTGATTTGGAAAGGGATCGCATGTCGATTATACCCTATGCTTCTGCGGTAGGCTCTATAATGTATGCGATGTTATGTACCAGACCAGATGTAGCATACTCATTGAGCGTTGTAAGCCGGTATCAGGCAAACCCAGGGGAGAAGCACTGGATAGCAGTAAAAAACATTCTCAAGTACCTGAGAAGGACTAAGGAGATGTTCTTGGTGTATGGCGGAAAAGACCTTCAGATGGAGGCCTTTTCCGACTCCGGCTTCCAGAGTGACAAAGATGACTCCAAGTCCATGTCGGGTTATGTCTTTACCCGCAATGGAGGGGCGGTCTGTTAGAAGAGTTCCAAACAGGAGACCGTTGCTGACTCAACGATGGAAGCAGAGTACATAGCTGCTTGCGATGCCGCAAAAGAAGCAGTCTGGATGAAGAAGTTCCTCACAGAACTTCAGGTGGTTCCTACCAGTGTTGGTCCAATACCTCTGTATTGTGACAAAAATGGCGCTATAGCTTTAGCGAAGGAACCCAGGTCCCATCAGAAGTCCAGACACATCTTAAGGCGGTATCACCTGATCAGGGAGATCGTAGATCGCCGGGAGATCGAGGTAAAGAGAGTAGAGACGGAGAATAACATTGCTGATCCATTCACAAAGGCCCTTCCTCAGACGCAGTTCGAGAGGCTATTCGAGATGATAGGTCTACGATATGCCAGCTCATGGCCCAAGTGCAAGTGGGAGATTGTTAGTGTATATGCCCTAGGGGCCATTATTGTATCATACTAGATTGTATATTACTTAATGGAAGCTTGGGATATTCACAGTTATATATATACAGTCTTGCTAAAAATGGTAGTATTCTACTTGGTTTGTGTCTACTTTAATATGTGTATATGTTTCTTGTAACGTATCACTTATACATATTAGTAGAGCCCATAGTATCTTTGCTTGATTACCAGCGTCGTGATGGCAGTCACACTAGTGGGGGCTGGGTAGTCTGTAAGCAACATCCTATACAGGTCCCTGGTCGTTGGATTATCGAGATAGGGCATCGATATTCCGGAGTAGACTAAGTGTGTACGCTTCTCATCCCAGTTGGGGAAATGGTCTGTCCCACAGCCATTAGTACGTCGTACTGGAGATAGTATGCAGGTGCCCGTTAGGTTACGGGTACACCGGACAGGACTCGCCGGGGAACTGATTGGTTGGTATTATACCCATCGTCAATTACCATTTCCTAGGTGACATGAGTACAGCATAGTCCGCAGACTTGACACTGCTACTTCGCCTCGAGTGTGTCCCACTGTTCTTAGATTGCTACCCTACCACGGCTCAAAGGAGTCGTGCAAACAGGTAGCAGTTGGGTGCAGTCCCGAGCACTTGGAGGCAGTGGCGGTTAGATAGGATTCGTCTCTCCCGGTATTGGGAGTTGATATCGCACTGTGTCAGAGAGCCATTACGCAAAGTCCCTGGCCAGGGCAAGCGAGATATACTGATAGGTTCCAGTAGCTTCTCAGAGTGTAATGGGCTTCGCTCCGACACGACTTATACAGCTATTAGGGGACTGACGCTTGCCGCCCCTAGGCGTGATATGCGATAGTCTTAGACGAACAGACCGGACTGTACGAAGATTGTCACATCAGGCTCAGTAGGAGTTCGGATGGTTTTCCTCATCGGCCTTCTTATCGACATCTACCTGGGGACCGTTACGTACAGCTAGTGCCGCTTGCGGTCTGTGGTTAAACCCACTGCCAGCGTAGTGTCGAGTCTTTAGAGTCCCACACAGAGAGTTTCCCTGCTCCAGACGAAACGATATAGAGGTCGTATGGTTTTACGATAAGGGTTCGGATGCGTACGTGTGTTTACGCGCGTACGACTTTTCGGACAGTTTTTACTAGCCGGCTTTGGTTTAAGCCAGATTCTAGTATCGGGTTATTGGATTTATACAGTCTAAAGTTTTTCCGTGTTTTCACGGATAGAAGGGGCATTCTCGTAATTGCGTGAGAAGCTTCTAGAAGATGGTGACTAAGGAGGTTTAGGTGGCATATACATTGAATGAGATTAGTGAGTCATATGGATGATTCATCCATGTCATTAATGCTTCATAATTGCTTAATGACTCATGGAGATGAATCACCATAAGATATTTATCAAGCATGGTTGTAAATCATTTTCTTTTCTTTTCTTGAAAAACAATAATGCTTGATATATATTATGATAGCTCATTTTCTCATTTGATTATCATGTTCATCTTCTCTCTCCTCAAGCTCTCTCTCTTCAAACCCTAATCCTCCCCTCTCATGTGTTGAGTACAAGGGTTAGCTAGACTAATACATCCATAACCTTACTCTATATCACCTAGTTAGCTCAGATTAGCGATTTGAGCAAACTAGTTATCTCAAGTTTGAGATTAAGCTTGGCGTAGGAACTTTCGGGTGGATCGTCTTTGATTCGAGGAGGTCGTTGAGTTGCCGATGTTCCAAGGATCCTACGAGGACTGGAGGACAGCGATGAAGACCCGAAGGACATGGTTCTTGAGGTATAATCAATTCACATAGTAGTTTAGAACTTCTATGTTTGATGTTAGTTATCGTTTAGCTTCGATTCATGCGGTTAGTCGATGTTTAAGCAAAGAACAAGATCGTTTTTCATATTTCCGCCTCCCCGCAAGTCGTGGGGTGTTGCACATCGACTTACACATAGTGTTTATTGATGATATTTTGGTGTATTCACGGAGCCGAGAGGAGCACGAGCAGCACTTGCGGATTAAGTTGCAGACTTTGAAGGTGCACCAGCTTTTCGCAAAATTTTCCAACTGTGCATTCTGGTTGGACAGCGTTGGTTTCTTGGGTTACATGATTACGAGAGATGGCATATGTGTGGAACCGAAGAAGATCGAGGCCGTTCAGCAGTGGCCCAGACCGACATTAGTTACGGAGATCCGTAGTTTCCTAGGCCTGGCTGGATACTACAGGTGACTCGTTCAGGATTTCTCCCGTATTGCTGCACCTTTGACCGGATTGACCCGGAAGGGAGTTCCTTTCGATTGGACGGAGGAGTGTGAGCACAGTTTTAAGAAACTTCAGACTTGTTTGACTATGGCGCCGGTGTTATCATTGCCTTCAGGATCAGGCGGATTCGTGGTTTATTGTGACGCTTCACGAGTGGGGCTAGGGTGCGTATTAATGCAGCATGACAGGGTGATCGCGTATGCTTCACGGCAGTTGAAGAAACATGAACAGAACTACCCCACTCACGATTTGGAGATGGCTGCAGTGGTCTTTGCACTTAAGATTTGGCGACATTACCTATACGATGAGTCGTGTCAGATATTCACTGATCACAAGAGCTTAAAGTATATATTTCAGCAGCGAGACCTGAATCTGTAAGTCCACGTTGCTCACCCCGGTTCTTACGGGGAGGCGGAAATGGCGAAAAATAATTTTTGGGCGCAATGCAACATGGACTCAAAAGTGAGGATCTTTGCTAAACTAGAAACTAGCAAACTACTAGAGGCTTTAACTACTATGCCGTAGAAATTATATCTCACGAAACCAGTCCTTCGGGTCTTCATTCCGCTGTCCCGATCATCCATCCAAGCTCTAAGGAACGATTCGGATCTTGGTCACCTCCGCGGCCTCCTTGAGTCGAAGACGATCCACCCGAGAGTTGTACACCGAGCTCCACCTCGAGCCGAGGCAACTAGAGCAACGAGATCGCTAGTCTAGATGCCCTAAGCAGTGTAGTAGAGATATATGGAAGTGTTTGTCTTTGTGGGATCTTTTTCTCTCAACACATGAAATCAAAAGAAGAAATCAAGAGGAGGAAGAAGTTGGAGCTAGCAACCATGAGAGCTTTTCTTTTCTTCTCACAAGAACAAGAGAGAGAATGAGAAATGAATTATGAGCAAAAGAAATGAACCGTGGTTGCAATAATGCAAAACTATCATCATTACCAATCCTTTCATGATAAAGTTGATGGCTACTAATTGAATTGACCATTTTCATAATCCATAAAAGAAAAAGAAATCCAAAGAAGAGTGTAGACCTCTCATGAAGGTCAATGGTCAATTTTGGTCAACGGGTCAACAAAGTTAAGAGTGGTCAAGGTGGTCAAATGGTCAAAGCAATTAGCCATCATAAAATTATCACTAAAAGAATTAGTAAACAATGTCTCCGGCTCATAATGGTTTTGACTGAACGAATTGCCAAAACCCTAATGAGTCTGCTACATAACGGTTTTGGCCGAACCAACTGCCAAAACCCTAATGAGGCACCTCCTCCTTCTTCGCTCCGCAAAACTGTGCATACACATCCGCATCCGCATTCCGTAGAATGCGAATACACGAAGACAAAACAAATCCATCCGTGCAATACTAGGATCCGGCTTAAACCAAAGCCCACTAGTATTTCCTTCCCGAACAGCATACGCACACAAGTGCACGTAAGTGATCGCAGCCCTGCCGTAAAACCATACGGCCTCTACACGTTTCGCTCAGTGCAGGTAAACTCTCTGTGTGGGACTCTAAAGACTCGACACTACGCTGGCAGTGGTTTTAACCACAGACCGCAAGCGGCACTAGCTGTACGTAACGGTCCCCAGATAGATGTCGATAAAGAGGACGATGAAGCAAACCCATCCGAACTCCTACTGAGCCTGTATGTGACAATCTCCGTACAGTCCGGTATGTTCGTCTGATACATCGCATGGCGGGCCTAGGGGGTGGTGAACGTCAGTCCCCTAATAGCGGTACAAGTCGTGTCGGAGTGTAGTATAGAACACCCTGAGATAACACTGGAAACCTACCAGTATATCGCACTTTCCCTGGCCAGGGACAACTCGTGTAATGGCTCTCCTAGACACAGCGCGATATCAACCCCCAATACCGGGAGAGACGAATCCTGTCTAACCGTCACTGCCTCCAAGTGCTTCGGGACTGCACCCAACTACTACGTGTTTGCACGACTCCTTTGAGCCGTGGTAGGGTAGTAATCTAAGTACAGTGGGAACACACTCGAGGCGAAGTGACAGTGTCAAGTCAGCGGACTAAGCTGTACTCATGTCACCTTGGAACTGATAACCGACGATAGGTATAATACCAACCATCAGTTCCCGACGAGTCCTGTCCAGTGTACTCGTAACCTAACGAGCACCCGCATACTATCTCCAGTACGACGTACTGATGGCTGTGGGACAGACCATCTCCCCTGCTGGGATGAGAAGCGCATACGCTAGTCTACTCCGGAGTATCGATGCCCTGTCTCGATAGTCCAACGACTAGGGACCTGTATAAGGATGTGCTTATAGATTACCCAGCCCCCATGAGTGTGACTGCCATCACAACGCTGGTAATCAAGCAAAGATCCTAAGGGCTCTACTAATATGTATAAGCGATATGCTAAAAGAAACACATGCACATATTGAAGTAGATACAAACTAAGTAGCATACTACCATTTTGAGCAAGATTTTCTATACAACTGTGAATATCCCAAGCTTCCATCAAGTAATATACGAACTAGTATGATACAGTAATGGCCTCTAGGGCATATACACTAACAATCTCCCACATGCACTAAGGCCATGTACTGGCGTATCGAGACCTATCATCTCGATCAGCCGCTCATACTGAGTCTGGGGTAGGGCATTCGTGAGTGGATCTGCAGTGTTATTCTCCGAATCTACTCTCTTCACCTCGATCTCCCGGCGATCTACGATCTCCCTGATCAGGTGGTACCGCCTCAAAATGTACCTGGACTTCTGATGGGACTTGGGTTCCTTCGCTAAAGCTATAGCGCCGTTGTTGTCGCAATACAGCGGTATTGGATCAACAATAGTAGGAACCACCTGAAGCTCCGTGAGGAACTTCTTCATCCAGACAGCTTCCTTTGCGGCATCGCAAGCAGCTATGTACTCTGCTTCTATAGTTGAGTCAGCAGCGGTCTCCTGCTTGGAACTCTTCCAGCAAACCGCCCCTTCATTGAGGGTAAAGACATAACCCGACATGGACTTGGAGTCATCCTTGTCACTCTGGAAGCTGGAGTCAGCAAAGGCCTCGATCTGGAGGTCTTTTCCTCCATACACCAAGAACATCTCCTTAGTCCTTCTCAGGTACTTGAGAATGTTCTTTACCGCTATCCAGTGTTTCTCCCCTGGGTCCGACTGATATCGGCTTACAACGCTCAATGCGTATGCTATATCTGGTCTCGTACATAACATCGCATACATTATAGAGCCTACCGCAGAAGCGTAGGGTATAATAGACATGCGATCCCTTTTCAAATCAGTCTTGGGAGACATCTCTTTGGAGAGGGCGATCCCGTGACAAGCCGGTAAATTACCGCGCTTGGAATCTTCCATACTGAACCTTTTCAGTATGGTGTCGATGTACCTTGACTGTGAAAGTCCCAACATCCTCTTAGATCTATCACGATAGATCTGGATCCCCAGAATGTAGTTGGCATCGCCCAGGTCCTTCATGGAGAACCTCTGTGACAAGGATCCTTTGACTGACTGTAGCATAGGAATATCATTTCCTATTAGGAGAATGTTATCCACGTACAAGATGAGGAATACCACAGTTCTCCCTACAATCTTACTGTAAATGCATGGTTCATCTGGGTTTTTGATAAAGTCGAATTCCTTGACAGTATCATCAAAGCAGATGTTCCAACTTCTCAATGCCTGCTTCAGTCCATAGATGGACTTGAGCAACTTGCACACTTTACCGCTGCTCCCACTCTGAATGAATCCCTCTGGCTGATCCACATAGACGCACTCTTCTAAATTTCCATTTAGAAAAGCCGTCTTTACGTCCATCTGCCAGATTTCATAACCGTGGAAGGCAGCAATGGCAAGAAGGATCCGAATGGATTTCAGCATAGCCACTGGAAAAAGGTCTCGTCATAGTCCAAACCAGATCTTTGACGAAAACCCTTTGCAACAAGTCTAGCTTTATAGGTCTCAACATGCCCATCTACACTAATCTTCTTTCTGAAGATCCATTTGCAGCCTACGGGTTTTACCCCTTCTGGAGCAAAGTCCAAAGTCCAAACTTTGTTGGTGTACATGGACTCCATCTCGGTCCGCATTGCATCCAGCCATTTTACCGAGTCACCGCTCTTAATGGCTTGCTGGAAGCTAGTAGGCTTACCATAATCCATAGTGCAATCATCTCTATCCCCGTCTATGAGAAAACCGTAGTATCTCTCGGGCGGATAAGACTGCCTACTACTCCTGCGGAGTGGTGCTGGGATATCCTGTTCTTTCGAACCCTCTGGTTCTACTAAGCTTTCAGTAATAGCTCGTGGTTCTGGAATTTCTTCCAGTTCTATTGCACTCCCACTTATCTGGTTTTCCAAAAACTCAGTTTCCAAGAAGCGGGCATGACGAGAAACAAAAACCTTTTGTTCCTCTGCGTAATAGAAAAGATACCCCTTGGAGTTCTTTGGGTATCCCACAAACTTACACTGTACTGAGCGTGCCTCGAGCTTGTCCGCATGCTGCTTTTTGACAAAAGCTGGACATCCCCATGTCTTAATGTAATTAAGATAGGGTTTCTTCCCACACCACATCTGATATGGTGTAGTAGGCATAGTCTTAGTTGGAACTCGGTTCAAAAGATATGCAGCTGTTTCTAGTGCATAACCACAGAAAGATCGCGGTAACTCAGCCTCACTCATCATGGAACGAACCATATCCAATAGGGTTCGATTCCGCCTTTCCGATACACCGTTGTGTTGTGGTGTGTATGGAGGAGTAAGCTGAGAGAGAATTCCATTCTCTTTTAAGTAGCCCAGAAACTCGGCACTCAAGTATTCACCACCTCGATCAGATCTCAGTGTCTTGATACTTTTGCCTGTTTGTTTTCAACTTCATTCTTGTATTCCTGAAATTTCTCAAAGGCCTCGGATTTGTGCTTCATCAAGAAGACATGCCCATACCTAGAGAAATCATCTATGAAAGTAATGAAGTATGAATAACCACGTCGCGCATGTGTAGACATTGGACCACACACATCACTGTCTATGAGTCCCAAGAGCTCGCTTACTCTTTCTCCGTCTCCAGTGAACGGCGTCTTTGTCATCTTTCCCATGAGATAAGATTTACAAGTGGCATAAGACTAATACTCGAACGGATCCAAGTATCCTTCTTTATGTAACTTTGTCAACCGTGTCTCATTAATGTGACCCGTTCTACAATGCCATAAGAAAGCCTGATTTAATTCCGAAGACTTTCTTTTAATTGTGTTCTGGACACTAAAGACCTGAGCTTGATTCAAAACGTATATACCGTTTTTCAATGTACCTGACTCAATCAGAACTTGATTTAGGTGGATGTTTACTACATCGCTTACAAAAGTAAAATCATATCCTTCCTTTGAAAGTAAGGATACAGATATGGTATTACAAGTCGCACCTGGTACATAAAAACAGTCACGCAGAATCAATATCTGCCCAGTTGTCAGTCCTAGATGATATTCCCCTACGGATTCAGCATACATGCTCATTCCATTAGCAACCCTCAGAGTCATATCACCTTTCTTGATAACCCTACGGTTTCTCAGAGCCGGTAACAAATTACAGATATGAGATCCTGATCCGGTATCCAATACCCCGGAAGTAGGGTTAACTGACATACAGTTCTCTATTACAAACACACCCGAAGCCGAAGCCACAACATGCTTCGAATTCAGGCTACTGGCTATACTAGCCCAACAATCTTTCTGCCAATGTTCATTCCTGTAACAATAGGAACATCCCTCTTTTACTACATCCAGTCCCGAAACTTCTGCCCTTCCCTTTCTTTCTACTTCCCTGGTTTCCATCAGGGTAGTAGGTAGAGATTGTTGAACTAAGTCAGCATCTGACCCGTTCTTCAACGTGGTCTTCAGGTCCGTGAGCTCAAAAGAGCTGGTCTCTGTAAGGAAGGTGCCCCCTACAGATGGCCCGATAGCCAACCTCGCTGGAAGCAATTTGTTCGAGGTCTCATATCTTGCGATACGAGATTGCTCTCCTTATAAATCTTTATTATGGAGGAAGATAGAAACTGAGTCCATCTTCTCGTGCTGCCTCTAGTTTGTACCATCAACTGAGGCTAACACGAGGCACTTGGCTTTCGCATAATCTTCTTCCGATGTCTTGTGGATATGAATATCCGTGACAGGGAAAACTGGACTTGAGACGGCAGGGGTGGGATTAGTTAAGGGATGCCCTAGCTTGTCATGGGCAATGGACATCTGGACATACCTTTACCAGTCATAACAGTCAGATTCAGCCATTTTATTATCTAGATGTAACCTAGGTGTGGTCATAGGGTTGCTGCAATTAAGAGAGAGAGAAGAAAATACTCAGCATGATGCTCTTGCAAGTTTAGATTGGTTTTTAATTTATCTAAACAGGATGGCACCCACTGTCTCTCGAATCCCTCCTCAAACCATAAAGAAAGAATTAGTCGAGATCATTCTCACCGTACAATACTTGCTTAACCGTTCAGCCAGGCCAGTGTCGGTACTTCGAGGGAGGTTTTCCAACGCTTTCGCGAAGTTCCTTAATTAAGTAACCTCTTTTCCCTGTGGGCGTAGCCCCGCTAACACCTTTCTAGACACCTACTTAGTTTATAGCATTGATCGTTAAGTGAGAAAGTTCCCGAGGAGTAGCATATACTCACAGTAGGATCGAGATCCAAATATCATCGCGTGACAAAACTGAAGGAATCCTACCAGAATCATCACACTCCAAATGGTATGCAGCGCTAGCAAGTTTCAGTACTTTTGAAACTCCCGAGGTGGATTTTTGCCCCATGCTCTTATGACCTTGACTTTGGCCAACAAATCATAAGTCACATGTCAAGTTCTACCCGTCATTATCCAGGTTAATTTGAACCCACCTGCACATACCCTTGACTTTAGCCAACAAGGCAGTACGACTGTCCCAAACCAACGCATCTATATATGCTACATATGAATACCCAATAGCTACCAAACACTGTGCCTTGACTTTGGCCAACAAACATAGCCTGAATACTATTGACTATCCAAACGAAATGACGGAGGGCTACGGATGGTTTTGGCGAAACCGTGAACGTAGTGAACTTGATATAATCGATGGAACGAGATAGCTTTTAAAAGGAGTGGTTCGAGCTCCGCGTTTAAAAGGCTGGTTTTTGAAAAGAACCGAGTGGTTTTGAAAGTGTTCCAACGACTTTTACTTGGTATATTTTCTTGCATTAATTCCAATGCGTCCCATCATTTAATCCTACCATTGTAGAAAACAACCAAAAAATGGCGTACGCTTATGCCATCCGCATTCGCCACGGGGCCCCGTCATCACCTGTTAGGTTACTTAACTAACGACAGAGCGGGGGTTGGACTAACGCGGATTCAAAACATAAGGAACACCTAAATAGATATCATATATAGATATATAGCAATGATAGCCAATCCACATCACAGATGAACACTTTGGATATACTAGGAACCCGCGATTCGTTCGAGCCTGCAACGAAAAGCGGATTACACGGTCACGATGAATAGCCAAACCACACCCTAGACCCCTACGGGTGCGGCAAACTACCCGCCAAGTACCCGAAGCGAAGCAACCTCTCTCAACCCGTGTGTAGGCCACTCGGCACTTCGAGATACCCGGTAGTCTGTGCACCCTACCTTGGGTCTATCCTAGGAGCAAAAACAGTAAAAATAAATTATACAATGGCGGCTACAACCTCATCCCGGATGTGCGGCCAAACAAATAATATTACATCAATTTACAAATTTTACATGAATGAAAGAAAAAGAAACTCTCATCTCACATCCAACCCGGCTATTCATCCGCGACAATCCAACAAGTTCATATACACAAACCATCAACATTACAGATTACAGATATGTATAACCCCCACTAATCGACCTATAGCGATTAGTAGACGTTCAATACATATATCACATCACAGATAATATCCATTAGCCAAAGTCTACGGAATATCGATCAAAATACGGATTTGTAACCACCCCAAAAGTCAATTTGCTCTCTGAAAATTCTGGGTAGAAAAAACATGTATTAAAAATCACAAAACAGCCAAATAAAAACACTGCAGAAAACCCGGTCCACGGCCGAGTCAACTCGGCCGCAGATCCGCGGCAGGAAGCATGTTCTTGCCGCGGATCCACGGCGCTTTGACCGAGTCACTGGATCATTTTTCTGCTGTGTTTTTACAAAACCCTGCGATGATTTTTCAAATATGTTAAATCACTTTTTGAGCAGTATAAAAAATCGACAGAAACATGGTTTTTCCGGGCGTGTTTTGCGACTTTTTTTCCGATCGATATTCTAAATACTTTGCTAACTTACTAGTTTATGTTTAGCCCGGCTCTAATACCACTGTAAGTCCACGTTGCTCACCCCGGTTCTTACGGGGAGGCGAAAACGGCGAAAAACAATTTTTGGGCGCAAGGCAACATGGACTCAAAAGTGAGGATGTTTGCTAAACTAGAAACTAGCAAACTACTAGAGGCTTTAACAACTATACCGTAGAAATTATACCTCACGAAACCGGTCCTTCGGGTCTTCATTCCGCTGTCCTGCTCGTCCATCCAAGCTCCAAGGAACGATCCGGATCTTGGTTACCTCCGCGGCCTCCTTGAGTCGAAGACGATCCACCCGAGAGTTGTACACCGAGCTCCACCTCGAGCCGAGCCAACTAGGGCAACGAGATCGCATATGTGTGGAACCAAAGAAGATCGAGGCCGTTCATCAGTGGCCCAGACCAACATTAGTTATGGAGATTCGCAGTTTCCTTGGCCTGGCTGGCTACTACAGGCAATTCGTTCAGGATTTCTCCCGTATTGCTGCATCTTTGACCGGATTGACCCGAAAGGGAGTTCCTTTCGATTGGACGGAGGAGTGCGAGCACAGTTTTTAGCAGCTTCAGACTTGTTTGACTATGGCGCCGGTGTTATCATTGCCTTCAAGATCAGGCGGATTCGTGGTTTATTGTGACGCTTCACGAGTGGGGCTAGGGTGCGTATTGATGTAGCATGACAGGGTGATCGCGTATGCTTCACGGCAGTTGAAGAAACATGAACAGAACTACCCCACTCACGATTTGGAGATGGCTGCAGTGGTTTTTGCACTTAAGATCTGGCGACATTACCTATACGACGAGTCGTGTCAGATATTCACTGATCACAAGAGCTTAAAGTATATATTTCAGCAGGGAGACCTGAATCTGTAAGTCCACGTTGCCCACCCCGGTTCTTACGGGGAGCCGGAAATGGCGAAAAACAATTTTTGGGCGCAAGGCAACATGGACTCAAAAGTGAGGATCTTTACTAAACTAGAAACTAGCAAACTACTAGAGGCTTTAACTACTATGCCGTAGAAATTATACCTCACGAAACAGGTCCTTCGGGTCTTCGTTCCGCTGTCCCGCTCGTCCATCCAAGATCCAAGGAACGATCCGGATCTTGGTCAGCTCCACGGCCTCCTCGAGTCGAAGACGATCCACCCGAGAGTTGTACACCGAGCTCCACCTCGAGCCGAGGCAACTAGAGCAACGAGATCGCTAGTCTAGATGCCCTAGGTTGTGTAGTAGAGATATATGGAAGTGTTTGTCTTTGTGGGATCTTTTTCTCTCAAAAGAAGAAATCAAGAGGAGTAAGAAGGAGGAGCTAGCAACCATGAGAGCTTTCCTTTTCTTCTCACAAGAACAAGAGAGAGAATGAGAAATGAATTATGAGCAAAAGAAATGAACCATGCTTGCAATAATGCAAAACTATCATCATTACCAATTCTTTCATGATAAAGTTGATGGTTACTAATTGAATTGACCATTTTCATAATCCATAAAAGAAAAAGAAATCCAAAGAAGAGTGTAGACCTCTCATGAAGGTCAATGGTCAACTTTGGTCAACGGGTCAACAAAGTCAAGAGTGGTCAAGGTGGTCAAATGGTTAAAGCATTTAGCCATCATAAAATTATCACTAAAAGGATTAGTAAACAATGTCTCCGGCTCATAATGGTTTTGACTGAACGAATTGCCAAAACCCTAATAAGCCTGCCACATAACGGTTTTGGCCGAACCAACTGCCAAAACCCTAATGAGGCACCTCCTCCTTCTTCGCTCCGCAAAACTGTGCATACACATCCGCATCCGCATTCCGTAGAATGCGAATACACAGAAGACAAAACAAATCCATCCGTGCAATACTAGGATCCGGCTTAAACCAAAGCCCACTAGTATTGCCTGCCCGAACAGCATACGCACACAAGTGCACGTAAGTGATCCCAGCCCTACCGTAAAACCATACGGCCTCTACACGTTTCGCTTAGTGCAGGGAAACTCTCTGTGTGGGACTCTAAAGACTCGACACTACGCTGGCAGTGGGTTTAACCACAGACCGCAAGTGGCACTAGCTGTACGTAACGGTCCCCAGGTAGATGTCGATAAGAAGGCTGATGAGGTAAACCCATTCGAACTCCTACTGAGCCTGTATGTGACAATCTCCGTACAGTCCGGTCTGTTCATCTGATACATCGCATGGCGGGCCTAGGGGGTGGTGAAGTTAGTCCCCTAATAGCGGTACAAGTCGTGTCGGAGTGTAGCCTAGAACACCCTGAGATAACACTGGAAACCTACCAGTATATCTCACTTGCCCTGGCTAGGGACTACTCATGTAATGGCTCTCCTAGACACAGCGCGATGTCAACCCCCAATACCGGGAGAGACGAATCCTGTCTAACCGTCACTACCTCCAAATGCATCGGGACTGCACCCAACTACTACCTGTTTGCATGACTCCTTTGAGCCGTGGTAGGGTAGTAATCTAAGTACAGTGGGAACACACTCGAGGCGAAGTGACAGTGTCAAGTCAGCGGACTAAGCTGTACTCATGTCACCTGGGAACTGATAACCGACGATAGGTATAATACCAACCATCAGTTCCCGACGAGTCCTGTCCAGTGTACTCGTAACCTAACGAGCACCCGCATACTATCTCCAATACGACGTACTGATGGCTGTGGGACAGACCATCTCCCCTGCTGGGATGAGAAGCGCATACGCTAGTCTACTCCAGAGTATCGATGCCATGTCTCGATAGTCCTACGACTAGGGACCTGTATAAGGATGTGCTTATAGATTACCCAGCCCCCACAAGTGTGACTGCCATCACAACGCTGGTAATCAAGCAAAGATCCAAAGGGCTCTACTAATATGTATAAGCGATGTGCTAAAAGAAACACATGCACTTATTGAAGTAGATACAAACCAAGTAGCATACTACCATTTTGAGCAAGATTGTATATACAACTGTGAATATCCCACGCTTCCATCGAGTAATATACAAACTAGTATGATACAGTAATGACCTTTAGGGAATATACACTAACAGAATCTCAGACAGCGCCGTTGGATGGAACTAGTAAAGGACTACGATTGCGAGATTTTGTATCACCCGGGCAAGGCTAATGTAGTGGCGGATGCTTTGAGCAGGAGGCCCGGGGTAGTCTATCTTGTTTGCGCCCAGTACAGAGACAGTTGTTGGCAGATTGGAATATTTTATGCGACAGCCGGGTTGAGTTTGAGTTCACTCCGACAGAGGGAAGCTTGCGCATGTTCGTGCACGTCCGCAGTTACTTGACTGTATTCGAGGGGCACAGCCCAGCGATGACCGTCTTTCTGAGATCATGGAGCAGATTAGGCAGGGTAGAGGTTCCGAGTTTGTGATCGATCATCAGGGAGTACTGCGATTTGGGACTCGATTGTGCGTGCCAGATTCTGAGGGACTACGACGTGAGATTCTTGAGGAGGCGCATAGATCGACATACAGCGTTCATCCGGGTTCCACCAAGATGTACCGCGATTTGAAAGATGTCTTTTGGTGCGA
The DNA here is from genome assembly GCA_030015575.1 of Agapanthus africanus. Lineage (NCBI taxonomy): Eukaryota > Viridiplantae > Streptophyta > Magnoliopsida > Asparagales > Amaryllidaceae > Agapanthus > Agapanthus africanus. The sequence goes on from JASDDO010000024.1 coordinate 655,875,109, forward strand.
CGGGATGAAGAGGGACGTCACAGACTTCGTCTCGAGATGCCTGACTTGTCAGCAAGTCAATGCCGAGCACCAGAGGCCCGTAGGAGAGTTACAGCCTTTGCCCATTCCGGAGTGGAAATGGGAGCAGATTTCTATGGACTTCATTATGGGTCTACCCAGGACCAGTCGAGGGTATGACTCCATTTGGGTGATCGTGGATCGTTTGACGAAAGCGGCTCACTTCCTGCCAGTGAAGACCACTTTTAGTTTTGCTCAGTATGTCCAGAATTACATCGACAAGATTGTACGACTGCAAAGAGTCCCGACGTGTATCGTGTCCGACAGAGGCACCCAGTTTACCAGCCGACTATGGCAGAGACTTCAGGAGGCATTGGGCACCCGTTTGAATTTCAGCACAGCATTTCATCCACAGACCGACGGCCAGTCAGAGCGGACTATTCAGACTCTTGAGGACATGCTCCGAGCGTGCGTTTTAGACTTCGGAGGTAGCTGGGATGATCATTTACCCTTAGTGGAGTTCTCCTACAACAACAGCTTCAAGGATACTATTTAGATGGCACCTTTCGAGGCATTGTATGGGAGGAGATGCAGATCGTCCGTCTGTTGGACAGAGCTTAGCGAGAGCAGTATATTGGGGCCGCAGCTCATTAAGGAGACGACCGCGAAGATACAGTTGATTCGAGACCGGATGAGAGCGGCTCAGAGCAGGCAGAAATCGTATGTAGACAGGCACCGTCGCAGGCTAGAGTTCGCAGTTGGCGATCATGTTTTTCTGAGGGTCTCTCCGATGAAGGGTGTGATGCGATTTGGGCGAAAAGGAAAGCTTAGTCCCAGATTTGTGGGTCCCTTCAAGATTCTCAAGCGTGTCGGCACAGTTGCATATCGTTTGGCTCTTCCACCCAGCTTTCCCGATGTTCACCCCGTCTTCCATGTTTCGATGCTCCGCAAGTACCTTCACGACCCTTCGCATGCGATTCAGCACCCGACAGTCCAGCTACAGCGTGACCTTTCTTTTGCAGAGCTGCCGGTGGTCATCCAGGATTGGCAGGTGAAGAAGTTGAGATCGAAAGTTATACCAACCGTCAAGGACCTTTGGTATGGCCCGAGCAGCGAGGAGGTCACCTAGGAGACCGAGGACGAGATGAGGAAGAAATATCCCCATCTCTTTGAAGGTACGCGTAGCTATATTTTTAAATTCGGGGACCGAATTTCTTTAAGGGTGGAAGATTGTAACACCTTGAAAAGTCGTTTTGGTGTTTTCCCGAAAATCGGTGAAAATTTGGTATTTTTCCGTAAATCGTCTTTTTTGTTATTTTGCGGTTTAGGCCTAATTATACCTTATTTGGATAGGTAATTGCTAGTTTTTAGTAGCTAACGTGTTACTTATAAATTTCTGGTCATTTAAAATTTTTCCCTATTTTTCAATTTTTAATGTTATTTTAAGCTGTTAAAAATACATTAAATTAGCGATAAATACAAATTTCAATGGGCTAATTTTAATCTTTAGAACCATAACAACTAAAATCTAGTTTGTAATATAAATTTTTAGTATTTTATTTTAAATTCTATTTAGTTATAATCGAAGAAAACTAAAATTTTAATTATTTGAACTAAAACATGCAATTTTGGACATATGGGGGGTCTTTTTGCATAGAATTTTTTTGTAAAGACTCTCACACTCATTCCTCACTACTTGGCTGGCCCCACCACTGCTGGATCAGTAGCCACTCCCCCCTCTTTTTTACTTTAAATCATGTGAGTAATGGGTTAAAAAAGGGTTTTAAAAGGGGTTAATTTGGAATTGTGTGTACATTGATATGAGAGGGTTGACTTAGATCTTTTTCCACAACTCCCCCACACCTCTCCCCACTCCTTCACTGCTGGAAATTCCTGTAGAAAATAGCCCCAAATTTTCCCCTATTTTTCCTTCAAAAATTCATCACAAAACCATCCAAATCCACAAATTTCTTCACAAAACCAAAACAAATCCTTGTGCTGTCTCTTCTCAAGCCTAATTTAGTTAAAATCATGTGGAACAGAGGCATTTTTAGAGGCAAATCACCATGCTAGATCCATAGAAATTGAGGTATAATCTTGACCCATTTAAATTCTTGTGGCTAAATTCCTTAAATTAAATTGTTTTAGTGTTAATTTAGCGTTAATTTCTAATCTAGTTTTTAAGAGGGTAGTTTGTTTTGAACTAGGGTTTTTAAAAAAAACCATTAAGTGGTTAATTAAATCTATTTTGTTATCTAGTTAGTTTGTTAGCCTAATCTATGTGGTCACTTTGCTTAAATGGGTTTCAATTGTGCTAATCTAAGTTTTTCTAATGTGAAATTTTGATTGTAATTGCTAATTATAAAAATCAAGAAAGGGTTTGCTCATGGAAAGTAAGTTTTGAAGCATGCTAATGTGTTGGAAATTAGTGTAGTGGCTATCTATGGTTAACTTGGGTGTTTGCGCGATGTTGTGTGCACTTTATCGCAAATTCGCGAAGTTTGCACGAATTTGGAAATCTTTTGTGCTTACTAGGTTTTTATTAGAATATTGTGGTGATTTATTTGTGATATCTTGATGATATTTTTAGCATACCCTACGACATTTAGAATGTGTGAGTGCGGAATTTTGGGTTAATCGGGTTTTAGTTTTGCCGGGCGTCCCAAAACGACAATTATAGTTAGTTTTTGTGATTTTCGTGTGTATTCCGCGCACCTTATGCACGTTGTTCCTAACTCGTTAACGTTGATATTTTCGTTTGGGATTTGCGTCGTTTCATGATATGTAACCTTATGATTCGTATTGGTGCAAATTCTAGGATCGGTCGCGGAGTCTTCGGACGCGGCACGAAAAGGGAAAGCGGTGATTAGACATAGCTAGTTGGGATTTCCGGTAAGTAGATGTAACATCTACGAAGGACTATCGTTTGGATGGCGCAGGTCGCCCGATAGTTTAAGTAGTTAAAGATTTCTAGTGATATTAGTTACTACATCCATACTTTATTTTGACATACATATGCGAACCCATTCTATAGGACACCTGCACCATTGCCCGGATTTTTATATGCAGCACGAGCACTATTCATGCGTACACACAAACCCTGGTAATTGCCATGCCACCACACTAGATAACCTATAATTTGAAACCTTTTTACTATAATTGATGCTTAAACCTGTGCTATTGCCTTTAAATCCTTAAAATGAAATTGTAGGATTGCTATTCATGTGTATGTACCTCATTATATCATTTGTTCATGCCTAGTCTATTAATCATACATCGCAACTTGATTATTGATACCATATGCATTCATTATCATTGACATATGCACTTATGAAGATTTCATGAGATTTATGATATTTCTGGATTTCGGGGGAAAGCCGCAAAATTTCTAAAACTTATTACCCTTTTTAAAATATGCAAATTGCGGTTTTATAGTGATGTAAGTGTCGTCCACCATGAGTTTGCTGTGGTTTTCGAGACCCATTTCGAGGAGTTGGATGAACCGTCTCGGGTACATGGTGGGCCCGGTAAGGTACCCCGGGGCAAGAAGCTCGTGTTGCTGACGATGAGCCTGGCAGGGGATGGACTACCTTCCAGTGACTTTTTGGCACGGCAGATATCCAGAAGATACCGACCGTGGCCACGAGATGTTGAGATATGGATATTTGAGATGGGTCAGCCGGACGGCTGAGGCCAGAGATATTATGATATGGATACATGAGATTGAGACAGTTTTGAGGTGTCGATGTTGGACACAGATTCTTGTTGATTCTATTGGTATTGTGCTGATATTTCAAAAGAGATTCCTAAAGGAAAAATATGATTTTTTATACATACACATTCAGATCACGAGTTGTTTCATATTGCATACATACCTGCTAGTACATTCATGTTGCATACATACCTGCTAGTATATCCTTCCATAGCTGTATTATAGATGCTAGATGCTTGTGTGTATGCTTGCGATAGCCTCTATAGATGTTATTTATTACTCACGAGTTGGCAACTCACCCCCGTTGTGCCACAGCCTTTTTGCAGCTCTGCTCCGTCAGCAAAGTAGCGGCGGGCGTACTTGCTTCTTTTGCCTGGACTCGAGGCTTTTGCTCGTAGGTGGGTTGTATTATTATTTTATACCACCTTGTATATTCTTTGTATCTAGAGTACTCCATCTACTGTATTTACCAGAACTGTTGTATATTGACTTAGAGGCGAGACAGTGAGATCATTGGGCTTGTATGTTGTTCTTTGGGTCGCGCTCACTTGAGCCGACATGTTGCTTCTTACTTATGCCTTTTTATGCTTATTTTGCACATTGCTGATTTATATTGCGTGGGATTTGTGACCGCCTTGTGGCGAAGAGCTAGCTCCCGTTTGGGGATGCCTTTTGTTGTATTTATATATATTCTTGTTGTACCCATATTGGGGGCCAGTATTTACAAAGGAGACTCTGCCGAAATTTTCGAAAAAATTGATATTGTTTTTTAAAAATGCTTGATATGACTTATTTGATAAACTTGATTTCAATTGATTGGTTTTCCTTCACTCTTCTGCTTATTTGGTTTTGATTTCTGGGCTTTGGCTTACTTATTTTACGGACGCCTTGAGACATTTCGTAACTTAAGTGCCAGTCACGTTCCGTACCCTGCGAGTCATGACAGTGACCATGACAGTTGGCCAGAGATCTGTAGAGGATATACCAGAGCAGACTACTTCCATTATCATTTCTATATTGGACCGTTGAGTCGGGGAGCTATGTACTTAGCAATTCGCAGTGAGAGACGAGAGCCTAAGGGCACCAGACGACGGGCCATGATCGGGAGGCAAGTAAATATCTGCTCCGATAAGCATTTGATGCACCGACACCTTCTCGACTTCGAAGGAGAAACTATCGACGACGGTATTTATGATTTGTGATTTGGTGATTCGATTATTACGTATCTGTCACCTTGGATTTCGGTATTTTGGGCGATCTATTCGCATGATTGATTTTGAGGATTGAGTTTCATGATATTTGTTTTTGTGCACCATGGTTGCACCAACTGAGTATTTACGATTGTGCACAGTTATTTCACTTGATATCGTTTTTGTGTCTTTGCTGCACATGCTCATGACTTCAAGGATTTCGTACAGTTGGGTTGATTTTGTGCATATGGCATGCACCTGATTTGATTTTTGCACTCGGTATAGTTTATATATGCTTGCAGTGCTGTAATATGTATTTTTTGCACTCCAGTTGCAGAGGACTTCGATTTGATGTTGTTCGAGGTATCGATTTTGACTTCATGCCTAGGGCATGCATATGATTTAGCTTATGTTTTCGGTATGGTTTTCATGCACTTTTAGTATTTGATTTGATTTCGTGCACGCTGATGCACATGGTTGTGAGATTTGATACCGCGGTATACTTGATTTGGATTTGAGATGTGTAGTATACCGTCGATTTCGATTGTGATGCTCGATATTTGTTTTGTGCACCTTGTGCACCTGATTGGATTCTTGCGCATATTTGACGTGCTTGATATTAGATTTCGTGATTTCGTGCATGTTGGATACACATGATTTAGATTTTATTCGTGCATGATGGATGCACCTGATTTGGATTTTCGAGCATGTTGGGCGCATGATTTGAGATGCGATTTTGGTGCACACCAGATACACTAAATCAGATTCTTCATGCATGTCAGATGCACCTGATTTTGCTGTCAGGCACACCAGTTGCCTTTGACAGATGTTTCGTGCACACCCGATGCACTTAGATGTTGTTTCCATGCCCATATATGGCACATTCATGGATTTTGATTTCCGTGCACACCATACGCACGTAGCATTCATATGCACATTTTGGGATTGATTTCTTATGGAGCAGTACGTTTTTAGATATTTACTATTGCTTTCGTACTAAACATGACTAGTCCGAGGACAGTACCTGAGTATATTTAGCATGCATTGATAGCTATTGAATGGAATTCCAAAAAGAGAGCTATTGTGTCAGTAGTAACCTACGTGTCTGAGATGACACGAAACGTTTAAAACAAGGGAACACTTCTAAATTGTTTTCGAAACGGCGGTACATGCATGTAAACAAAGGATATATATATAGAATTATTTTCTTACTAAAGACGTCCGCCACTGTGCAGTGTTATACGCATCGCACATCGACTTAAAACGGTTTGGCATGCATTTCCTTCAGGTGTTTATATGTATAGTGTTAATGTACATCATATTGGTTTTCGTATCGGATTTAGACATTGATGTCTTCCCCATAACTCCGATGATTGCGAGATGCTTGACGGAGTTTTGATTTTGAGTTATCTGCTTATTGTTCATGCGCATGCATTGCGTTATGATGCGTTTTATGTATTGATTATTTCGGGACCCCGACGACTTGGACTTTTTACTAAAATGTTTTAGTATTTGAGGGGTTTAAATTTAAATTTGGGGACCGAATTTTTTTAAGGGGGGAAGATTGTAACATTTCAGAAAAATAAAATATTATTTTTGGGAATTTTTATAATTTAATAATAAAATATTGAATATTTTAATAGGGCGGGATTATTAAATACCGATAAATTGGGAAAATTTTGGAAAATTTTGGAAATTACAAAAAAAAGATGGCGTTTTATGAGATTCACGCAATTATGAGAATTTATGATTTATTTGACACTATTTTAGTGCTAATCGCGATTAAAAATCGCTAATCGGACTTTAATCGTGTTTTGTGCACATATCATTTTCATACTTGTGTTACATTTTTCTACATGGCTTTATCATCATTTTTCATTCTTTGCTTTGGGTTCACTATTGAGGAGAGAGGGAAAATAGAATAGAAAAGAAAAGAAATGGAATATGATTAAAGAATAGAGGTATGGGCATGAGAGAGAGTGAGAAGGGTTACCCTTGACCTTGGACTTTCCTCCTTCATTCCTTCACCCTCATCATCTCTCCCCTCAACTCCCTTGCTGCTGCTGCTGCTCCCCTCATCTCCCTCTTCATCAAACCCTCACAAACACCTCATTTCCCTCATCAAAACCCTATCTCCATTTCATTAAAAAGATACACAAGCCCTCAAGCAACACACTAGACCAAGAAAGCTTGCATTTTGGACACTTGGGGAAACTCAAGAATTTTCTTGAGTTGCCAAATGAGGTATTTTCTGAACCATTAGCTTAGCTTTCCCATTGCTTTTACATCCATGTTAGATTAGAACCGATATCGTGTGATTTGGGTGAACTTTGAAAATTCTAGTTAGGGTTAATGGAAATTGAGAGTTTTGATGTGTAATTGAGCTCAGTAGAGGCCAAACAAACCCCCTAGTGATATAATTCAGACCTAAACCAGAGACTAGAACTCCGGAATACGGATTTGGAAACCCGATATCGGAAGAATTATGGATTCTGTGAGTGTATTTGGAAATCTGCTAACACTCGGGGACCTGAAAAATTATTTTTCTAGGACAGAGAGATGTGCAGGCACCTAGGAACCACCACCCAAGACCCCAGCCCCTGGATCCACTCTATGGCCGCAGATTTAATCTTTCTGGCTGCAATTTGCGGCCAGAGCATGTTGTATTTGATCCGTGTTGGTTCTGTAGCTTTATTTCCTGTAAACTTGACCCTTGGCATATGCAACTTTGGCTGATTTCACCTAGACGTAGGTCATTATCCCGGATCATGATATTTGATAAAGATGATACCAGATGAATAGTGTGATTGATGTGACTTTGACCCGTACCCAGATTTGGGATGCCGTACGACGGATTTACGTACGAGCTATATATTGATGATAGATCCGCACTCTTGACTTGAGGATGTCATATTATAGATATTGTATCGACTGTTATACTTTTGAGGCGGGATCACAGACTGCTATATATATATATATATGTATTGACTCAGATGTTAGGCGGTTTCCTTACCTTTTGTTTAGCCTGTTAGCTCAGCCCTATAGTTAGTGTAGTTGTTAGACTAGATTCGTTTCCTACCTATTTCAAAACTAACGAATCGTGGGTATTTTAAAAGACAGGCCAAGGGATTCAACGAATATTTCAAAGGACGTATCTTTTCTTAAAAACACCGTAGCCCTTATTTTCAAAACACCGCGATTCGTATTATTTCAAAAGGCACTAATGTATGACTTATAATTATGTTAAATGCAGATTAGTTATCATTGTGTTTATTATTTAGCTCCCGCACATTATTGATGTTCGCTTCGCATCGCATACTTATATTGTGATTGCATATACTATTATTGATATCATGCTGTTAGGACACCAGCACCATTACCGATGATGCGTATGTTCCACGTACACTTACTTGTCGGCTCACACACATCATCATCGGTAATTGCCATGTCACGTACACTTTAGACAATACTTTTTCATCGACATAGCTTGTTAGCTGGTAGTTTCGACATAATATTAGTGTACTTGCCGTATATGCCAGTTTAGACATTGCAGTTATCACTTGCTACTTCATGCATATTATTATTCACTGTTATGCCGTATTATGGAGTTTTATGCCTATATTCACTATTTACGTGCTATTGATGATTGGATTTCGGATTTTCCTGAGATTTCCTGGATTTAGAAAAACCGCAAGAACATTTATAAACTTCTTTCTCTCTCTTTTTAAATGAAAAGTGCGGTTTTCCCATGATGTATGAGTCGTCCACCATGAGTTTTCATGATTGCTGATGGATTTCGAGACCCAGTTCGAGGAGTTGGATGAACCGTCTCGGATACATGGTGGGCCCGGTAAGGTACCCTGGGAAAAGAAGTTCGAGTTCTATTCGATGAGCCTGGCAGGGGACCACTACCTACCGGTGATATTATTGGACTCGTCGGCTATCCGGAGGATACCGGCCGGAGTCATGAGATGGTTATAGGCGACCCGTTCTGTGGAGCCTGAGATATTGATATTTAAGATTTGAGACACTGAGGCATTGAGATTTGATGATACAGGTTAGTCCGGGCAGCCGGAACTGAGATATTGAGATATTCGGATTTATGTTTTGTGTCGATGCTTGACACAGATTTCTCTGTTGATTTCATTGAGGATACTCGTTTTATATACATACATAAATCCCACTAAAATAAAGAAAACAGTTGTTTCACTCATTGCATTACATTACATTCATACCTCATACATATAATACATTGCTACCTGAGGCACTGACACGAGCACTGGGATTACACTTATGTTTAGATGTTTACCCTTGCCACCTTTTTAGGCATCAGACTTTATCATTTGAGGATATTATTGATCGTATGACCTAGGATTGCGTCATACATGCGATTTCTGCGCTGTGATGTTTTCTACTCACGAGTTGGCAACTCACCCCCATTGTGCCACGGTTTCTTGCAGGTTCTGCCGTACAGGTTTCGTTACGACTTGCTGGCACTACTTCCATTTCCGGGTGATTTGCTAGTAGGTGGGTTCTTTTGCATCAGGACCACTATTGTACCCTTATTTTATTCTGTTGTATCTAGAAACTCTATCAACCAAACTTGTATATTTATTTCAGAGATAGAGACCATTGATTTTTATTCTTTCGACCTTAGAGTCGCGGTTGTATTTCTATGGATTTCTTGCTGTTTTGAGTTTCCTTTTCTACTTTGATCCCCGCCCTTCGGCGTTGTATATTATTATTGCTTGCATGGTTATGACCGTCGATTGACGAAAAGCTAGCTCCCGCTTGGGGATGCCTTTATTCATTATATATGCTTTATCAGGTTTTGTACCCATTTGGGATCAGTTTTTACAAAGGAAACTCTGCCCAAATTTTTAGAAAAGACTTGTGATTTTGAAAATGCATATTTCGGTGGATGTTGCAAAACTACTTGATTTAAATTAGTTTTCCCTTCACTCTACTATTTTACTTGGTTTGGATTTCTGGGTTTTCCGCTTACTTAGATTACGTACGCCTCGAGACGTTTCGTAATTTAAGTGCCGGTCATGTTCCGTACTTTTCGGGTCGTGACATACGTATACCTATGTGGTATTGTATTGTCATTGACATGGGGTCATTGATTTTTATGTGATTGCGCATATGACAGGTAGTATACCTTACACACTTACATGCTTACACATATACCTTACTATACCTACATGTTTACACATATATCAGGCTATAGCTACATGTTTACCTGTATATGATGTTGCATTTGATTTCGGAGAAATTAGGAACCGTATGATATATTTAATAACTTGTTGCAGTTAAATAGTTGTTTTTCCATTATATGCTCATATTACTGTTTCATGTTGCTTATATTATATTTCATGGATTTCGCATTGATATATGGATTTCATATGATATTTTTTTTCTGGATGTTTTACTCCTGGGTATATATATCAGTGGTATGGGACACTGATATATATGCATGTATATATTATATATATATCAGTGGTATGGGACGTTGTTATAAATATGTACACCTATATATTATATATATCATCATAATGATCTGTGCAAGTATTCTTATTCCTTACTTGATATTTGGATTTATCCACTTTGAGATTTGTTTTAAACCGATACGTGGATCACAAGTGTCGCTGTTTGACACTTAGAATTCAAGGAACGTATAAACCGATACGTGGATCACAAGTGTCGGTGTTTGACACTTAGGATTCGAGGAACGTATAAACCGATACGTGGATCACAAGTGTCGGTGTTTGATACTTAGGTTTCGAGGAACGTATGTATTTATGTGTTGATGCTAGACACCAGTTTTCATGATGTTTTCGGGTGTTGATGTTAGACACTCAAGTTCCATGAGACTTAGAGGATGTGTTTTATTCCGTACTCCACATTTTTTTTATATGCATTGCTTCATGTATTAGTAGTACCTGATAAAGTACCTTTCATGACTGTTAAATTACATATTGCCATTTATTGCTATCAGCTTGCTTGTGATAGACCATCGCAGTACGTGAATACTTGCGATTACCTGCATATATTATTTACTATTCACGAGTTGGCAACTTACCCCCGTTGTATCACAGTGTTTTGCAGGTAGTCCTTCAGGGCAGTCGCGGGAAGGCTTTCATCGATTGTATCATCTTTTGCAGTGGATACCGCTTCGGCTGACTGTGAGCAGTTTTGCTATAGGTGGGTTTTGCGGTTATCCGATGTTGCTCATTGTATATTCGTTGTATCCAGGACTTTCCATCTACTACTTCATGTATTGACTTAGAGACGGGTTGTGAGGACGATATTGTATATTGTTTTGTGACTTTGGATGTCTTTTATACTGCTGTCACTTTACATTGTCCTTTTCTTCGCTACAGCGTCGTATATCTATTATGGTGGTTGTTTTCCATCTTTGGGCGTGGATTTGCTCCCGTTGGGGATGCTGTACTTATATTTTATGTTGTACCCTTTTGGGGCTGGTTTTTACAAAGGAGGTGCTGCCAAATTTTAAAGAAAGAAAGTTTGGACTTTAAAGAATTTGGATTGAGATTTCAAAAGTTTTAACATTGTTCTTATCAATTACTACTTTTGATGGTTTAGATTGTTGGGTTTTCGGCTTACTTAAATCGCGTTACGCCTGTAGATGTTACGTGGTTTAAGGGCCGTCACGTGCTAAATTTCGGGTCGTGACAAAGTTGGTATCAGAGCGCTAGGTTTTACCTTTCGGAGTGTAGGATGACCTTGGTATGATGGAGTAGGTAGCTTAAGCAGAGTGACATAGTGTGTGTGTGTCCGCGGCATACTTACGACCGAGTACTCCGCCTAAAGTGGCCTAAGTACTAATTGCTTGAAATTTCCTCCTTGATGATACATATCCTTGTGATTCGATTTCCGTGTTCTTATCGAATCCTATTTCCATTTATTAGCCATAATACCGCCGATGACTGCGAGGGCACAGATAGAGGCAGCGAGAGCCGAGGTCAGGGTTGACTCATATGGGACGAGGACTAACCGGGACGGTACGCTAGTTGTACAAGAGCAGATTAATCCGCCTTCGATAGATCGTATCGCTAGGCTTGAGACAAATATGCAGGACTTGCACCAGATAATGAGGTCGTTGGTTGAAGCCAGTTGAGCGCAGCGACAGGAGGTTGCCACCCTTGTTACCCATTTATTCCTTGCTATCAGCACATACCATTGTGTCACGTATACAGCAGTAGTGGATGAAGCCCTATTATCTGAGGATCATCTTCCCGAGACTTTGGGAGTTCCGAAACCGAGGAGGGCTCGTACAGGTGTTTCAGCCCAGAGACAGAGGCTTAGTCGCCGCGACAGATTACGTTTATGTCATGGGAGTAGCAGAGGATTGGTACGAGGACAGTCGTTTAGCTCTTATTCCCAGGAGGGTCAGCAGCCATCGTATGGATGTTTCCGTTGTGGGAGTTTCCATCACCTCGTCAGAGATTGTACCTTGGTACGCCAGAGGAGGGCAGCAATACCATATGTTACTTTACCACCTTCACCTCAGAGAGAGTCGCCATTTGTGCATATTGTTGATCCGCGTCAGACTTATGTTCAGAGAGGTCATGGTCACGTAGGATTTGTTCCGAGAGTACAGGATAGCAGAGTAGGAGGACTGCAGGTAGAGGACAGGCACAAGCTTTTGTTTCGACTCATCGGGACGCGTGGGCGTCCAATGCAGAGTTTTTAGGTAATCTTTTCGCATGTTCTTTTGATGCTCATGTTTGTTTAATTCAGGATATATGCACTCGTTTGTTCTACACTGTGGTTGGGACGAGAGTCGTGTTTGCTAGATCATCCGTTTGTTGTGTTAACTTCGGTCAGTGGTCCTTTTGTTGCGCAACACTTGTTTCGGTCGTGTGCCAATTGGTTTGGAAATAAAGATTCGTCCGTTGATTTGATCCTTCTAGAGATGTTGGACTTTGACATTCTCCTGGGCACGGACTGGTTAGCGACGTGCTATGCGTTTGTGGACTGCCGCGAGAAGACAATCAGGTTTTGTTTTCCCGGCAAGTCAATTCTTGTTGTGCAGGGGGATAGTGGTGCCACCCTTCACAGCTTGAATTTAGCCTTTTTCGCTAATCGGCTTTTGAGGAGAGGATATCGAGGATTCTTGGCTTCCATTCGTGATACCGGAGCCAGAGTGGGTTTGTTGGACCGGGTTCCTATTGTGCGAGAGTTTTTCGACATTGTTCCAGATGAGCCGGCGGAGCTTAGGGTGCTTAAGGATCAGCTGCTGAGTTGCTTGATGGGGGGATTTGTTCGTCCAAGTGTTTCGCTTTGGGGAACTCCTACTCTGTTCGTCAAAAAGAAGGACGGCGGTTTGAGGTTGTGTATTGATTGATAGTCAATTGAACCGAGTTATGGTGCGGATAGGTATCCTTTACCCCGCATTGACGATTTCTTTGATCAGCTCCAGGGTGCGGGACATTTTTCTAAGTTTGTTTTGGGATCAGGTCATCATTAGTTGCAGGTTCGTAGTGATTGTAGGGTTCCTAGGCATCCTATAGAAGTGTCACAAGGCATCGAACATGCCAAATTTAAAAATTATGGTGCCGAGAAACCCTAGTTAACGGATCGTTGCTAGATGTCTAGGCGAAACAACAAACTAGTTAACACTTTAACTAAAGTTGAGATGCTACAACCTTTGTAGATCCGGATTTCCGCCTCCTTAGCTCCACGTGGTCATGCCCTCGCTGTCCATCATGAATCCTCGACTCGATCATCGGCTTCATCGGGAAAACAAGCGGAATAGGTCGTCGGCTTTGTGTCAAAGACGATCTACCTCGAGGCTTCGCAAGTTCAAGCTCCGACTTCACAAACTTGTGAAACTTGTGAAGTAAACACCCAAAACAACTTGGCAAGAGGTAGAGGGTGAAGAAATAGGAGGTGGGTTCACTTTAGAATTGGATTTATCTCACTAGATCTCAAGTTGCCATTGTTGTAGCAAGCTTGAAGAAGAAGAAGAAAATGAGCTAGTTATGATAAGTTATGATAAAAAGAAAATAGAAAATCAAAATACTTATCATAACTAAACTAGGGTTAAGTGTAGAGAATAAACCATGGTCACTTTAGAGGGTTAGGGTTAAGCATGAAGATAAGGATGGTTACAAAAGTCAAAGCTTCATGAAGCTTCAACTTAAAACAAAAAGAGCCACCATTCTCATCATAATCCATTTCAAATAAATAAATAAACAAACAAATAAATAAATGAATATGCAAAACCCTAATTATCAAATTAACCATGGATTAATTCTATACACTTAACTTAATGATCAAGTATCATCAAACATGATACAAAAAAGTGCACGAAAGCATATCACATATACAATGTGCATCAAGTGAGAAAAATCCGTTTAAAGTGAACCAATACTAGTTAATGCAAAGTAATATATCAAATATATAATTATACATTAAATCATTAAATCAACACTTGATTCAATGATCCGGTCATGTCGCACATAACCGACTAGTATTCAATGCATCGATTTATCGAATCAATGATTCGATAACTAGGTCATATCGAATATAACCATTCGAAACATATATCGCGAGAATGAAATGCGGTATCACATACACGCATTATTCTCGGTCCTGCACATATCTCATATGCGCTCCTATTTCGTTTCGCTTGAGCCAGGAAACCTCTGTGTAGGACTCTAAAGACTCGTCAATACGCCGGTAGCAGATGATGATCATATCAAGCACCCACAAGCCGCAAGCGGTCTGCTAAACGTAACGGCCACCCGGGTATTGAGCGATCAGAAGATCGACGAGCTAGCCCGCTCACACTCCTGCGAATCCGACCAGTAACACTTACCATACAGTCCGGTCTCTTCGTCTGATATGTCGCATATCAAGTCTAGGGGTGGTATACGTCAGACCCCAATAACCCGATAAGTCGTGCTGATGTGAGGCTCGTAACGGGTCGAGAAACTACTGGTAACACTTACCAGCAAATCTCTGATCAGCCCTGGCCAGGGACTTCCCTGTTACGGCCAATCGAGCACAGCGCAACATCAACCCCCAATACCGGGAGAGACGAAACCTCTCCTATCGCTCATTGCCTCCATGTGACTCGGGACTGTACCCAAAGACCACCGTTTTGCACGCCCTCATGGACGTGGTAAGGTGGAGATCAAAGCACAGTGGGAATCATACAAGACTCTATGACGATCTCGGGTCTACAGACTAACCTGTACAAGTGTCACCTGAGAACTGCCATCTGACGTGAGGTATAATACCATCTGGGAGTTCTCGGCGAGTCCGTCCAGTGTACCCAGTTTCCACTGAGCACCCGTATACCATCTCTGATGTCAAACACCAATGCATATGGGATCATCCATCGCCTATCACATGGGTCGAGAGGCGTATACGCTAGTCTACTCTGGTATATCGATGCCCCGTCTCGATACACCCACGACTAGGGACCTTGAAGGATGTACTTATGGACTACCATGTCCCCACTAGTATGATCTGCATCATAGTCCAGGTAGTCAAGTACAAATCCTAAGGGCTTTACCAACATGTAACTATAAGACAGTATAAAGAGACTATTGTACATGTTAAGATAAAGAGCAACCAGATAGCATACTATCATGTCGAGCAAGAAAGTCATCTCTATATATGTCCAAGCATCCAATATAATATACATAATCTGTACAATACTAGCCTCTAGGGCATACATACAACTAACAATCTCCCACTTGCACTAGGGCCAGCTGCTGTAGTATCGCATACCGAGCATCCCGAAGAGTCTCTCAAACTGTATCTGGGGAATGGCCTTCGTGAGTGGATCCGCCGTGTTGTTCTTCGTGTCAACTCTCCTGACCTCGATCTCCCGGCGATCAACTATCTCCCGGATCAGGTGATACCGCCTCAGAATATGCCTGGATCGCTGATGGGACCTGGGTTCCTTGGCCAAAGCCACCCCTCCATTGTTATCGCAATACAAAGGTATTGGACGCTCAATGGATGGAACCACTCCAAGTTCAGTAATGAACTTCTTGATCTAGACAGCTTCTTTGGCAGCATCGTTGGCAGCGATGTATTCAGCCTCCATCGTCGAGTCTGCCACGATTTCCTGCTTGGAACTCTTCCAGCTAACCTCCCCTCCGTAAAGGGTAAAGACAAAGCCCGACTGCGACTTAGAGTCGTCCTTATCACTCTGGAAGCTCGAATCGGTAAAGGACTCCACTTGGAGCTCTCCGTTACCATACACCAAGAACATATCTCTAGTCCTTCGCAAGTACTTGAGAATGCTCTTCACAGCTGTCCAGTGACTCTCTCCAGGATCAGCTTGATACCTGCTCACTACACTTAGTGAGTATGCTACATCGGGTCTGGTACATAGTATCGCATACATGATAGAGCCTACTGCCGAAGCATAGGGTATCCCTTGCATGCGAGCTCTCTCCAAATCAGTCTTAGGAGACATCTCTTTGGAGAGAGTGACTCCAGATATCGTGGGCAAATTCCCACGCTTGGACTCTTCCATACTAAACCTCTTTAGTATGGTGTCAATGTACCTGGATTGGGACAATCCCAATATCCTTTTGGATCTATCTCTATAGATCCTGATTCCCAATATGCAGGAGGCATCACCAAGATCTTTCATTGAGAATCTTTGTGATAAGAAGAGCTTGACCGATTGCAGCATAGGAATATCATTTCCTATCAAGAGTATGTCGTCCACGTACAATACGAGGAAGACAACCTTACTCTCTGCCACCTTCTTGTAGATACAAGGTTCATCTGGATTTTTGACGAAATCAAACTCTTTGATAACGACGTCAAAGCAGATGTTCCAATTCCGCGATGCTTGTTTTAATCCATAAATGGATTTAAGCAGCTTGCACACCTTCCCGCTGCTCCCACTGTCTACGAAGCCCTCTGGCTGAGTCATGTACACGCACTCTTCTAAATCACCATTTAGAAAGGCGGTCTTAACATCCATTTGCCAGATTTCGTAGTCATGAAAGGCAGCAATGGCAAGCATGATCCGGATGGATTTAAGCATAGCCACTGGAGAAAAGGTCTCGTCATAGTCCACACCTGGTCTTTGACGAAAACCCTTTGCTACAAGTCTAGCTTTGAAAGTCTCCACTTTCCCATCTACACCAAGTTTTTTCTTGAAGATCCACTTGCTCCCAATGGGTTTTACCCCTTCAGGAGCAACTTCCAAAGTCCATACTTTGTTGGTGTACATGGAATCCATCTCGGACCGCATAGCATCCAGCCATTTCACTGAGTCCCCACTCGTGATGGCCTGCTCGAAGCTAGTTGGGTCATCATCCTCCATGATGCAATCCTCACTACCACCATCAATGAGAAAACCATAGTATCTCTCAGGTGGACGAGAAACCCTACTAGATCGGCGGAGAGGCTGGGGTTCGTCGGGAGCTACTGAATCCTCTGGTTCCACTAAATCTTCAGTTTGAGTTTGTGTAGCCGGAATTTCTTCCAGTTCTACCTCATCGCCACTAATTTCTTTTGCAAGAAATTTCTTTTCCAAAAAGGTGGCATGGCGAGAAACAAACACTTTTTGTTCCTCTGTATGGTAGAAAAGATATCCATGTGAATGTTTGGGATATCCTACAAACTTGCATAGAACCGACCGTGCCTCGAGTTTGTCCGGATTTTGCCTTTTGACATAGGCCGGGCAACCCCATATCTTAACTCGTTTAAGACATGGTCTCTTCCCACTCCATATCTCATATGGTGTGGTAGGTACAGATTTAGATGGAACTTGATTCAATAGGTATGCTGCTGTCTCCAGCGCATAACCCCAGAAGGAAATAGGTAACTCAGCTGTGCTCATCATAGAGCGCACCATATCTAATAGGGTGCGGTTCCTCCGTTCAGATACACCGTTGTGCTGTGGTGTATATGGAGGAGTCAGCTGAGAGAGAATCCCATTCTCTTTTAGGAAGTCCAGGAATTCATTGCTCAAGTATTCTCCTCCTCGATCAGATCGTTGGATTTTAATACTTTTTCCGGTTTGGTTCTCAACTTCTTGTTTATATTCCCTAAATTTCTCAAAAGCTTCTGATTTGTGTTTCATCAGGAACACATACCCGAACCTAGAGAGATCGTCAGTGAATGTAATGAAGTATGAAGAACCATCCCTGACATGTATAGACATGGGACCACATACATCACTATGTATCAGTCCCAAGAGTTCGGTAACTCTTTCTCCGTGTCCCGTAAACGGAGTTTTGGTCATCTTGCCTTTGAGACATGACTGGCAAGTGTCATAGGATGAAAATTCAAACGGATTTAAATATCCATCCTTATGCAACTTTGCCAGTCGTGTCGCATTGATGTGACCCAGTCTACAATGCCACAAGAAGGATTCGTTGAGTTCAGAACTCTTCCTCTTGTGTGTGTTTGTTATACTCAGAACTGTTGATTGGTTTAGAACATAAATGCCATTGCACAACGTGCCTGATCCAACCAACTTTTGGTTATGGAAAATGTTCATAACATTGTCCTGTAATACAAAATTATATCCTTCTTTACTTAGCAAAGAAACCGATATAATGTTGCATATCAGGTTCAGCATGTAATAGCATTCGTTCAGAACCAATGTATTACCAGTTGGTAATACAAGGTGATATTCCCCGACAGTCTTAGCTGCAACAATTGCACCATTTCCAACTCTAATGTCTTTATCACCTTCTCCAAGTTCTCTACCTTTCCTAAGCCCATGTAACTGATTACATATATGGGATCCTGACCCGGTATCCAATACCCAGGACGTAGGGCAAATGGAGAAACAGTTCTCAGTAACGAACACACCCGAAGAAAATGCATCATCATGTAATTTCTTCATTCGGGTGGCATGGGAATCCTGGCATTTCCCTATTTCCTGTTCATTCCTATAACTTTTATAAGAAAGAACGGAACCAACGTTCCCCAGGACAGTATAACATGCGGGTTCGGTCAATACATCCATATTATTATCTTTATTAAGGCATGAAATGGTCGCTACCTGGAGAGAGAGAGAAGAAAACACTTTAGCGTAAGCTCGTGCAAGATCAGATTGGTTACTATCTTATCTAATCAGGATGGCTCCCACTGCTTTTTATCAAATCTTCCTCCAAACCCTAAAAGGAAAGACTAGCCGGGATTAATTACACATTGCAAGTTCACCAATCTTTCAGCCAGGCCAGTGTCGGTACTTTTAGGGAGGTCCCCCGTGCTTTCGCACGAACCTAATTACTGTAAACCTCGTTTTCCCAGAGGCGTAACCCCGTTGACACCTTTCTAGACACCTACTTGATCAGCTAATTGCAATGTGTAAAACTCTCCCAGGAGTAACTCTTACTCGCAGTGGGTATCGGGATCCAACTATCTCATAGAAGGTATGCAATCTCATTGCAAATTTCAACACTTGAAATTCCCGATAATATTTTGCCCCTAGTGTCCTATGACCTTGACAAAGGCCAACAAATCACAGGATGCTAGTCAAGTTCAACCCGTCATTTCTTGATTGAATCAAACCCACCCGCACGACCCTTGACAAAGGCCAACAAGGTCGTACGACTACCCTGAAACAATCTGCATCATATGCATAAACAGATAATCACTATTCAGCTACCGCACACTACGCCTTGACAAAGGCCAACAAACGCAGCACGAATACTAAACAGTCTTTATCTGAAATGACGGAGGGCTACGCAGGTTTTTCATAAAAACCATGAGCGTAATGAACTTGATATCGTTGTAGAATCAAATGATGTTTTGAAATGGAGTGATTTTGAGGCTTTTCTAGTTTTGTTAAAGGAGTCACTCCCGGTGAAGGGATCTCGGTCCTTTCCTCGTCGAATGAGGTGCGGGATATATCATATATATCGCTGTGCAAAGCAAAAACCCAAAAGCAGTCAAAAGCAAACCGAGTGTGTAGCATCTGCCAGTTATTGCTAAAGGAGTCACTCCCGGTGAAGGGATCTCGGTCCTTTCCTCGTCGAATGAGGTGCGGGATATATCATATATATCGCTGTGCAAAGCAAAAAACTGTAGCTACCTGTTTTATTTTAAAATTCGATTCTACAACATCTTAGGTTTCTTATCTTTCATTAATCACATTAATGAAGTCCCATCATTTAAATACCTAAACATCACAGATAGATATGACGTACACTTATGCCATCCGCATTCGCCTCGATGTCCCCTCGTGCACCGTTAAGTTAGGTAACTAACGACAGAGCAGGGCAGGGCTAGCGCGGGTGTAAAACATAAGTAACATCTATATAATATATCATATATACTATATACTATATCCATCACAGAGTCACAACACAGATATCGCAGCAGAATAAACATATGAAATATTGGATATACTAGGACGTCCGTGTTTTCAATACGAGCCAGTATAAAACACGGATTCCACGGTCGTGATGAATAGCCAAGCCCACACCCCTAGACCCCTACGAGAGCGGAAAGCAACCCTGCCAATTCTAGGGTTAGGAGACCCGGACTCGGCTCCTCGAGTTGGTCTCCCACTGGACCCCAGAACCCGGTTACTTGTGCTCCCCTCCTTGGGTCTATCCTAATGCGGAAAAGTAAATAATATACAAAAGGTGACATCTTCCGCTACCTGGAGGTGCCCCAAATAAAAGAATATTACATACAAGTTTTTACATGAATGAAAATGAAAAACACTCATCTCACATAAAAACCCCCGGCTATTCGAATACGACGATCCAATATAACATATCCAGCAACACATAACATCACATGTCATCAACGTAAGTAAGTATGCATACCCCAATTGTCGTTGACGTATAGCAACGAAACTGGCGATATGAACATACTACACTTACGGTCACAGAAAAGAAAGTGTAAAACTACAACAATTGGAATCCGCAACTGCTTTAGACATCACATGCCTAATCAGATATAAATCCCGCATTTTAGTCTCATTATCGAAAACTCTTTTCAATATCATATAGGACTAAATTGCTAGATTTATAACATTCATTCAGTTATCTCATAACTACTTGTGAATTCCAATTATTGTATCACATTCCAGATAAACAGAAAATGTTAAACTTTCCGATCGAACAATCGAACACCCAAGTTTTCCCAATACAGATCAACACATGAAATAAGTCTAACAACATTCAGTTCGTACCTCAGTACCAACGGTCCAGCCGTAGAAGGGTCAAGCCAACGCCTCACATGTGGCACGCTGTACTGCCCCAAACCCGAAGGTTCAAAGGGCAGTTCAAGACGGTCACATAATCGAGTTAAGGTTTGTTGTCTTCTAGAGGGACCATCGAGTTACTTGCACTACTTAGAACGTCGTTAAACTACGGAAAAATCCAACACTTGGAAATTTCCCGACAGGGGAAAAATTGGGTATTTATATCCGGTCGAACTTTTTAACATATTCTAAAATTTATCCGGAAAGCCAAATAGACAATTTGATACCCCGATCGAAACACCGAATCCCCAAAACAATTGCAAAAAATTCAACTCTTGAATCAATATTAAAAATTCCCAGAAAACTCAGCAGAATTTATCAGGAGTTACTGTGCAAACAAAGTGGGCTGACGTCACCAAGTGGCCGCTGATCAGCCGCAGAAGCCATGCTTCTGCCGCTGATCCGCCGCGAAAAATACTGTTCACCAGAAACTTTTTGCGCCGTAATTCTTATTTTTTTCTGCTGAATTTTTTAGCAATTTTTAATTTGGAAAAATCCACTGTTTTCAAAAAAGTACAGAGAGCATATTTTGGGTTTCGGTTTTGGGTCGTTCGGACTTCAAATTCCGTCTACGCTTCGCCTAAGGCTCAAGCTAGGCTCTGATACCACTGTAGGTCAGGCAGCCACCCCATCCAATGGGGTCGCCGTGGCACCAACGGGTCCCTCAGCCGCTACTTTTTACGCATGCCCCCTCGCGAGGACTACAACCCACCGGAACACCTTCCGGTCTCGGGACACCCTGGGGGTAAGAGCCTATGCTTCGCCACACTGTCACACAGTGAGAACCCCCCATAGGTCGACATCTAATGCCTAGTAGCTCTGATACCACTGTAGGGTTCCTAGGCATCCTATAGAAGTGTCACAAGGCATCGAACATGCCAAATTTAAAAATTATGGTTCCGAGAAACCGTAGTTAACGGATCGTTGCTAGATGTCTAGGCGAAACAACAAACTAGTTAACACTTTAACTAAAGTTGAGATGCTACAACCTTTGTAGATCCGGATTTCCGCCTCCTTAGCTCCACGTGGTCATGCCCTCGCTGTCCATCATGAATCCTCGACTCGATCATCGGCTTCATCGGGAAAACAAGCGGAATAGGTCGTCGGCTTTGTGTCAAAGACGATCTACCTCGAGGCTTCGCAAGTTCAAGCTTCGACTTCACAAAATAGTGAAACTTGTGAAGTAAACACCCAAAACAACTTGGCAAGAGGTAGAGGGTGAAGAAATAGGAGGTGGGTTTACTTTAGAATTGGATTTATCTCACTAGATCTCAAGTTGCCATTGTTGTAGCAAGCTTGAAGAAGAAGAAGAAAATGAGCTAGTTATGATAAGTTATGATAAAAAGAAAATAGAAAATCAAAATACTTATCATAACTAAACTAGGGTTAAGTGTAGAGAATAAACCATGGTCACTTTAGAGGGTTAGGGTTAAGCATGAAGATAAGGATGGTTACAAAAGTCAAAGCTTCATGAAGCTTCAACTTAAAACAAAAAGAGCCACCATTCTCATCATAATCCATTTCAAATAAATAAATAAACAAATAAATAAATAAATGAATATGCAAAACCCTAATTATCAAATTAACCATGGATTAATTCTATACACTTAACTTAATGATCAAGTATCATCAAGCATGATACAAAAAAGTGCACGAAAGCATATCACATATACAATATGCATCAAGTGAGAAAAATCCGTTTAAAGTGAACCAATACTAGTTAATGCAAAGTAATATATCAAATATATAATTATACATTAAATCATTAAATCAACACTTGATTCAATGATCCGGTCATGTCGCACATAACCGACTAGTATTCAATGCATCGATTTATCGAATCAATGATTCGATAACTAGGTCATATCGAATATAACCATTCGAAACATATATCGCGAGAATGAAATGCGGTATCACATACACGCATTATTCTCGGTCCTGCACATATCTCATATGCGCTCCTATTTCGTTTCGCTTGAGCCAGGAAACCTCTGTGTAGGACTCTAAAGACTCGTCAATACGCCGGTAGCAGATGATGATCATATCAAGCACCCACAAGCCGCAAGCGGTCTGCTAAACGTAACGGCCACCCGGGTATTGAGCGATCAGAAGATCGACGAGCTAGCCCGCTCATACTCCTGCGAATCCGACCAGTAACACTTACCATACAGTCCGGTCTCTTCGTCTGATATGTCGCATATCAAGTCTAGGGGTGGTATACGTCAGACCCCAATAACCCGATAAGTCGTGCTGATGTGAGGCTCGTAACGGGTCGAGAAACTACTGGTAACACTTACCAGCAAATCTCTGATCAGCTCTGGCCAGGGACTTCCCTGTTACGGCCAATCGAGCACAGCGCAGCATCAACCCCCAATACCGGGAGAGACGAAACCCCTCCTATCGCTCATTGCCTCCATGTGACTCGGGACTGTACCCAAAGACCACCGTTTTGCACGCCCTCATGGTCGTGGTAAGGTGGAGATCAAAGCACAGTGGGAATCATACAAGACTCTATGACGATCTCGGGTCTACAGACTAACCTGTACAAGTGTCACCTGAGAACTGCCATCTGACGTGAGGTATAATACCATCTGGGAGTTCTCGGCGAGTCCGTCCAGTGTACCCAGTCTCCACTGAGCACCCGTATACCATCTCTGATGTCAAACACCAATGGATATGGGATCATCCATCGCCCATCACATGGGTCGAGAGGCGTATACGCTAGTCTACTCTGGTATATCGATGCCCCATCTCGATACACCCACGACTAGGGACCTTGAAGGATGTACTTATGGACTACCATGTCCCCACTACTATGATCTGCATCATAGTCCAGGTAGTCAAGTACAAATCCTAAGGGCTTTACCAACATGTAACTATAAGACAGTATAAAGAGACTAGTGTACATGTTAAGATAAAGAGCAACCAGATAGCATACTATCATGTCGAGCAAGAAAGTCATCTCTATATATGTCCAAGCATCCAATATAATATACATAATCTGTACAATACTGGCCTCTAGGGCATACATACAACTAACAGTGATGACATTCCGAAGACTGCTTTTTGTGCGCGCTATTGGCTTTATAAGTTTTGGTGATGTCGTTGGACTCACCAATGCCCTAGCAGCATTCATGGATGTGATGAACCAAATTCTTCAGGTCGTTCCTTGACCAGTTTATTCTTATGTCATTGATGACATTCTGGTCTATTCCAAGAGTCGTGAGGAACATAAGCAACACTTGAAGATTTTCTTTGCAGATATTGGGAGAGCACCAGCGGTTTGCTAAATTCTCGGAGTTCAGGCTTGATCGTGTTGACTTCGTAGGTCATGTGGTTACGGGAGACAGTATTCGTATGGATCGAGGAAGATCAAGGCCATACAGCTTCGGCCCAGACCTGTTCATTGACTGAGGTCCGCAGCTTTTGGGCTTAGCCGGTTTTTACCGCCATTTCGTGCAGGATTTCTTGTGTATCACTGCACCGTTGACTGGATTGACCAGGAAGGGAGTTCCTTTTCTTTAGACCGAGGCATGCATGCTGAGTTTTCAATGATTGAAGACTTGGTAGACGACTGCACCAGATCTATCTTTGCTTTCTGGATCGGGCAACTTTGTCGTTTATTGTGACGTTTCGCATGTGGGGCTCAGTTGTGTACTGATGTAGCATGATAGAGTTATCGCTTATGCTTCCCGACAGTTGGAGGAAGTACGAGCAAGATTATCCCACTCATGATCTGGAGATGGCCACGGTGGTCTTACGCTGGAGATTTGGGGACACTACTTGTACGGAGAGCCGTGTCAGATTTTCACGGACCACCAGAGCTTAGTGTTCATCTTCCTACAGTAGGATCTGAAGTTGAGACAGCGCCGTTGGATGGAGCTTGTGAAGGATTGTGATTGTGAGATCCTTTATTACCCGTGGCAAGACGATTGTGGTAGTTGATGATTTGAGTCGTAGGCCCGGGGGTAGCTTGTTCCAGTTGTGCGCAGTTCAGAGACAGTTTTATGCAAATTTACAGTTCTTGTGCAACCGTTGAGTATAGCTTAAGTTTGCCTCTACTGGGGTACAACTTGCTCATGTCCACTCCCGTCCACTTTTACTTAATCTTTTCCATGAGGCACAGCCTGCCGATTCACGTTTGTCTAAGATTCTGAGCATGCTCGGAAGGGTAAAGATTCGGAGTTCTTGAATTATGACCAGGGTGTGCTACGTTTAGGGAAGCGTTTGTGTATACCTGATACTGATGGGTAGAGATGCGAGGTCCTAGAGCAGGCACATCAGTCAGCTTTCTGTGTTCACCCAAGTGCCACCACGATGTAACGTGACTTGAGAGTTAGTTACAGGTAGGCAGGGATGAATAGTGAAGTTTTAGATTTCGTTTTGAAGTGCTTGGCTTATTGGAGAGCTAAGGTTGAGCATTTGAGACCGGCAGGAGAGTTGCAACCTTTTAACCGTTCTGGAGTAGGAATGGGAGCATAACTCCATGAATTTCGTTGTGGTGTCTACCCAGGTCTAGTCAGGGCGTGACTCCATTTGTGTGATTGTTGTCCGGTTATGCTCAGTTTGCTCTGTTGTTCTTCGATAAGTTTGTGTGTTTGCACGGAGTTCCTTCATGCGTTGTATCCAATAGAGGCACCCAGTTCACTAGCCGTCGTTGGCAGAAGCTTCAGGATGCCTTGGGTACTGGTTGAGCTTTAGCTCCGCTTTTCCATCCATAGGCCGATGGTCAGATAGAGTGGACTATATAGACTCTGGAGAATATGCTTATGCGTACGTATTAAATGTTTGTTGGCAGTTGAGATCGTCACTTGCCATTGATGGAGTTCTAATACGATAACAGATATCAGGAGACATTTCAATTGGCAACCTTCAGGCCTTGTGTGGTAAGTTGTGTCGATCGCCAGTCTGTTTTACTGACTCCGCGAGAGCAGGATTTTTGGACCCCAGCAAGTCCAGAGACTTCGGAGAAGATCCAGTTGATTCAGGTCTGGATGAGAACAATCCAGTGCAGATAGAAGTCTTATGCCGACCGTGGTGGTCGCAGACTTGAGTTCGCAATGGGAGATCATGTATTCCTACGGATTTTCCGATGAATGGCGTGTTGAGTTTTGGGAAGCTTAGTCCCAGAATTGTATGTCCTTTTGAGATCCTTGAAGCGAGTTAATACTGTTGCCTATAATTTGGAACATCCGCACAGATTTTTGAGTATTCACCCCGTATTCCTTGTGTTGATACTTTGCAAATACCTTCATAACCTTTCTCACATGATTCAGCATCAGACCATTTAGCTTCGACGCGATCTTTTCGTTCACCGGCAGCCGATAGTGTTAGTGGATCGGCAGGTGGAGAAACTTCGGTCAAGAGTCTTGCCATCCGTGGAGGTTTTCTTTGGCGTAGCTGTATAGTGAGGAGATCACTTGGGAAGCTGCAAGCGATATTTGGGAGTTTTGCACTCATCTCTTTAAAGGTATGCATAGTATGAATTTTAATTCAGGGACGAATTTTCTTTAAGGGGGGAGATTGTAACACCTTAGGATTTCGATTAGTGTTAATTAGACGATAATGCGGGTTTTCTGTAAAAAAAGTTTACCAAATCGGTATCCTTATATTTTATAACATTTAATTAATAATTTATTGTTATTTGTTATGGCTTGCACACACTTGTGCATGTTAATGTGAGGGTGTGTTTGTGTTAATCTAGTTTAGTGATCATGACAACTTAACCTAATCCTAATCCTTTGCTTTGCTTTAACCTTTACCTTTGATATTTGTTTGTGTGAGATATTTCCTTTGTGTTTTGTTTTGGAGAGGAGGTGGCATGGTGACTCTTGGTGAGCATTAATGCTTGCATTAAAGGTGGAGGTGCACTCACCCTACACTCACCTCTCTCTCTTTTCTTATCACCCTCTCTCCTTCTCACTTCACTTATCTCTTTCTTATTATTTCTTCATCCCCTCTAAGCCTCAACTGAAACCTTATCATTTCCATCATAAAACCTTAACAAACTTCGGACTCGACCTGGGCATGGGCCCACTTGACCCGGGCTTGGGCCCACCTGGCTTGGGGTTGACCTTGACTTTGACTCGGTCAACCGGGGTGTAAATTTTTACCCCAACAGAGGGCACAGATGTCCATGGAACGAGAAAAGACTAAGCAAGAGTACCAGCCTCCGTACAGATCGACATAAGCAAGATCGGCAGAGACCTTGAGCAGGATTCCTTCCAGGACACCGCTGCAATGGTGTTTGCACCCAGGATCAGATGTGCGATGTGCATTTAGAGAGCCGGAGGCCGAC
The DNA here is from genome assembly GCA_030015575.1 of Agapanthus africanus. Lineage (NCBI taxonomy): Eukaryota > Viridiplantae > Streptophyta > Magnoliopsida > Asparagales > Amaryllidaceae > Agapanthus > Agapanthus africanus. The sequence continues at coordinate 655,902,543 of JASDDO010000024.1, forward strand.
GCCAGTGACATATTGCTTTACGAGCAGTCGTGAGGATTGACCGAGAGATTAACAAGGAAGTGCCAGAACGGAATCGTTCCTGTCAGCGCTCCTGACCGGGCCGATGAGCCGGTGGATTGCGAGGTTGGTAATCTACAGGAAAGATAAGGAACCAGAGGCAGAGGACGCCAGCCGCGAGCAAGAGGTAAGTAGATATCTTGCGCCGCTAGTATTGGATGTACCGGCGCCTTCTCAACTTTGATGGAGGATATACCGACGACGGTATTTATGATTTGTGATTTTGTGATTCGACTATCACGTATCCGTCACTTTGGGATTTCGGTATTTTGGCGATCTATTTGCATGATTTAGTCTTGATGACTGAGTTCCATGATATTTGATTTAGTGCACCATGGTTGCACCTACTGGGTATTTATACCTTGCACATAGTTATTACTCTTGAGGTATTGATTGTGATTTCATGCCTATTTTATGCCGGTGATTCGATTTACGCTTCCAGCATAGTTTCATGTACTCTTAGTGTTTTGATTTGTGCACGCTGATGCACGCGGTTGTGAGTTTTTCCATCGCGGTACACCTGATTTTGATTGAGCCGCGTTGTATATCGTTTCGTGCCTTGGCTGCACCTGCTTATGACTTTATGGATTTCATACGGTTGATTTGATGTTGTGCATATGTTACGCACACGATTTGATTTTTGCACTCGGTATAGCTTATATGTGCTTGTAGTGCATTGATATGTGTTTTGTGCACGCAGTTGCGCACGTTTATGATTTTCTTTATATCTGGGTACACTTAGTGTTGCTGCTTACGCATTTGAGTTATTGCTGGTATTTGTGCAAGGGATGCACCAGTTCTATACTTCGTGCGTTAGTCGCACCAGTTTTATGTTTCTTGCGTTTATCGCATCAGATTTATATTTCGTGCATTTGTTGCACCAGATTTACATTTTGTGCATTACGGTTGCACCTGACTTCGATTTGATGTCTTTCGATATGTCGATTTTGATTGTGATATTAATGATTAATTCTTGCACTACGTGCTTTTGACTGGACTTACGCATGTTCGGCGTTGCTATTGGATTTTGTGATTCCGTGCATGTTGAGTGCGCAGGGTCTAGATTTTCATTCGTGCACGATGGATGCACCGATTTGGATTTTCGCGCATGTTGGGCGCAGGCTTTGAGATACGATTTTGGTTCACACCCGCTGCACTAAATCGAGATTTCTTCATGCATATCAGATGCACCGGAGTTTGGGCTGTCAGGCACACACGTTGCCTATGACAGATGTTTCGTGCAAACCCGTTGCACCTAGATGTTGTTTTATGCACCTGTATGGCACATATATGGATTTTGATTTCTGTGCGCACCAGACGCACAGGGTGATGTTATGTGCATTTTTGGGATTTATTCCTTTTGGAGCAGTACATTTCTATGATATTGGATATTTGTTTCCATACTAAGCAGGACTTGTCAGAAGACAGTGCCTGGATATATTTTGCATGCATCGACAGTTATCGAAGGGATTTCCAAAAAAAAAAGGGGCGAGCTATAGTCTCAGTATATACCTACGTGTCCGATATGACACGAAACGTTTTAAAAATAAGGAAACCCTTCTAATTGTTTCCAAAACGGCGGAACGTGCTTAGTAAACAAAGTATATATATATATACGCATATATAGTTATTTTCTTATGAAAAACGTCCGCCACTGTGCAGTGTTGCGCGCATCGCACAGCGACTTAAAAAGATTTGGCATGCATTTACATCAGCTATTCACATGTATAGATTGGATGTCTACATGTGTAGTTCTGATCCATATCATATCGGTTTTGTATTGGATTTGACATTGTGTCTTTACCTTGACTCCGATGATTGCGAGATGCTTGACGGAGTTTCGGTTTTGAGTTATCTGCTCATTACTCATGCGCATGCATTGCGCTGTGACGTTTTATGTGTTGATGATTTCGGAGCCCCGACGACTTGGAATTTGTATCGAAATGTTTTAGTATTTGGGGGGTCTTAAATTTAAATTCGGGGACCGAATTTCTTTAAGGGGGGTAGATTGTAACATTTCCAAAATAATAAAATATTATTTTCTGGAATTTTTATAATTTAATATTATTCTAATGAATATTTTAATATTCGGGTGTAATTAAATACAAGGAAAAATTTTGGAAAATTTTGGAAAATTCTAAAATAGGGTATTTTATGGAATTATGCCATTTTAAAGTATTTATGACTAGTTATATGCTAAATTAGTGTTAATCGCGATTAAAAATCGCTAATTTGATTTTTAGCATTTTTGTGCAAAAATGTGCACATATCATTTTTACACTTGTTACACTTGTGTTACATTTTTGTTGCCATGGTTCATTTGGATTCACTATTGGAGTGAGAAGGGAAGATAAAGGAAAAGAAAAGAAAAGGAAAAAGGGTAGGTAATGAGTGAGAGAGAGACCAAGTCAAACCCCCACTTTTTTGAACCATCCCTCATCATTTTCCCCTTCTCATTCTCTCTCCTCTCTTTCCCTTGTTGCTGCTGCTCTCTCTCCTTCCTCTCTCCCTCTTCATGAAACCCTAGATCCACAATGAAAACAAAGCCAAAACCTCATTCCCACTTCACAAAAAATGTTCCCGGGCTCACTAGCTACACTTGGAACCTAGCAAGATTGGATTTGGAGGACTTTGAGCAACTCAAGAATTTTCTTGAGTTGCCAAAGGAGGTAATTTCTCAACCTATTAGAGTAGTATCTCATTTCTATTGCATCCATACTAGTTTCATATCGATATTGTGTCGTTTTGTGGATTTTAGAGAATTCAAGTGAGGGTTTAGGGTAAATCTGAAATCAAGATGAAATTGAGGCTTGTTGTGACCTTAGAAACCCTGATGTAATGCAAAATTTGACCCCAACCTGGAATTGAAACCAGAATACGGGATTACGGAACCGATATCGGAAAAACTGGAAATCTGGGACTGTTTTGTGTAATCTGCTATCACCCCGAGACCCCAAAAATAAAATTGAGCTGACACTGAGTCGTGCAGGAACTATAAAACCACCAGACCAAACCCTAACCCCTAACTCCATTGTACGGCCGCGAATTAATTCCTTCTGGCCTCAATTTGCGGCCAGAGCAGGGGTTCTGGTGCTCGTTTTGGTTCTGTGGCCCTATTTCCTCTAGTCTTGACCCTGGGTATGTCTAGTTTTTACAGATTCCATCTAGGGTGAAATCTGGGATGATTTTCCTATGTTGGTGCATGATTTGAGACTTGTTTTAGCATGGATTTTGGTATTTGGTGTTTCGTTCCTGTCGGGTGGCGTTTTGACGTCAACGACAGATGGATATTGATCGTGTTCACATGCGAAGCGATAGGTTTTTACCTGTGCGAGTAGCGTGTGCTGTTTTGGTTTTCGATGTGATTTTCATGTGCTTTAGCGTTCTTGATATCCTTGTAGGTACCCCGCGTGATGTTGAGGCAAAGGAGATGAAGATAGCGACATCGGCTTTGGCACACGAGAAGCAAGGTGAGTAGATTTATATCTACGGGGAGAAGTCGGGTGGATGGCGTATAGCACCCCCGCAGTCCGTGGTGATGTATACGAATACGTATACACACGTATATTTATTATGTGTTGTTTAGGGTTATTGACAGTGATAATGGGATTGTTGATGATAAGAATATATTGGTTATTATAGTGCGAACCCTAGAGTAGTGGTTGCACTCACACATACACTTACACACATACTTGCACTCATTCTTTCATTTATTTGTGTGCATATGATGGTGCGTATATTTACACATGGGTATGGGACTATGTGTTTATATACGGGATTGAGGGTGATACGTGGGATTTGAGATGATATTTGATGTGAGGCCGTGAGATCGGCGATGTGACATAGTTTGTCTCTGAGGTGCGATATGATAGTTTTAGCGGGCCTTTGGATATGTGCTTTATCCCGCATTCATATTTTGATAGATGGTATCGATTTGTACTAGACTTAGAGTAGTACCCCAGACTATGTGATCTGATGATAGTGATACCTGCTATGTGATGAGATAGTGTGATATTGACCCCTACCTAGTTATTGGGATGCCGTACGACGATTTACCGTACGAGCCGGTATTGATGATATATCCGCACTCATAACTCGAGAATATCTTACGATATGTTATTGAGGCGAGATCACCGACTATCATATCTATATATATTAACTCAGATTAGGTGGTTTCATACCCCTCCTGTCTAGATTACTTAGTAGACATTAGACTAGACCGAGTCATACCTGTTTCAACTAACGAATCGGGGATATTTTAAAGATAGGCGGAAGGGTTATACGGATATTTTCAAATGATGCACCTTTTCTTAAAACACCATAGCCCTTATTTTACTAAAAGCCCTGATTCGTCTTGTTTCAAAAGGCAAGGTTGCATGACATATCTATTGGGGCAGGTTCTGTACTTTTGCGTTGATTATTCGTTTCCGCATATTCCTGCTATTTGCATTGCATCGCTTGTACCGTGGTTATATTTCAGTCATGCTACTAGGACACCAGCACCATTATCGATGATGCATATGTTCCACGTACACTTGTTGCCGGCTCACACACTCATCATCGATAATTGCCATGTCACTACACTGTAGTACTATTGCATTCAGTATATGATCCTTGCATGACTTGATGATGTGCATACCTTCCTTTACATGTCGCATACTTCATGCTTTTGATTATACGCATTGAGATATGTTGTTTCTATGATATTTCTGGATTTGGGAACCGAGGGTGTTTCAAAAGAGAATATGTCATTGCTTTAAAAACCCGGTTACCCTTGATATGATATTTCAGTGCGTCCACCATGTGTTTTCTCGGTGCTGAGAGCGACATGTGAAACCCGAATCGAGGAGTGGACGAGCCGATTGCGGGTACATGGTGGACCCGGTATGGTTCCCCTCGGCAAGATGATCGATGAGCTTTGCCGATTGAGCCTGGAGGCGGGCGAGTACCTACCGGTGATTGGTTGGACCTGGCGGTTATCCGGAGGATACTGACCAGTGTCGATAGATGGATATGGGCATATTGCCGGGGCCGAGGGCCGATACCGCAGACAGAGCCCGCGGGCCGATCCGGACTGACGGAGCCCGATATATGAGGATTTACGTGCCGATGCTGGGCACAGTTTTCATGATGTTTTCGAGTGTCGATGCTGGGCACTCCGGTTCCATGATTTTGACGTGTCGCGAGGGACACAGATGGTTTATATCCTCATATTATTCCCATGCACATGATTTATGATATTTACATGTATGGTGGTTATTGTCAGTGGGTGACGAGTGGACGGGATCCACGTGTGTGCAGACTTGATTACTTTGATCATACCTCATATTCATGACATGCTATTACCAGAGGCACTAGCACGAGCACTTGGCACTACACTCATGTATAGAGATTACATTGCCAGTTTAGCATGCTTCAGCTTTATTCATATTGAGGTTTATTAATATCTGATCGTATTGACCTAGGATGGGTCATGCATTCGATCTCTGCTTGTAGATATTTTCTATTCGCGAGTTGGCAACTCACCCCCGTTGTGCCCCAGTTCTTACAGGTTTGCCGTACAGATTCCATAGCGGCATTTCCGGCACATTGCTTCCTTATGGGTGATTTGCTTGGATAGGTGGGTTCTTTTGTATCAGAACCGCCATTGTTCATGTATTATTTATTGTATCTAGAATTTCCATCAACCAAAACTTGTATATTGTTTCAGACTTAGAAAAAAGTGTTGTATTATTTCGACCTTAGAGTCGCGCTTGTCGTATTACGGTTTTCTGGCTGTTTTGAGTTTCTTTTTGGGTTTTGATCCTCGCCCTTTGGCGTTGTATATTATTATTGCTTGCGTGGTTGTGACCGTCGATTGACGAAGAGCTAGCTCCCGCTTGGGGATGCCTTTTATCATCTCATATATATTATTCTTGTTGTACCCCGTTCGGGGCCAGTTTTTACAAAGGAAACTCTGCCGAAATTTTCAGGAAAGATTACATATTTTAAAAATACACATTCGGCTTAGTTATTTAAAAACTTTGAATTTCGAAACATGATTTCTTTACTTTTCAAAACCAGTTTTCCTTATGTACTCTTTAAATGGTTTTAGATTGCTGGGCTTTGGCTTACTTGGATCAGATGGGGTCCTATAGACTTCATATGGTTCAAGGGCCAGTCACGTGCTCTTTCGGGTCGTGACAAAGTTGGTATCAGAGCGCTAGGTTGACTTTGGTTCGAGTCTGAGTTTGACTATGTGGAGCCTAGGGCGTTATTTATATACGGAACTTAGGCTTAACCTTACGGAACTTAGACTTAGTCGAGGGGGTATTAGACCCGAACTTTCGCCGTGTAGGATGACCCTTGGTTGATGGAATAGGTGACTAAAGTAGAGTGACGTACCGTGGGTATGTTCCGCGGCATACTTACGACACGCCACTCCGCTTAAGAAACCTTAGGTTCTACATTTCCTTGCACCGTATTATACTCCTTCCTATGATCTACCTTCATCGATACTGGTTATGGTTTTGCTGCCACGGTTGCACGGGCAGAGTGAGCTATGGCTCGAGTTGTCAGTATGAGCTCGTCGTGGACGAGGACTGACCAAGACGTGATTCCCGAGGCATACGATTGCATATTGAGGCGTCGTCTTATTGTGTTTCCGCACTTTGGGCGTTTGACAGATCGCTGTTGCAAGATTTTTCGGATGTACCGGTTGGTACCAGAGGATTGAGCGACTGATAGAGGCCAGCCAGGTTATGATGACCGTTGATATTGTCGCTTATTCGTGATGGCGAGTCGCTAGTCACCGAGGATGAATGACTAGGACATGTGGTTCGTTCGCTTACCCCGATGCGAGGTCACCAGATAGATTGATTCCAGCTAGAGGTGACTTCACGCAGGTTCGTTGAGAGTCGATTGAGACGATCGAATGTCAGGAACCCCTTTTCCAAGTTTAAAGTATACGGAAAGACATGCAGGTGACTCTATGGACCCTCTAGAAGAATGAAACCCTAACTCGACTTAATGACCGTGTGAAAACCTTTGAACCTTAGGGTTTGCGGCGGTTCCACGGCGCCATTAGTGAGGCTTGGGTTTACCCTTCTACGGCTGGACCACCGACGCTGTGGCATGTACTCTATACTATTAAACTGTACCCGAGATGTTGAGCTCTTGGGGGATTGTGAGGTTCTAACGAGTCGATCGGATGAGTCGACATCATTCGGATATCATGTGATGGGACACTGCTTGGGAGACTCCAGATACGAGCATAGCCGTCGGAGCGCAGTCCATGTAGCCACGATGAGATGAGTCTGAATCAGTCGACATTAGAGCAAGGTGGAGTAAAGAGTTTGCACGAGATTTCGACGAGATGACATTCCACTCAGCTGACATCAGAGATGTGACATGCACGCTGAGGACGTGTTCGGCTAGATATCTCCTACTGAGTGATGAAGATACTGAGTTCGTGATTTCGAGTCCGTGTTAGAGACTTCGGAGGGACCGTAGCCGAAGACATTGCAGTGCGCAGATAGAGACGCGATGTCGAAATGGACGATGATACAGACAAGCGGGACAAAAGGTTCGTACGAGACACTGATGAGCTGTCATTACTCCCCGTCGAGACCAGAGGCCTGATATGCTTACAGAGGCGTTGGGATGCGACCAATTTCTGGGGAAATGCCGTGCTGAGGGTGTAGGGTGTTTTTCGTCACCCCAGTGAGATGGGAATACGCGAGCGCTTGTCAGGCGTACTACAGATTTCCCCTGCCTAGGGTAGGTGGGGGTTTAATGATTGTGGGGATCCGAATCTCCGGCAGCCGCGGACAAAGCTGCCGTTAATTACCCCTCGCCTTTGGGGCGAGGGAACCTCCGATTAACGGGTTAAACTGGTCATGCGAACTCAATGTGCAGTGTACGTGTGTTCTGTTCTGAAAGGGGGTTTTTTGATATATCGGGAGCCACGCAGAGTTTTTACGGGGGTCCCGCTACCCGGATAGCGGGCTGGGGGTCAAGGGGGCTAGCAGCCCCCTTGCGGGGTTCGGGGCAGCGCCCCGGCCCGAAATTTTTTTTTGAGGGGGAGAGTGTGGCGGAGTATGTGTATGTGTACATTTGTATACATATGTATATATTACATGTATATATAAATAAAGGGGAAAAGGGCATCCAAAGGATGCGTGGGGCAGCACCTTGGACGCTGTGCGCTTAGGTGCTGTGCGCTCAGGCGCAAGCGCGCCACGTGTCGGCACGGGGGCGCTCTGCGCATGAGCGCTGCGCGCAGGTGCGCAAGCGCGCCACGTGTAGCCACGCGGGCGCTTTGCGCACTTGCGCAAGCGCGCAGGTGCGCAAGCGCGCCCGCCACGTGTCGGCACGCGGGCGCTTTGCGCACTTGCGCAAGCGCGCAGGTGCGCAAGCGCGCGCGCGCGCCACGTTTCGGCACGCGGGCGCTTTGCGCACTTGCGCAAGCGCGCAGGTGCGCAAGCGCGCGCGCCACGTGTCGGCACGCGGGCGCTTCGCGCACTTGCGCAAGCGCTTAGGTGCGCAAGCGCGCGCACGCCACGTGTCGGCACGCGGGCGCTTCGCACACTTGCGCAAGCGCGCTTGTGTGCAAGCACGCGCGCCACGTGTCGGCACGCGGGCGCTTTACGCACTTGCGCTGCGCGTTGCTAAAACAAATTTCTCAGAAGAGAAATCAGAGAGGAGTTGGACTCCTGAGTGTGTTTTTTTTTTGTGGGTTTAGTGAACGATGTTCTTCTTCCTCCTGTTGCTTGCTGGATCTTGAAGATCAAGAGATGTGAAATCTCAAAATCTCTTCTTTTTCAGATCTAATGATAGATCCAAGTTCCCCTTTGTGGGTTTTGTGGTGAAAAACTAATTTGTTTTGAAAAAGGAAGAGTAAAACTCTTGATTTAATTCAAGAGAAAGAAGAAGGTTTTGGAACCTTGAAGATGGAAGAAAGAGCTCAGCTCTGAGACTTTTTTTTTGGAGAGAGAAAAAATTGTTAGATATTTTCATTATCTTTGCCTTTATAGGCCATACATTTTACACATAGCCCCTTGGGCTTCACAAAATGGCATTTTGCCTATCCCATGGCTCATGTGCCATTTTATTTTTGCACATAAGCCATGGGTTTACAAAATATTGGCTTTATGCCCATTTTGTTTACATTCATGCATAAAAAATTACATAAAAAATTATTTATGACATGATTTATATTTTAGCATGGGGAGGGTCGGCCGCTTCATGTTTCGGACTCGACCTGGGCATGGGCCCACTTGACCCGGGCTTGGGCCCACCTGGCTTGGGGTTGACCTTGATTTTGACTCGGTCAACCGGGGTGTAAATTTTTACCCCAACAAATTGCCCCCCATAAATAAATGCACACCGCATATGTGGGTCGTGTGCATGAAATTGATGGATCTTCTTTCACGTGGAGGCGACTTGCTTTGGTTCCCACTTTTTGGGATGCACTGCCCTTTTTACGACATAGACGGTCGGTGCTTGACGCGTCTCCGAGATAGAGTGTCCGTGGTAGACGTTTCCCTAGCCTAGAGTGATTTCGTTGACGTGCCCCCAGCGCGGAGTGTCGCTGGTCGACGTTTCCCTGAGGCGGAGTATCGGCTGGTTGACGTGTCCCCGAGACGGAGTGTCTGCTTGACGTTTCCCCGAGACGGAGTGTCGCTGGTCGACGTATCCCCGGCGCGGTGTGTCTGCTAGTTGACGTATCCCCGAGACGGAGTGTCGCTGTCGGACGTTTCCTTGATGCGGAGTGTCTGTGTTGGACGTTTTCCCGATGCAGAGTGTCGCTTGTTGACGTGTCCCCGGCACGGAGTGTCGCGTTGACTTTTTCCTAGCACGGAGTTTCGCTGATCGACTTTTCCCCGGCGCGGAGTGGCGGGTTGACTTTTCCCCGAGACGGAGTGTCTGCTGTTGGACGTTTCCCTGAGACGGAGTGCCTGTGGTAGGATGTATCCCCAAGACGGAGTGCCTGTTGAAGGACGTTTCCCCGAGACGGAGTGCCTGCTGTAGGACGTATCCCCGATACGGAGTGCCTGTTGAAGGACGTTTCCCCGAGACGGAGTGCCTGTTGAAGGACGTTTCCCCGAGACGGAGTGCCTGTTGTAGGACGTTTCCCCGATACGGAGTGCCTGTTGAAGGACGTTTCCCGATACGGAGTGCCTGTGGTAGGACGTATCCCCGAGACGGAGTGCCTGTGGTAGGACGTTTCCCCGAGACGGAGTGCCTGTGGTAGGACGTATCCACGAGACGGAGTGCCTGTTGAAGGACGTTTCCCCGAGACGGAGTGCCTGCTGTAGGACGTATCCCCGATACGGAGTGCCTGTTGAAGGACGTTTCCCCGGTACGGAGTGCCTGTTGTAGGACGTATCCCCGATACGGAGTGCCTGTTGTAGGACGTTTCCCCGAGACGGAGTGCCTGTTGTAGGACGTTTCCCCGATACGGAGTGCCTGTTGAAGGACGTTTCCCCGAGATGGAGTGCCTGTTGTAGGACGTTTCCCGATACGGAGTGCCTGTGGTAGGACGTATCCCCGAGACGGAGTGCCTTTGGTAGGACGTTTCCCCAAGACGGAGTGCCTGTGGTAGGACGTTTCCCCGAGACGGAGTGCCTGTTGTAGGACGTTTCCCCGAGACGGAGTGCCTGTGGTAGGACGTATCCCCGAGACGGAGTGCCTGTTGAAGGACGTTTCCCCGAGACGGAGTGCCTGCTGTAGGACGTATCCCCGATACGGAGTGCCTGTTGAAGGACGTTTCCCCGAGACGGAGTGCCTGTTGTAGGACGTTTCCCCGAGACGGAGTGCCTGTGTTAGGGCGTTTCCCCGAGACGGAGTGCCTGTTGTAGGACGTATCCCCGAGACGGAGTGCCTCTGGTTGACGCAGATGTCGATGTTGGAATTGGTTGGTTTGATTTGTTTGACTTGAGTTGACATCAGCATCGCTATACTGGAATATGGTACCAGGAGCGAATCATCATTTGTCATGAGAGAATTTTGAGATTGGAATTTTTGTCGGCATCTGCATTGCTGCACTGGAATAATGCCAGGAGCAACTCATCATTTGCCCCGGGAGGACTTGGGAGAGATTGGGATCGTTTTACGCCCGTGGATTGTATACGGTTTTGCAGGATGTATGATCTAGACCGTAGGGCCGGAAAAATTTTGGGACATTGTTGGCGTCTGCATCGCTGCACTGGAATATGGTACCAGGAGCGACTCATCATTCGCCGTTGGGACATAGGATTTAGAATTTGGTTGGCGTCTACATCGCTGCACTGGAATATGGTACCAGGAGCGACTCATCATTCGCCATTGGGACATAGGATTTAGAATTTGGTTGGCGTCTGCATCGCTGCACTGGAATATGGTACCAGGAGCGACTCATCATTCGCCACTTGGGGTATGGGAGTTGGAATTTGGTTGGCGTCTGCATCGCTGCACTGGAATGTAGTACCAGTAGCGACTCATCATTCGCCATTGGGGATTGGGAGTTGGAATTTGGTTGGCGTCTGCATCGCTGCACTGGAATGTAGTACCAGTAGCGACTCATCATTCGCCATTGGGGATTGGGGAGCGATGGCTTAGGAGACAGGTTTAGATCCCTATCACCTAAGGCTTTTCAATTTTATGGGCCGTGAGGGTCCCATAAAGTATTTCCTCCCTACGAGTCGTAAGGATCCCGCAGGTGCATTTTCTCCTTAGGGGTCATGAGGACCCCCAAGTGGGTTTTTTCTTTGTGAGTCGTAAGGATCCCACAAAGGTTTGTTCTCCTCATGTATCGTGAGGACACATGAGTGGATTTCCCTCGTTCCCAGTTTAATGACTTAGAGGTCGACTGTTTCCAGTTTAACGACTTAGAGGTCATCTGTCTCCAGTTTAAAGACGTAGAGGTCATCTGTCTCCAGTTTAACGACGTAGAGGTCATCTGTCTCCAGTTTAACGACGTAGTGGTCATCTATTTCCAGTTTAAAGACTTAGGGGTCTGCTGTTTCCAGTTTAACGACTTAGAGGTCATCTGTTTCCAGTTTAATGACTTAGAGGTCATCTGTTTCCAGTTTAAAGACTTAGAGGTCTATTGGATTGATTTGGAATTTTAGGATAGGGGCCGGCATCAGCGTTGTTAACACTGAAGCACATGTGCCAGGACACATGAGTGGGTCTTCCCAATGGAGTATAATTCCAAAGGCGGAGGCCAGCCGCGTAACTGGTGGTTGCGGCGGGGCATGGGTATGCTGAGAATTATTTGAGCCCGTGGATTGTATACGGTAGTCAATTTGGGGACTAACCGCAGGGCTGAAAGAATTTTGGGAAATTGGATTTTGTTTGGCGTCTGCATTGCTGCACTGGAATAATGCCAGGAGCAACTTATCATCCGCCCTTGTTTTTTTTGTTTTTTTGTTGTTTGTTTTTTTTTTATTATTTTACCACGATTGCTCTATCATTTCAGCTTTTCTTATCGCGAAGGTCGCGATCGCCCTATCATTTCGGCTATTTATTCGCGGTTGCCCCATCATTTCGACTTTATTTTCATTTTCATTTTTACTCGCTGATTTTTATTGCGAGTTGCCCCATCATTTCGGCTTTATTTTCATTTTCATTTTTACTCGCTGATTTTTATTGCGAGTTGCCCCATCATTTCGGCTTTTCTTTATTTTTCTTTTATTTACACATTTTTTTTTATTTACACATTTTTTTTTTACATTCCCAGTTTAACGACTTAGAGGTCGATTGTTCCCAGTTTAATGACGTGGTGGTCGATTATTCCCAGTTTAAAGACTTGGTGGTCTGTTGTTTCCAGAGAAAGGCGGGTGTTTGAGAGAATCAGGTCCCTGAAGGACTTCGGTCCCCGTCTGTATGAAATTGACGGTCGCAGCTTGATTGTTTGTTAACACGCCAGGGGACAATGATATTTCTCCTGCCTTGTATTGTTTCTCGACCCAATCCTTGAAGATGCAACAGTCTTCAATAGTGTGCCCCAACACTCGGTGGTATGGGCAAAAGTTGGGATGATCAGTCTTGTTTGCTTCACTTAGCCTTTTCGGTTCTGGTAGCCGCAGGCCATTCTTCAGAGTATCTTTAAAAATTTTGTGGACCTTGTCCCTTCGGAATGAGTAGACCTTATTTCTTCTTTCCTCCAAAGTTGGCTCTCGAGGCTGGTCAGTTTTTGCTCCGCCCGTTCTCTGCTTATTTGGAGAATCGGTGATACTAGAACTTCCGCCTTTTCGGTTGTCGTCCCTCCAAGGTTTCGGTCTGTTTGTGAACTGAAGATCCTGAGCGGACTCGGGCTTTGAGCGTTCCAACGTTTGGACCTTTTTGGTCAGCTCTTGGAATGTTTTGAGACCCACGGTACATAGAAACGGGGCCATCCAGTTGTTGAGATTTCCGACAAGGAGACTGACAGATTGGTCCTGCTCTATTGGCGGTTCGCATTTGACGGAGAGATTACGCCATCGGGTTATAAAATCCGTGCTGCTTTCATCGCTCTTGGGCTTAGTCCTTACGAGCTCGGCAATGGTAATCTTATCGCTGACGCTCATGAACCTCTGCCGAAATAGAGACTCCATTTGGACAAAAGTTGTGACGGAGCCATCCGGTATGCTCGCGTACCAGTCGAAAGCAACATCGGTCAAGCTATTAACGAACTGGCGGAGGAGAAGCGCATCGTTGCCCCCAGTGTTCCCGCATGAGGCCTTGAAGTGGACGATGTGCTGATTCGCATTTCCCGTCCCATCGAATCTTCCGAATTTGGGGATGACATAGCCGCTAGGAAATTCCACCAGATCATACTGAGCAGGATATGGTCTCCCACTACTGCTGATATCTTTTTGCGCTTCGGCTTCGGCCACCAATGTTTTGACTTTGCTGGTAACCAAATCCACGATTTGATCTTGAGTTAGCGGGTTACTGTCATCGGTGGCCAAGACATTCCCCGAGATAGGATGCGACTGATTTTCATACGGTCCGCCCACTTTTGGATTTGAGGGAATAGGCGTCGGCTGTCTCGGGACACCATTTCCTGGTTCATGAGTAGAGCCATGTGCTTGATTGGGCGGCCGAGAGGCAAGTTGGGCCGTGAGTTGTAGGACGACATTTGTCAAGTCGTCAATTTTTGAGTAGAGCTTGGCCATCTCCTTGTCTTTGCTTCTGAGCTGCTTTCGGAGCTCTTGAAGCAGCTCTTGCTCTGCGGTCCTGGGGCGGAAAGTCGGCTCTTCTTCGCTTTCCGAGCCCGACTCCTCATGAATTGAGGGCTCTCTCTGCCTATCAGCCTCATCGAGAGGGTTTTCATCATCCAGCGGAGGCGGCTGTTCTTGGGAAGCGGCCACCACATTCAAGCCAGATTGGATTTGAGATGTAGTAGCTCCGTTCTTGCTCTTGCTGCGCGTGCCCACCATGTAGACAGTGTGGACCTCATATCCAGTCATCTCTTTCTCATTGGCGGGGAGCTTAGAGAAAGCACTCGATCGAGCAGTTGTTGAGGGTACCGTTGGAGCTTGCTCGAAACGCCTTACAGCTTTGTTGGTGTCGATGGCCTTGCCGCCAGCTGGGGCCATGGAGAGTCGTTCGGGAATGGACTTGCGCTTGGGCTGAGGTGCCTCACGACCACCACATTTGGTCTCCTGCCTTTCGAGACCGGTTTGTCTGCCACCGGGGCCTGAGGAGCTGGGATGGCGCCAAGTGGCATGAACATAATAGAGCCGAATGGTAGCAGCGACTCCTCCCATTGTCGCCCGAGACTGGCCGGAAGGACCGTCCTGGAGTCTATCTTCATCGTGTAGGAGACAGGAGCTGAGTTCATCATCGAAGACATCGTCGGAAGATGATTGCTTGAAAATATGCATGAAAGAGCATTATTTTAGTATAAATATAGACATGTAAATTGATTGAGTTCGCATGAACGTTTAACCCGAAATATGGGAGGAGAGATTGGTCCCGTCGGGCGTGCCAGAATCTGTAGGGTGTTTTTCGTCACCCCAGTGAGATGGGAATACGCGAGCGCTTGTCAGGCGTACTACAGATTCCCCCTGCCTAGGGTAGGCGGGGGTTTAATGATTATGGGGATCCGAATCTCCGGCAGCCGCGGACGAAGCTGCCGTTAATTACCCCTCGCCTTTGGGGCGAGGGAACCTCCGATTAACGGGTTAAACTGGTCATGCGAACTCAATGTGCAGTGTACGTGTGTTCTGTTCTGAAAGGGGGGTTTTTGATATATCGGGAGCCACGCAGAGTTTTTACGGGGGTCCCGCTACCCGGATAGCGGGCTGGGGGTCAAGGGGGCTAGCAGCCCCCTTGCGGGGTTCGGGGCAGCGCCCCGGCCCGAAATTTTTTTTTGAGGGGGAGAGTGTGGCGGAGTATGTGTATGTGTACATTTGTATACATATGTATATATTACATGTATATATAAATAAAGGGGAAAATGGCATCCAAAAGATGCGTGGGGCAGCACCTTGGACGCTGTGCGCTTAGGTGCTGTGCGCTCAGGCGCAAGCGCGCCACGTGTCGGCACGCGGGCGCTCTGCGCATGAGCGCTGCGCGCAGGTGCGCAAGCGCGCCACGTGTAGGCACGCGGGCGCTTTGCGCACGTGCGCAATCGCGCAGGTGCGCAAGCGCGCGCGCGCGCCACGTTTCGGCACGCGGGCGCTTTGCGCACTTGCGCAAGCGCGCAGGTGCGCAAGCGCGCGCCACGTGTCGGCACACGGGCGCTTTGCGCACTTGCGCAAGCGCTTAGGTGCGCAAGCGCGCGCGCGCCACGTGTCGGCACGCGGGCGCTTTGCGCACTTGCACAAGCGCGCTGGTGTGCAAGCGCGCGCGCCACGTGTCGGCACGCGGGCGCTTTGCGCACTTGCGCTGCGCGCTGCTAAAACAAATTTCTCAGAAGAGAAATCAGAGAGGAGTTGGACTCCTGAGTGTTTTTTTTTTGTGGGTTTAGTGAACGATGTTCTTCTTCCTCCTGTTGCTTGCTGGATCTTGAAGATCAAGAGATGTGAAATCTCAAAATCTCTTCTTTTTCAGATCTAATGATAGATCCAAGTTCCCCTTTGTGGGTTTTGTGGTGAAAAACTAATTTGTTTTGAAAAAGGAAAAGTAAAACTCTTGATTTAATTCAAGAGAAAGAAGAAGGTTTTGGAACCTTGAAGATGGAAGAAAGAGCTCAGCTCTGAGACTTTTTTTTTGGAGAGAGAAAAAGTTGTTAGATATTTTCATTATCTTTGCCTTTATAGGCCATACATTTTACACATAGCCCCTTGGGCTTCACAAAATGGCATTTTGCCTATCCCATGGCTCATGTGCCATTTCATTTTTGCACATAAGCCATGGGTTTACAAAATATTGGCTTTATGCCCATTTTGTTTACATTCATGCATAAAAAATTACATAAAAAATTATTTATGACATGATTTATATTTTAGCATGGGGAGGGTCGGCCGCTTCATGTTTCGGACTCGACCTGGGCATGGGCCCACTTGACCCGGGCTTGGGCCCACCTGGCTTGGGGTTGACCTTGACTTTGACTCGGTCAACCGGGGTGTAAATTTTTACCCCAACAGAGGGCACAGATGTCCATGGAACGAGAAAAGACTAAGCAAGAGTACCAGCCTCCGTACAGATCGACATAACAAAGATCGGCAGAGACCTTGAGCAGGATTCCTTCCAGGACACCGCTGCAATGGTGTTTGCACCCAGGATCAGATGTGCGATGTGCATTTAGAGAGCCGGAGGCCGACGCCAGTGACATATTGCTTTACGAGCAGTCGTGAGGATTGACCGAGAGATTACCAAGGAAGTGCCAGAACGGAATCGTTCCTGTCAGCGCTCCTGACCGGGCCGATGAGCCGGTGGATTGCGAGGTTGGTAATCTACAGGAAAGATAAGGAACCAGAGGCAGAGGACGCCAGCCGCGAGCAAGAGGTAAGTAGATATCTTGCACCGCTAGTATTGGATGTACCGGCGCCTTCTCAACTTTGATGGAGGATATACCGACGACGGTATTTATGATTTGTGATTTTGTGATTCGACTATCACGTATCCGTCACTTTGGGATTTCGGTATTTTGGCGATCTATTTGCATGATTTAGTCTTGATGACTGAGTTCCATGATATTTGATTTTGTGCACCATGGTTGCACCTACTGGGTATTTATACCTTGCACATAGTTATTACTCTTGAGGTATTGATTGTGATTTCATGCCTATTTTATGCCGGTGATTCGATTTACGCTTCCAGCATAGTTTCATGTACTCTTAGTGTTTTGATTTGTGCACGCTGATGCACGCGGTTGTGAGTTTTTCCATCGCGGTACACCTGATTTTGATTGAGCCGCGTTGTATATCGTTTCGTGCCTTGGCTGCACCTGCTTATGACTTTATGGATTTCATACGGTTGATTTGATGTTGTGCATATGTTACGCACACGATTTGATTTTTGCACTCGATATAGCTTATATGTGCTTGTAGTGCATTGATATGTGTTTTGTGCACGCAGTTGCGCACGTTTATGATTTTCTTTATATCTGGGTACACTTAGTGTTGCTGCTTACGCATTTGAGTTATTGCTGGTATTTGTGCAAGGGATGCACCAGTTCTATACTTCGTGCGTTAGTCGCACCAGTTTTATGTTTCTTGCGTTTATCGCATCAGATTTATATTTCGTGCATTTGTTGCACCGGATTTACATTTTGTGCATTACGGTTGCACCTGACTTCGATTTGATGTCTTTCGATATGTCGATTTTGATTATGATATTAATGATTGATTCTTGCACTACGTGCTTTTGACTGGACTTACGCATGTTCGGCGTTGCTATTGGATTTTGTGATTCCGTGCATGTTGAGTGCGCAGGGTCTAGATTTTCATTCGTGCACGATGGATGCACCGATTTGGATTTTCGCGCATGTTGGGCGCAGGCTTTGAGATACGATTTTGGTTCACACCCGCTGCACTAAATCGAGATTTCTTCGTGCATATCAGATGCACCGGAGTTTGGGCTGTCAGGCACACACGTTGCCTATGACAGATGTTTCGTGCAAACCCGTTGCACCTAGATGTTGTTTTATGCACCTGTATGGCACATATATGGATTTTGATTTCTGTGCGCACCAGACGCACAGGGTGATGTTATGTGCATTTTTGGGATTTATTCCTTTTGGAGCAGTACATTTCTATGATATTGGATATTTGTTTCCATACTGAGCAGGACTTGTCAGAAGACAGTGCCTGGATATATTTTGCATGCATCGACAGTTATCGAAGGGATTTCCAAAAAAAAAAAAGGGGCGAGCTATAGTCTCAGTATATACCTACGTGTCCGATATGACACGAAACGTTTTAAAAATAAGGAAACCCTTCTAATTGTTTCCAAAACGGCGGAACGTGCTTAGTAAACAAAGTATATATATATATACGCATATATAGTTATTTTCTTATGAAAAACGTCCGCCACTGTGCAGTGTTGCGCGCATCGCACAGCGACTTAAAAAGATTTGGCATGCATTTACATCAGCTATTCACATGTATAGATTGGATGTCTACATGTGTAGTTCTGATCCATATCATATCGGTTTTGTATTGGATTTGACATTGTGTCTTTATCTTGACTCCGATGATTGCGAGATGCTTGACGGAGTTTCGGTTTTGAGTTATCTGCTCATTACTCATGCGCATGCATTGCGCTGTGACGTTTTATGTGTTGATGATTTCGGAGCCCCGACGACTTGGAATTTGTATCGAAATGTTTTAGTATTTGGGGGGTCTTAAATTTAAATTCGGGGACCGAATTTCTTTAAGGGGGGTAGATTGTAACATTTCCAAAATAATAAAATATTATTTTCCGGAATTTTTATAATTTAATATTATTCTAATGAATATTTTAATATTCGGGTGTAATTAAATACAAGGAAAAATTTTGCAAAATTTTGGAAAATTCTGGAAAATTTTGGAAAATTCTAAAATAGGGTATTTTATGGAATTATGCCATTTTAAAGTATTTATGACTAGTTATATGCTAAATTAGTGTTAATCGCGATTAAAAATCGCTAATTTGAGTTTTAGCATTTTTGTGCAAAAATGTGCACATATCATTTTTACACTTGTTACACTTGTGTTACATTTTTGTTGCCATGGTTCATTTGGATTCACTATTGGAGTGAGAAGGGAAGATAAAGGAAAAGAAAAGAAAAGGAAAAAGGTTAGGTAATGAGTGAGAGAGAGACCAAGTCAAACCCCCACTTTTTTGAACCATCCCTCATCATTTTCCCCTTCTCATTCTCTCTCCTCTCTTTCCTTTGTTGCTGCTGCTCTCTCTCCTTCCTCTCTCCCTCTTCATGAAATCCTAGATCCACAATGAAAACAAAGCCAAAACCTCATTCCCACTTCAAAAAAAATGTTCCCGGGCTCACTAGCTACACTTGGAACCTAGCAAGATTGGATTTGGAGGACTTTGAGCAACTCAAGAATTTTTTTGAGTTGCCAAAGGAGGTAATTTCTGCACCTATTAGAGTAGTATCTCATTTCTATTGCATCCATACTAGTTTCATATCGATATTGTGTCGTTTTGTGGATTTTAGAGAATTCAAGTGAGGGTTTAGGGTAAATCTGAAATCAAGATGAAATTGAGGCTTGTTGTGACCTTAGAAACCCTGGTGTAATGCAAAATTTGACCCCAACCTGGAATTGAAACCAGAATACGGGATTACGGAACCGATATCGAAAAAACTGGAAATCTGGGACTGTTTAGTGTAATCTGCTATCACCCCGAGACCCCAAAAATAAAATTGAGTTGACAGTGAGTCGTGCAGGCACTATAGAACCACCAGACCAAACCCTAGCCCCTAACTCCATTTTACAACGGCCAATTAATTCCTTCTGGCCGCAATTTGCGGCCAGAGCAGGGGTTCTGGTGCTCGTTTTTGTTCTGTGGCCCTATTTCCTCTAGTCTTGACCCTGGGTATGTCTAGTTTTTACAGATTCCATCTAGGGTGAAATCTGGGATGATTTTCCTATGTTGGTGCATGATTTGAGACTTGTTTTAGCATGGATTTTGGTATTTGGTGTTTCGTTCCCGTCGGGTGGCGTTTTGACGTCAACGACAGATGGATATTGATCGTGTTCACATGCGAAGCGATAGGATTTTACCTATGCGAGTAGCGTGTGCTGTTTTGGTTTCCGATGTGATTTTCATGTGCTTTAGAGTTCTTGATATCCTTGTAGATACCCCGCGTGATATTGAGGCAAAGGAGATGAAGATAGCGACATCGGCTTTGGCACACGAGAAGCAAGGTGAGTAGATTTATATCTATGGGGAGAAGTCGGGTGGATGGCGTATAGCACCCCCGCAGTCCGTGGTGATGTATACGAATACGTATACACACGTATATTTATTATGTGTTGTTTAGGGTTATTGATAGTGATAATGGGATTGTTGATGATAAGAATATATTGGTTAGTATAGTGCGAACCCTAGAGTAGTGGTTGCACTCACACATACACTTACACACATACTTGCACTCATTCTTTCATTTATTTGTGTGCATATGATGGTGCGTATATTTACACATGGGTATGGGACTATGTGTTTATATACGGGATTGAGGGTGATACGTGGGATTTGAGATGATATTTGATGTGAGGCCGTGAGATCGGCGATATGACATAGTTTGTCTCTGAGGTGCGATATGATAGTTTTAGCGGGCCTTTGGACATATGCTTTATCCCGCATTCATATTTTGATAGATGGTATCGATTTGTACTAAACTTAGAGTAGTACCCCAGACTATGTGACTGATGATAGTGATACCTGCTATGTGATGAGATAGTGTGATATTGACCCCTACCCAGTTATTGGGATGCTGTACGACGATTTACCGTACGAGCCGGTATTGATGATAGATCCGCACTCATGACTCGAGGATATCTTACGATATGTTATTGAGGCGAGATCACCGACTATCATATCTATATATATTAACTCAGATTAGGCGGTTTCATACCCCTCTTATCTAGATTACTTAGTAGACATTAGACTAGACCGAGTCATACCTATTTCAACTAATGAATCGGGGATATTTTAAAGATAGGCAGAAGGGTTATACGGATATTTTCAAATGATGCACCTTTTCTTAAAACACCGTAGCCCTTATTTTACTAAAAGCCCTGATTCGTCTTGTTTCAAAAGGCAAGGTTGCATGACATATCTATTGGGGCAGGTTCTGTACTTTTGCGTTGATTATTCGTTTCCGCATATTCCTGCTATTTGCATTGCATCGCTTGTACCGTGGTTATATTTCAGTCATGCTGCTAGGACACCAGCACCATTATCGATGATGCATATGTTCTACGTACACTTGTTGCCGGCTCACACACTCATCATCGATAATTGCCATGTCACTACACTGTAGTACTATTGCATTCAGTATATGATCCTTGCATGACTTGATGATGTGCATACCTTCCTTTACATGTCGCATACTTCATGCTTTTGATTATACGCATTGAGATATGTTGTTTCTATGATATTTCTGGATTTGGGAACCGAGGGTGTTTCAAAAGAGAATATGTCATTGCTTTAAAAACCCGGTTACCCTTGATATGATATTTCAGTGCGTCCACCATGTGTTTTCTCGGTGCTGAGAGCGACATGTGAAACCCGAATCGAGGAGTGGACGAGCCGATTGCGGGTACATGGTGGACCCGGTATGGTTCCCCTCGGTAAGATGATCGATGAGCTTTGCCGATTGAGCCTGGAGGCGGGCGAGTACCTACCGGTGATTGGTTGGACCTGGCGGTTATCCGGAGGATACTGACCAGTGTCGATAGATGGATATGGGCATACTGCCGGGGCCGAGGGCCGATACCGCAGACAGAGCCCGCGGGCCGATCCGGACTGACGGAGCCCGATATATGAGGATTTACGTGCCGATGCTGGGCACAGTTTTCATGATGTTTTCGAGTGTCGATGCTGGGCACTCCGGTTCCATGATTTTGACGTGTCGCGAGGGACACAGATGGTTTATATCCTCATATTATTCCCATGCACATGATTTATGATATTTACATGCATGGTGGTTATTGTCAGTGGGTGACGAGTGGACGGGATCCACGTGTGTGCAGACTTGATTACTTTGATCATACCTCATATTCATGACATGCTATTACCTGAGGCACTAGCACGAGCACGAGCACTTGGCACTACACTCATGTATAGAGATTACATTGCCAGTTTAGCATGCTTCAGCTTTATTCATATTGAGGTTTATTTATATCTGATCGTATTGACCTAGGATGGGTCATGCATTCGATCTCTGCTTGTAGATATTTTCTATTCACGAGTTGGCAACTCACCCCCGTTGTGCCCCAGTTCTTGCAGGTTTGCCGTACAGATTGTATAGCGGCATTTCTGGCACATTGCTTCCTTATGGGTGATTTGCTTGGATAGGTGGGTTCTTTTGTATCAGAACCGCCATTGTTCATGTATTATTTATTGTATCTAGAATTTCCATCAACCAAAACTTGTATATTGTTTCAGACTTAGAAAACAGTGTTGTATTATTTCGACCTTAGAGTCGCGCTTGTAGTATTACGGTTTTCTGGCTGTTTTGAGTTTCTTTTTGGGTTTTGATCCTCGCCCTTTGGCGTTGTATATTATTATTGCTTGCGTGGTTGTGACCGTCGATTGACGGAGAGCTAGCTCCCGCTTGGGGATGCCTTTTATCATCTCATATATATTATTCTTGTTGTACCGCGTTCGGGGCCAATTTTTACAAAGGAAACTCTGCCGAAATTTTCAGGAAAGATTACACATTTTAAAAATACACATTCGGCTTAGTTATTTAAAAACTTTGAATTTCGAAACATGATTTCTTTACTTTTCAAAACCAGTTTTCCTTATTTACTCTATAAATGGTTTTAGATAGCTGGGCTTTGGCTTACTTGGATCAGATGGGGTCCTATAGACTTCATATGGTTCAAGGGCCAGTCACGTGCTCTTTCGGGTCGTGACACCATATGGTATTTTTAGTGTCATATTGTGTTATCTGTGATCTGCTGTGACCCAGAGTGTGTACTAGAAGATCTAGCAATGTAGTTGTGTTGCACCAGAAACCCTAAGCTTTCACCTGAAGTACGAACCCATTCCCATTGGTTTTGGCCAGCGACATGTTAGGTGAGGTCCGACGAGCTCGGCCAAATGGGGGAGTTAGGGCTTAGTTCTTTTAGGGTAGCTATCTGCATCTATTTTAGTGTGTTTGGTACTGTTTGATTTTTGAGTTTTGACTGTATACAAAATCTGGGATCACTTTGCTTGTTTCTGGTGTTACGACTACGCGCGTTACGTTATCCGACACGGTTCGTGATCTTGAGTAGCTTTGGCTCTTGGGGTGGTTTCGTAGTGTCGCTATGCACGTTATCTACTAAACGAACACTTGACAGTATGTTTGGAGTTGGTGCGTCGGTCAAACGTAGTTGATACATATTATTGGTCAATTGCTAATATGAACTTGTTATATTGTTGTTTTATGATCTTAGGGTTGTTGGCGAGGACTTCGGACGCTGCGAAGAAGGGAAAGCGGATGGTTGGCTTTACTTAGCCCAAGATCATCTGTGAGTAGATTTTGTTGGAGATAGTGCCCTCAGAGTCAATTATTGGATCACAGGCACGTGATTGCAATGATTGAGGGTAGGACCTGTCCCAGTAGGACAGTCTTACTCAAGATGATAATATGCCATCTGGTTTATCTTTATCATCGTGTACTGCTTTAGGTGACCTTACGAGTCGCTATTACACGTTGATAGAGCCCTTAGGATTCTTGCTTGACTACCAGCAGTATGAAGGCGATCATTTACGTGAGAACTGGAGTCTATAAGCACATCCTTAAAAGGTCCCTAGTCGTAGGAGTTTCGAGACAGGGCATCGATTCTCCAGAGTAGACTAGTGTATACAGTCGAGACCCCGACGAGGGGCAGTGGCCGGTCTCACAAGCCACTGGTGTCAGTTGGTTCACCTAAGATGTATACAGGTGCTCATTGGGTTATGAGTACACCGGACAGGACTCGCCGGGAACCTGCTAGTTGGGATTATACCAGACGTTAGATAGCAGTTCCCTGGTGACATGTGTACAGGTTAGTTCATCGACCTGAGATCGTCATTTGTCTCGTGTGAGTTCCCACTGTACTTTGATTACTACCCTACCATGGCTCAAAGAAGTCGTGCAAACAGATTTTAGTTGGGTACAGTCCCGAGCCACATGGAGGCAGTGAGCGGATCTGCAGGGGTTCGTCTCTCCCGGTATTGGGGGTGAGGTCGCGCTGTGTCTAGAAGAGCCAGAACATGAAAAGTCCTTGGCCAAGGCAGGAGATTTGCTGGTAGGCATTCCAGTAGTATCTCAGGGTGTTCTTGGCTACACTCCGACACGACTTGTACCGCTTTTGGGGGTCTGACTTTCACCAACCCCCTAGGCCCGCCATGCGATGCTCATAGACGAAGGGACCGAACTGTACGGATATTGTCACTGACAGGCTCGGTAGGGTGTCAGGATGAGTTCGCTCATCGACGTCCCTTTTGGTCAGTACCTGGTAGCCCGTTACGTATTGGCTTATACCTCTGACGTGCTAGTGGTTAAATCCACAGCCATAGTATTGACGAGTCTTTAGAGTCCACCACACACACAGTTACTCAATTTTCGGGCGAAACGCTGTAGAGGTCTTATGGAGATATGGCAAAGTTCGATCAGATACGTGCGGTATTACACGGATCGTGATCGGACGGATTTTACTAGCCGGCTTTGGCTTAAGCCGGATCCTAGTATTAGATAGTGTAGTTTTGTCTCTTTGCATTTGTGTTCAGTGGGAATACAAATGCGGGCATGTATTTGCAGTAGCAGGGTTTTCCTGTAATTTATTACGGGATCAGTTTTCTGTAGTTGCCAGTTTGCATTCCGTTCCGGCCGGTTTTCTTTTATTCCTTCACGGACGGACTTTTCCGATGGAGGGGGTTATTTGCAAGTTTGCAAATAACTTATTGTGGAGGGGTTTCTTGCAATTTGTGGCATCATGATGGTTCTTTAATCATTAGATTCCATTTGCATCTTATCCTTTGATTAGAATGGATTAGAGTTGATTTGAATGGAAATGACATTGTTATCATTGCCTTTTTGATATGGTCACCCCTTTTGCTTTTACTACCATCACCTCCCTTCTTATTGTTGATTCATTCCCTCCACCATTTGATGGGAGAAGGGGCCGGCCACATTTTGAGAGGGATATGAGAGAGTTTCATTTTGGAGTGGTGGGATTATTCTTCATCTCATTTTTCTTGCTAGAAAATTGAAAGCACCAATTTTCTTTAATCTCTTCATCCATCCTCCATGGCAAAAAAAACCCCCAAAGAGACATAGACTAGTACACTATTCTATAGCACATCTTGGACGCGTCGGCTAGCCAACTTCGCGCCCGAGTTGCCTCGGTCCAGAGGTGGGAGCCCGTAAAAGATTTCGGCTACGTGGTGCCCTTTCCGACGAGGACGTGACAGACGGAGATTCCGCAGGAGATCGGAGTGGAGACGAAGACCGAAGGATACGGATCGCTTGGTATACTTCTCTACCCGTCTTTTAGTTTGCTAGTTGCTAGGTTAATGGCCCGATCCGGGTGAAAAGTGCGCGGTGGTGCCGGTCTGAAAAACTAAAGTTAACCACCGCTTCCGCATTTGGCCTCGGAATGGAGGCCGAGGCGCCGCCGTGCACTTACATTGGTATCAGAGCCACGCCATTAACCATGCCTAGCTTGCTCTAGTATGTTTAGAGCTCGATCGAACAAAAATCCCCAAAAACTGTATTTTCAATGCATCATGTTTCTGTCGAAATTTTTTCTGCTCCAAAAATTTTTTAGGTTGTTGCAGAATACTGTGCATGAAATAATAAGAATTCTGGTAAAATTTGGTCGCGAGATCCGACTATACCGCCGCGGAACCGCGGCCAAACCCTTGCTTGGGTCGCGGTTCCGCCGCGCTTTTGACTGTTCATCGTGGCAAATTTTTCCAGAGGGCTTTTGACATGGAAATAGGGGTTTTGGGATATTCTGTTTGGGCCCAGATTTTCTGTAAGTGCTACAGTACTGCTTGGGGCCCATTTCGGTAAATTTGTTCGATCGGATATTTTAAACATGTTAGTTCACAGTATTTACATTATATCTGCGACCGTGAATGTCACTCGATCGGTAAATCCAGTCTATCTGCTATAGCCCTTTTAGACGGATTTGCGAACGTGACATTCACGTTGATGTTCTGTGTTGTGCTGTGATGTTGCGGATCGGTCGTGGGGATAGCCTGGATGCAATATTAGTACAGTTTTGTTTTATATGTACATTTGATTTTGCGGGGCGAGCGTCCGACATTTGGACTGCCGTCACTGCCTGATTGTATTATTCTTTTGGGGCACGACCAGGTTGCGGTCGATGTACCCGTTGTATGTATATTTTACTTTCTGTACTAGGATTGCCCCGCGGAGGGGTGCACGGATAGCCGGGTTCTAGAGGGCAACGAGCCCGCATCTCATGGCGTTGAGACGGAGGGGGCTTTACTCTAGAATTGGCAGGCTGTTCGCCGCACTCGTAGGGGGTATAGGATTGACCCAGAAGGGGTGCCCAAGTTACCGGATTCCGTGAAGTGCTGGGTGGTCCATTCACGTTGCTGAAGGGGGCTGCCTCGCTTCAGGTTTTGGCGGGTAACTTGCCGCGCCCGTAGGGGTCTAGGATTTCATTGCACAGGCTATCCACACGACCAGGGGAACGTCGGGTTTCAGCAGCGGCTCTGTGAAACCCGGGGATCCCAGATATCTGTATTGTTCTGTGATGCTGTATATTTCTGTGATGTTGCATTTTATCACGCCTTGAGCGAAAATTATATATTGATATATATACTGGTAGATGTTGTATATGTTTTGCATCCGCACTAGTCCAGCCCCCGCTCTGTCGTTAGTTAAGTAACCTAACGGGTGATGACGGGACCCAGTGGCGAATGCGGATGGCATATACGTACATCATTATTTTCGCTCTTTTGTGGTGTGATCAATTGATGGGACTGAGTTGATCGGATCAATGCAAGTTAAACAAACCTATTCTGATGTTGTTGGAACACTTTTCAAAAAGCTGTTATTGCAAGGACGTTCTCTTTTGTTTTGCATCGTGGTATTCAGTTGGAATATCCTGCTCCTCTGTCGACGAGGCAAGGGCCGAGATCCCTTCACCGGGAGTGACCCCTTGGACAGAAGTTTGCGTCAGGGCAATAACTTCACTATAGCTGATTACTTTTGCTTTGCATCGTGGTATTCAGTTGGAATATCCCGCACCTCATTCTACGGGGAAAGAGCCGAGATCCCTTCACCGGGAGTGACCTCTTTAGCAAAGGTTTTCGTCACTATATTTTTCTAAAAAGCTATCAGTTCCTTCAATGATATCAAGTTCATTACGTTAAAGGTTTTCGCCAGAAACCATTC
Organism: Agapanthus africanus; assembly: GCA_030015575.1. Lineage (NCBI taxonomy): Eukaryota > Viridiplantae > Streptophyta > Magnoliopsida > Asparagales > Amaryllidaceae > Agapanthus > Agapanthus africanus. The sequence goes on from JASDDO010000024.1 coordinate 655,930,072, forward strand.
GTAGCCCTCCGTCATTTCAGTTAAATATTCGGTAGTATTCAAGCTATGTATTTTGACCTCACGCCAAGGCATAGTGATTAGTAGCTGCCGGATATTTATCTGTTGCATAGATGGATGCGTTGGTTTGGGACAGTCGTACTACTATTTTGTCCTACGTCAAGGGTATGTACGGGTGGGTTCAAATTAACCTGGATAATGATGGGTAGAACTTGACATGTGACTTATGACATTTTGACCTCACGCCAAGGTCATAAAAGCATGGGGCAAAAATCCACATCGGGAGTTTCAAAAGACCTGAAACTTGCCAGATATGCGCATACCTTCTGGAGTGTGATAACATGAGCGGATTCCGTCACGTTATTATGCGATGATAGTTGGATCCCGATTCCCACTGATGAGTTGGTTTACTCCTCGGGTGATCCCGGCTGATTCTTCTTTCAGGTTTGGGAAAGAATATGACGTTACAGTGGGAGGTTTCCAGATTAGATAAAGTGATAACCATTCTGATCTAGGTTAGAGTGCACGCTGAGTGTTTCTGTTCTCTCTCTCTTTGGCAGCGACCATTGACCCGACCCTAGACTATGACTCAGTGACCAAGTTGACCGAACCTTCATAGCACAGGCTTTTGGATTGTCAGAGTTGCAAACCTCATTGCCACTCCTACTTTTACCCTTTTCTCCAGGACACCCCGTATTACTACGAACGTCCACTTCTATTGGACAAAACCATCGTATGGTTATATACGAACTCGAAGGAATTCGAGGATGGTTTCTGGTTCTGCAGAAAATGAATAGGACTATTCAGTTGTCTTTTCCTTTTACCTTCTCTCAGGTTGCGAGTACTCCTTGGTTTAGGAGATAGTACACCTATTACACAAATTGGATAGTCTTCTTCCAGACCTTAGGCTGGTGCCGACCGGTAGGGAATGAAGAAAGCCAATTAGCCTAAACGGTGTACAGAAGGTATTAAGTTCAGACAAAGCAAGGGATTAGTAAGAGGGCAAAGTAAATTGCGACTGCTATTCACGACAAAACCAAGTATTTCTTCTCCAATCCTAAATCACCTTTGTATTTCTCCAGGACACTCCGTATCACTACGAAGATCCCAGTTTATTGGATAATCCATCGTATGGTTATATACGAACTCGAAAGGAACTTGTTCCAGTACGGGGATGGATCCTGGTTCAGGAGAAATAGGAATAAAGTTCATTAAGGTGTCTTTTATCTTCACCTTCTTTCGCATTGCGAGTGCTCTTAGGATTAGGACAGTATACCCATTATGCTTATTGGATAGTCTTCTTCCAAACCATAGGCTGGTGTCGAACGGTAGGGAAGGAAGAAAACTATTTGGCCTAAAGGGGTGTACAGAAGGTAATGACTAAAGACAAATAAAGGGATTTGGACAGATGGCAAAGAATTATACGGTTACAGTTTTGAATCTGGATAATGGAAGAGGCATTACTAGGAATACCAGGATACCCCATCGAAACATTTCAATGTTTCAGTTTCACTGTGTACTGTTAATAGAAAACTGATTTCCCGATTAGACACTTGCTCCAGGGTATGTATTTACCAGGTATGATTCTCACATTTGTATGGTTTTACAGATGATGAGTGGGAGTAAGTTATTGGGAATTAGGTGACCATCCTCATTATATCGGGATTCGTTGTAATTGGTGATATTTGAGGAAGCCACCTGGGTTGTTTGCCGGTCGGCAAATATTTGGTTTTGAATATCCATTCTTGTGCACCAATTTCAAATTGATATATCTGTACGTCTATTTTCATAGAGTGAGATATACCTTTTTGAGATTATGTCCATGACATTTACCTATATCAGTGGATGGTTAGGTAAGGAGCATTGAACAGCGGTGTAATTCTTCTTAACCAAAAGTACAGTTTTCAACCTACGACACACGGTGAATGAGTTATTAAACTAAGGGGACTTATACAGAGTATTGTATATTGTCCAGTGTCCATTAGGACAGAGGGGTTGGTCCTCGTACTATATTCTGTTTACTTATGACTTCTCTGGTTCTTAGACAGGTGTTTCGTAGAAACACAGGGTCCAAGTTTTGAGAAGTTATTGGTATAAGAATAAAGTAGAGAACCAGGTATTGCAAGTATCGGGATTCTTCAAGGTAATCGAAGATCTAGATACTTGTGGATCGTATTCAGTTGATAGTAATGATTAAGAGAACTTGTTTCTCTTTCAGGTTACTCATAATTAGAAGTACTCCTAAGTTGAGTAACGCTGATCGGCCTTCTTCCATTTAGTTGACATGCACTGGAGACAGCTGCATGATTTGAATCTGGTTCAATTAAATCAGTGCCTCTGTTTCTATATTGGATATAGAACAGTTCATATCTTAACGATGTTAAGGTACGGGGAGTTGTCCGGCTTATGCTTAAAACCAGACTCCGGATAACTCAAGGCACGTTTTTGTAATGGCTGTTTGTGGGTTGACCCGGGCTGTGACGAGGGTTGACTTTCTACCATTTGGAAGATCAATAGTGATATTGTTCTAGACTCGCCACAGTTTTAATAAAAATGGATTTTTTCAGAAAACAGTAGTGGGAGTATGGTAGAACTGGAAGTGATTCCAGAACCGCAAACGATTACTGAAGATTTGATAAGAACCTAAAGATTCAATCTGGTTTGACATTCCATTGGCCACTCCGCAGATAAAGTGGGTAACCTCAGGCACCCGAGAGGTTCTTCGGTATGCTCAAGGACGGTGGCAGGGAGGTTCTTGTTTACCCAAACTTTCCATTGCTGTTGCTTCAGACTGTGAGACCCGGCAGAAGGATGAGTATAACGTCCTTCTAAACTGGCTTTAGAAGTGTACGTCTATATGACTCTGCTAGAGGGGTGTCATAGTCAGTGGGAGCAGCGGAAGCATTGGTAGACTTCAGGCTTATGTCTATTTGTAGACTAAAGCAGATATAGCGGAGATAGATCATCTATTTCTGATGGGACAGTCATAGATTTGACTTCATCAGAATAGGGGATGCATCTGTTAAGAAGGTAGTAGGGTGTGATGTCCTGGTATTTGATGACATACACGGAGAAGGAAGTGATATTCCTATACTACGATTGGTTATACTTTGGTCGTCATACAGTAGTTTCTCCACATAGGACTTGGATATTATATCTGACATTCTGGTTACTAGATCTATGGTTTTAGATCTAGATTTGGGTGGTTTCCTAATCTGGGTACTTAGACAGCATTCTAAGAGTATTTAGAATGGACGACTCCTGGCACGGTAGTGTACCTGCAGGTGATGGAGTCACCCTCTCTAAAGGTGTCTTATAGACTAAAGTAGAAAGGGATGTGCATGATTGGCAGATCACTTGCTTAGGCAATTGAGTCAATCATGAGATGTCAAGTACCACACCAGATGTTGTTCTTGCAGTAGGTGCAATAAGTTGATATTGATCCAATCCTGGAGAAACAATCGGAAGCAGTTTTAGAACATAAGTTGATGTTCTAGGGAATTGATAACGGCAGCCTCCTTTAGGAGACGGTTATCATTCAAGGCTTCCACGGTGACCAGGATGGCTGAGTGACTGTCAGAGTTATAGTTTTCCCTCTGACGAGGGGCGGTATTTTGGATAGTTGGTCCAGGTGGATACTGAGGGAAGGCATGGCACAGGATACTGATTAAGTTCAGTTGAGGATACAGTCTAAGAAGTTTGGATTTGGAGTTCACTTATGAGCTAGGTCCCATCAGACATCGAGACACATTCTAAGACAGGTATTGCTCATTTCGGGAGATGGCTTTCTCCGCGAACTTGAGATATAGAGAGACATAGAAAGAAACACCAGAGCGGATCCACTCACTGAGGCTATTCCTCGAACGTAATAGTTTCGCAAACGAGCTTTGTGAGGCTGACTAGTAGAGGAGTTGGGTGTTCGGTATCACACGGGCTGTGAGTATGCGACATCGCAATAATTAGCCTTGAGTGCAAGTGGGAGATTGTTGGAGATAGTGCCCTCAGAGTCAATTATTGGATCACAGGCACGTGATTGCAATGATTGAGGGGAGGACTTGTCCCAGTAGGACAGTCTTACTCAAGATGATAGTATGCTATCTGGTTTATCCTTATCATCGTGTACCGCTTTAGATGACCTTACGAGTCGCTATTACACGTTGATAGAGCCCCTAGGATTCTTTCTTGACTACCAGCAGTATGAGGGCGATCATATACGTGAGAGCTGGAGTCTATAAGCACATCCTTAAAAGGTCCCTAGTCGTAGGAGTTTCGAGACAGGGCATCGATTCTCCAGAGTAGACTAGTGTATACAGTCGAGACCCCGACGAGGGGCGGTGGCCGGTCTCACAAGCCACTGGTGTCAGTTGGTTCACCTAAGATGTATACAGGTGCTCATTGGGTTATGAGTACACCGGACAGGACTCGCCGAGAACATGCTAGTTGGGATTATACCAGACGTCAGATAGCAGTTCCCTAGTGACATGTGTACAGGTTAGTTCATCGACCTGAGATCGTCATTTGTCTCGTGTGAGTTCCTACTGTGCTTTGATTACTACCCTACCACGGCTCAAAGGAGTCATGCAAACAGGTTTTAGTTGGGTACAGTCCCGAGCCACATGGAGGTAGTGAGCGGATCTGCAGGGGTTCGTCTCTCCCGGTATTGGGGGTGAGGTCGCGCTATGTCTAGGAGAGCCAGAACATGAAAAGTCCTTGGCCAAGGCAGGAGATTTGCTGGTAGGTATTCCAGTAGTATCTCAGGGTGTTCTGGGCTACACTCCGACACGACTTGTACCGCTTTTGGGGATCTGACTTTCACCAACCCCTAGGCCCGCCATGCGATGCTCATAGACGAACGGACCGGACTGTACGGATATTGTCACTGACAGGCTCAGTAGGGTGTCAGGATGAGTTCGCTCATCGACGTCCCTTTTGGCCAGTACCTGGTAGCCCGTTACGTATTGGCTTATACCTCTGACGTGCTAGTGGTTAAATCCACAGCCGTAGTATTGACGAGTCTGTAGAGTCCACTACACACACAGTTACTCAATTTTCGGGCGAAACGCTGTAGAGGCCGTATGGAGATATGGAAAAGTTTGATCAGATACGTGCGGTATTGCACGGATCGTGATCGGACGGATTTTACTAGCCGGCTTTGGCTTAAGCCGGATCCTAGTATTAGATAGTGTAGTTTTGTCTCTTTGCATTTGTGTTCAGTGGGAATACAAATGCGGGCATGTATTTGCAGTAGCGGGATTTTCCTGTAATTTATTATGGGATCAGTTTTCTGTAGTTGCCAGTTTGCATTCCGTTCCGGCCGGTTTTCTTTTATTCCTTCACGGACGGACTTTTTCGATGGAGGGGGTTATTTGCAAGTTTGCAAATAACTTATTGTGGAGGGGTTTCTTGCAATTTGTGGCATCATGATGGTTCTTTAATCATTAGATTCCATTTGCATCTTATCCTTTGATTAGAATGGATTAGAGTTTATTTGAATGGAAATGACATTGTTATCATTGCCTTTTTGATATGGTCACCCCTTTTGCTTTTACTACCATCACCTCCCTTCTTATTATTGATTCATTCCCTCCACCATTTGATGGGAGAAGGGGCCGGCTACATTTTGAGAGGGATATGAGAGAGTTTCATTTTGGAGTGGTGGGATTATTCTTCATCTCATTTTTCTTGCTAGAAAATTGAAAGCACCGATTTTCTTTAATCTCTTCCTCCATCCTCCATGGCAAAAAAAAACCCCAAAGAGACATAGACTACTACACTATTCTACAGCACATCTTGGACGCGTCGGCTAGCCAACTTTGCGCCCGAGTTGCCTCGGTCCAGAAGTGGGAGCCCGTAAAAGATTTCGGCTACGTGGTGCCCTTTCCGACGAGGACGTGACAGACGGAGATTCCGCAGGAGATCGGAGTGGAGACGAAGACCGAAGGACACGGATCGCTTGGTATACTTCTCTACCCGTCTTTCAGTTTGCTAGTTGCTAGGTTAATAGCCCGATCCGGGTGAAAAGTGCGCGGTGGTGCCGGTTTGAAAAACTAAAGTTAACCATCGCTTCCGCATTTGGCTTGGGAATGGAGGCCGGGGCGCCGCCGTGCACTTACAGATTTAACATCAACAGAGGAATCGCCCGCATGGCGTTATGCGTCTGGGCTGGATTATATGACTTGATTATTAGTTACAAGTACTGCACATATAGAGATTGTGCATGAACTTTATTTCATATTATTACTTGTTGTGCTGGGACTTGTACCCTTTGGACACTGCACTATTATTGACGGTTGATGTTGTACGAGCACAAATTGTATGCTACACCCACACCGTCGATAACTGCCATGACACGCACCACACGTATACATAGGTGATATTGTATTGGTTAGGGACATTGAGACATGATCCTTATTTCCACTTTGCATATGAGATATAGCATATCTGTATACCTACATGCTTACGCATATACTTGGAGGGTATTGCATCATTATTGACATGTACCCATATATACCTTGCTATGCTATAGCTACACCTATACCTAAAGGGTATTACATCATTGTTGACATGTATATACACATACCTGGACATAGCTACACCTATACCTAGAGGGTATTACATCATTATTGATAGGCATATACACATATGAGATATAGCTACATGTACATCATGCATACATATATACATGTACACCCACTTACCTTGCTAGGGTTAGATATACCTATGTGGTATTGTATTGTCATTGACATGGGGTCATTGATTTTTATGCGATTGCGCATATGACAGGTAGTATACCTTGCACACTTACAAGCTTACACATATACCTTGCTATACCTACATGTTTACACATATAACTGGCTATAGCTACATGTTCACCTGTATATGATGTTGCATTTGATTTCGGAGAAATTAGGAACCGCATGATTTATTTAATAACTTATTGCAGTTAAATAGCGGTTTTTCCTTTATATGCTCATATTACTGTTTCATGTTGCATATATTATATTTCATGGATTTCACATTGATATATGGATTTCATATGATGTTTTTTTTCTGGATGTTTTACTCCTGGGTATATATCAGTGGTATGGGACGCTTAGTATGGGACGCTGTTATATATATGTACACCTATATATTATATATATCTTCATAATGATCTATGCAAGTATTCTTATTCCTTACTTGATATTTGGATTTATCCGCTCTGAGATCTGTTTTAAACCGATACGTGGATCACAAGTGTCGGTGTTTGACACTTAGGATTTGAGGAACGTATAAACCGATACGTGGATCACAAGTATCGGTGTTTGACACTTAGGATTCGAAGAACGTATGTATTTATGTGTCGATGCTAGACACTAGTTTCATGATGTTTTCGGGTGTCGATATTAGACACTCAGGTTCCATGAGACTTACAGGATGTGTTTTATTCCGCACTCCGCATTTATTTTATATGCATTGGTTCATGTATTAGTAGTACCTGATAGAGTACCTTTCATGACTGTTGCATTACACATTGCCATTTATTGCTATCAGCTTGCATGTGATAGACCATCGCAGTACGTGCATACTTGCGATTACCTGCATATGTTATTTACTATTCATGAGTTGGCAATTCACCCCCGTTGTGCCACAGTGTTTTGTAGGTAGTCCCTCAGGGCAGTCGCGACAGGGCTTTCATCTATCGTATAATCTTTTGCAGCGGATACCGCTTCGGCCGACTGTGAGCAGTTTTGCTATAGGTGGGTTTTGCGGTTATCCGACATTGCTCATTGTATATTCGTTGTATCCAGTACACTCCATCTACTACTTCATGTATTAAATAAGAGACGAGTTGTGAGGGCGATATTGTATATTGTTTTGTGACTTTTGATGTCTTTTATCCTGTTGTCACTTTATATTTTCCTTTTCTTCGCTACGGCGTCGTATATTTGTTGTGGTGGTTGTTTTCCGCCTTTGGGCATGGATTTGTTCCTGTTAGGGATGCTGTACTTATATTTTAGGTTATACCCTTTTGGAGGCTGGTTTTTACAAAGGAGGTGCTGCCAAATTTTAAAGAAAGTATGTTTGGAATTTAAAGAATTTGGATTGAGATTTCAAAAGTTTTAACATTGTTCTTATCACTTACTACTTTTGATGGTTTAGATTGCTGGGTTTTCGGCTTACTAAAATTGCGTTACACCTGTAGACTTTACGTGGTTTAAGGGCCGTCACGTGCCAAATTTTGGGACGTGACAGAAACTCACCCTAGTTGTGCCACAACTTTCTTGCAGGTTTAACCGCTTGGATCAGTAGCGGTATCGCTGGCACATAGCTTCATTCAGGTTGTTCTTCTATGATAGGTGGGACACACATTGGATCGTGTCCACTCTTGTACTTATTATTCCTATTGTATTTAGATAAACTCCATCAATCAGAAACTAGACTTTGTATATTGGTAGACCTAGACAGACTTGTGTTTGCAAGACTTAGAGCGATGGGCATATGTTCGCTATTTGAGGTTTTGATGTCTTGCTTATTTACTGTTCTTTCTGTATTTGATCTTCGCCATAGTGCGTCGTATATTTAAATCTTACTACATGGTTGTGATTCCGCCAATTGGCAAAAAGCTAGCTCCCGCTTGGGGATGCCTATATATATTGCATGTATGTGTTTTGGATCAAAATGTACAAGGGAGGTGTTGCCCAAATTTTTAAAAGGACGAAAAATATTTTCAACCTTAGTATATCATCCACTTGCATTTTTCTTATATCTTTAGCTTTGCATTTAAAGAAAAACTTGATTTCATTATACCTTTATTTCAAAACTGCACCTCCACTATTTCTTTTTTTCTGCAAAAAGGTTTAGATTTCTGGCCGGCTTAGTTGAATTATGTTACGCTTTTAGACGTTGCGTGATTCTCGTGCCGGTAATGTGCCAAATTTCCAGGTTGTGACACAACCCTAGGAGCTAAAGAAGAGGACCACAAAAGCCCCGAATGACACGACATAAAAGGTTGTAGTCCTTAATATAGTAGACAACTTCTTTTAGTTTTAGTTAGTTTAGTGTTTGGATTCGATTTCTAGGGTTATAATTTATAGTGCTCAATAAAAATTAAAGCTTTTGATTCCGCAAACGTCGTTGTTGACACGGCACGAGCACAATGAACTTACCCTAGTTAGACCAATAGGAAACCACCACGAGAAGACAAGGCCCAAATTCCAAGGTGGGGCCGGCCTGGCCGGTTACTGTAGCCACTCGGTCGGTTACTGTAGCAGTTTTGGTGCTGGGGTTTTGGCAGTAGCTCACATACCTTATAACATAGCTATTGTATTTTTATTTTTGACCCAGATTTTCTCAGCCAAAATCTGGGAGAACATTAGGATAGTTTTGGGTTATGTTTTCCGTATTTTGGAATTCTTGGTTTTGATATTAGTTATGAGGTTTGATCGTTTGATGTTTGTACGTCAACGACGAGGATTGTTTGGTTGTTTTTGCATGCATAGGCTATAGGTTCTAACCTATGAGCGCACCGTGTGCCGTATCGATTTTCCGGATTTGGTTTTCATAACATGGCGATATGTGTTGATTTGTAGGTACCTTCGCTTGGATTCCGAGACGATGAAGCACATCGACTATGGCTGAACAAGGAGTTCCGCAGGTGAGTAGATTTATATCTATGGGGGAAGTCGAGTGGATGGCATATAGCACCTCCGCAATTATAATGGAAACTGATATATATAGAATATGGTTAAGAAAACCATGTTAGGAACTTATGGATATGGTTAAAGAATTAGTAGGAGACAAGATATACCATGACTTAAGGTTATAGTGTATGGTTTAGTGTGACATGATATGATATAAATGATGTCTCGAATTGATATATAAGGATGTAAAACGTGAATGTGAATCACGATATATATATATATGTAATGAAAGAGAATAAGTATGAGATTTAGAGTAGCGTGATTGAGATCGATAATTACGACATGAGATTAATAAGATAGAATGTATATGTAAGATGACTTGAAGTGAGATACTGATGTGATGAAAAGAGTATACGATGAGATATGAAATGATATGTATAAGGATATGACATGAGATCGATGAATATGATAAGATTGAGATGGATGTGTTATGAGATTGGTAAAAAGAGATATTTATATATAATTATGATATTGATGAGTGATATGCCGTACGAGACTTAGATCTATACCTTTATTTTTGTATAGGTTGATAGAATCCCTAATTGTTTAATGCCGCCATACGATGGATTACCATGCGTGATGAGTTTTACCTGATGATTGATCCATACCCTTGATTAGAAGATATTGTACGATGGATTGTACCGTACGTGATATTGTGAGACTGGATGCCGATTGACAGATTTACCGACTCGGATGGGTTATAGATATTTAATCCCTGTCTACACTGCTTAGTTTAGGCTTTACATAGATGTTGGATTAGATATGTGTACCTATTAGCATTGCGCTTACGATTTACTTGTTGCTACATTCATGATATTCTCATTTCATTATATATATACCTGTGCTAGTACACCTACACCATTATCGATGATGCGTATGTTACACTTACACAGATTTGCCGGCTCACACACTTTCTTCATCGATAATTGCTATGTTACTTACACAGTAGAGTTGCTACATCATGCTATGATATATTGCTATGCTCACATCACTATGCTATGTTGCATGATATATTGATATGATCACATCACTATACTATGTTGCATGATATATTGTTATGCTCACATCATTACGCTATGTTGCATGATATACTTGCTATGCTCACATCACTATACTATGACGCATGATATACTTGATATGCTCACATTTCTGTTCTATGTTTGCATACATCATGCTTTATGATTATACGTATTGAGATGCTGTTTTCATGAGATTCTGGATTTGAGAACCGTGGTTATATTTCAAAAGAAAGTATGTATTGTTTTAAAAACCCGGTTTCTCTTGATATGATATTTCGATACGTCCATCATGAGTTTTCTCGGTTCTGAGACTTGTGTTAGAAACCCGATTCGAGCAGCGGTAGGCACAGTCTGCGGGTACATGGTGGACCCGGTATGGTACCCCGGGGCAAGAAATGATTTTCGTGGTGTAGACGATGAGCCTGGCAGAGGGAGCACTACCTACCGGTAATAGTATTTGGACTCGTCGGTTATCCGAAGGATATCGATCGGAGTCATGAGATGGATATGAGGGCCGATCAGAGTATACGGCGCCTGAGATGAGATAGATATGAGAGTTGATCTGAGGATGCGGCGCCTGAGGTATGAGGGTTTACGTGTCGATGCTGGACACAGGTTTTCATGATGTTTTGAGTGTCGGTGTTGGACGCTTAGGTTCCATGATTTTGATGTGTCATTGATAGACACACGTAGTTGATATCCTCATACATACAGATATATGTTTTCTTGATATGGTTTGTGTCGTTTATAGACACACGTTGTTGATATTCTCATAGATGCAGATATACGTTTTCCTGATATGGTTTGTGTCATTGATGGACACGTGGATGATATCCACATGCATACTGGCATTGATTATATTGTTGGCATATATGCAGATACGGTCACCCAAGATATCATAGTATTACCTTTATGATATAATTGACCTAGGAGTCGTTGTTTTATTCGATTTCTACCTGCTGATGTTTTCTACTCACGAGTTGGCAACTTACCCCCGTTGTGCCACAGTTCTTGCAGGTTTGACCGCATGGATCAGTAGCGGTATCGTTGGCACACAGCTTGCTTTCAGGTGATTTGCTTTGGTAGGTGGTACATATTGGATCATGCCACTCTTGTATTTATTATTCCCTTTGTATCTAGTCAACTCCATCAGTCAGAAACTAGTATTTGTATAAGTAGTAAGACTTAGAAGAGACTTGTGGTTGCGAGACTTAGAGCGATGGGTTATATGTTCGCTTGGTGGGTTGATGTCTTGCTTTATTCATAATCCTTTGTGTTGATCTTCGCCGTTGGGCGTCGTATACATATATTTTGACTTGCGTGGTAGTGATTCCGCCGATTGGCGAAGAGTTAGCACCCGCTTGGGGATGCTTTTTATATTATCATGTATATGTGGTTTTGGATCAAAATATACAAGGGAGGTGCTGCCCAAACTTTTAAAAGACGAAACATGTTTTTCAACTAGTAAAATCCACTTGCATTTTTCATGTTCCATTATCTATGCATTTAAGAAAACATTTGATTTCATCATACCTTTATTTCAAAACTTAACCTATTTTATTTTCTTTAAAAAGGTTTAAATTTCTGGGCTTCGGCTTACTTAATTTACGTTACGCCTTTAGACGTGGCATGATTTAAGTGCCTGTCACGAACTAAATTTCGGGCCATGACAAAGTTGGTATCAGAGCGCTAGGTTTAACCTTGGTTCGAGTCTAGGTGTCACGACCCGAAAAGTACGGAGCGTGAATGGCACTTAAATTACGAAACGTCTCAAGACGTACGTAATCTAAGTAAGCCAAAGCCCAGAAATCAAAAACCCAAAAAAGAAATAGAGTGAAAGAAAACCTAGTTAAGGAAAGCGATTTTAATCAGATAAGTCACATCAAATCGTTAAAAGCAACATCAAACTTTTCCGAAAATTTCGGCAGAGTCTCCTTTGTAAATACTGGCCCCAAATAGGAACAAAACAAGAATATATGTACATCATGAAATAAAGCATCCCCAAGCGGGAGCTAGCTCTTCGCCAATGGCGGAATCACAACCACACGCAATATATATATATATATATAAGAATATATGTACATCAAGAAATAAAGCATCCCCAAGCGGGAGCTAGCTCATCGCCAATGGCGGAATCACAACCACACGCAATATATATATATATATATATATATATATATATATCATCACCGTGCTAAATAAGCATATAAAAGTACAAAAGCAATAAAGCATCATGTCGGCTCAAGTGAGCTCGACCCCAGAGAAACGACATATATAGACAAATCTCACCGTCTCGTCTCTAGGTCGCAAATACAACGGTACAAGCGGTAGATACGGTAGATGGAGTACACTAGATACAATAATAATACAAGGTGGAGACAAAATATCCCCGCAACCCACCTACGAGCGATGCCGCGAGTCCAAGCAAAAGGAGCAAAATAAGGTAGTGCGCTCGCTCCTACTGTGCTGGCAGGTCAGACCTGCAAAATACTGCGGCACAACGGGGGTGAGTTCCCAACTCGTGAGTAATAAGGAACATCTAATAAGGCTATCGTGAGCATGCACGTGAATGCGTCACAACCTACATAAATCAATGTGATACGATGCACTAATATGTATGCAACATGAATGCATAATCAACACGAGATCTGAATATGTTTAGTACGAGAAAATCTATATTCTTATCTTAGTAAAACTTCTGTAATTTAACTGTAGTATCATCAATGAAATCAATAGAAATCCATGTCAAGTATTGACAAAAAATATTAATATCTCAATGTCTTGATGTATCGATATCTCAATATCTCGGGCTCCGGCAATCCGGACTGGCCCATGGGCTCCGCATGGTCAGGATCGGCCCATATCCATCTCTCTCATAACTCCGAACGGTATCCTCCGGATATCCGTCGAGCTTCCATACAATCACCGGTCTATAGTGCTCCCCTGCCGGGCTCAACGCCTTTCTATACGATCATCTTATCCCGGGGTACCGCACCGAGTCCACCATGCACCCGCAGACGGTCCCTCCCCCTATCTCGAATCGGGTGTATGATACCGCTCAAGAACCGAGAAAATCCATGGTTGACATCACAATATCATATCATACGAAAACCGCAACTTACTTTTTAAAATGGTAATACGTTCTTAAATCCTGGCGGTTTCTCCAAATCCATAAACCTCAAAAATACTGAAATCCTCGAGAAGAATCACAATACATAAACATGTAGAAATTGATGAATGTCTGTGATATCAACAATATGAGATGCGATTTATGAGTAGAAAACCATGTATGAATGAAAATGAAATAAGGTATGTATATACGACTAGCAATCCTTCATATCAATCTTGGTGAAATGAAAAATATACCAGTTTAAGTATCATGTATGATGCAAATGTCTTCGGTACTGGTCTAGCAAATTCTAAAGTGTTCGTGGCATAGCAATTACCAAGACGTGTGTGTCCACATGAATAGTGCCCGTGCAGCATAAACCAATGGTAATGGTGCAAGTGTCCTATGAATGGTATCACACACACACACACACACACATATATATATATATATATATAAGAATGATGCAACGCAACAAGATGAATAACTAGGAACTACGCATATGATGCAAATACTAATAGGAATTCTAACTATCGGGTGCCTTGCGCCATCCAAACGATTCCCCCGAAGATGTGTACATCTACTCACCGGATGCCTCATCTAGCCTGGTCCAATCACCGCTTTCTCTTTCCATGCCGCGTCCGATGTTTCCGCGACCGATCCTAGAATCACAGAATGCATCACACATAAGGCTAATATTCTGCAAAACGCGATATCAAGACCATACGCGAAACTAGCGCCACAACCTAAAGCGTGTGCACTCGAAATACCAAAATGTGTGCTAAAGTCAGAAACTACCCCGATTGGCTGTGATACACAGCAAACACCAAACCCAGACTCGGAGCGTACGTGTCGCGCAAGTCACACTACTATAAGTATAGGTAATTGGTCCCAGATTTTATCTGGAGCAAAAACCAAGAAAACAAGCAACACCAAACACTATAAAATACATACAGACACCTGCATGCAAAGAACCAACTCCTAATTCCATCAAGGGGCTGGCGAGCTCGGACAACATGAAGGTTTCGCGGGGTCTAGGGGTGTTAAACGGGTCCGTATCACTACACAACACTCTAATCACCAAGTATAGTATTCTGTATAAGTTTGCTTACCCAGAAAATAATACCTAGAAAATAAACATAGAAATAGCAGATACACCTTATCCTAAAACTTTATTTAAAACCGTATTTAAAACACTAATTTGCGACATTAAGGCGTTTCAGTGAGATCTTGTGAAAAGACTTGGATTATTAGGCACTAACTACACTTAGTTTCCCTATTCAAGCCATAAAAACCCTAACCCAACTTAAACTCCTCTTAAATCAAAAAATTAGCACTAATTACCACTAAACACTAAATTAAGTTACATTAAACTAAAAGTTTAGCAAAAGGTAATTAAGTTTGGCTTTATACCTCAAGTTGGTCTTAAGAAGGTGATCCAAACATGCTACTACTTATGGAAACTTAGCAAGAACCATGCTTGATTGCAAAAAGGGAAGTTAGTGATGATTTCTTTTTTTGCTAGAATTTGTGGATTTTCTTGAAATGGAGGCTTGAAGATGAAAGAAGAAGAAGAAGAAGATAGGAGAGGGGGCTGCTGGCTGGAACCGAGAGTTGAGGGAGATAGAGAGTGTGTGAGGGTGTGAGTGTGTGGGTCAAACCTCCCCATGCCTCATTAATACACCATGCTCCTCTATTTCCCATTTCTTTTTCTTATTTTTTTGTGTTGTTTTCTTTTTTAAAAAGGAAACTAGAACCATTGAAGAATTGGAGGGAAAAGCATGTTACAATATTAGTGTTAAGTTGTCATGGTTGCTAAAACACATATTAACCTAGGGTAATACTAGATTAGTGCATGTTTAATTAAAAATCTCGTTTAGTAAATAATAACTAAGCCAAATAGATAGTTAAGTGAACAATAATTTAAATGTTAATTAATAAAACACAATTATATACATAATTACATAATTTCACAATTAAAAATAGATTTATTCAAGTCGACGTGGAAAATAGTTATCAATGAGGTTTTTCCGAAAAACACGTATTATCGCTAATTAACATATAATTGACCTAAACGAATTTTCAAAGCCTTACAATCTTCCCCCTTAAAGTAATTCAGTCCCTGAATTTAAAAATCTAGCTACGTATACCTTCGAAGAGATGGGGATGTTTCTTTCTCATCTCGTCCTCGGTCTCCCAGGTGACCTCTTCGCTGCTCGGGCCACGCCAAAGAACCTTTACGGACGGTATAACCTTTGACCTCAATTTCTTCACCTGCCGATCCAGAATGACCACTAGCTGCTCAGTGAAAAAAAGGTCGCGCTCCAGCTAGATCGTCGGGTGTCGAATCGCATGAGAAGAGTCATGAAGGTACTTGCGGAGCATCGATATATGGAATACGGGGTGAACATCTGGGAAACAGGGCGGAAGAGCCAACCGATAAGTAACTACGCCAAGATGCTCGAGGATCTCGAAGGGACGTACATATCTGGGACTAAGCTTCCCTTTCCTCCCAAATCTCATCACGCCCTTCATCGGAGAAACCCTCAAGAAAACATGATTGCCTACAATAAATTCAAGTCTGCGCCGACGTCGGTCCGCATAAGATTTCTGTCTGCTCTGGGCCGCTCTCATCCTATCAGGAATCAACTAAATCTTTTCGGTCGTCTCCTGTACAATCTGCGGCCCTAAAATACTGCTCTTACTGAGTTCAGTCCAACATACGGGCGATCGACATCTCCTTCCATATAACACCTCGAAGGGTGCCATCGGAATCGTTTCCTGGATGCTGTTATTATAGGAGAACTCTATCAAGGGTAAATGATGATCCCAGCTGCCACCGAAATCTAAAACGCATGCTCGGAGCATGTCCTCAAGAGTCTGAATGGTCCGCTCTGACTGACCGTCGGTCTGCAGATGAAAAGCTGAAACTCAATCGGGTGCCTAAAGCCTCCTAAAGTCTCTGCCATAGTCGGCTGGTGAACTGGGTGCCTCGAGCGAACACAATACAAGTTGAGACGCCATGCAATCGTGCAATCTCATCGATGTATATCTGGGCATACTGAGCGAATCCAAAAGTGGTCTTCACTGGCAGAAAGTGAGCCGCTTTCGTCAATCTATCCATAATCACCCAAATAAAGTCATACCCTCGACTGGTCCTAGGTAGACCCACAATGAAGTCCATAGAAATCTGCTCCCACTTCTACTCCGGAATGGGTAAAGGTTGTAACTCTCCCGCTGGCCTCTGGTGCTCGGCCTTGACTTGCTGACAAGTCAGGCATCTCGAAACAAAGTCTGTGGCGTCTCTTTTCATCCCTTCCCACCAGTAAACTTCTCTCAAATCATGATACATCTTGGTGGAACCCGGATGAACACTGTATACCGATCGACGTGCCTCCTCAAGAATCTTATGCCTCAGTCCTTCAGAATCTGGTACGCACAGTCGAGTCCCAAATCGTAGTATCCCCCGATCATCGATCACGAACTCGGAATCTCTGCCCTGTCTAACCCGCTCCATAATCTCTGCAGAACGGTCATCACTGGACTGTGCCTCACGAATATGGTCAAGTAACTGTGGACGTGCACAGATATGTGCAAGCTGTCCCCCGGTCGGAGTAAACTCGAACTGCACTCGGCTGTCGCATAGAATCTTCCAATCCGCCGATGACTGCCTCTGAACTGCGCTCAAACATGACAAACTACCTCCGGGCCTCCGACTTAACACATCTTCCACTACATTCACCTTGCCCGAATGATAAAGAATCTCACAATCATAGTCTTTCACTAGCTCCATCCAACGGCGGTGTCTCAGATTCAGGTCTCGCTGCTGAAAGATATACTTCAAGCTCTTGTGGTCCGTGAATATCTAGAACGTCTCGCCGTATAGGTAATGTCTCCAGATCTTGAGTGCAAAAATCTCTACTGCCATCTCTAAATCGTGAGTGGGATAGTTCTGCTCGTTTTTCTTCAGCTGCCGAGAAGCATAAGCGACGACCCTACCGTGCTGCATCAACACACAGCCTAGCTCCTCTCGAGAAGCATCGTAATAAACTAAAAAACCGCCCGATCCCGAAGGCGAAAATAACATCGGTGTCATAGTCAAACGAGTCTTCAACTGCTGAAAGCTTTGCTCGCACGACTCGGTCCAAAAAAAAAAGAACTCCTTTCTGGGTCAACCCGGTCAACGGTGCAGCGATACAGGAGAACTCATGAACAAAACGTTGATAGTAGCCGGCTAGGCCTAGAAAGCTGCGGATCTCTGTAACTGATGTCGGTCTGGGCCAATGGTGAACGGCCTCGATCTTCTTCGGGTCCACATGCATACCATCTCTCGTAACCACGTGACCCAAGAAATCAACGCTGTCATGACAGAATGCGCACTTGGAGAATTTCGCGAACAGCTGATGCTCTCTCAAAGTCTGCAATGTGATCCGCAAGTGCTGCTCGTGCTCTTCTCAGCTCCAGAAATACACTAAGATGTCATCAATAAATACGATGATGAACTGATCAAGATACAGCCTGAAAATGCGGTTCATCAAGTCCATAAACGCTGCTGGGGCATTGGTGAGCCCGAACGACATCACCAAGAACTCGTAATGCTCGTAACTTATGCGAAAAGCCATCTTTGGAATATCAACCTGTCGAACCCACAACTGATGATAGCCTGATCGCAAGTCAATCTTCGAGAAATGCCCCGCACCCTGGAGCTGGTCGAATAAATCATCAATACGAGGTATGGGATATCTGTTCCGCACAGTAACCCGGTTCAGCTGACGGTAATCAATACAGAAATGCAAACTGCTGTCCTTCTTCTTGACGAACAGAACAGGAGCACCCCAATGAGACACACTCGGTCGAATAAGCCCTATATCTAGCAAATCCAGCAACTGAACCTTCAGCTCTCTAAGCTCCGCCGGGGCCATCCGATAAGGCGGTATGGAAATAGGCCCCGTGCCGTGGATCAAGTCGATGCAGAACACAATATCACGCTCAGGCTGTAACCTAGGTAGCTCGTCAGGAAAGACATCAAGAAACTCGCTCACAATCGGGACCTGGTCCAACGGGACCTCTGCAGCTCTAGTATCACAAACATACGCTAGGAATCCCTGACATCCTTTCCTCAAGAGCTGACCAGCGCGAAGAGAAGAAATGAAGCTGGGAAGGGTGATGCTACGGTCTACCTGAATAACAAGAACTGGCTCACCCGGAAAACTAAATCTGACTGCCTTCTTACAGCAGTCCACGGATGTATAACAAGTGGCTAGCCAGTCCATGCCCAGAAGAACATTAAAGTCTAACATATCAAGTAGAATAATATCAACCGAAGAATCCCTCTCCCCGATACGAACAGAACACAATCGAAACACAAATCGAGCGACAAACGACTCGCCTACCGAAGTAATAAAAATAAGCGGCTGATCTAACGAAGATGACTCTCGGCCCAACATCGGTGCAAAGCGTGTAGATACATACGAATGTATGGAACCTGGGTCGAATAATACCCGTGCGTCGAAAGAACATACTAGCAAGGTACCTGTCACAACGGCATTGGATGCCTGCACATCTTGCAGAGTCAAAGAGAACACTCGGGCATGTCCCCCACTAACAGCTGGCTGTCCTCTGCCTCGGCCTCTGCCTTCCCGTCCTCTCTGAACAGGATCGCCATGCCCAAGGCCTCTGGGAGCGTCTGCCTGGCGTGGAGTACCACCAGGGGTAGGAAGTAGAGCTCTCTGAGCAGGGGGTGAGGGTGGAAAGGTCACATAAGGAACTATCGTCTCACCCCGGCACCTCGCGATACAATTCCTGACAAGGTGATCTGGACTCCCGCACCCATAACATCCTGGCAATGGCTGCTGACCTGGGGAATAGGAGCTGAACAACTGGCTTCGCATCATGCCTCGACCACCACAACGGCCTAGAAAGAATCCGCCACGACCTCTACCTGCCATGCCTCTGCCAAACTGTACTGGAGCTGGTGTATCTGTACAAATCCTCTTCAGTCCCGAAAAGTCCGAAGTCTCTGAAATGCACTCCTCCAAAACTAAGGCTGCATCCACCGCGACTGCATAAGTGTCGAAGTGCTGGGTGCCAATAGCAAGGAACAACTGTGTGTCTAGCCCCCGTACGAACCACTTTATGCGTTTCTCTTCAGTGTCCACCAGGTAAGGAGCATATCGGGACAGCTGAGTAAACTGGATATCATACGCGGACACTGTCATCCGTGGAGTCTTGCGCAACACCTCAAAACTACGGGCTCGAGCATCCCGGACGCTCTTTGGAAGGAAACGGGCAAGAAATACCGATGTGAACTCATCCTAAGTTATAGAAGGTAGACCTGCAGCTCGACCTCTCTCGACTGACTCGCACCACGTCTGAGCAAGACCTTCCAGACGAAAACTCGCAAGCTCTACCTATCTATTGTCAGAACATCTCAGTTAACAGCAAATCCTAGCCATCCTGTTGAGGAATGTCTGCGGATCCTCCGCTGCATCTGTGCCGGTAAAGACTGGAGGCCTCAGCATCATAAACTCCTGTAATGATACGGGAATGGTCTCGGTAGTAGTAGGAACAACTGTCTGGGCAGCAGGTACAATCGTCGTCTGTGCAGTGGAAGGAACATCCTCAGATCTCTGTGCCCTACTGGCCTCCACTAAAGTTCCCATCATCTAACGTAACTCCTGCATACCTGACTCTAGCCTAGTAATGCGGCCTGGGGAAGGCGGATCAATCTGTCCCTTAGGGGTAGGCGTACCGTCCAGATCGGTCCTCGTCTCAGACGAGCTCGCTCGAATCTCATCTCTGGCGGTAGCCTTCTGAGCCCTCGTGGCCTTCGGCGGCATAATGGCCGGTACAAGAAACAGGATTAATAAGAACAGTAATTTGAATCAAGGGATATAAGGAATCGAAGAAGGAATTACAAGCAATTATATCATAAGGTCACTTAGGCGGAGTACCGTATCGTAAGTATGTCGCGGAGCATACACACGCTACGTCACTCGGCTTAAGTCACCTACTCCATCTACAAAGGGTCATCCTACACTCAGAAAGGTAAAACCTGACGCTCTGGTACCAACTTTGTCACGACCCGAAAACTACAGAGCATGACTAGCACTTAAATTACGAAACGTCTCAAGGCGTACGTAATCTAAGTAAGCCAAATCTCAGAAATCAAAAATCCAATAAAGAAATAGAGTGAAAGAAAACCCAGTTAAAGAAAGCAATTCTAATCAAATAAGTCACATCAAACTGTTAAAAGCAACATCAAACTTTTTCGAAAATTTCAGCAGAGTCTCCTTTGTAAATACTGGCCCCAAACGGGAACAAAACAAGAATATATGTACATCATGAAATAAGGCATCCCCAAGCGGGAGCTAGCTCTTCTCCAATGGCGGAATCACAACCACACGCAATACATATATCATCACCGTGCTAAATAAGCATATATAGGCACAAAAGTAATAAAGCATCATGTCAGCTCAAGTGAGCTCGACCCCAGAGAAACAACATATATATACAAATATCACTGTCTCGCCTCTAGGTCGCAAATACAAGGTACAAGCGGTAGATACGGTAGATGGAGTACACTATATACAATAATAATACAAGCTGGAGAAAAAAATATCCACGCATTCCACCTACGAGCGATGTCGCGAGTCCAAGCAAAAGGAGCAAAATAAGGTAGTGCGCCCGCTGCTACTGTGCTGGCTGGTCGGACCTGCAAAATACCGTGGCATAACGGGGGTGAGTTGCCAACTCGTGAGTAATAAGTAACATCTAATAAGGATATCATGAGAATGCACGTTAATGCATCACAACCTACATAAATCAATGTGATACGATGCACTAATATGTATGCAACATGAATGCATAATCAACACGAGATCTGAATATGTTTAGTATGAGAAAATCTATATTCTTATCTTAGTAAAACTTCTGTAATTTAACTGTAGTATCATCAATGAAATCAATAGAAATCTGTGCCAAGCATCGACACAAAATATGAATATCTCAATATCTCGATGTATCAATATCTCAATATCTCGGGCTCCGACAATCCGGACTGGCCTATGGGCTCCGCATGGTCAGGATCGGCCCATATCCATCTCTCTCATTACTCCGAACGATATCCTCCGGATATCCATCGAGTTTCCATACAATCACCGGTCGGTAGTGCTCCCCTGCCTATACGATCATCTTGGCCTGGGGTACCGCACCGGGTCCACCATGCAGCCGCAGACGGTCTCTCCCATACCTCGAATCGGGTGTATGATACCGCTCAAGAACTGAAAATACCCATGGTGGACATCACAATATCATATCACAAGAAAACCGCAACTTAATTTTTAAAATGGTAATACGTTCTTAAATCCTGGCGGTTTCTCCAAATCCATAAACCTTAAAAATATTGAAATCCTCGAAAAGAATCACAATACATAAACATGTAGAAATTGATGAATGTCTGTGATATCAACAATATGAAATGCGATTTATGAGTAGAAAACCATCTATGAATGAAAATGAAATAAGGTATGTATATACGACTAGCAATCCTTCAGATCAATCTTGGTGAAATGAAAAATACAACTACCAGTTTAAGTATCATGTATGATGCAAATGTCTTCGGTACTGGTCTAGCAAGTTCTAAAGTGTTCGTGGCATAGCAATTACCAAGGCGTGTGTGTCCACATGAATAGTGCCTGTGCAGCATAAACCAATAGTAATGGTGCAAGTGTCCTATGAATGGTATCACATATATATACAAAAGAATGATGCGATGCAACGAGATGAATAACTTGGAACTACGCATATGATGCAAATACTAATAGGAATTCTAACAATTGGGCGCCTTGCGCCATCCAAATGATTCCCACGTAGATGTGTATATCTACTCACCGGAATGCCTCAGCTAGCTTGGTCCAATCACCGCTTTCCCTTTCCGTGCCGCGTCCGATGACTCCGCAACCGATCCAAGAATCACAGAATGCATCACACATAAGGCTAATATTCTGCAAAACGCGATATCAATACCATACGCGAAACTAGCGCCACAAGCTAATGCGTGTGCACTCGAAATACCAAAATGTGTGCTAAAGTCAGAAACTACCCCGATTGGCTGTGATACACAGCAAACACCAAATCCAGACTCGGAGCGTACGTGTCGTGCAAGTCACACTACTATAATTATAGGTAATTGGTCCCATATTTTATCTGGAGCAAAAACCAAGAAAACAAACACTATAAAATACATACTGACACCTGCATGCAAAGAACCAACTCCTAATTCCATCAGAAGGCCGGCGAGCTCAGAAAACGAGAAGGTTTCGCTGGGTCTAGGGGTGTTAAACGGGTTCGTATCACTACACAACACTCTAATCACCAAGTATAGTATTCTGTATAAGTTTGCTTACCTAGAAAATAAACACAGAAATAGCAGATACACCGTATCCTAAAACTTGATTTAAAACCGTATTTAAAACACTAATTTGCGACATTAAGGCGTTTCAGTGAGAACTTGTGAAAAGACTTGAATTATTAGACACTAACTACACTTAGTTTCCCCACTCAAGCCATAAAAACCCTAACCCAACTTTAACTCCTCTTAAATCACAAAATTAGCACTAATTACCACTAAACACTAAATTAAGTTACATTAAACTAAAAGTTTAGCAAAAGGTAATTAAGTTTGGTTTTATACCTCAAGTTGGTCTTAAGAAGGTGATCCAAACATGCTAGTGCTTATGGAGACTTGGCAAGAACCATGCTTGATTGCAAAAAGGGAAGTTATTGATGATTTTTTTTTTGCTAGAATTTGTGGATTTTCTTGAAATGGAGGCTTGAAGATGAAAGAAGAAGAAGAGAGGAGAGGGGGCTGCTAGCTGGAACCGAGAGTTGAGGTTGAGAGAGAGTGTTTGAGGGTGTGAGGGTGTGGGTCAAACCTCCCCATGCCTCATTAATACACCATGCTCCCATTTTTCCCATTTCTTTTTTCTTATTTTTTTTGTGTTTTCTTTTTTAAAAATGAAACTAGAACCATAGAAGAATTACAAGGAAAAGCATGTTACAATATAAGTGTTAAGTTGTCATGGTTGCTAAAACACATATTAACCTAGCGTAATACTAGATTAGTGCATGTTTAATTAGAAATCTAGTTTAGTAAATAATAACTAAGCAAAATAGATAGTTAAGTGAACAATAATTTAAATGTTAATTAATAAAACACAATTATATACGTAATTACAAAATTTCACAATTAAAAATAGATTTATTCCAGTGGACATGGAAAATAGTTATCAATGAGGTTTTTACAAAAAACACGTATTATCGCTAATTAACATATAATTGACCTAAACAAATTTTCAAAGTGTTACACTAGGTTTGACTATGTGGAGTCCGGGGCGTAATCTATTTCGGAACCTAGGCTTGACCTTACGGAACTCAGACTTGAACAGGGGGTATTAGAAACAAACTTTCGTTACATAGGTTGACCATGATTGATGGAGTATGTAACTAAAGTAGAGTGACGTACCGTGCATATGTTCCACGGCAAACTTACGATACGATACTCCACTTAAGTGACCTTAAGATGTACATATCTTGAGATCTGTGATTCTCTTCGTTCCTGTGATTTTACGTCCATTTGAGATCTTTGATTCTATTCGTTCCTATGATCATACTCTCAGTGATTCTGTTCCTTCTTATGATCATATATCCATTTTGGGATCTGTTGATTCTTTTCATCCCTTTGATCTATCTTCATCGATACATGCCCGAGATTCCTGTCACCTTGGTTTGAGTGCAGATTGAGCTGCTGCTAGTGATGCGGTCAGGGCGAGCTTGTCATGGACGAGAACTGGCCATCATGTTTTCTGGTGACATGGGAACGTATCGATTTAGTATTTATGTTGTGACCTTTTATTGAGGAGAGTGTTTGGTTTTGCACCGGATGATCGGGCCATTGTTAGAGGCTGCCTGTTGTGAGAGGACTGTTGATGTAAAGCCTACCTCAGAGTTTGTGATGTCATCTACCGTGGAGACATATAACCCACTGTTGCTGAGATTGATGGGATGTCGCTTCCAGAGCTTACGAGCTGAGATCGCTGGAGCTTTCAGGTAGAGATGCGACAGAAGATAGCTAGTCTATCTTGAGTTGAGTTGAGCGACTGAGATGATACATCTGATTGATGCGCCGACGCAGGCCCAGTCGAGTTAAAGATTTCCAATGTAGAGAATCTTATGCAGATCTAGAGTAGATCGATCAAGAGAGGACGTTGTTCGTCGGATACCCCGATGTGAGATCGGTAAGTTGACCAGTTTCAGATAGAAGTACCTTACCCAGATGCGTTGTGAGTTGATCGAAAATGGATGAATAAGGCATATTCGTCCGATGGTTGGGAAGAGTTCCCGAGGACGTGTTCGGCTAGATGCCTTCTACAGAGTGATGAAGATACCGAGTTCGTAGTTTTGAGTCCGTGTGAGAGACTCCGGATTGACTGTAGCCGAGAAAAATTGCAGTACGCAGATAGCAATACGTGACGTCGAAGTGGACGATAATAAAGACGAGTAGAACAAGAGGTTCGTGCGAGATGTTGATGAGCTGTTGTTACTCCTTGTTAAGATTAGAGATCTGATATGTATACAGAGGCGTTGGGATACGGCCAGTTCCCAAGGAAATGTTGTGCTGAGAACGCAGATGTCCAGAAAACGAGAAAAGATTATGCAAGAGTACCAGCCTCCGTACAGCTCGACATAGGCGAGATTGGAAGTGACCTTGAGCAGGTGCCTTCCAGGACACTGCTTCGATAAGAGTTGCACCGAGGATCAGTTGTGTCACGTGTATTAAGGGGTCCGAAGGCCGACGCCAGTGGCGTGCTGCTTTATAATTGGCCGAGAGATGACCAGAGGAGTGCCGCAGTGGAATAGTTTCTGTTAGCACACCCGACGAGCCGACAAGCCGATGGATTGCGAGATTGGTAATCCACAGAGAAAATGAGGACCCAGATACAGAGGACACTAGACCGTGAGCAGGAGGTAAGCAGATGTTCTTACTCCGCCAGTTTGGGTGCACCGACATATTTTTCGACATTGTAGGAGGAGTACCTCAATGACATTTGTTGCAATTTGTGTTTTGTGATCCGAGTATCACACTTTTATCACTTGGATTGAGTTTCGATAATTGGGTTTCGTGATTTATGGGTTCGTGCACCATGGCTGCACCTATTGGATAATTCTTTTGTGCACAGTTATTGCACTTGATTTATGTTTATACACCGCTACATCGGTTTGCGATTTGTGCATATCTATTGCACTTGATATTGATTTTTTGCCTTGGCTGCACGTACTTATGATTATGGATTTCGATACTATCGATTTGATTTTGTGCATGTAATACGCAATCGTTTCGGTTTTTGCACTCGGTATAGCTTATATGTGCTTGCAGTGCATTGGGATGGATTCTGTGCACATAGTTGCACACGCTTATGATTTTTATACACCTTGGTACACTCGGTATTGTTTTTATACGCATTTGAGTTATGGATGAGTTATCGTACACTTGTTGCACCCGATTTATGTCTTCGAGCATTTGTTTCACCAGATTTGTGTTTTTGTGCGTGTTTGCACTTGACGTTCGTTTTCGTGCATGCTATTGCACTAGATGCTTTATACGGACCTGACGCGCTTGGGTTGGATTTTTGCACATATTAGGCGCTTGGTGTTGGATTTTGTGCACATCGGATGCACTTGATTTAGATTTTATTCATGCATGTTGGATGCACTTGATTTAAAGTTTATTCGTGCATGTTGGATGCCTTGATTTAAATTTCATTCGTGCATGACGGATGCACTTGATTTGGATTTTCGCGCATGTTAGGCGCATGATATAAGATGTGATTTTGTGCACTATAGATGCACTTGATATTATTGTCGTGCACACCCGTTGCACTGGATAGATACTTTCGTGCACACCCGTTGCACTTAGTTTGGTTTTGTGCACATTCGTAGCACTTGTATTTGGCTTTGATTTCCGTGCACACCAGACGCACGTGATTGTTGGATACGCCTTTCGAGGCTGATTTGCTCTTGGGCACCTTATTTTCATGATGGGCACTATATTATGTAGTAGCCGAACAGGACTGATTTGAGGACAGTACCTGATTACTTTGCATGAATTAAAAGTTTAACAAGAGGTTTTAAAAAAGGAGCTATAGTCTCGCTATTTCCTACGTGTCCGCAAGCGACACGAACGTTTATAAACGAAAACCTTTTGGGATATTTCAAAACGGCGGAACGTATATTTGAGCAAAACACATATGAACTTATATTTATTACTTTACAAATGAGCGTCCGTCACTTGTGCCGTGAGTTATGCATCAAGCGGCTATTCAGAAAGGATTTTGCATGTGTTTTAAGGAGATTTTTCCAAGGATCCGTACTATATACGTATAATAGTATTCGACTAGTGTATATTGGATTTCAGTAGTGGATTTCGAGATCTGTATCTCCATTGTAACTCCGATGATTGCGTTACGCTTGACGGAGTTCGATTTTGAGTTTCATACTCGTTTTCAGGCGCACATGATGCGCTGTGGTATTTCTGTAACTTCCGTGATTTCGGAGCCCCGTTTATTAGAGCTGATTATTGAAATGTTTTAGTATTTGGGAGTTTAAATTTAAATTCGAGGGCCGAATTTATTTAAGGGGGGGAAATTGTAACATTTCATAAAATATAAATATTATTTTTGGAAAATAATATTAAAATAATATATTTCGCGAAAACTACCCGATTTGCAAATTTGGGGTTTTCGTAAAATGGTATAAATATATACTAATATTTATGAAATAATTGGAGATTAAAATGATTTATTCATTTAAAAATATATTTATTGGATTTGGTATTTTTATAATTAATTATATCCGGTTTAAATAAAAATTGATTAGTGCACTACTAATTGCGATTAAGACAAATCCGTGTTTCTACAGTTTTCCATGGCTAGTGCACCACGGCATGTTGCATTTTGTTGCATGTTGTTTCATTGTGTTGTTTTATTTGTGCTATGTGTTTGGTTTTAATTGAGTGAGGAAAAAAGAAAAGAAAAAGAAAAGATAAAAGAGTATAAATGAGGAGAGATGGGGGACCTATGATGGCATGGAATGCCACATAAGAGAGTAAGGGTGAGAGAGAGAGAGACTTTGACCTCATTATTTCCCTTCATCATCTTCATCTCGTTCTTCATCTCTTCCTCCACCTCCTCTACCCTCATGTTTCATCTCCAACCCTTCACCAAAACCCTATACTCCCTTCATTAAAAAGATGTACAACTTCATCTTCAACACTTTGGACCTTTCAAAATTAGATTTTGAAGATTTTGAGCAACTCAAGAAAATTCTTGAGTTTCCAAACGAGGTAATTCCTACACTTCTAGTTTAGATTTTTAGTTTCCTAGCACCCTA
This sequence comes from Agapanthus africanus, assembly GCA_030015575.1. Classification (NCBI taxonomy): domain Eukaryota; kingdom Viridiplantae; phylum Streptophyta; class Magnoliopsida; order Asparagales; family Amaryllidaceae; genus Agapanthus; species Agapanthus africanus. Next base: position 655,958,328 of record JASDDO010000024.1, read on the forward strand.
TAGTAGTTTAGAGTTAAATCGATATAGATTAGCGATGTTTGGAAATTTCAATAGAGGGTTTGGGTGATTGTGTAGACTTATGATGTTTAGTGGCTGTTTACCAGACCCTAGTGATGATTTTATGGCCTAGGACGGGAATAGAAACCAAAATACGAACTTAGAAACTTCCCGTGTCGGTTTTGTGACATTTTTGGAGGTCTACAGGGAATCTGGAGCAACCTAGGACCTTTATAAAAAAATCAAAAATATACATTACCCTAGTTAGACCAATAGGAGACCACCACGAGAAGACAAGGCCTAAATTCCAAGGTGGGGCCGGCCTGGCCGGTTACTGTAGCCACTTGGTCGGTTAATGTAGCAGTTTTGGTGCTGGGGTTTTTGTAGTAGCTCACATACCTTATAACATAGCTACTGTATTTTTCTTTTTGTTCCAGATTATCTGAGCCAAAATATGGGAGCATATTGGGATAGTTTTGGGTTATGTTTTCCGTATTTTGGAATTCTTGGTTTTGATATTCGTTATGAGATTTGGTCGTTTGACGTTTGTACGTCAACGACGAGGGTTGTTTGGTTATTTTTGCATGCGTAGGCTATACGTTCTAACCTATGAGCGCACCGTGTGCCGTATCGGTTTTCCATATTTGGTTTTCATTACTTGGCGATATGTGTTGATTTGTAGGTACCTTCGTGTGGATTCCGAGACGACAAAGCACATCGACTACGGCTGAACAAGGAGTTCCGCAGGTGACTAGATTTATATCTACGGGTGAAGTCGGGTGGATGGTGTATAGCACCCCCGCTATTATAATGGAAACCGAGATATATAGAATATGGTTAAGGAAACCATGTTAGGAACTTATGGATATGGTTAAAGAATTAGTAGAAGACAAGATATACCATGACTTAAGGTTATAGTGTAAGGTTTAGTGTGACATGATATGATAGAAATGATGTCTCGAATTGATATATAAGGATGTGAAACGTGAATGTGAATCACGATATATATATATATATATATATATATATATATATATATATATGTAATGAAAGAGAATAAGTATGAGATTTAGAGTAGCATGATTGAGATCGATAATTACGACATGAGATTAATAAGTTAGAATGTATATGTATGATTACTTGATGTTAGATATTGATGTGATGAAAAGAGTATACGATGAGATATGAAATGAGATGTATAAGGATATGACATGAGATCAATGAATATGATAAGATTGAGATGGATGTGTTATGAGATCGGTAAAACGAGATATTTATATATAATTATGATAATAATGAGTGATATGCCGTACGAGACTTAGATCTATACCCTCATTGTTGTATAGGTTAATAGAATCCCTAATTGTTTAATGTCGTCGTACGATGGATTACCGTACGTGATAAGGTTTACCTGATGATTGATCCATACCCTTGATTAAAGGATGTCATACGATGGATTGTACCGTATGTGATGTTGTGAGACTGGATGCCGATTGACAGATTCACCGACTCGGATAAGTTATAGATATTTAATCCCTGTCTACACCGCTTAGTTTAGCCTTTACGTAGATGTTGGATTAGATACGTGTACCTATTAGCATTGAGCTTACAATTTACTTGTTTCTACATTCATGATATTCCCATTTCATTATATATATACTTGTGCTAGTACACCTACACCATTATCGATGATGCATATGTTACATTTACACAGATTTGCCGGCTCAAACACTTTCTTCATCGATAATTGCTATGTTACTTACACAGTAGATGTTAGTTATATGTATGCCTTAGAGGCCATTACTGTACATGATATGTATATTGTAGTGGATGCTTGGATATATATAGGGAGGACTTTCTTGCTCGACATGATAGTATGCTATCTGGTTACTCTTTATCTTAATATGTACACTGATTGTCTCTCTGTCACATGTTGATAAAGACCTTAAGATGTGCACTCTACTTGGATTATGATGCGGATCATACTAGTGGGACAAAGGTAGTCCGTGAGTACATCCTTTAATGTCCCTAGTCGTGGGTGTATCGAGACGGGACATCAATATACCAGAGTAGACTAGCGTATACCTTCTCGACCCATACAGATGGGCGATGGATGATCCCATATCCATCGGTGTATGACATCAGAGATGGTATACGGGTGCTCAGTGGAGACTGAGTACACTGGACGGACTCGCCGAGAACTCCTAGATGGTATTATACCTCACGTCAGATGGAAGTTCTCTGGTGACACTGGTACAGGTTAGTCTGTCGACCCGAGATCGTCATAGAGTCTTGTGTGATTCCTACTGTGCTTTGATTTCTACCTTACCACGTTCAAGAGAACGTGCAAAATGGTGGTTTTTGGGTACAGTCCCGAGTCACATGGAGGCAATGAGCGATAGGAAGGGATTCATCACTCCCGGTATTGTAGGTTGATGTTGCGCTGTGCATGATTGGCTATAATAGGAAGTCCCTGGCCAGGGCTGATTTAGAGATTTATTGGTAAGTGTTATCAGTAGTTGCTTGACCCGTTATGAGCCTCATATCGGCACGACTTATCGAATTACTGGGCTCTGACATTTACCACCCCTAGAAGAGATATGCAACATATCAGACGAAGAGACCGGACTGTACGGTAGTGTTACTGATTGGATTCGCAGGAGTATGAGCAGGCTTGCTTGTTGATCTTCTGATCACTCAATACCCAGGTGGCCATTACGTTTAGCAAACCGCTTGCGGCTTGTGGGTGTTTAATATGATCATCACCTCTGCCGGTGTATTGACGAGTCTTTAGAGTCCTACACACAGGTTTCCTGGTTCATGCGAAACGGAGTAGGAGCACATATGTCACGACCCAAAATATTAGCTCGCGACCAGCACTTAAATCACGCGACGTCTACAGGCGTAACGTAATTCAAGTAAGGTGAAACCCAGAAATCTAAACCCTTTTTTTTAGAAATAATGAGGTGAAGCATTGAAATAAAGGTATAGTAAATCATGTTTTGTCTTTTGAAAATTTGGGCAGCACCTCCATTATAAAAACTAATCCCGAAAACGGGTACAACACAGAATATAATAAAGCATCCCCAAACGCGAGCAAAACACGCCCAACGGCGGAAACAACCACCACAAGCAAATAAAGAAAAGCAAGACATCGACCCCAAAAGCGAACATAAAACCCTTCGCTCAAGTATTGCAACTACAAGTCTTCTATGTCTGCAACATATACAATAACTAGTTTCTGAATTGATGGAGTTGACTAGATACAACAGGAATAATAATACAAGAGTGGCACGATCCAAATAGGTACCACCTACCAAAAACAAATCACTCGAAAACAGCTGTGTGCCAACGATGCCGCTACTGATCCATGCAGTCAACCTGCAAGAACTGTGGCACAACGGGGGTGAGTTGCCAACTCGTGAATAGAAAACATCATCAGGTAGAAATCGAAGAAAACAACAATTCCTAGGTAAACTATATTATAAAGGTAATACTATGATATCTAGGGTGACCGTATCTACATATGTGCCAACACATAATAAATGCCTATCAGCAAGTGGATATCATCCAACAATATAATGAATGCATGTATGTAGTGGATCTCGTCCAACAATATAATCAATGCATGTATGCAGTGGATCTCGTCCACGTGTCACCCACTGACACAACAACTCCTGCATGTAAATATCATAAAAGCATATGAAGGTAAATATGAGGATATAAAACAACGTGTGTCCCTCGCGACACAATAAAACCATGGAAACCTGAGTGTCTAACCTCAACACTCGAAACATCATGAAACCCATGTCTAGCATCGGCACGTAAATCCTCATGCCTCAGGCTCCGTCCCCTTGAATGGCCCTGATGTCATGTCTGTACATCACTCCGCTAGGTATCCCCACGATAACCGCCGAGTCCAAATACTATCACCGGTAGGTACTTGCCCATCCTTCCAGGCTCATCGCCATCACCTGCGATCTTCTTGCTGAGGGGAACCATACCGGGCTCCACCATGTACCCGCACACGGCCCACTCCACTTCTCGCATCGGGTATATATCACAAATCTCAGAACCGAGAAATCTCATGGTGGACGCATCGAAATATCATATCAATAGAAACCGAGTTTTCAAACAATACATAGTTTCTTGAAATACCCCCACGGTTCTCAAATCCATAAATCACATGAAATCCATATCTCAATGCGTAAATCCATGAAAAACTGATATATGCAACATAAAATAGAAATATGAGCATATTAAAGGAAAACTGCTCTTTTAAACGAATCCAGTTTTAAAATATATCATGCGGTTCCCAAATCCTCCGAAATCAAGTGCAGCATCATATGAGGTGTACATGTAACTGTAGCAAGGTATAAGTATCTACATGTAAGCAAGTATGTATGATGCATTTCATAAGCGCAATAGCACAATAATCAACGTCTCAAAACCAAATGTCAATACAATACCACTTAGCGGTATATGTAGCTATAGTAAGATATGTGAGTGTACATATCAGTATGCATGCATGATGTATATGTAGCTGTAACAAGGTATGTAGGTGTACATGTCAGTATATCATGCCACCTAGCACAGTGATGTGAACATGGAAAGTATATCATAGCATGATGTAGCAATTCTACTGTGTAAGTAACATAGCAATTATCGATGATGAAGTGTGTGAGCCGGCAATCTGTGTAAGTGTAACATACGCATCATCGATAATGGTGTAGGTTTACTAGCACAGGTATATTTAATGCAATGAGAATAACATGAATGCAGCATAAAGTACCTCGTAAACTAAATGCTATAAGGTATACGTGTCTACAATATGTATCCGAGTCGATGAATCTAGCAATCGGCATCCAGCCTCACAACATCACGTACGGTACAATCCATCGTACAGCATCCTCTAAACAAGGGTATGGATAAATCAGCAGGTAAAACTCATCGCGTACGGAAATCTATCGTACGACAGCATTAAACAAATAGGGATTCTATCAACCTATACAACATTGGGGTACGGATCTAAGTCTCGTACGGCATATCACTCAATATGCAAAACATTATCCATATATAAGTACTTATCTCCCAGGTAACATCCATGTCCATATCGTATCAGCGAACCGTCAAAGGTATCAACAATCTCATATCGACTTGAATCCATAAAACGACATATCACACAAAGTCATCATATCACATCGTATATTCGTTCATCACATTAATATCTCGCATCACATTATATAAACGTCACACTTGTTTTCTTTCAATTCGTACCTATCATGATTCACTTATCATTTCATATTCTCACATGTCAATATGTTCATTAGCCTCAACTTCTATCATATTATCGTTTGTAAATCCTACAATCATGTCCGTCGCATATCATTTATCAGGATAAAATAATCCAACGATATTCCATATCAATGTTTATGGGGGTGCTATAAACCATCACTCGACTTCCCCCGTAGATATAAATTTACTCACCTGCTAAACTCCTCGCTTAGCCGTAGTCGATGTACTTCGTCGTCTCGGAATCCACGCTAATGTACCTACAATCAATATGAATTCGCAAAGCTATTAACATCAAATTCCGAAATCCAAATACGGCACGCGGTGCGCTCATAGGTTAGAACCTATAGCCTACGCATGCAAAACAACCAAACAACCCTCGTCATTGACGTACAAACGTCCAACGACCAAATACAATATCCAGTTGCAAAACCAAGAAATCCCAATACCAGAAAACATAGCCAAAACCCTAACTAGGATCGCTATTCATGAAAACCGCCACACCAAAAACCCAATCGTACCAATACTCATTCACAACAAAATAAATATCGTAGATCATAATATATACATCATCTCTACGACAATTAAAACCCACGTTTAATTTTACCGAACAGCTAGTAAACAACTTAAAACCATTTTAGCACAAAGTAGATGTTTAAACATTTCAAGTGATCACAATCATCGCAAAGTAGCATAACTAAGTTATCCAAACCATTACCACAATTTTAATCTCACCCAAAATATGTTTTGTTAAAACTTAGTTTGCTAAAAACTCAATTAGACAAATTAGGAATTAAACAATTTTCATACTCCCACTAGGTTAAGTGTTCTTAGTATTCAATTAACAAATAACCAAAACATCAACTTAAACCCTAACTTGATTTTCACCAAATGAACATGAATCAACTAAACATGAAATTAAAGCTATATTAAACAATTATATAGCAAGCTTTGAAGATTTAAACAACAATTTAAAGATTAGAATTAGAGTTTATACCTCACAAAGTAGATCTCAATTTAGCAACAAACTCCAAGTTTTAGCATCCAAAATGAAGTCTTCAAGAAGATCAAAACTTGTTTTGGGTTGAAGAAAGGTGGGGAGGGATTTGTTTATGAGTTTTGTGGGATTAATTGAAGATTTTAGATGTTTTAAATAAGCTTGAAGAAGTTGTAATAGGCAATGGAATTTCAATGAGAACTAATTTCTTCACACTAAAAGAAAGGGTCGGCCAAAGACTTGGGTCTGCTCAAAGTAGTGCTCGGCCAAATAGTGGGGGGATGAGCACAAAGAAGAAGTGGTGAGGCTAAGCTAAAATATCAACCACAAAGATCTTCATGCAAATATCAAAGCAAAGACAAGAAACATTAATGAACAAATGAGTCACTAAATAATCCATACCATTCTAGAAGCAATAATTCATGACTCACCAAAACAACTGAAGCCCACTCAAGAACAATTTCGGCCAAGACATGATGAATGGAATTTTGGCCAAAAAGATACACAACATTAACCATTAATTAAGTGCATAATTAACAACTTAAAATAATAATTTAATTAGGGAAAATATCAAAGTGAACCAAAACTTTCAAATGACCACTAAAACCAGCAAAATAGTACCATTCTAGCTAAACTAAGTGTAGTCAAGTCGATACTGAAAAATGTTCACTTCCGGGTTTTTACGAAAAACACAGGCTATTTTACCCTAAAACGGAAAAATTCGCATAACGATATCCAAAACGTTACAACATATGTGATATGTGCGGGACCGAGATTAATTCGCGTAAGTGATACCGCGTTCTATTCTCGCGATATGTGATATCGGTCGGTTATATGTGATAAATTCAGGTTATCGGATCAAGTGTTGATTCGATAGATTGTTATATTTGATATTAGTCGGTTGTATGTGATATAGCCGGATTATTAAATCAAATGTTGATTTAATAATTTAATGTATAATTATATATTTGATATATTAACTTACATTAACTAATATTAGCTCACTTAAGAATTCTTTTTCTCACTAGTGTACACTTGGTATATATGTGATATATATCAATGTACAACTATTGTGTCATGCTTGATGCCACATGTGTAGGGTTCTTAGGCACACCCATGAGGTTTACAACTGATCAACCATGTCCAATTCAAATTTTATGTGCCGAGAAACCCTAATATAGATCGTTAACTAGAGGATAGGCGAAACTAAATGCAAGTAAACAACTTTACTAACAAGTGAAAGGGATTACAACCTTTGTAGATCCGGTCCTCCATTTCTTTAGCTCCATGATGACATCCCTCCGCTGCGACCATCGGGATCCTGGACTCTAGCGTTGGTTTCATCGGAGAAATGATCGGGCTAGGTCGTTGACTTCGATGCCGAAGATGATCTACGTCGAGGCGACTCAAACCCAAGCTCCATCTTCACTAGGTCATGAAACTTTTGAAGATAACACCCTATACAACATGGCAAGTGGTAGAGGATGAAGAAATAGGAAGTGGGTTCACTTTGGATTTGGATTTCTCACTTGATTTCATCACTTGAAATTTTCTAGTAAGCTTTCTTCACCTCATGAAGAAGATGAAGAAGAAGAAGGAAAAAGAATTATCTTGAAATTAATAAATCAAGTGAATCTTATCATAATGCAACCATTGGTGAAGTAAACACATGTAGAGAATAAACTAGGGTTTAGGTGTAATGGTTAAGTTAAGGGAAAAAAATGGTTGAAGCATCATGAAACTTCAAGAATAAAACAAAGAAAGCCACCACCATTTTATTTTTGCCAAAAATAAATAAAGAAAATAAATAAAACAAATAAAACCTAACCATTAACCTAAACATGGTTTAAAGCATACACACACCCAAGTTTGCATATATCATCAAACTAGTGCACAAACATATATCATATATACAATATGCACAATCAAGTGAGAAAATCCATCTTAAGTGAATAATACTAGTTAATATAAAGTAATATATCAAATATATAATTATACATTAAATCATTAAATCAACTCTTGATTTAATGATCCGGTCATACAGCATATAACGGACTAATATCAAGTGTATCAATATATCGAATCAACATTTGATTCAGTAACCCGGCTATATCTTATATAACCGTCCGATGATACAAATCGCGAGAATAGAATTCAGTATCACATACTGGTATTATTCTCGATCCCGCACATATATCATATGCACTCCTATTTCGTTTCTCTTGAGTCAGGAAACCACTGTGTAGGAATCTAAAGACTCATCAATACGCCGACAGTAGGTGATGATAATATCAAACACCCACAAGCCGCAAGCGGTCTGCTAAACGTAACGGCCACCCGAGTATTGAGCGATCAGAAGATCAACGAGTAAGCCCGCTCACACTCCTGTGAATCCAATCAGTAACACTTACCGTACAGTCCGGTCTGTTCGTCTGATATGTCGCATATCTCGCCTAGGGGTGGTAAACGTTAGACCCCAGTAGCTTGATAAGTCATGCCGATGTAAGGTCCATAACAAGCGTAAAACTACTGATAACTCTTACCACTAAATCACTGCAACCCTGGCCAGGGATTTCCAGTTATGGCCAGTCGAGCATAGCGCAACATCAACCCCCAATACCGGGAGAGACGACTCCCCTCCTATCGCTCATTGCCTCCATGTGAATCGGGACTGTACCCAAAAACCACCTGTTTGCACATCTCAGTAGAACTTTGGTAGGGTGGAAATCAAAGCACAGTGGGAGTCACACAAGAATCTATGACGATCTCGGGTCAACAGACTAAGCTGTACCAGTGTCACCAGAGAACTGCCATCTGACGTGAGGTATAATACTATCTGGGAGTTCTCGGCGAGTCCGTTCAGTGTACCCAGTCTCCACTGAGCACCCGCATACCATCTCTGATGTCAAACACCAATGGATATGGGATCATCCATCGCCCATCACATGGGTCGAGAAGATATACGCTAGTCTACACTGGAATATCGATGCCCCGTCTCGATATTCCGACGACTAGGAACATTGAAGGATGTACTCATGGACAACCCAGGCCCCACTAGTATGATCTTCATCATAGTCCTGGAAGTCAAGTACACATCCTAAGGGCTTTATCAACATATAACAGAGAGACAGAAAGTATACATGTTAAGATAAAGAGTAACCAGATAGCGTACTATCATGTCGAGCAAGAAAGTCCTACCTATATATGTCCCAGCATCTACTACAATATACATCCTATGTATAGTAATGGCCTCTAGGGCATACATATAACTAACAATCTCCCACTTGCACTAGGGCCATCTGTAGCAGTGGTTGCAGTATCTAATACTCAACCATCCCATATAAGTCTCTCTCTAGGAAAAACCCTTTGTGAGTGGATCCGCCGTGTTGTCCTCTGAGTCTACTCTCCTAACCTCGATCACCCTGGAGATCAACTATCTCCATGATCACGTGATGCTGCTTCAGAATATGTTTGGGTCACTGATGGGACCGGGGTTCCTGGGCCAAAGCCACACTTCCATTGTCACACAATGGTAGGAACCTAGTTCATCTCATGAACCAATATACACCCAAATTGCCTCTTTGGTAGTATCTTTGATAGCGATGTCACTAGCTTTTATCGTCTAGTTTGCCACGGTATCTAGCTTGGAACTCTTTCAACATACCGTCCCTTCACTGAGGGTAAAGACAATGCCTGCGACTAACATTCAGTCATACTTATTACCCTGGAACCTTTTCCAGTGATTCTCCCCAGGTTCAACTGATACCATCTCACTACAACTAGTGAGAATTCTAACATCCATTTAGATCTATCTTATAGATCCAAAACCTAGGATTTAGGAGTTATCACCTTTATCCTATATGGAGAATCCTTGTGATAAGAGGAGATTGACCGTGTGTAGTATAGGAAACTGTTTTCCTATCAAGAGTATGTTGTCCACGTATAATACGAGGATAACCACCTTACTCTCCACTATCTTTTTGTATATACAAGGTTCATCTACCATTTTGATGAAGTCAAACACTTTGACTACTACATAAAAACAGACGTTCCCACTCCGCGATGCCTGCTTTATCCTATAACACAACTTGCACATGTTTCCGCTGCTCCCACTGTTTACGAAGCCCTCTGGCTGTATACTTATAGACGTTCTCTTCTAAATCATTTTTAGAAAAGCAGTCATGGCACCCAACCACCAGATATCGTAGTCATAGTATGTAGCAATGGCAAGTAGGATCTGGATGGACTTAAGCATAGCCACTGGAAAAGGTTTCATCATTATCCAAGCCTGGTCGATGATGAAAACCTTTAACATGTCTAGCTTTGAAAGTCTCAACTTTTCCATCTACACCAAGTAATCTTCTCAAGATATACTTGCTCCTGATGGGGATTCAACCCTTTAGATATAGCAACCAAAGTCCATACTTTGTTGGTGTATATGGATTCCATCTCAGATCGCTAAGCATCCAGCCATTCTTACAGAGTCCCTACTCTCGATGGCCTGCTTGAAACTAGTTGGGTCATCATCTCATGATGCAATCCTCGCTCCCACTGTCATCGAGAAACCGAAGTATCTCTCAGGCAGGTGAGGAACCCTGCTAGATCGGCGGAGAGGCTGAGGTTCGTCGGGGACTATAGAATCCTTTGGTCCTGTCAAATCAGCTGCAGTTTTGTATAGCTGGAACCTTTCCAGTTCTACAGAACTGACCTTGCCTCAATCTTGTCCGGATTTTGCTTTTGACATAGGCCGGACAATCCCAAATCTTAACTTACTTAAGAGATAGGTTCTTTCCATACCATATCTTATATGGAGTAGTAGGCACTGATTTGATTTGAACCTAATTCAATAGGTATGCAGCTTCTCAAGTACATAACCCCCTAAAAGAAACAGGTAACTCAGTAATACTCATCATAGAGCACACCATATCTAATATGGTGCGATTGCTCTGCCCCCGATACACCATTGTGCTGTGGTGTATTCAGAGGAGCAATACTGAGAGAGAATCTCTTTCTCATTTAGAATAGTCCAAGAATTCCATGCACAAGTATTCTCTTCCCAGATCTCATCATAGAACATAATACTTATACCTTTATTTGGTTCTCTACTTCTATCTTATATTCTGTGAATATCTCAAAAGCTTCGGACTTGTGTTTCAATAGGAACATATGTTTGAATCTTGAGAGATCATCAGAGAATATAATGAAGTACAAAGAACCGATTCTGGCATGTGCAGACAGGGGACCTTACATACATCATCATGTATCAGCCCCAAGAGTTTACTAACTCTTTCTCTGTTTCCAATAAACAGAGCTGTGGTCATCTTATCTTTGTGACATGGCTGGCAAGTTTCACAAGATGTAAATTCAAACTGATTTAAATATGCATCTAAAATGTAACTTAAGCTAGTCGGGTCGCATTGATATGACCTAGTCTACAATGCCTCAAGAAGGATTCGTTCATTTCTGAACTTTTCCTCTTGTGTGTGTTCTGTATACTAGGAACTGTAGTTTGATTTAGAACGTCAATGCTTTTAGATAACGTGCCTGAACCGATCAACTTTTGAAATAGGAGATGTTCAAAACATTATCCAACAATACAAAATTATATCCTTTCTTTAATAAATAAAGAGACTGATATGATTTTGTATATCAGGTTCGGTATCTAATAGCATTTGTTCAAAATCAATGTATTGGTAATACGGGGTGACAGTGACCAACAGACTTGGCTGCAACACTTGCACCGTTTGCTGTCTCATGAAACTTATCACCCGTTCTCAGTTCTCTATCTTTATGTGGCCCATGTAGCAAATTGCATATGCGGGATCCTGATCCGGTATCAAATACCCAGGACGTAGAGTATACTGAGAAACAGTTCTTTATAATGAACACACCCGAAGGAGATGCATCACATGCACTTTCTTCGTTTAGGCAGCATGGGAATCCTGGTATTCCCTTATTTCCTGCTCGGTCTTATAACAATTATAAGTTGGAGCAGGACCAACCTTCCCCAGCTCAGTATAACAAGTGAGTTCGGTCAATATATCCATATTATTATCTTGATTAAAGCGTGATATGGTCGCTACCTGGTGAGAGAGAGAAGAAAACACTCAGTGTGCGCTCTTACAAGATTAGATTGGTTATTTATTTTATCTAATCAGGATGGCTCCCACAGTTTTTATCAAATCTTCCTTCAAACCTTAAAAGGAAAGACTAGCCGGGATTAATTACACTCTACAAGTTCGCTAATCTTTCAGTCAGGCCAGTGTCAGTACTTTGAGGGAGGTTCCCGATGCTTTCGCACGGACCTAATTAGAATAAATCTCGTTTTCCCACGGGCGTAACCCCGTTGACACCTTTCTAGACACCCACCTGATCGGCTAATTGTAAAGTGCAAAACTCTCCCAGGAGTAACAATTACTCGCAGTGGGTATCGGGATCCAACTATCATATAGAAGGTATGCAATCACATTGCAAATTTCAACACTTGAAACTCCCGATAAAGGTTTTTACCCCTAGCACCTATGACCTTAACTATGGTCAAAAAATCATAAGCACTAATCAAGTTCAACCCATCATTTCGTGATTATTTAGACCCACCCACATGACCCTTAACTAAGGTCAACAAAGTCACGCGACTGTCCTAACTAATCGCATCATATGCAGTGTAGGAAGACATCACTTAGCTACCGTACACTGTGCCTCAACTAAGGTCAACAAACACAGCACGAATACTAAGTACTCTACTTCCTAAAATGACGGAGGGTTGCGGATGGTTTTTAAGAAAACCTTTAACGCTTTGAACTTGATCTCGTTGCAGAATCAAATGGTTTTTAAATGGAGTGTTTTTGAGGCTTTTCTAGTTTTGCTAAAGGGGTCACTCCTGGTGAAGGGATCGTCGGCCCTTTCCTCATCGAATAAGGTGCAGGATATATCATATATACCGCTGTGCAAAGCAAAAACTATAGAAGCAATCAAAAGACAAACCGAGGGTTGTAGCATCTGCCAGTTATTGCTAAAGGGGTCACTCCCGGTGAAGGGATCTCGGCCCTTTCCTTATCGAATAAGGTGCAGGATGTTCTACAAGGAACACCGCGATGCAAAGCAAGAACTGTAGCTACCTATTTTATTTTTTGAAATTCGATTCCACAACATCTTTTAGGTTTATTTTCTTTCATTAATCTCATTAATGAATGTCCCATCATATAAGTCCACCTAAACATCACAGATAAATATAACGTACGCTTATGCCATCCGCATTCACCTCGATGTCCCGTCTGCACCGTTAGGTTGGGTAACTAATGCCAAAGCGACGCAGGGCTAGAGCGGATGTAAAACATAAGCAACGTCTATATAATATATCATATATACTATATGCAATATCTAACTGAACAAATCACATGATCACATCACAGATAACGCAGAAGAAAATATCATATGAAATCTTGGATATACTAGGACGTCCGTGTTTTATTTTGAGCCTGTATAAAACATGGATTCCACGATCGTCATGAATAGCCAATCCCACACCCCTAGACCCCTACGAGAGCGGCAAGCAACCCTACCAATTCTAGGGTTGGGAGACCCGGACTCGACTCCTCGAGATGGTCTCCCAGTGGACCCTAAAACCCGGTTACTTGTGCTCCCCTCTTTAGGTCTATCCTAATGCGGAAAAGTAAATAATATACATCAACGGTGACATCTTCCGCAACCTGGAAGTGCCCCAATAAAAGAATATTACATACAAGTTCTTACATGAATGAAAATGAATAACACTCATCTCACATAAAAAAAACCCGGCTATTCATACACGACGATCCAATATAACATATCCAGCAACACATAACATCACATGTCATCAACGTAAGTAAGTATGCATACACCGATTGTCGTCGACGTATAGCAACGAAAACCGATGATACAACTACATACTACACTTACGGTCACAGAAAAGAAAGTGTAAAACTACAACAGTTGGAATCCGCAAACTCCTTAGACATCGCATGTCTAACAGTTACAAATCCCGCATTTTAGTCTCATTATCGAAAACACTTTTCAATATCAAGTCGGGAAATTCATCAAGATTCCCGACATCCAGATCGAATGCTCGTCGCAAACTTCAGTAGACGGCCGCACCCCCGACGCCGTCGACGAAGTGCACTAAGGCGGAACACCGCTGCCGCAGCACCCGAATGGATGCTTTCGGCGACGGGGTTCTCCTATAGTCACTTGGTCGGGGCTATGGGGTGTGGCTGTCTATTAAGTTTACCCGGCGAGTATCCGCGTACGTTACGTCATTGCGACGGACTTTTGATCACATCAAAATTCCGTGGCAACCGATCAAGTGAGACTAAACTGCTATGTTTATAACATCCAAATCAGTTATCTCATAACTACTTGTGGATTCCAAATATTGTATCACATTCCAGATAAGTAGAAAATGTTAAACTTTCCGATCGAACAATCAAACACCCAAGTTTTCCCGAAACAGCTCAACACATGAAATAAGTTTACAAACATTCACTTCATGCCACAGTACTAACGGTCCAGCCGTAGAAGGGTCAAGCCAACGCCTCACATGTGGCACGCCGTATTGCCCCAAACCCTAAGGTTCAAAGGGCAGTTCAAGATGGTCACATAATCGAGTTAAGGTTTGTTATCTTCTAGAGGGTCCATCGCTTTACTTGCACTACTTAGAACGTCCTTAAACCACGGAAAAATCCAACAATTGGAAATTTCCCGGCTAGGGAAAAAGTGGGTATTTATATCCGGTCGAACTTTTTAACATATTCTAAATTATCCGGAAAAACACATAGACAAAGTTAGACAATTCGATCGAATCATCGAGTCCCCAAAACAACCCAAAAAACTCAACTGTTGAGTAGATATTAAGAATTCCCAGAGAACAAAGGAAACAGATACGGGCATTACTGTGTGTAAAAGAAACCATAACCTTTACATACGGCCGCGGAACCTCCGCCAAAAGCAGGGTTAGGCCACGGTTCCGCGGCGCTACAGTAGAGTTAGGGCTTCGTTTTCTACAGTTTTCCTAATAATTTCCTGCTCTATTTTCTGAGCATTTTTAATTCACAAAAATCCACAGTTTGAAAAATTGTACAGAGAGGGGTGAAATCGGGGGATATCGGGTTCGATCGGACTTCTAGCTTCGTCTACACTTCGCCTAAAGCTCTAGCTAGGCTCTGATACCACTGTAGGGTTCCTAGGCACACCCATGAGGTTTTACAACTGATCAACCATGTCCAATTCAAATTTTATGTGCCGAGAAACCCTAATATAGATTGTTAACTAGAGGATAGGCGAAACAAAATGCAAGTAAACAACTTTACTAACAAGTGAAAGGGATTACAACCTTTGTAGATTCGGTCCTCCACTTCTTTAGCTCCGTGATGACGTCCCAGCACTGCGACCATCGGGATCCTGGACTCTAGCGTTGGTTTCATCGGAGAAATGATCGGGCTAGGTCGTTGACTTCGATGCTGAAGATGATCTACGTCGAGGCGACTCAAACCCAAGCTCCATCTTCACTAGGTCATGAAACTTGTGAAGATAACACCCTATACAACATGGCAAGTGGTAGAGGATGAAGAAATAGGAAGTGGGTTCACTTCGGATTTGGATTTCTCACTTGATTTCATCACTTGAAATTTTCTAGTAAGCTTTCTTCACCTCATGAAGAAGATGAAGAAGAAGAAGGAAAAAGAATTATCTTGAAATTAATAAATCAAGTGAATCTTATCATAATGCAACCATGGGTGAAGTAAACACAAGTAGAGAATAAACTAGGGTTTAGGTGTAATGGTTAGGTTAAGGAAAAAACAAAATGGTTGAAGCTTCATGAAACTTCAAGAATAAAACAAAGAAAGCCACCTCCATTTTATTTTTGCCAAAAATAAATAAAGAAAATAAATAAAACAAATAAAACGTAACCATTAACCTAAACATGGTTTAAAGCATACACACACCTAAGTTTGCATGTATCATCAAACTAGTGCACAAACATATATCATATATACAATCAAGTGAGAAAATCCATCTTAGGTGAACAATACTAGTTAATGTAAAGTAATATATCAAATATATAATTATACATTAAATCATTAAATCAACACTTGATTTAATGATCCGGTCATACTTCATATAACCGA
Source organism: Agapanthus africanus (assembly GCA_030015575.1). Lineage (NCBI taxonomy): Eukaryota > Viridiplantae > Streptophyta > Magnoliopsida > Asparagales > Amaryllidaceae > Agapanthus > Agapanthus africanus. The sequence continues at coordinate 655,974,777 of JASDDO010000024.1, forward strand.
CTAATATCAAGTGTATCAATATATCGAATCAACATTTGATTCGGTAACCCGGTTATATCTTATATAACCGTCCGATGATACAAATCGCGAGAATAGAATTCAGTATCACATACTGGTATTATTCTCGGTCCCGCACATATATCATACGCACTCCTATTTCGTTTCGCTTGAGCCAGGAAACCTCTGTGTAGGACTCTAAAGACTCGTCAATACGCCGGCAGTAGGTGATGATCATATCAAACACCCACAAGCCGCAACCGGTCTGCTTAACGTAACGTCCACCCGGGTATTGAGCGATCAGAAGATCAACGAGCAAGCCCGCTCACACTCCTTTGAATCCAACCAGTAACACTTACCGTACAGTCCGGTCTGTTCGTCTGATATGTCGCATATCTCGCCTAGGGGTGGTAAACGTCAGACCCCAGTAGCTTTATAAGTCATGCCGATGTAAGGTCCATAACAAGCGTGAAACTACTGATTACTCTTACCAGTAAATCACTGCAACCCTGGCTAGGGATTTCCAGTTATGGCCAGTCGAGCATAGCGCAACATCAACCCTAATACCAGGAGAGACGAATCCCCTCCTATCGCTCATTGCCTCCAGATGAATCGGGACTGTACCCAAAAACTGTTAGTTATATGTATGCCCTAGAGGCCATTACTGTACATAGGATGTATATTGTAGTGGATGCTGGGACATATATAGAGAGGACTTTCTTGCTCGACATGATACTATGCTATCTGGTTGCACTTTACCTTAACGTGTACACTGATTGACTCTTTGTTACATGTTGGTAAAGCCCTTAGGATGTGTACTTGACTACGTAGACTATGATGCAGATCATACTAGTGGGGACATGGTAATTCATAAGTACATCCTTCAAGGTCCCTAGTCGTGGGTGTATCGAGACGGGGCATCGATATACCAGAGTAGACTAGCGTATACCTTCTCGACCCATACAGATGGGCGATGGATGATCCCATATCCATTGGTGTTTGACATCAGAGATGATATACGGGTGCTCAGTAGAGACTGGGTACACTGGACGGACTCGCCGAGAACTCCCAGATGGTATTATACCTCACGTCAGATGGCAGTTCTCTTGTGACACTGGTACAGGTTAGTCTGTAGACCCGAGATCGTCATAGAGTCTTGTGTGATTCCCACTGTGCTTTGATTTCCACCTTACCACGTCCAAGAGGGCGTGCAAAACGGTGGTTTTTGGGTACAGTCCAGAATCACATGGAGGCAATGAGCGATAGGAGGGGATTCGTCTCTCCCGGTATAGGGAGTTGATGTTGCGCTGTGTTCGATTGGCTATAACCGGAAATCCCTGGCCAGGGTTGCTGAGATTTACTGGTAAGTGTTACCAGTAGTTTCTCGAAATGTTATAGACCTCATATCGACACGACTTATCCAGCTACTGGGGTCTGACGTTTACCACCCCTAGGCGAGATATGCGACATATCAGACGAACAGACCGGACTGTACGGTAAGTGTTGCTGGTTGGATTCACAGGAGTGTGAGCGGGCTTGCTCGTTGATCTTCTAATCGCTCAATACCCGGGTGGCCGTTACGTTTAGCAGACCGCTTGCGGCTTGTGGGTGTTTGATATGATCATCACCTGCTGTCGGCGTATTGACGAGTCTTTAGAGTCCTACACAGAGGCTTCCTGGCTCAAGCGAAACGAAATAGGAGCGCATATGAGATATGTGCGGGACCGAGAATAATACTAGTATGTGATACTATATTCTATTCTCGCGATATGTATCATTGGACGGTTATATGAGATATAGCCGGGTTACCAAATCAAGTGTTGATTCGATACATTGATACACTTGATATTAGTCGGTTATATGCGATATGACCGGATCATTAAATCAAGTGTTGATTTAATGATTTGATGTATAATTATATATTTGATATATTACTTTACATTAACTAGTATTTATTCACTTAAGATGGATTTTCTCACTTGATGTGCACAAGTAGTATATGTGATATATTTTTGTGCACTAGATTGTATCATATTTGATGATACACGCAAACTTGGGTGTGTGTGTGCTTTGAATCATGTTTAGGTAAATGGTTAGGGTTTTAATTTATTTATTCATTTATTTATTTATTCATTTTAGCAATAAATAAAATGGGGGCTAACTTTGGATTTTCTTTGAAGCTTCATGAAGGTTTGAAAAGTTCAATCATTTTGTTTCTTTTGCTTAACCTAACCATTTGTCTAAACCCTAGTTTATTCTATACATGAGTTTATCTCACCCATGGTTGCAATATGATAAGAATCACTTGATTTTCTTTTTTGAAATAATTCATTTTTCATTTCTTTCTTCTTCTTCTTCTTGATGAAGAAAGAACACCATTGCTAGATTTTTCCAAGTGATGATTCCAAGTGAGAAATCCAAATCCAAAGTGAACCCACTTCCTATTTCTTCATCCTCTACCACTTTCCATGTTGTATAGGGTGTTTTCTTCACAAGTTTCTTGACCAAGTGAAGATGGAGCTTGAATTAGAGTTGCCTCGACGTAGATCATCTTCGGCATCGAAGTCAACGACCTAGCCCGCTCATTTCGCCGACGAAACCATCGCTAGAGTCCGGGATGCCGGTGATTGCAGCGAAGGGATGTCATCATGGAGCTAAAGAAGTGGTGGACCGGATCTACAAAGGTTAAATTTCCATTCACTTAGCAATAAAGTTGTTTACTTACATGTTTCGCCTTTGCCTCTAGTTATCGATCTATCATTAGGGTTGTTAGGCACATGGAAAATTTGATTTTGCCATGGTTGATCAGTTATGGAACCTCTTGAGTATGCCTAGGAACCCTTCAGTGGTATCAGAGCCTAGCTAGAGTCTTAGGCGAAGTGTAGACGATGTTTTAGGTCCGATCGAAACACGAAACCCTAATCCGACCCCTTCTCTGTACATTTTTCAAAACTGTGCATTTTTCCTAATTAAAAATATGCAGAAAAATAAGCAGGGTTTTATAAGAATTACTGTACAAAACGAGGTCCTAATTCCATCAAACCGCCGCGGAACCGCGGCCGTACCCCACGTGGCGCGGCGGTTCCGCGGCCATACTGTTGTTTCTTTGACCACACTTTGCACAGTAATGTTTATATATGACTCCTATGTTTTCTGGGTAATTTTAATCTTTACTCAAGAGTTGAGTTTTCTGGGTTGTATTGGGGACTCGGTGTTTCGATCGGGAAGTCTAATTTCGTCTATGTGTTTTTCCGGGTAATTTTAGAATATGTTAAAAAGTTCGACCGGATATAAATACCCAATTTTTCCCCTGCCGGGAAATTTCCAATTGTTGGATTTTTCCTTAGTTTAATGACGTTCTAAGTAGTGCAAGTAACGCGATGGTCCCTCTAGAAGACAACAAACCATAACTCGATTATGTAACCGTCTTGAACTGCCCTTTGAACCTTAGGGTTTGGGGCAGTACGGCGTGCCACATGTGAGGCATTGGCTTGACCCTTCTACGGCTGGACCGTTGGTACTGAGGCAGGAAGTGAATGTTATTAAACTTATTTCATGTGTTGAGCTGTTTCGGGAAAACTTGGGTGTTCGACTGTTCGATCGGAAAGTTTAACATTTTCTGTTTACCTGGAATGTGATACAATATTTGGAATTCACAAGCAGTTATGTGATACTAATATGAATGTTATAAACATAGCACTTTAGTCTCAAATGATCGGTTGCCACGGAATTTTGATGCGATCAAAAGTCCGTCGCAATCACGTAGCGTACGCGAATATTCGCCGATAAACTTAATAGACAGCTACACCCCATAGCCCCGACCAAGTGACTGTAGGAGAACCCCGTCGCCGAAAGCATCCGTTCGGGTGCTCGAGGTAGCGGTGTTCAGCCTTGGTGCACTTCGTCGACGGTATCGGGGGTGCGGCCGCCTACTAAAGTTTCCGACGAGCATTCGATCAGAATGTCGAGAATCCTGTTGAATTGCCCGACTTGATATTGAAAAGAGTTTTCGATAATGAGACTAAAATGCGGGGTTTATAATTGTTAGGCATGCGATGTCTAAGTAATTCATTTGATTAGGCATGCGATGTCTAAGGAGGTTGCGGATTCCAACTATTGTAGTTTTACACTTTCTTTTCTGCGACCGTAAGTGTAATATGTGATATCGCCAGTCTCGTTGCTATATGTCAACGACAATTGGGATGCGCATGTTTACTTACGTTGATGACATGTGATATTATGTGTTGCTGGATATGTTATATTGGATCGTCGTGTTTGAATAGCTGGGGGGTTTTATGTGAGATGGGTGTTCTTTATTTTCATTCATGTAAAAGACTTGTATGTAATATTCTTTTATTGGGGCACTTCCAGGTTGCGGAAGATGTCACCTTTTGTATATTATTTCCTTTTCTGCACTAGGATAGATCCAAGGAGGAGGGCACAAGTAACCGGGTTCTAGAGTCCAGTGGGAGACCAACTTGAGGAGTCGAGTCCGGGTCTCTTAACTCTAGAATTGGTAGGGTTGCTTGCCGCTCTCTTAGGGGTCTAGGGGTGTAGCTTTGGCTATTCATCGCGACCGTGGAATCCGTGTTTTATACTGGCTCGTATTGAAAACACGGACGTCCTAGTATATCCAATGTTTCATATGTTTCTTCTGCTGCGATATCTGTGATGTGATCATTTGATATGTTGTGATAGATACTGTATATAGTATATATGATATATTATATAGACGTTACTTATGTTTTTCACCCGCGCTAGCCCTGCCCCGCTCTGTCGTTAGTTACCTAACCTAACGATGCACGAGGGGACATCGAGGCGAATGCGGATGGCATAAGTGTACATCGTATTTATCAGTGATGTTTAGGTGCTTAAATGATGGGACTTCATTAATGAGATTAGTGAAATAAAAGAAACTTAAGATGTTGTGGAATCGAATTTTCAAAAACAGGTAGCTACATTTCTTGCTTTGCATCGCGGTGTTCCTTATAGAACATCTTGCACCTTATTCGATAAGGAAAGGACCGAGATCCCTTCACCGGGAGTGACTCCTTTAGTAATAACAGGCAGATGCTACACCCCTCGGTTTGTCTTTTGATTGCTTCTATAGTTTTTTCTTTGCACAGCGGTATATATGATATATCCTGCACCTTATTCGATGAGGAAAGGGCCGACGATCCCTTCACCGGGAGTGACCCCTTTAGCAAAACTAGAAAAGCCTCAAAAGCACTCCATTTTAAAATCATTCGATCGTACAACAATATCAAGTTCATTACGCAATAGGTTTTCAGAAAAACCTATCGTAGACCTCCGTCATTTCAGATAAGTACTATTTAGTATTCGTGCTGCGGAAGTTTGGCATGCGTCAAGGCGTAGTGTACGGTAGCTAACTAGTGCTTATCTTCTAGCATACGATGCGATTGGATTAGGGTATTCGTACGACGTTGTTTGGCATGCGTCAAGGGTCGTGCAGGTGGGTTTAATTCAATTAAGAAATGTACGGGTTGAACTTGACTAGCGGACTATGGGTTGTTTGGCATGCGTCAAGGTCATAGCACACTAGGGGCAAAATTATCGGGAATTTCAAGTGTTGAAATTTGCAATGAGATTCCATACCTTCTATGAGATAGTTGGATCCTGATACCCGCTGCGAGTAAGAGTTACTCCCGGGAGAGATTTACACATTACAATTAGCCGATCAAGTAGGTGTCTAGAAAGGTGTCAACGGGGTTACGCCTCTGGGAAAATGAGGTTTACATTAATTAGGTTCGTGCGAAAGCACGGGGGACCTCCCTCAAAGTACCGACACTGGCCTGGCTGAAAGATTGGCGAAGTTGTAAGGTGTAATTAATCCCGGCTAGTCTTTCCTTTTAGGGTTTGAAGGAAGATTTGATAAAAATCGTGGGAGCCATCCTGATTAGATAAAATAATAACCAATCTGATCTTGCAAGAGCGCACGCAGAGTGTTTTCTTCTCTCTCTCTCCTGGTAGCGACCATGTCACGCCTTAATCAAGATAATAATACGGATTTATTGGCCGAACCCGCTTGCTATACTGAGCTGGGGAACGTTGGTCCTGCTCCAACTTATAATTGTTATAAGACAGAGCAGGACATAGACGAATACCAGAATTCCTATGCCCCAAACGAAGAAAGTGCATATGATGCATCTCCTTCGGGTGTGTTCATTACAAAGAACTATTTCTCTGTATCCTCTACGTCCTGGGTATTTGATACAGGATCAGGATCCCAGATATGTAATCTGTTACATAGGGCTACAGAAAGGTAGAGAACTGAGAACGGGTTATAAGTTTCATGAGACAGAAAACGGTGCAAGCGTTGCAGCCAAGTCTGTTGGTCACTGTTACACTGTATTACCAATACATTGATTCTGAACGAATGTTATTAGATACCGAACCTGATATACAAAATCATATCAGTCTCTTTATTGGTAAAGAAATGATAAAATTTTGTATTGTTGGATAATGTTTTGAACATTTCTTATATCAAAAGTTGATCGGTTCAGGCACGTTATCTAAAAGCATTGATGTTCTAAATAAAACTACAGTTCTCAGTATACAGAACACACACAAGAGGAAGAGTTCAGAAATGAACGATTCTTTTTTGAGGTATTGTAGACTAGGTCATATCAATGTGACCCGACTAACTTAAGTTACATTGTAGATGCATATTTAAATCAGTTTGAATTTACATCTTGTGAAACTTGCCAGTCATGTCACAGAGATAAGATGACCATAGCTCTGTTTACTGGAAACAGAGAAAGAGTTAGTGATCTCTTGGGATGATACATGTTGATCCCCTGTCTACATATGCCAAGACTGGTTCGTTGTATTTCATTACATTCTCTGATAATCTCTCAAGATTCAGACATATGTTCCTGTTGAAACACAAGTCCGAACCTTTTGAGATATTCACAGAATATAAGTTAGAAGTAGAGAACCAAAACGGGTATAAGTATTATGTCCTATGATAAGATCAGGGAGGAGAATACTTAAGCACGGAAATCCTGGACTATTCTAAAGGAGAATGAGATTCTCTCTCAGCATTACTCCTCCATATACACCATAGCACGATGGTATATCGGGGCTGAGCAATAGCACCCTATGTGATATGGTGTGCTCTATGATGACCACTGCTGAGTTTCCTATTTCCTTTTAGGAATTATGCGCTTGAGAAGCTGCATACCTATTGAATAGGGTTCAAATCAAAACTGTTGCCTACCGCTTCATATGTGATATAGAAAGGGAAGAGCCCATATCTTAAGTTTGTTAAGATTTGGGGTTGTCCGGCCTATGTCTAAAAGGCAAAATCCGGACAAGCTCGAGGCAAGGTCTGTTATGTAGAACTGGAAATGTTCCAGCTATAACAAACTGCAGCTGATGATTTGGTAGAACCAAAGGATTCAATTGTTTCCAATGAACCTCGGCCTCTCCGCCGATCTAGTAGGGTTCCTCACCCACATGAGAGATACTTATGTTTCTCTATGACAGTGGGAGCGAGGAATGCATCATGAGATGATGACCCAACTAGTTTCGAGCTGGCCATCAGGAGTGGGACTCTGTAAGAATAACTGGATGCTTAGCGATCTGAGATAGAATCCTTATACACCAACAAAGTATGGACTTTGGTTGCTTTATCTGAAGGGTTAAATCCCCATCAGGAGCAAGTATATCTTGAGAAGATTACTTGGTATACAAGGAAAAATTGTGACTTTCAAAGCTAGACTTGTTAAAAGTTTACATCATTGACCAGGTATGGATTATGATGAAACCTTTTCTAAGTAGTTATGCTTAAGTCCATCCAGATCCTACTTGCCGCGGCTACATACCATAACTACGATATCTGGCGGTTGGGTGCCATGACTGCTTTTCTAAGTGATGTTTTAGAAGAGTGCATCTATAAGTACACAGCCAGAGGGCCTCGTAGATAGTGGGAGCAGCGGAAACGCGAGCAAGATGTTTTATATGATAAAGCAGGCATCGTAGAGTTGGAACGTCTGTTTTGATGTTTTAGTCAAAGAGTTTGACATCATCAAAATGGTAGATGAACCTTGTATAAACAAAAGGGTAGTAGAGAGTATGGTGGTGATCCTCGTAGAGTACGTGGATGACATACTCTTGATAAGAAAGGAGTTTCCTATGCTACACTCAGTCAATCTCCGCTTATCACAAGGATTCTCCATAAAGGATCAAATTGATACCTCCTAAATTCTGAGTTTTGATCTATGAGATAGATATAACTGGATGTTAGGATTCTCACTAGTATTAGTGAGATGGTATCAATCAATCCTGGGGAGAATCACTGGAAAGGTTCCAGGGTGATAAGGACGACTGAATGTCAGTCACAGGCATTATCTTTACCCTCAGTGGAGGGACGGTATGTTGGAAGAGTTCCAAGTAGATACCGTGGCAAACTAGACGATAAAGGCTGGTGACATCGCTACTTAAGATGCTACCAAAGAGGCTGTCTGGATGTATATTTGTTTATGAGATGAACTTTGATCCTCCCATTGTATGACAATGGAGTTTTGGCTATATGCCAAGGAACGTCCGTCCCATCACTGATCCAGACATATTCTAAGGCAGTATCACCTGATCATGGAGATGGTTGATCTCTAAGGAGATCGAGGTTAGGAGAGTAGACTCAGAGGACAACACGGCGGATCCACTCACAAAGGACTTTTCCCAGAGAGAGACTTTTATGGGATGGTTGGGTATGAGATACTGCAACCACAGCTACAGATGGCCCTAGTGCAAGTGGGAGATTGTTAGTTATATGTATGCCCTAGAGGCCATTACTGTACATAGGATGTATATTGTAGTGGATGCTGGGACATACATAGGGAGGAATTTCTTGCTCGACGTGATAGTATGCTATCTGGTTGCTCTTTACCTTAACGTGTACACTGATTGTCTCTCTGTTACATGTTGGTAAAGCCCTTAGGATGTGTACTTGACTACCTGGATTATGAAGCAGATCATACTAGTGGGGACATGGTAATTAATAAGTACATCCTTCAAGGTCCCTAGTCGTGGGTATATCGATACGGGGAATCGATATACCAGAGTAGACTAGCGTATACCTTCTCGACCCATACAGATGGGCGATGGATGATCATATATCCATTAGTGTTTGACATCAGAGATGATATACGGGTGCTCAGTAGAGACTGGGTACACTGGACGGACTCGCCGAGAACTCCCAGATGGTATTATACCTTACGTCAGATGGCAGTTCTCTTGTGACACTGGTACAGGTTAGTCATTAGACCCGAGATCGTCATAGAGTCTTGTGTGATTCCTACCGTGCTTTGATTTTCACCTTACTACATCCAAGAGGGCATGCAAAATGGTGGTTTTTGAGTAGAGTCCTGAATCACATGGAGGCAATGTTGGAGATAGTGCCCTCATAGTAAATTATTGGATCACAGGCACGTGATTGCAATGATTGAGGGAGGACCTATCCCGGTAGGACAGTCTTACTCAAGATGATAGTATGCTATCTGGTTTACCTTTATCATCGTGTACTGCTTTAGGTGACCTGACAGGTCGCTATTACACATTGATAGAGCCCCTAGGATTCTTGCTTGACTGCCAGCAGTATGAGGGCGATCATATACGTGAGAGCTGGTAGTCTATAAGCACATCCTTAAAAGGTCCATAGTCGTAGGAGTTTCGAGACAGGGCATCGATACTCCAGAGTAGACTAGTGTATACATTCGAGACCCCGACGAGGGACGGTGGCTGGTCTCACAAGCCACTGGTGTCAGTTGGTTCACCTAAGATGTATACAGGTGCTTATTGGGTTATGAGCACACCGGACAGGACTCGCCAGGAACATACTAGTTGGTCTTATACCTGACGTCAGATAGCAGTTCCCTGGTGACATGTGTACAGGTTAGTTCATCGACCTGGGGATCGTCATTTGTCTCATGTGAGTTCCCACTGTACTTTGATTACTACCCTACCACGCTCAAAGGAGACGTGCAAACAGGTTTTAGTTGGGTACAGTCCCGAGCCACATGGAGGCAGTTAGCGGATCTTCGGGGGTTCATCTCTCCCAGTATTGGGGGTGAGGTCGCGCTGTGTCTAGGAGAGCCAGAACATGAAAAGTCCTTGGCCAAGGCAGGAGATTTACTGGTAGGTATTCCAGTAGTATCTCAGGGTGTTCTGGGCTGATCTCTGACACGACTTGTACCGCTTTTGGGGGTCTGATTTTTACCAACCCCCTAGGCCCGCTATGCGATGCTCATAGACGAATGGAACGGACTGTACGGATATTGTCACTGACAGGCTCAGTAGGGTGTCAGGATGAGTTCGCTCATCGACGTCCCTTTTGGTCAATAGCTGGTAGCCCGTCACGTATGGCTAATACCTCTGACGTGCTGGTGGTTAAATCCACAGCCATAGTATTGACGAGTCTTTAGAGTCCCCCATAGACAGTTGCTCAAGTTTTCGGGCGAAACGCTGTAGAGGCCGTATGGAGATATGGCAGGGTTCGATCAGATACGTGCGGTATTGTACGAATCAGAATCCGACGGATAATACTAGCCGGCTTTGGTTTAAGCCGGATCCTAGTATAGTACAGTGTAGATTTTGTCGCATTGCATTTGTATTTCGGTTGGAATACAAATGCGGGTGTGTATACACAGTAGCGGGGTTTTCCTGTAATTTATTACGGTACCAGTTTTCTGGAGTTGCCAGTTTGCTTTCCGTTTCGGCCATATTTCTTTGTATCTTTCATTGGACGAAAATTAGATGGGGGCTGTCCAAAAATTTAGTGTGGGGATTTTTGTTCTTTTCATGTTAGAAAAATCCCCAAGTTCATCTAAAAAAAGTTCACATTTTATTTCCTCCACCAAAGCCCCCTCCATGAACCCCATGAGACACATAGTTCTCTACACGATTCTACAGCAAATCTTGGGCACGTCGACTTGCCAGCTTCGTGCCCGAGTTGACTCGGTATAGAGGTAGGAGCCCGTAAAAGAAGCCGGCGACGTGGTGCCCGTCCGGCGATGAGGTGGAGACCGGAGATTCCGCGGGAGATCGGGACGACGACGAGAAGACCGGAGGACACGGATCACTCTGTATATCTCTCTTCCCATCTTGTAGTTAGCTGGGACTAGTTTAATGGCACGATCCGGGTTTATAGTGCGCGGTGGTGCCGGTTTGAAAAGTTAAAGTAAATCACCGCTTCCGCATTCCGGCGTCGGATTGACGGCCGGGGCACCGCCGTGCACTTACAGTGGTATCAGAGCCTCGCCATTAACATAGTCTAGCTTTGTCTAATGTGTTTTACATTTCCGATCGAACAATTTTCCGAAAACCTGATATCATGCACATCAGTTTTCTGTCGATTTATTTTTGGCTCCCAAAATTTTTCAGTATGTTGCAGAATGATGTGCGGGGAATTTTAAGAGTTCTGGGAAAATTTGGTGTCGTGAACAGTCTAAACCACCGCGGAACCGCGGCCAAACCCATGCTTGGGCCGCGGTTCAGCCGCGACTTACACTGTTCAGTGCACCAAAATTTTTCAGAAAGCTCCCGACTTGAAAATAGGGCTTTTGGAACATTCTTTTTGGGACCATAATTTCTTTAAGTGCTACAGTAATGCTTGGGGGCCCACTTAGGAAAATTTGATCGATCGAATATTTTAAACACATTAGTTCACAGTTTTTACATTATATCTGCGACCGTGAATGTCACTTGATCGGTAAATCCTGTCTAACTTCTATAGCCCGATTAGACGGATTTGCGAATGTGACTTTCACGTTGATGTTCTGTGTATTACTGTGATGTTGCGGATCGGTCGTGGGGGATAGCCTGGTTGCAATGTAAGTACAGTTTTTGTTGTATTATGTACATTTGATATTGTGGGGTGAGCGTCCGACATGTGGACTGCCGTCACTGCCTGTTTGTATTATTATTTTGGGGCACGACCAGGTTGCGGTCGATGTACCCGTTGTATGTATATTTTACTTTCTGTACTAGGATTACCCTACGGAGGGGTGCACGGATAGCCGGGTTTTAGAGGGCAACAAGCCCGCATCTCATGGCATTGAGACGGAGGGGGCTTCACTCTAGAATTGGCGGGCTATTCGCCGCACTCGTAGAGGGTACAGGTTGACCCAGGAGGGGTGCCCAAGTTACCGGATTCTGTGAAGTGCCGGGTGGTCCATTCACGTTGGTGAAGGGGGCTGTCTCGCTTCAGGTTTTGGCGGGTAACTTGCCGCGCCCGTAGGGGTCTAAGATTTCATTGCACAGGCTATCCACACGACCAGGGGAACGTCGGGTTTCAGTAGTGGCTCTGTGAAACCCGGGGATCCTAGATATCTGTATTGTTCTGTGATGCTGTACATTTCTGTGATGTTGCATTTTTATTACGCCTTGAGCGAAAATTATATATTGATATATATTAGTAGATGTTGTATATGTTTGGCATCCGCGCTAGTCCAGTCCCCGCTCTGTCGTTAGTTAGATAACCTAACGGGTAATGACGGGACCCAGTGGCGAATGCGGATGGCATATACGTACATCAGTATATTTTCGTTCTTTATTGGTGTGATCAATTGATGGAACTGCGTTGATTTGGATCAATGCAAGTTAAAAACAAACCTAATCTGATGTTGTTGGAACACTTTTCAAAATGCTGTTATTTCAAGGATGTTCTCTTTTGTTTAGCATCGTAGTATTCAGTTGGAATATCCTTCTCCTCAGTCGACGTGGCAAGGGCCGAGATCCCTTCACCGGGAGTGACCCCTTGGACAAAAAGTTTGCGTCAGGGAAATAACTTCACTATAGTGGATTACTTTTGCTTTGCACCGTGGTATTCAGTTGGAATATCCCGCACCTCATTCTACGGGGAAAGAGCCGAGATCCCTTCACCGGGAGTGACCTCTTTAGCAAAGGTTTTCGTCACTATATTTTTTAAAAGCTATCTGTTCCTTCAACGATATCATGTTCATTACGTTAAATGTTTTCGCCAGAAACCATTCGTAGCCCTCCATCGTTTCATATGGGTGGTCAATAGTATTCAAGCTGTGTATGTTGGCCAAAGTCAAGGCACAGTGATTGGTAGCTATTGGGTATTCATACGCAGCATAGATAGATGCGTTGGTTTGGGACAGTCGTACTACTATTTTGGCCAAAGTCAAGGGTATGTACGGGTGGGCTCAAATAAACCTGGAGAATGACGGGTTTCTAAAGAAACTGAAACTTGCCAGATATGCGCATACCTTCTAGAGTGTGATGGCGTGAGCGGATTCCGTCACGTTATCATGCGGTGATAGTTGGATCCCGATTCCCATTGATGAGTTGGTTTACTCCTCGGGTGATCCCGACTAGTTCTTTCTTTCAGGTTTGGAGGAGAATTTGACGGAACAGTGGGAGGTTTCTAGATTAGATAAATTGGTAACCATTCTGATCTAGGTTAGAGTGCACGCTGAGTGTTTCTTTTCTCTCTCCCTTTGGCAGCGACCATTGACCCGACCCTAAGACTATGACTCAGAGACCAAAATTGACCGAACCTTCTTAAACACTGGCTTTTGGATTGTCAGAGTTGCAAACCTCATTGCCACTCCTACTTTTACCCTTTTCTCCAGGACACCCCGTATTACTACGAACGTCCACTTCTATTGGAAAAAACCATCGTATGGTTAGATACGAACTCGAAGGAATTTATTCGAGGATGGTTTCCGGTTCTGGAGAAAACGGATAGGACTATTTAGTTGTCTTTTCCTTTTACCTTCTCTCTCAGATTGCGAGTACTCCTTGGCTTAGGAGATAGTACACCTATTACGCAAATTTGATAGTCTTCTTCCAAACCTTGGGCTGGTGCCGACCTGTAGGGAATGAAGAAAACCAATTAGCATAACGATGGTGTATAGAAGGTATTAAGTTAAGACAAAGCAAGGGATTAGTAAGAGGGCAAAGTAAATTGCAACTGATATTCATGACCAAACCGGTATTTCATTACCACTCCCAAATCACCTTTGTATTTCTCCAGAACACTCCGTGTCACTACGAAGATCCACAGTTTATTGGATACTCCATCGTATGGTTATATACGAACTCGAAAGGAACTTGTTCCAGTTCGGGGATGGATTCTGGTTCAGGAGAAAGAGGAATAAGGTTTATTCGGTTGTCTTTTATCTTCACCTTCTCTCGTATTGCGAGTGCTCCTAGGATTAGGACAATACACCCATTATGCTTATTGGATAGTCTTCTTCCAAACCATAGGCTGGTGCCGAACGGTAGGGAAGGAAGAAAACCATTTGGCCTAAGGGGTGTGCAAAAGGTAATGACTAAAGACATGTAAAGGGATTTGGAGAGGCGGCAAAGAATTATACGGTTACAGTCGTGAATCTGGAAGAGGCATTACTAGGAATACCGGGATACCCCTTCGAAACATTTCAATGTTTCAGTTTCACCGTGTACTGTTAAAGGAAAACTGATTTCCCAATTAGTACTTACTCCAGGGTATGTATTTACCAGGTATGATTCTCACATCTGTATGGTTTTACAGATGATGAGTGGGAGTAAGTTATTGGGAATTGGGTGGTCATCCTCATTATATCGGGATTCGTTGTAATCGGTGATATTTGAGGAAGTCACCTTAGTTGTTTGCCGGACGGCAAATATTTGGTTTTGAATATCCGCTATTATGCACCAATTTCAAATCGATATATCTGTATGTCTATTTTCATAGAGTGAGATATACCTTTTTGAAATTATGTCTGTGACATTTACCTATATCAGTGGATGGTTAGGTAAGGAGCATTAAACAGTGGTGTAATTCTTCATAACCAAAGGTACAGTTTTCAACCTACGACACACATGGATTGAGTTATCATACTCAAGGGACTTATACAGAGTATTGTATGTTGTCCAGCATCCATCAGGACAGAGGGGTTGGTCCTCGTACTATATTCGGTTTACTTATAACTTCTCTAGTTTTTTGGCAGGTGTTTCGTGGAAACACAGGGTCCGAATTTTGAGAAGTTATAGGTATTTGAATAGAGTAGAGAACCAGGTGTAGCAAGTATCGAGATTCTTCAAAGTGATAGAAGATGTAGATACTTGTGTATGGTATTCAGTTGATAGTAATGATTAAGAGAACTTGCTTCTCTTTCAGGTTACTCATAATTGGAAGCATTCCTAAGTTGAGTAACGCTGATAGGCCTCCTTCCATTTAGTTGACATGCACTGGGGACAGCTGCAAGATTTGAATCTGGTTCAATTAAATCAGTGCCTCTGTTTCTATATTGGATATAGAACAGTTCATATCTTGACATTGTTAAGATACGGGGAGTTGTCCGGCTTATGCTTAAAACCAGACCCTGGATAACTCAAGGCACGTTTTCTGTAATGGTTGTTTGTGGGTTGACCCAGGCTATGACGAGGGTTGACTTTCTACCATTTGGCAGATCAATAGTGATTCTGTTCTAGACTCACCACAGTTTTAATAAAAATGGTTTTTTTTTTCCAGAAAACAGTAGTGGGAGTATGGTAGAACTGGAAGTGATTCCAGAACCACAAATGATTACTGAAGATTTGATAAGGAACCTAAAGATTCAATCTGGTTTGACATTCCATTAGCCACTCCGCAGATAAGGTGGGTAATCTCAGGCACCCGAGAGGTACTCCGGTAGCCTCAAGGACGGTGACAGGGAGGTTCTTGTTTACCCACACTTGCCATTGCTGTTGTTCCAGACTGTGAGACCCGGTAGGAGGATGAGTATAGCGTCGTTCTAAACTGGCTTTAGAAGTGTACGTGTATATGACTCTGCCAGAGGGTTGTCGTAGTCAGTGGGAGCAGAGGAAGCATTGGTGGACAAGTAGCTTAAGTCTATTTATAGACTAAAGCAGATATAGCAGAGATAGATCATCTATTTCTGATGTGACAGTCATACGTTTGATTTCATCAGAATAGGGGATGGATCTGTTCAGAAGGTAGTAGGGTGCGATGTCCTGGTATTTGGATGACATACACAGAGTAGGAAGTGATATTCCTATACTACGATCGGTTATACTTTGGTCGTCACACAGTGGTTTGTCCACATCTGACTTGGACATTATATCAGACATACTGGTTACTAGATCTATGGTTTTAGATCTAGATTTTGGTTGTTTCCTAATTAAGGGTACTTAGACAGCATTCTAAGAGTATTTAGAATGGACGACTCCTGGCACGGTAGTGTACCTGCAGGTGATGGAGTCACCCTCTCTAAAGGTGTCTTACATACTAAAGAGGAGAGGGATGTGCATGATTGGCAGATCACTTGCTCAGGCAATTGAGTCAATCATGAGATGTCAAGTACCACATCAGATGTTGTTCTTGCACTAGATGCAATAAGTTGACACTGATCCTATCCTAGAGAAACAGTCGGAAGCAGTTTTAGAACATAAGTGGATGTTCTAGGGATATGATAACGACAGCCTCTTTTGGGAGACAGTTATCATTCAAGGCTTCCATGGTGACCCGGACGATAAGGAGGTTGTCAGAGTTATAGTTTTCCTTCTGACGAGGGGCAGTATTTTGGACAGGTGGTCCAAGGCAATACTGAGGGAGGCATGGCACAGGATACTGATTAAGTTCAGTTGACGATACAGTCTAAGAAGTTTGGATTTGAAGTTCATTTATGAGCTAGGTCCCATCAGACATCCAGACGCATTCTAAGACAGGTATTGCTCATTTCGGGAGATGGTTTTCTCCGCGAACATGAGGTATAGAGAGACATAGAAAGAAACATCAAGGCGAATCCACTCACTGAGGCTATTCCTCGAACGCAATAGTTTCGCAAACGAGTTTTGTGAGACTGACAAGTAGAGGAGTTGGGTGTTTGGTATCACACGGGCTGTGAGTATGCGACATCGCAATAATTAGCCTTGAGTGCAAGTGGGAGATTGTTGGAGATAGTGCCCTCAGAGTCAATTATTGGATCACAGGCACGTGATTGCAATGATTGAGGGAGGACCTATCCCGGTAGGACAGTCTTACTCAAGATGATAGTATGCTATCTGGTATACCTTTATCATCGTGTACTGCTTTAGGTGACCTGACAGGTCGCTATTACACGTTGATAGAGCCCTAGGATTCTTGCTTGACTACCAGCAGTATCAGGGCGATCATATACGTGAGAGCTGGTAGTCTATAAGCACATCCTTAAAAGGTCCCTAGTCGTGGGAGTTTCGAGATAGGGCATCGATACTCCAGAGTAGACTAGTGTATACATTCAAGACCCCGACGAGGGGCTGTGGCCGGTCTCACAAGCCACTGGTGTCAGTTGGTTCACCTTAGATGTATACAGGTGCTCATTGGGTAATGAGCACACCGGACAGGACTCGTCGGGAACATGCTAGTTGGTCTTATACCTGACGTCAGATAGATGTTCCCTGGTGACATGTGTACAGGTTAGTTCATCGACCTGGGGATCGTCATTTGTCTCGTGTGAATTCCCACTGTACTTTGATTACTACCCTACCACGCTCGAAGAAGATGTGCAAACAGGTTTTAGTTGGGTACAGTCCCGAGCCACATGGAGGCAGTGAGCGGATCTTCGGGGGTTCGTCTCTCCCGGTATTATGGGTGAGGTCGCGCTGTGTCTAGGAAAGCGAGAACATGAAAAGTCCTTGGCCAAGGCAGGAGATTTACTGGTAGGTATTCCAGTAGTATCTTAGGGTGTTCTGGGCTGATCTCTGACACGACTTGTACCGCTTTTGGGGGTCTAACTTTTACCAACCCCCTAGGCCCGCCATGCGATGCTCATAGACGAACGGACCGGACTGTACGGATATTGTCACTGACAGGCTCAGTAGGGTGTCAGGATGAGTTCGCTCATCGACGTTCCTTTTGGTCAATAGCTGGTAGCCTGTCACGTATGGCTAATACCTCTGACGTGCTAGTGGTTAAATCCACAGCCATAGTATTGACGAGTCTTTAGAGTCCCCCACATTCAGTTGCTCAAGTTTTCGGGCGAAACGCTGTAGAGGCCGTATGGAGATATAGCAGGGTTTGATCAGATACGTGCGGTATTGCACGGATCAGGATCGGACGGAAAATACTAGCCGACTTTGGTTTAAGCCGGATCCTAGTATAGTACAGTGTAGATTTTGTCTCATTGCATTTGTATTTCGGTTGGAATACAAATGCGGGTGTGTATACACAGTAGCGGGGTTTTCCTGTAATTTATTACGGGACCAGTTTTCTGGAGTTGCCAGTTTGCTTTCCGTTTCGGCCATATTTCTTTGTATCTTTCGTTGGCCAAAAATTAGATGGTGGCTGTCCAAAAATTTAGTGTGGGGATTTTTGTTCTTTTCATGTTAGAAAAATCCCCAAGTTCATCTAAAAAAAGTTCACATTTCATTTCCTCCACCAAAGGCACCTCCATGAACCCCATGGGACACATAGTTCTCTACACGATTCTACAGCAAATCTTAGGCATGTCGACTCGCCAGCTTCGTGCCCGAGTTGCCTCGGTATAGAGGTAGGAGCCCGTAAAAGAAGCCGGCGACGTGGTGCCCTTCCGGTGACGAGGTGGAGACCGGAGATTCCGCTGGAGATCGGGACGACGACGAGAAGACCGGAGGACACGGATCACTCGGTATATCTATCTTCCCATCTTGTAGTTAGCTAGGACTAGTTTAATAGCACGATCCGGGTTTATAGTGCACGGTGGTGCCGGTTTGAAAAGTTAATGTAAATCACCGCTTCCGCATTCCAGCGTCGGATTGATGGCCGGGCGCCGCCGTGCACTTACAGGCAATGAGCGATTGGAGGGGATTCGTCTCTCCCGGTATAGGGAGTTGATGTTGCGCTGTGTTCGATTGCCTATAACCGGAAATCCCTGGCCAGGGTTGCTGAGATTTACTCATAAGTGTTACCAGTAGTTTCTCGAAATGTTATAGACCTCATATCGACACGACTTATCGAGCTACTGGGGTCTGACGTTTACCACCCCTAGGTGAGATATGCGACATATCAGACGAACAGACCGGACTATACGGTAAGTGTTGCTGGTTGGATTCACATGAGTGTGAGCGGGCTTGCTCGTTGATCTTCTGATCGCTCAATACCCGGGTGGCCGTTACGTTTAGCAGACCGCTTGCGGCTTGTGAGTGTTTGATATGATCATCACCTGCTGCCGGCGTATTGACGAGTCTTTAGAGTCCTACACAGAGGTTTCCTGGCTCAAGCGAAACGAAATAGGAGCGCATATGAGATATGTGCGGGACCGAGAATAATACCAGTATGTGATACTGTATTCAATTCTCGCGATATGTATCATTGGACGGTTATATGAGATATAGCCGGGTTACCGAATCAAGGGTTGATTCGATACATTGATACACTTGATATTAGTCGGTTATATGCGATATGACCGGATCATTAAATCAAGTGTTGATTTAATGATTTGATGTATAATTATATATTTGATATATTACTTTACATTAACTAGTATTTATGCACTTAAGATGGATTTTCTCACTTGATGTGCACAAGTAGTATATGTGATATATTTTTGTGCACTAGATTGTGTCATGTTTGATAATACATGCAAACTTGGGTGTGTGTATGCTTTGAACCATGTTTAGGTAAATGGTTAGGGTTTTAATTAATTTATTCATTTATTTATTTATTCATTTTAGCAAGAAATAAAATGGTGGCTAACTTTGAATTTTCTTTGAAGCTTCATGAAGGTTTGAAAAGTTCAACCATTTTGTTTCTTTTGCTTAACCTAACCATTTGCCTAAACCCTTGTTTATTCTCTACATGAGTTTATCTCACCCATGGTTGCAATATGATAAGAATCACTTGATTTTCTTTTTTGAAATAATTCATTTTTCATTTCTTTCTTCTTCTTCTTGATGAAGAAAGAAAACCTTTGCTAGATTTTTCCAAGTGAGAAATCCAAATCCAAAGTGAACCCACTTCCTATTTCTTCATCCTCTACCACTTGCCATGTTGTATTGGGTGTTTTCTTCACAAGTTTTTTGACCAAGTGAAGATGGAGCTTGAATTAGAGTTGCCTTGACGTAGATCATCTTCGGTATCGAAGTCAACGACCTAGCCCGCTCATTTCTCCGACGAAACCATTGCTACGGTCCGGGATGCCGGTGATTGCAGCGAAGGGACCTCATCACGGAGCTAAAGAAGTGGTGGACCGGATCTACAAAGGTTGTATTTCGATTCACTTAGCAATAAATTTGTTTACTTGCATGTTTCGCCTTTGCCTCTAGTTATCGATCTATCATTAGGGTTGTTAGGCACATGGAAAATTTGATTTTGCCATGGTTGATCAGTTGTGGAACCTCTTGAGTGTGCCTAGGAACCCCTCAAAAACCACCTGTTTGCACGTCTCAGTAGAGCTGTGGTAGGGTGGAAATCAAAGCACAGTGAGAGACACACAAGACTCTATAACGATCTCGGGTCAACAAACTGAGCTGTACCAGTGTCACCAGAGAACTGCCATCTGACGTGAGGTATAATACCATCTGGGAGTTCTCGGCGAGTCCGTTCAGCGTACCCAGTCTCCACTGAGCACCCGCATACCATCTCTGATTTCAAACACCAATGGATATAGGGTCATCCATCGCCCATCACATGTGTCGAGAAGATATACGCTAGTCTACTCTGGAATATGGATGCCCCGTCTCGATATTCCCATGACTAGGAACATTGAAGGATGTACTCATGGACTATCCAGGCCCCACTAGTATGATCTTCATCATAGTCCTGGAAGTCGAGTACACATCTTAAGGGCTTTATCAACATGTAACAGAGAGACAGAAAGTATACATGTTAAGATAAAGAGTAACCACTTAGCATACTATCATGTCGAGCAAGAAAGTCCTACCTATATATGTCCCAGCATCCACTACAATATACATCCTATGTACAGTAATGGCCTCTAGGGCATACATATAACTAACAACATGTGACATGGGTGTTTGAGACTCACACCATGCTAAATGTAATAAAGGGTTTTATTTATTTAAGGTTAATCAAAATTAGTGGAAATTAGTTTAATGGTTGAAGCTTGGAGAAGCTTGTGGAACCATTGACCAAGTCTACCCATTTTGTCATACTTAAGATATTTATTAACCCAACCATTACATTAGCTATGGTTTAGTCTCTACAAGGGTTGATATATGATATTAACTCACCCAAAGTTATCATTCTACACTTGCAATTTTCCATGGTTCCATTTCTTCATCTCCTTCCTCAAGCTCACTAGCTTTTGGGAGATGATGAAAATGAGTGAGAAAATTAAATCTAAAGAAAGCCCATTTCCTACTTCATCATCCTCTACTATTAGCCATTTAGTTTAGGGTGTTTGCTTCACTAATTTCTGTAGGGTTACTAGGCACTCTAATAAGGTTCTACAATGCATCAACCATGCCCGTTTCAAATTTTAACCGTGCCGAATAACCCTAAACAAGATCGTTGCTAGAAATTAGGGTTTCATTTGGTAATAAACTACGTTTACGACTAAGTGAATACGAAATACAACCTTTGTAGTCGGTCCTTCACTTCTATAGCTCCTTGTTGAAATCCCTTCGCTGCGATCGAGGTTCTCCCGGACCCTTGCATGGCATCACGAGGTGAAAGACACGTCCTTGCTTGAAGTCTTCGAGGCCGAAGATGATCTACGTCGAGGGGATGCCAACTCAAGCTTCTACTTCACTAACTTCAGAATTAGTGAAGAAAACACCCTAAACTAAAGTGCTAGTCTAGTAGAGGATGGAGAAATAGGAAGTGGGTTCTCTTTAGAATTTTATTTCTCACAATCTTTCTCACTTTGGATCAAACCCTAGCAACATTTTTCTTTTAAACAAAGAAGAAGATGAACAAAAGAAAGAGATGAGGATAATGATCAAGTAAGTGAGCTAACCATGGTGATTGAGTATCATATACTAACTCTTGTAGAGACATTACCATGGCTAATGCTTATGGTTGGGTTAACAAATATCCATGGTAAAAACAAACTTAGTGGACTTAGTCAATGCATCCACAAGCTTCCACAAGCTTCATGCATTGTGCTAATCCTCCACTAATTTTGTAATTACTTAAAATATAAAAACCCAACATAATAAATAGCATGGTGTAAGTCTCATACACCAAAGTCTTGTGTATCATCAACCATGATACAATAAGAAAACACAATTTTAATATATATCACATATATATTAAAGTTGTGTACAAGTGAGAGAGAAAATCTAAAGTGAACAAGTGTTAGTTAATGTAAACCAGTATATCAAATATACAATTATACAATAAATTATTAAATCAACACTTGACTTAATAATCCGGTCATATCACATATAACCGACTAACATCCAATGTATCGACTTATTGAATCAACACTTGATTCGATAACCCGGCTATATTATATATAACCGACCGATACAAAAAGTCGCGAGAATAGAATACGGTAACACATACACGCATTATTCTTGGTCCCGCACATATCACATACGTGCTCCTATTTCGTTTTGCCTGAGCCAGTAAAATCTCTATATAGGACTCTAAAGACTCGTCAATACGCCGGCAGTAGGTGATGATCACATCAAGCACCCACAAGCCGTCAGCGGTACTAGCTGGACGTAACGGCTACCCGGGTATTGAGCGATCAGAAGATCAACAAGCAAGCCCGCTCCAACTCCTGTAAAAGCCTGCAGGTAACACTTCCCGAACAGTCCGGTCTCCTCGTATGATATGCCGCATATCAAGTCTAGGGGTGGTAAACGTCAGACCCCAATAACCGATAAGTCGTGCCGATGTGAGGCGCATAACGGGGCGAGAAACTACTGGTAACACTTACCAGTAAATCCCTAAATCAGCCCTGGCCAGGGATTTCTCTGTTACGGTCAATCGAGCACAGCGCAACATCAACCCCCAATACCGGGAGAGACGAAACCCCTCCTATCGCTCATTGCCTCCATGTGACTTGGGACTGTACCCAAAAACCACCATTTTGCACACCCTCAAGGACGTGGTAAGGTGGAAATCAAAGCACAGTGGGAATCACACAAGACTCTATGACAATCTTGGGTCTAGAGACTAACCTGCACAAGTGTCACTAGAGAACTGCCATCTGACGTGAGGTATAATACCATCTGGGAGTTCTCGGCGAGTCCGTCCAGTGTACCCAGTCTCCATTGAGCACCCGTATACCATCTCTGATGTCAAACACCAATGGATATGGGATCATCCATCGCCCATCTCATGGGTCGAGAAGCGTATACGCTAGTCTACACTGGTATATCGATGCCCCGTCTCGATACATCCACGACTAGGGACCTTGAAGGATGTACTTATGGACTACCATGTCCCTACTAGTATGATCTGCATCACAGTCCAGGTAGTCAAGTACACATCTTAAGAGCTTTACCAACATGTAACTATAAGACAGTATCAAGAGACAAGTATACATGTTAAGATAAAGAGCAACCAGATAGCATACTATCATATCGAGCAAGAAAGTCCTCTCTATATATGTCCAAGCATCCAATATAATATACATCATCTGTACAATACTTGCCTCTAGGGCATACATACAACTAACAATCTCCCACTTGCACTAGGGCCAGCTGCTATAGTATCGCATACCTAGCATCCCAAAGAGTCTCTCAAACTGTATCTGGGGAATGTCCTTCGTGAGTGGATCCGGTGTGTTGTTCTTCGTGTCAACCCTCCTGACCTCGATCTCCCGGCGATCAACTTGTAAGTGCACGGCGGCGCCCCGGCCGTCAATCCGACGCCGGAATGCGGAAGCGGTGATTTACTTTAACTTTTCAAACCGGCACCACCGCGCACTATAAACCCGGATCGTGCCATTAAACTAGTCCTAGCTAACTACAAGATGGGGAAGAGAGATATACCGAGCGATCCGTGTCCTCCGGTCTTCTTGTCGTCGTCCCGATCTCCCGCGGAATGTCCGGTCTCCACCTCCTCGCCGGAAGGGCACCACGTCGCCTGCTTCTTTTACGGGCTCCCACCTCTATACCGAGGCAACTCGGGCACAAAGTTGGCGAGCCGACATGCCCATGATTTGCTGTAGAATGTAGTGTAGAACTTGTGTCTCATTTGGGGTAGTGGATGTTGCCTTTTGATTGGAGGAATGATACAAGCTTTTTGGAGGAGGAGCTTGTGGGATTTTACCAAGCCAAAAGAGCAAAAATCCCCCCACTAGAATTTTGGACAGCCCCATCAACTTATTGTGGCCGGCCATATCATGGGAGAGGAGAGAGTGAGAGAGGGAGTGAGTGGCTTGATCAATAATGCAAGAGGGAATCATATGTGATGAAAAAAAATGATCACCAAAACAAAACCACACTCCACCAACCATCATCATCACAACAAAGGTCAAGCCATCATGAAAGAAGAAGTCAAATGGTCAAGGGATGGTGCAACCATCATGATCCAACAATATGCAAAGACCCCCTTCCAAATTGCTTATTTGCATAAATGCAAATAAGCCCTCCTCCACCAATCTTCGGCCAATGAAAGATACAAAGAAATATGGACGAAACGGAAAGCAAACTGGCAACTCCAGAAAACTGGTCCCGTAATAAATTACAGGAAAACCCCAATACTGTGTATACACACCCGCATCTGTATTCCGACCGAAATACAAATGCTATGAGACAAAATCTACACTGTACTATACTAGGATCCGGCTTAAACCAAAGCCGGATAGTATTGTCCGTCCGATCCTGATGCGTGCGATACCGCACGTATCTGATCGAACCCTGCCATATCTCCATACAGCCTCTACAGCGTTTCGCCCGAAAACTTGAGCAAATGAATGTGGGGGACTCTAAAGACTCGTCAATACTATGGCTGTGGATTTAACCACTAGCACGTCAGAGGTATTAGCCATACGTGACGGGCCACCAGCTATTGACTGAAAGGAACGTCGATGAACGAACTCATCCTGACACCCTACTGAGCCTGTCAATGACAATATCCGTACAGTCCGGTCCGTTCGTCTATGAGCATCGCATGGCGGGACTAGGGGGTTGGTAAAAGTCAGACCCCCAAAAGCGGTACAAGTCGTGTCAGAGATCAGCCCAGAACACCCTGAGATACTACTGGAACACCTACCAGTAAATCTCCTGCCTTGGCCAAGGACTTTTCATGTTCTGGCTCTCCTAGACACAGCGCGACCTCACCCCCAATACCGGGAGAGACGAACCCCCGAAGATCCGCTCACTGCCTCCATGTGGCTCGGGACTGTACCCAACTAAAACCTGTTTGCACGTCTCCTTTGAGCATGGTAGAGTAGTAATCAAAGTACAGTGGGAACTCACATGAGACAAATGACGATCCCTAGGTCGATGAACTAACCTGTACACATGTCACCAGGGAACTGCTATCTGACGTCAGGTATGAGACCAACTAGCATGTTCCCGGCGAGTCCTGTCCGGTGTACTCATAACCCAATGAACACCTGTATACATCTTAGGTGATCCAACCAACACCAGTGGCTTGTGAGACCGGCCACCGCCCCTCGTCGGGGTCTCGACTGTATACACTAGTCTACTTTGGAGTATCGATGCCCTATCTCGAAACTCCCACGACTAGGGACCTTTTAAGGATGTGCTTATAGACCACCAGCTCCCACGTATATGATCGCCCTCATACTGCTGGCAGTCAAGCAAGAATCCTAGGGGCTCTATCAACGTGTAATAGCGACCTGTCTGGTCACCTAAAGCAGTACACGACGATAAAGATAAACCAGATAGCATACTATCATCTTGAGTAAGACTGTCCTACCGGGATAGGTCCTCCCTCAATCATTGCAATCACGTGCCTGTGATCCAATAGTTGACTTAGAGGGCACTATCTCCAACAATCTCCCACTTGCACTCAAGGCTAATTATTGCGATGTCGCATACTCACAGCCCGTGTGATACCGAACACCCAACTCCTCTACTAGTCAGTCTCACAAAACCTGTTTGCGAAACTATTGTGTTCGAGGAATAGCCTCAGTGAGTGGATCCGCTTTGTTGTTTCTTTCTATGTCTCTCTATATCTCAAGTTCGCGGAGAAAGCCATCTCCCGAAATGAGCAATACCTGTCTTAGAATGTGTCTGGATGTCTGATGGGACCTAGCTCATAAATGATCTCCAAATCCAAACTTCTTAGACTGTATCATCAACTGAACTTAATCAGTATCTTGCGCCATGCCTTCCTCAGTATTGCCTTGGACCACCTGTCCAAAATACTGCCCCTCGTCAGAAGGAAAAACTATAACTCTGGCAACCACCTTGTCGTCCGGGTCACCTTGGAAGCCTGGAATGATAACTGTCTCCCGAATGAGGCTGTTGTTATCATATCCTTAGAACATCCACTTATGTTCTAAAACTGCTTCCGACTGTTTCTCCAGGATTGGATCAATATCAACTTATTGCATCTAGTGCAAGAACAACATCTGGTGTGGTACTTGACATCTCATGATTGACTCAATTGCCTAAGCAAGTGATCTGCCAATCATGCACATCCCTCTCCCCTTTAGTCTGTAAGACACCTTTAGAGAGGGTGACTCCATCACCTGCAGGTATAATACCGTGCCAGGAGTCGTCCAATCTAAATACTCTTAGAATGCTGTATAAGTACCCTGATTGGGAAACCACCCAAATCTATATCTAAAACCATAGATCTAGTAACCAGTATGTCTGATATAATGTCCAAGTCCCATGTGGAGAAACCACTGTGTGACAACCAAAGTATAACCGATCGTAGTATAGGAATATCACTTCCTACTCTGTGTATGTCATCCAAATACCATGACATCACACCCTACTACCTTCTCAACAGATCCATCCCCTATTCTGATGAATTCAAACCTATGACTGTCACATCAGAAACTGATGATCTTTCTCTGCTATATCTGCTTTAGTCTATAAATAGACATAAGCTACCTGTCCACCAATGCTTCCGCTGCTCCCACTGACTACGACAACCCTCTGGCAGAGTCATATACACGTACACTTCTAAAGCTAGTTTAGAACGACGCTATACTCATCCTCTTGCCGGGTCTCACAGTCTGGAACAACAGCTATGGCAAGTCTGGGTAAACAAGAACTTCCCTGTCACCGTCCTTGAGGCTACCGGAGTACCTCTCGGGTGCCTGAAGTTACCCATCTTATCTGTGGAGTGGCCAATGGAATGTAAGGCCAGATTGAATCTTTAGGCTCCTATGAAATCTTCAGTAATCGTTTGTGGTTCTAGAATCACTTCCAGTCCTACCATACTCCCACTACTGTTTTTCTGAAAAAATCCAATTTTAATAAAACTGAGGCGAGTCAAGAACAATATCACTATTGATCTTCCAGATGGTAGAAAGTCAACCCTCGTCATAGCCTGGGTCAACCCACAAACAGCCATTACAGAAACGTGCCTTGAGTTGTCCAGTGTCAGGTTTTAATCATAAGCCGACAACTCCCCGTACCTTAACATCGTTAAGATATGAACTGTTCTATATCCAATATAGAACCAGAGGCACTGATTTAATTGAACCAGATTCAAATCATGCAGCTGTCTCCAGTGCATGTCAACTAAATGGAAGGAGGCTGATCAGCGTTACTCAACTTAGGAGCACTTCCAATTATGAGTAACCTGAAAGAGAAGCAAGTTCTCTTAATCACTACTATCAACTGAGTACCATACTCAAGTATCTACATCTTCGATCAGTTTGAAGAATCCCGATACTTGCAATACCTGGTTCTCTACTTTATTCAAATACCTATAACTTCTCAAAATTCGGACCCTGTGTTTCCACGAAACACCTGTCTAAAAACTAGAGAAGTCATAAGTAAACCGAATATAGTACGAGGACCAACCCCTCTGTCCTGATGGACCCTGGACAACATAAAGTACTCTGTATAAGTCCCTTGAGTCTGATTACTCATTCACTGTGTGTCGTAGGTTGAAAACTGTACTTATGGTTAAGAAGAATTACACCGCTGTTTAATGCTCCTTACCTAACCATCCACTGATATAGGTAAATGTCACAGACATAATTTCAAAAAGGTATATCTCACTCTATGAAAATAGACGTACAAATATATCAATTTGAAATTGGTGCATAACAGCGGATATTCAAAACAAAATATTTCCCGTCCGGCAAACAACCCAGGTGACTTCCTCAAATATCACCGATTACAACGAATCCCGATATAATGAGGATGATCACCCAATTCCCACTAACCTACTCCCACTCATCATCTGTAAAACCATATAGATGTGAGAATCATACCTGGTAAATAGATACCCTGGAGTAAGGACTAATTGGGAAATCAGTTTTCCTTTAACAGTACACAGTGAAACTGAAACATTGAAATGTTTCGATGGGGTATCCCGGTATTCCTAGTAATGTCTCTTCCAGATTCACGACTGTAACCGTATAATTCTTTACCGCCTCTCCAAATCCCTTCATATGTCTTTAGTCATTACCTTCTGCACACCCCTTAGGCCAAATGGTTTTCTTCCTTCCCTACCGTTCGGCACCAGCCTATGGTTTGGAAGAAGACTATCCAATAAGCATAATGGGCGTATTGTCCTAATCTTAGGAGCATTCGCAATGAGAGAAGGTGAAAATAAAAGACAACCGAATAAACCTTATTCCTATTTCTCCTGAACCAGAATCCATCCCCGAACTGGAAAAAGTTCCTTTCGAGTTCGTATATAACCATACGATGGATTATCCAATAAACTGTGGATCTTCGTAGTGATACGGAGTGTTCTGGAGAAATACAAAGGTGATTTAGGATTGGCGAAGAAATACTTGGTTTGGTCGTGAATAGTAGTCGCAGTTAATTTGCCCTCTTACTAATCCCTTGCTTTGTCTTAACTTAATACCTTATGCACACCATCGTTATGCTAATTGGTTTTCTTCATTCCCCACCGTTCGGCACCAGCCTAAGGTTTGAAAGAAGACTATCCAATTTGCGTAATAGGTGTACTACTCCTAAACCAAAGAGTACTCGCAACCTGAGAGAATGTAAAAGGAAAAGACAACTGAATAGTCCTATCCGTTTTCTCCAGAACCGGAAACCATCCTCGAATTCCTTTGAGTTCGTATATAACCATACGATGGTTTTGTCCAATGGAAGTGGACGTTCGTAGTAATACGGGGTGTCCTGGAGAAAAGGGTAAAAGTAGGAGTGGCAATGAGGTCTGCAACTCTGACAATCCAAAAGCCAGTGTTTGAGAAGGTTCGGTTAATTTTGGTCACTGAGTCATAGACTTAGGGTCGGGTCAATGGTCGCTGCCAAAGAGAGAGAGAAAAGAAACACTCAGCGTGCACTCTAACCTAGATAAGAATGGTTACCAATTTATCTAATCTGGAAACCTCCCACTGTTACCTCAAATTCTCCTCCAAACCTGAAAGAAGAATTAGTCAGGGTCACCCGAGGAGTAAACTAACTCATCAGTGGGAATCGAGATCCAACTATCATCGCATGATAGCGTGATGGAATCCGCTCACGTCATCACACTCCAGAAGGTATGCGCATATCTGGCAAGTTTCAGTTTCTTTAGAAACCCCCGATGTGATTTTTGCCCCATGCTCTTATGACCTTGGCGTGAGGTCAAAATATCATAAGTCACATGTCAAGTTCTACCCATCATTGTCCAGGTTAATTTGAACCCACCCGTACATACCCTTGACGTAGGACAAAATAGTAGTACGACTGTCCCAAACCAACGCATCTATCTATGCAATAGATAAATACCCGGCAGCTACCAAACACTATGCCTTGGCGTGAGGTCAAAATACATAGCTTGAATACTACCGAATATTTAACTGAAATGATGGAGGGCTACGAATGGTTTCTGGCGAAAACCTTTAACATAATGAACTTGATATCGCTGAAGGAATGGATAGCTTTATAAAAATATAGTAACGAAAACCTTTGCTAAAGAGGTCACTCCCGGTGAAGGGATCTCGGCTCTTTCCCTGTAGAATGAGGTGCAGGATATTCCAACTGAATACCACGATGCAAAGAAAAAGTAATCGGCTATAGTGAAGTTATTGCCCTGACGCAAACTTTTTGTCCAAGGGGTCACTCCCGGTGAAGGGATATCGGCCCTTGCCTCGTCGACTGAGGAGTAGGATATTCCAACTGAATACCACGATGCTAAACAAAAGTAAACGTCCTTGCAATAACATCTTTTTGAAAAATGTTCCAACAACATCAGAATAGGTTTGTTTTTAACTTGCATTGATCCGAATCAACACAGTCCCATCAATTGATCACACCAGAAAGAACGAAAATATACTGATGTACGTATATGCCATCCGCATTCGCCACTGGGTCCCGTCATTACCCGTTAGGTTAGCTAACTAACGACAGAGCGGGGACTGGACTAGCGCGGAAGCAAAACATATACAACATCTACTAGTATATATATCAATATATAATTTTCGCTCAAGGCGTGATAAAATGCAACATCACAGAAATGTACAGCATCACAGAACAATATAGATATCTGGGATCCCCGGGTTTCACAGAGACATTACTGAAACCCGACGTTCCCCTGGTCGTGTGGTTAGCCTGTGCAATGAAATCCTAGACCCCTACGGGCGTGGCAAGTTACCCACCAAAACCTGAAGCGAGGCAGCCCCCTTCAGCACCGTGAATGGACCACCCAGCACTTCACGGAATCCGGTAACTTGGGCACCCCTCCTGGGTCAACCTATACCCCCTACGAGTGCGGCGAATAGCCCGCCAATCCTAGAGTGAAGCCCCCTCCGTCTTAATGCCATGAGATGCGGGCTCGTTGCCCTCTAGAACCCGGCTATCCGTGCACCCCTCCGCGGGGTAATCCTAGTACAGAAAGTAAAATATACATACAACGGGTACATCGACCGCAACCTGGTCGTGCCACAAAATAATAATACAAACAGGCAGTGACGGCAGTCCACATGTCGGACGCTCGCCCCGCAATATCAAATGTACATAATACAACAAAACTGTACTACCACTGCAACCAGGCTATCCCCCACGACCAATCCGCAACATCACAGCAAAATCACAGAACATCAACGTGAAAGTCACGTTCGCAAATCCGTCTAACCGGGCTATAGTAGTTAGACAGGATTTACCGATCAAGTGACATTCACGGTCGCAGATATAATGTAAATACTGTGAACTAATGTGTTTAAAATATCCGATCGATCAAATTTTACCAAGTGGCCCCCAAACTTTACTGTAGCACATAAAGAAATTCTGGGCCCAAAAAGAATGTTCCAAAAGCCCTATTTTCAAGTCAGGAGGCCTCTGTAAAAAATTGGTGCACTGACTAGTCAAAACAGCGGCGGAACCACGGCCCAAGCATGGGTTTGGCCGCGGTTCCGCGGTGGAATAATGAGATCTCGCGACCAAATTTTTACAGGAGGCTTATGATTCCCTGCACAGTATTCTGAGACTACCTGAAAAAAATTTCGAGGCAAAAAAATTTCGACAGAAAACTGTTGTTTTTAAAAACACGGTTTTGGAACATTTGCTCGATCGGAAATGCAAAACACATTAGACAAAGCTAGACTATGTTAATGGCGAGACTCTGATACTACTGTAAGAGCACGGCGGCGCCCCGGCCGTCAATCCGACGCCGGAATGCGGAAGCGGTGATTTACTTTAACTTTTCAAATCGGCACCACCGCGCACTATAAACCCGGATCATGCCATTAAACTAGTCCTAGCTAACTACAAGATGGGGAAGAGAGATATACTGAGCGATCCGTGTCCTCCGGTCTTCTCGCCGTCGTCCCGATCTCCCGCGGAATGTCCAGTCTCCACCTCCTCGCCGGAAGGGCACCACGTCGCCTGCTTCTTTTACGGGCTCCCACCTCTATACCGAGGCAACTCGGGCACGAAGTTGACCAGCCGACGTGCCCAAGGTTTGCTGTACAATGTATTGTAGAACTTGTGTCTCATTTTGGGTAGTGGATGTTGCCTTTTCAGTGGAGGAATGATACAAGCTTTTTGGAGGAGGAGCTTGTGGGATTTTACCAAGCCAAAAGAGCAAAAAGCCCCCCACTAGAATTTTGGACAGCCCCACCAACTTTTTGTGGCCGGCCATATCATAGGAGAGGAGAGAGGGAGTGAGTGGCTTGATCAATAATGCAAGAGGGAATCATATGTGATGAAAAGAAATGATCACCAAAACAAAACGACACTCCACCAACCATCATCATCACAACAAAGGTCATGCCATCATGAAAGAAGAAGTCAAATGGTCAAGGGATGGTGCAACCATCATGATCCAACAATATGCAAAGACCCCCTTCCAAATTGCTTATTTGCATAAATGCAAATAAGCCCTCCTCCACCAATCTTCGGCCAATGAAAGATACAAAGAAATATGGCCGAAACGGAAAGCGAACTGGCAACTCCAGAAAACTGGTCCCGTAATAAATTACAGGAAAACCCCAATACTGTGTATACACACCCGCATCTGTATTACGACCGAAATACAAATGCAATGAGACAAAATCTACACTGTACTATACTAGGATCCGGCTTAAACAAAAGCCGGCTAGTATTATCCGTCCGATCCTGATGCGTGCAATACCGCACGTATCTGATCGAACCCTGCCATATCTCCATACGGCCTCTACAACGTTTCGCCCGAAAACTTGAGCAACTGAATGTGGGGGACTCTAAAGACTCGTCAATACTATGGCTGTGGATTTAACCACTAGCACGTCAGAGGTATTAGCCATACGTGACGGGCCACCAGCTATTGACCGAAAGGAACGTCGATGAGCGAACTCATCCTGACACCCTACTGAGCCTGTCAGTGACAATATCCGTACAGTCCGGCCCGTTTGTCTATGAGCATCGCATGGCGGGCCTAGGGGGTTGGTAAAAGTCAGACCCCCAAAAGCTGTACAAGTCGTGTCAGAGATCAGCCCAGAACACCCTGAGATACTACTGGAATACCTCCCAGTAAATATCCTGCCTTGGCCAAGGACTTTTCATGTTCTGGCTCTCCTAGACACAGCGTGACCTCACCCACAATACCGGGAGAGACGAACCCACGAAGATCCGCTCACTGCCTCCATGTGGCTCGGGACTGTACCCAACTAAAACCTGTTTGCACGTCTCCTTTGAGCGTGGTAGGGTAGTAATCAAAGTACAGTGGTAACTCTCACGAGACAAATGACGATCCCCAGGTCGATGAACTAACATGTACACATGTCACGAGGGAACTGCTATCTGATATCAGGTATAAGACCAACTAGCATGTTCCCGGTGAGTCATGTCCGGTGTACTCATAACCCAATGAGCACCTGTATACATCTTAGGTGATCCAACTGACACCAGTGGCTTATGAGATCGGCCACCGCCCCTCGTCGGGGTCTCGACTGTATACACTAGTCTAATCTGGAGTATCGATGCCCTATCTCGAAACTCCCACGACTAGGGACCTTTTAAGGATGTGCTTATAGACCACCAGCTCCCACGTGTATGATCGCCCTCATACTGCTGGCAGTCAAGCAAGAATCCAAGGGGCTCTATCAACATATAATAGCGACCTGTCTGGTCACCTAAAGCAGTACACGACGATAAAGATAAACCAAATAGCATACTATCATCTTGAGTAAGACTGTCCTACCGGGATAGGTCCTCCCTCAATCATTGCAATCACATGCCTGTGATCCAATAATTAACTCTGAGTGCACTATCTCCAACACAACTATCTCCTAGATCAGGTGATACCACCTCAGAATATGCCTGGATCGCTGATGGGACCTGGGTTCCTTGGCCAAAGCCACCGCTCCATTGTTATCGCAATACAAAGGTATTGGATGCTCAATGGATGGAACCACTCCAAGTTCAGTAATGAACTTCTTGATCCAGACAGCCACTTTGGCAGCATCGTTGGCAGTGATGTATTCAGCCTCCATCGTCGAGTCTGCCACGGTTTCCTGCTTGGAACTCTTCCAGCTAACCGCCCCTCCGTAAAGGGTAAAGACAAATCCCGAGTGCGACTTAGAGTCGTCCTTATCACTCTGGAAGCTCGAATCGGTAAAGGACTCCACTTGGAGTTCTCTATTACCATACACCGAGAGCATCTCCTTAGTCCTTCGCAAGTACTTAAGAATGCTCTTCACAGCTGTCTAGTGACTCTCTCAAGGATCAGCTTGATACCTACTCACTACACTTACTGAGTATGCTACATCGGGTCTGGTACATAGCATCGCGTACATGATAGAGCCTACAGCCGAAGCATAGGGTATCCCTTGCATGCGAGCTCTCTCCAAATCAGTCTTGGGAGACATCTCTTTAGAGAGAGTGAGCCCTGAGATCATGGGTAAAAACCCACGTTTGGACTCTTCCATACTAAACCTCTTTAGTATGGTGTCAATGTACCTGGATTGGGACAATCCCAATATCCTTTTAGATCTATCTCTATAGATCATAATTCCCAGTATGCAGGAGGCATCACCTAGATCTTTCATTAAGAATCTTTGTGATAAGAAGAGCTTGACCGATTGCAGCATAGGAATGTCATTTCCTATCAAGAGTATGTCGTCTACATACAATACGAGGAATACAACCTTACTCTCTGCCACCTTCTTGTAGATACAAGGTTCATCTACGTTTTTGATGAAATCAAACTCTTTGATAACGACGTCAAAGCAGATGTTCCAACTCCGCGATGCTTGCTTTAATCCATAAATGGATTTAAGCAGCTTGCACACCTTCTCGCTGCAAGCCCTCTGGCTGAGTCATGTACGCACACTCTTCTAAATCACCGATTAGAAAGGCGGTCTTAACATCCATTTGCCAAATTTCGTAGTCTTGATATGCAGCGATGGCAAGCATGATCCGGATGGATTTAAACATAGCCACTGGAGAAAAGGTTTCGTCATAGTCCACACCTGGTCTTTGACGAAAACCCTTTACAACAAGTCTATCTTTGAAAGTCTCCACTTTCCTATCCACACCAAGTTTTTTCTTAAAGATACACTTGCTCCCAATGGGTTTTACCCCCTCGGGAGCATCTTCCAAAGTCCATACTTTGTTGGTGTACATGGATTCCATCTCGGACCGCATTGCATCCAGCCATTTTACTGAGTCCCCACTCGTGATGGCCTGCTCGAAGCTAGTTGGGTCATCACCAACCATGATGCAATCCTCGCTCCCACCATCCATGAGAAAACCGTAGTATCTCTCAGGTGGGTGAGGAACCCTACTAGATCGGCGGAGAGGCTGAGGTTCGTTGTGAACTTCCGAATCCTCCGGTTCAACCAAATCTTCTGTCGTAGTCTGTATTGCTCGAACCTCTTCCAGTTCTACCTCCATGCCACTAATCTCTTTTTCAAGAAATTCCTTTTCTAAAAAGGTGGCATGTCGAGAAACAAACACTTTTTGTTCCTCGGTTTGGTTGAAGATATACCCGCGCGAATGTTTGGGATATCCAATAAACTTACACAGAATGGACCTTGCCGCGAGTTTGTCCGGATTTTGCGTTTTTACATAGGCCGGATATCCCATTATCTTAACATAATTAAGATATGGTCTCTTACCTTTCCATATCTCATATGGAGTGGTTGGCACAGATTTGGTGGGAACCATATTCAATAGGTCTGCAGCTGTTTCCAGTGCATACCCCCAGAAGAAAATAGGAAACTCAGCTGTGCTCATCATAGAGCGCACCATATCTAATAGGGTGCGATTCCTCTGTTACGATACACCGTTGTGCTGTGGTGTATATGGAGTAGTTAGCTGAGAGAGAATCCCATTCTCTTTTAGGAAGTCCAGGAATTCATTGCTCAAGTATTCACCTCCTCGATCAGATCGAAGGATTTTAATACTTCTCCCGGTTTGGTTCTCGACTTCTTGTTTCTATTCTCTAAATTTCTCAAAAGCTTCTGATTTGTATTTCATCAGGAACACATATCTGAATCTAGAGAGATCGTCAGCAAATGTAATGAAGTACGAAGAACCATCCTTGGCATGTGTAGACATGGGACCGCATACATCACTATGTATCAGTCCCAAGAGTTCCGTAACTCTCTCTCCATGTCCCGTAAACGGAGTTTTGGTCATCTTGCCTTTGAGACATGACTGGCAAGTATCATAAGATGAAAATTCAAACAGATTCAAATATCCATCCTTATGCAACTTAGCTAGTCGTGTCGCATTGATGTGACCCAGTCTACAATGCCACAAGAAGGATTCGTTCAGTTCTGAACTCTTCCTCTTGTATGTGTTTGTTATGCTTAGAACTGTTGATTGATTTAAAACATAAATGCCATTGCACATCGTGCCTGATCCAACCAACTTTTGGTTTAGAAAAATGTTCATAACATTATCCAGTGATACAAAATTATATCCTTCTTTACTCAACAAAGAAATCAATATAATGTTGCATATCAGGTTCGGCATGTAATAGCATTCGTTCAGAATCAATGTATTACCAGTTGGCAATACAAAGTGATATTCCCCGATGGTTTTAGCTGCAACAATTGCACCATTTCCAACCCTTATGTCTTTATCACCTTCTCCAAGTTCTCTACCTTTCCTAAGCCCATGTAACTGATTACATATATGGGATCCTGACCTGGTATCTAATACCCAGGACGTAGAGAAAATGGAGAAACAGTTCTCTGTAACGAACGCACCCGAAGAAAATGCATCAATATGTACGTTCTTCATTTGGGTGGCATGGGAATCCTGGTATTCCCCTATATCCTGTTCAGTCTTATAAATTTTATAAGAAAGAACGGATCCAACGTTCCCCAGCACAGTATAACATGCGGGTTCGGTTAATACAACCATATTATTATCTCTATTAAGGCATGATATGGTCGCTACCTGGAGAGAGAGAGAAGAAAACACTTTAGCGTATGCTCTTGCAAGACCAGATTGGTTTATTATTTTATCTAATCAGGATGGCTCCCACTGTTTTTATCAAATCTTCCTTCAAACCCTAAAAGGAAAGACTAGCCGGGATTAATTACACCCTACAACTTCGCCAATCTTTCAGCCAGGCCAGTGTCGGTACTTTGAGGGAGGTTCCCCGTGCTTTCGCACGGACCTAATTAAAGTAAACCTCGTTTTCCCAGAGGCGTAACCCCATTGACACCTTTCTAGACACCTACTTGATCGGCTAATTGTCCTGTGTAAAACTCTCCCAGGAGTAACAATTACTCGCAGTGGGTATCGGGATCCAACTATCTCATAGAAGGTATGCAATCTCATTGCAAATTTCAACACTTGAAATTCCCGATAATATTTTGCCCCTAGCGTCCCATGACCTTGACGCAGGCCAACAAAGCATAGTGCACTAGTCAAGTTCAACCCGTCATTTTCTTGATTGAATTAAACCCACCCGTACGACCCTTGACGCAGGCCAACAAAGTCGCACGACTACCCTAATCCAATCAGCATCATATGCATAAGCAGATAAATACTAGTTAGATACCGCACACCACGCCTTGACGCAGGCCAACAAACATAGCACGAATACTAAGTAGGATTTATCTGAAATGACGGAAGGCTACGACAGGTTTTTTTGAAAACCTATTGCGTAATGAACTTGATATCATTGTAGAATCGAGTGAATTTTGAAACGAAAGCCTCACCGGATTATTAAGTCAAGTGTTGATTTAATAATTTATTGTATAATTGTATATTTGATATACTAGTTTACATTAACTAACACTTGTTCACTTTAGGTTTTTTCTCTCACTTGTACACAACTTTAATATATATGTGATATATATTAAAATTGTGTTTTCTTATTGTATCATGGTTTATGATACACAAGACTTGGGTGTATGAGACTTACACCATGCTATTTATTATGTTGGGTTTTTATATTTTAAGTAATTACAAAATTAGTGAAGGATTAGCACAATGCATGAAGCTTGTGGAAGCTTGTGGATGCATTGACTAAGTCCACTAAGTTTGTTTTTACCATGGATATTTGTTAACCCAACCATAAGCATTAACCATGGTAATGTCTCTACAAGAGTTGGTATATGATACTCACTCACCATGGTTAGCTCACTTACTTGATCATTATCATCATCTCTTTCTTTTGTTCGTCTTCTTCTTTGTTAAAAAGAAAAAGGTTGCTAAGGTTTGATCCAAAGTGAGAAAGATTGTGAGAAATAAAATTCTAAAGAGAACCCACTTCCTATTTCTCCATCCTCTACTAGACTAGCACTTTAGTTTAGGGTGTTTGCTTCACTAATTCTCAAGTTAGTGAAGTAGAAGCTTGAGTTGGCATCCCCTCGACGTATATCATCTTCGGCCTCGAAGACTTCAAGCAAGGACGTCACTTTCACCTCGTGAAGCCATGCAAGGGTCCGAGAGAACCTCGATCGCAGCGAAGGGACTTCAACAAGGAGGTATAGAAGTGAAGGACCAATCTACAAAGGTTGTATTTTATATTCACTTAGTCATAAACATAGTTTACTACCATATGAAACCCTAATTTTCTAGCAACGATCTTGTTTAGGGTTATTCGGCACGGTTAAAATTTGAAACCGGCATGGTTGATGCATTATAAAACCTTATTAGAGTGCCTAGTAACCCTACAGTGGTATCAGAGGACAGTGGGAATCACACAAGACTCTATGACGATCTCGGGTCTACAGACTAACCTGCACAAGTGTCACCAGAGAACTGCCATATGACGTGAGGTATAATACCATCTGGGAGTTCTCGGTGAGTCCGTCCAGTGTACCCAGTCTCCACTGAGCACCCGTATACCATCTCTGATGTCAAATACCAATGGATATGGGATCATCCATCGCCCATCTCATGGTCGAGAAGCGTATACGCTAGTCTACACTGGTATATCGATGCCCCGTCTCGATACACCCACGACTAGGGACCTTGAAGGATGTACTTATGGACTACCATGTCCCCACTAGTATGATCCACATCATAGTCCAGGTAGTCAAGTACACATCATAAGGGCTTTACCAACATGTAACTATAAGACAGTATCAAGAGACAAGTATACATGTTAAGATAAAGAGCAACCAAATAGCATACTATCATATCGAGCAAGAAAGTCCTCTCTATATATGTCCAAGCATCCAATATAATATACATCATCTGTACAATACTGGCCTCTAGGGCATACATACAACTAACAATTTCACCATTAGTGAAGAGGTAGGATGAGCTTGAGTCTCCTCGACGTAGATCATCTTCGGCCTCGAAGACATTGAGCAAGCTCGTTCATTTCATCAAGTGAACCCTTTCAAGAGTCTAGGAGTTCACTACACACAGAGAAGGGACTACTGCACGGAGCTTTTGAAGTGAGGGACCGGTCTATAAAGGTTGTATTCCTCATTCACTTAGATTTAAAGTAGTTTACATATCGTATCGTCGTATTTTCTAGTAAAGATTCTAGGGTTAGGGTTAGCTAGAACTGCAAATTTTTGAAAACGGCATGGAAGATGCCTCCCAAAACCTTGGTGCCGTGCTAGGAAACCCTGCAATGGTATCAGAGCCAAGCTAGAAAATTAGACGATGTTTGTTAGATTACGGAACCGAAATTACTCCGAAACTTGAAACCATAATAGCTAGTTTCTGTTGAATTTTTAAAGGGCTCTAAAAATTTTTTAAACAACTGCAGAATGTTATATGTGATATAACATGAACACTGACAAAATTTGAAGCATTTTTGCCTCAACTTGGCCGGCCACAATGGGAAAATTTCCGAGCTCACCGGGTGTATTTTGGAATTTTGGCTTCAAATTTCGGTAGTGTTCCAGTCTCTGGATTTTGGGGTTTTAGGTGTTGTTTGTTTTTGCTAATTTTTCATGTGATGTTAACTTTCTGCAAAGGCAATTCGGAGTGTTTCACAGTCGTAATTGTTTGAGATAGTGCCCTCAGAGTCAATTATTGGATCACATGCACGTGATTGCAATGATTGAGGGAGGACCTATTCCGGTAGGACAGTCTTGCGCAAGATGATAGTATGCTATCTGGTTTATCTTTATCATCGTGTACTACTTCAGGTGACCTTACAGGTCGCTATTACACGTTGAAAGAGCCTATAGGATTCTTGCTTGACTGCCAGCAGTATGAGGGCGATCATATACGTAGGAGCTGGAGTCTATAAGCACATCCTTAAAAGGTCCCTAGTCATGGGAGTTTCGAGACAGGGCATCGATACTCCAGAGTAGACTAGTGTATACAGTCAAGACCCCGACGAGGGGCGGTGGCCGGTCTCACAAGCCATTGGTGTCAGTTGGTTCACCTAAGATGTATACAGGTGCTCATTGGGTTATGAGTACACCGGACAGGACTCGCCGGGAACATGCTAGTTGGTCTTATAACTGACGTCAGATAGCAGTTCTCTGGTGACATGTGTACAGGTTAGTTCATCGACCTGAGATCGTCATTTGTCTCATATGAGTTTCCACTGTACTTTGATTACTACCCTACCACGCTCAAAGGAAACGTGCAAACAGGTTTTAGTTGGGTACAGTCCCGAGCCACATGGAGGCAGTGAGCGGATCTGCCGGGGTTCGTCTCTCCCGGTATTGGGGGTGAGGTCACGCTGTGTCTAGGAGAGCCATTATACGAAGTCCTTGGCCAAGGCAGGAGATTTACTAGTTGGTATTCCAGTAGAATCTCAGAGTGTTCTGGGCAACACTCCGACACGACTTGTACCGCTTTTGGGGGTCTGACTTTTACCAACCCCCTAGGCCCGCCATGCGATGCTCATAGACGAACGGACCGGACTGTACGGATATTGTCATTGACAGGCTCAGTTGGGTGTCAGGATGAGTTCGCTCATCGACATCCCTTTTGGTCAATACCTGGTAGCCCGTTATGTATGGCTAATACCTCTGACGTGCTAGTGCTTAAATCCACAGCCAAAGTATTGACGAGTCTTTAGACCCCCACAGACCGTTTTCTCAAGTTTCGGGCGAAACGCTGTAGAGGTCGTATGGAGATATGGCAGGGTTCGATCATATACGTGCGGTATTGCACGGATCATGATCGGACGGATAATACTAGCGGGCTTCAGTTTAAGCCGGATCCTAGTATTGTATAGTGTAGATTTTTTCTCATTGCATTTGTATTCGGTCGGAATACAAATGCGGGTATGTATATACAGTAGCAGGGTTTTCCTGTAATTTATTATGGGATCAGTTTTTTAAAGTTGCCAGTTTGGTTTCCGTTTCGGCCATTTTCCTTTGTATCTTTCCTTGGCTGAAAGTTGGTGGAGGAGGGCTTATTTTCAAGCGTGCAAATTTGATTTGTGGAGGGTGTTTGTAGCGTTTTGAAAATCGTTTCGGTGAAATTTCGGAAAATCGGTAAAATAAGGGGGTTTTCTGTAAAAAGTCAAAATACAAATATCTTATTATAAAAATTAAATATACATATTCTAGCTATGTAAATGCTAGTATTTGGTGTTTATTGAGCCACTGGTAAAATTTTGAATTTTCTGAAAATTTTTCCGAAATTAATTATTTTAATATTATTTTAAGCCGTCACTAATATATTTAATTAGGGAAAATTACAAATTGCAATGAGTTGAAACAAATTTTGTGCATCATAAAACTTTAAATAAAATTTTATCATGTGGTTTTTGAAACGAAATCGTTTACCAAAACGGTTTAGAAAATATCGAAGAAAAAGGGCTTAAATGGTGAAATATAGCTAAATAGAATTGGGGTATGGTTGCATGTAGCTTAATATTCCTCATATACACACACACACCCTCACCCTCTCCCCTATTAGGGCTGAATTCAGCAGCCCCCACTCATCTCCTCACTTAAAAGTCAAAGGAAACCAAGAAAAGAAAAGGAAAAAAATAAAATAAAGGAAAAGATGTTTAAGTGTTGACTTGAGATATGGCTCCTTTGACCTTACCAACACCCCCACCTCACTCTCTCTGATCCTCCCTCAAAAATTCTGGCCGAAACCCTGTTCATATCAGATTTTTGCATTTTCATACCGCCCAATTTTTATCACATTGCATATCCGTAGATACTCTTGAGCCGTGTTTGCTAGTCAATTGCAGGATACAGGTTCTCGGTTCTAAAACGGTGAAATTCATGGAAAACACGAAAAAATCCGGGTTCCTGCCAACCACAGATAAAACACGGTCTCCGCTCTTCATCCGTATGTTGCCAGATACCAGTTTAGGAAGACAAAAGGTCGAATCAATGTCATTCTCATGCACAAGGCTCAATGGTAGCACAAAATCCAAGAGATCTACGCGGAGCTCGAGGCAATCATGACAAAATCTTGACAAAAAGTCCACCTTTCCCTCAACAGAAATTCTGGAAGAATCGTGGAGCCAAATTGAGAAAATACATGTACCAGAATTATGTACACATCAAACCAGGGAAGCCCAAGAAAGATGAAAGCCCAAATCAACCATAAGGCCGCGGATCCACGGCAAAAGGTGGGTCCAGGCCGCGGATCCGCGGCCGTTTTGGCGCCAAACCTGCAGATTTTTGGGGGGTGTTTTGGTCTTTTTGTTTGGGTTCTGGTGGTTGCCCTAGGTTTTCATTTTTTGGCCTATAAATAGCCTAGAACTTTGTGAAGGAAAGGGGCCATTCTTGTATTTTCTTTTTTCTAGGTTTTAGTTTACATGTTCTTCTTCTTCTCATCTCTTCTCCATTAAACTTGTAGTGAGCTTTGTGAGAGAGGAATGGTAAATAAAGAAGATCATTTTATTATCATGCTTGTCTTGCTCTTTCTTTACTTGTTGTAATTTTAATTGTTATGTAGTTGTTGTTATTTCCTTGTTGTTTCTTTCTTCTCTCTTTTTCTTTATCATTCATACGACAATAATACTTACGCTCGATCCTCGCCAAGGTGAGGTCGCAAATAGTTAGTCGTATTCTTCTAATCTCCTTCTTTCTATCTTCCTCTTTTGTTTTGTTTTGTTTTTCCTTATCATGATGTGTGAGTAGTTAATACTTGTTAGGGTAGGATAAGGGAAGTTTGAGAGAAGGAAATCTCTCTCACTCTTTCCTTGCCCAACAGCTTAAATCGACTCCCGTTAATTGTACCACAATCCGCTCCTTACGGCACCCTATCCTACATGATAGCGGTGATTCCGTAGTGAGACCGGTTGTGGTTGAATTAACCGGAGGTAATGGCTAAGAGCCAAGAACGGACGGACAAGCACCAAAAGGAAGACTTATGCGTTGGAAAGCCTAGCTTATACTCGCAAAGTCCTTCCTAGTCGTGCTAATCCCCGTTGTTGCCGATTACCGTAACACCGATATTAAGAGGGGCAACGAAAGATGTGGAGACTCCTAACTCAAACTAACCTAATCCTAACCCTAACATGCTCTCTTTAAATATCAACTCAACACTTAGGTAACTACAAACAAAATCTGAACAACCGGACTTAACTCGTTAAAACACATTGAAAAAGACTCCCATCTCCCTGCGGACGACCCGTACTCAACCGGCTAGCTATAAGCGAAACCGTCTTGATTGCGGTATTTAAACTAGATCTTGAACACGCACTTATACTAACAATCAAATGGCGCCGTTGCCGGGGAGACGGTAGTTTATTTCCTTGTGTAATTTCGGGTTAATTTGTAAGTATAACAAAAAAAGAAAAAAACGAAAAAAAAAATACATTGTAAAAAAATCATCTTGTTATTTTTGATTAGCTTTTGTGCAAGTGTGCAGGAAAATACAAGGTTCGAGTTCAGTGGCCAAGACGTTGAAAATACGGAGTTCAAGTACAGTGCCAAAGACGTGGGAAGATAGACCCACAGTTCGCGGCTACACCGCGACGGACAAAAACGAAGCATCCGGTCTACTGTAAAAATCTGGAGCATATACAGTGAGCATATCAGAATTCCACACATCCAGACAGGCAGAAGACACCAACAGGAGATCACCACAGAAAACCTAGGGCAACCACCAGAACCCAAACAAAAAGACCAAAACACCCCCCAAAAATCTGCAGGCTTGGCGCCAAAACGGCCGCGGATCCGCTGCCTGGACCCACCTTTTGCCGCGGATCCGCGGCCTTATGGTTGATTTGGGCTTTCATCTTTCTTGGGCTTCCCTGGTTTGATGTGTACATAATTCTGGTACATGTATTTTCTCAATTTGGCTCCACGATTCTTCCAGAATTTCTGTTGAGGGAAAGGTGGACTTTTTGTCAAGATTTTGTCATGATTGCCTCGAGCTCCGCGTAGATCTCTTGGATTTTGTGCTACCATTGAGCCTTGTGCATGAGAATGACATTGATTCGACCTTTTGTCTTCCTAAACTGGTATCTGGCAACATACGGATGAAGAGCGGAGACCGTGTTTTATCTGTGGTTGGCAGGAACCCGGATTTTTTCGTGTTTTCCATGAATTTCACCGTTTTAGAACCGAGAACCTGTATCCTGCAATTGACTAGCAAACACGGCTCAAGAGTATCTACGGATATGCAATGTGATAAAAATTGGGCGGTATGAAAATGCAAAAATCTGATATGAACAAATACCCCCAAACTTATCATTTGCTCGTCCCGAGCAAAGCCCCTTTATTCACAAAAAATTTCCTAACCTCACTTTCGCAGGGAACGCGATTGCACTGAGCATGTGCAACAAGCCGT
The DNA here is from genome assembly GCA_030015575.1 of Agapanthus africanus. Lineage (NCBI taxonomy): Eukaryota > Viridiplantae > Streptophyta > Magnoliopsida > Asparagales > Amaryllidaceae > Agapanthus > Agapanthus africanus. The sequence goes on from JASDDO010000024.1 coordinate 656,019,375, forward strand.
TAAACCTCTAGGTGTCCCTAGTAGGAGGAGTGTTGTCTCCTGAGGGTTTTCAGCGGATACTACCCACAAAATCCGGTCAAGTTGGTTTTGGAAAATGACTAAGCTTTAAACCCTAAAGTTTTGTTTTAGAAAATAACAATTCTATAATCCTAAGTCTAGACCATCGAACCTTTATTTTTCACACCTCGCTTCTTTTTTAACTACAGATTTTATATGTCTTTACGTGCAGTGCAAATAGTGTCGTTAAGTTCCCGAAAGGTCGAATAAAGTCATCATGTCGCACAATAAAGCCCAGATAACAATTTAAAAAGGATCACATAAGTTTTATAAAGAGTTAAGCATTTTTCAAGTTTCGTTTTCCAGTAAGGTTTCAACTTCAGAATTTCTATCTTCCATAACAGGAAACTAAGTCGTATTTTTCACTCCACCTTTTTCTTGTTTTCATTTCATACACACCTCTGTGAACGTGCAATAGTCTTTATCATAGAATAAAACCTTCATATCTCCGCTAAAATTTTTATAAAAGCCTGTCTTTTATCAAGATTATTCTCACACAAAGAACCGTTAGGAATTTTAACTCGGAGAGAACACTTGCTTGACTTTGTTTTAAAACTGGACTTTCTAGGCTTCTTAGCGAGCTTTGGGCCAATGCACCCAAACCAGTTGGTTTTAGGGCATTAGGTGTAGAAACACCCCAGCGGACTTAATTACTCAAGTTACCTAGGTCCAAAAACAAAAGACCGTTTGGCGTGAAAATCAGATGATTTAATACGAACGGAGATATAACCGGCAGTTCAATTATTTTTTTGGATAAAAGACGTGTTTAGTGGGTTTGGTGTGTAATCATTCCAATCAAGTTTCCGATGGGTTATTTTTCAGACTTAGCTCCAATTATGGCATCAATAACTTTCCTTCATGTTCGCTTTACTTCATAAACTATTCTTGACATTACTTATTTCAGAACAAACCTATTTGATCCTTAGAAAATCATTTATCTGTTTAAAAGTTTAAACATGAAAGACTTGTCATCTAATTCCCAAAATCTTACGACACGTGTAGTGTGATGTAAAGACGTATATCAGCTATAGTTAACTTCAAAGGAGAGTTATCTTTCAGGTTTTCAAAATCCAAACATAAGATTTAGTTATTCCTATTTTTTCAAAGAAAAACAGTCGAATGTTGAATCAGAGTTCTTCCACAAGCTAACTTGACAAAAAAGTTTTTATATTTTTTAGAAAATTTTCAAATTTTTATGGATTTTATGGATTTTAATATGCAGATGCAAAATATACATATGAATGCGAAGGTAAGAAATGCGTACCGAGCGTACCCCCAAACTTAAACTGGACAGTGTCCTCACTGTCGTAGCATGAAGAGATCATTTGAAGGGTCCAAAATGTCGGTTAGCGATACACAAATTTTTATTTGTTTTTGTTTTTAAAGAAAAGAAAAAGAATATACACAAATAGATACAAAATGGTTTGTACATACCCCCAAACTTATTTGGAACAGTGTCCGCTGTTCTTGGCTGGATAACCGAAGTTTGGAGGTAGGCAGAGGAAGATCATTCAGGGTAAACCGGCTCCTGTAAGAACAGGAGCTCCTCTGTTGGATCGGCGCTAAGGTACGGTTTGCATCGGTGTCCGTTTACCTTGAAGAGTGAACCGTCCTTTGGATTTTCCAAATCCACAGCGCCCTGCGGATACACATTCCGCACAAAATACGGCCCTTTCCAGCGAGATCTGAGCTTTCCAGGATGGAAATGAAGTCGGGTGTCGTAAAGCAGTACCTGCTGACCAGGTACGAAGGTTTTACGCAAAAGGTGTTTATCGTGAAACACCTTCATTCGATTCTTAACGACAACCGCGTTATCGTAAGCCTCGTCCCTAAGCTCGCTCAGTTCGTTCAACTGCAGCTTCCGATGGCTGCCCGCATCCTCAAGAGACAGATTCAGCTCCTTTATCGCCCAAAATGCGCGATGCTCTATTTCGACAGGAAGGTAGCAGGCTTTTCCGTACACAAGCCGATAAGGAGACATGCCAAGGTCGGTCTTATAAGCGGTTCTAAATGCCCAAAGGGCATCAGTGAGTTTCAGAGACCAATCCTTACGGTTCTTGGAAACCGTCTTCTCCAATATCTGCTTGATTTGCCGATTTGAAACTTCGGCCTGCCCGCAGGTTTGGGGGTGGTAGGGCGTAGAGAGCTTATGATTTATGGAGTATTTCCGCATCAAGGCTTCGAAAGTTTTATTGCAGAAATGACTTCCATTGTCGCTAATGATCGCTCGGGGGTGCCCAAACCGGGAGAAAATGTTTTCTTTAAGGAACCTAACGACAACCTTGTTGTCGTTAGTCCGGCTAGGCACAGCCTCGACCAATTTAGAGAGGTAATCAACAGCTAGAAGGATGTACAAGTTCCCAAAAGAGCTGGGAAACGGCCCCATGAAGTCTATCCCCCAAACATCGAAAATCTCCACTACCAAGATCGGTTGGAGCGGCATCTCGTTCCTCCGGGATATCCGGCCCATGTGTTGGCACCGGGAGCAAGTCTTGCAATAGTCATGAGCGTCTTTGAAGAGTTGTGGCCAGTAGAAACCACATTGCAAGATCTTCTCAGCTGTCTTTCTGGGCCCAAAATGCCCGCCACATGCTTGGTCGTGGCAAAATGACAGCACACTCTTGAATTCCTCATCAGGGACACACCGACGAATAATCTGGTCGGGACAGTACTTGAACAAGTAGGGTTCGTCCCAGTAAAAGTGCTTTACTTGGGATAAGAAGCGAAGTCTGTCCTGACTTGACCATTCAGTCGGTAGTAATCCCGTGGCCAAATATTTCACAATATCTGCGAACCAGGGTTCGCAAGATACTGTCAAGAGCTGTTCATCCGGGAAAACGTCGTTGATCGGAATTGGAAGCGAAGGCGAAGAAGGAAGTCGTGAGAGATGGTCGGCCACTACGTTTTCACATCCTCGTTTGTCCTTAATGATAAGGTCAAACTCTTGAAGCAAGAGGATCCAACGTATTAACCGAGATTTTGCATCTTTCTTCGCAAAAAGATGGCGCAGAGCAGAATGGTCTGTGTAGACAATGACTGGAGAGCCGATGAGGTAGGGCCTGAACTTTTCTAAAGCAAATACAACAGCTAAGAATTCCTTCTCAGTTGTTGTATAATTGAGTTGGGCGTCGTTCAGGGTTCGGCTGGCGTAATAGATTACATGCGGCATCTTGTTGATGTGTTGTCCGAGGACAGCACCAATGGCAAAGTCGGATGCATCGCACATAATCTCGAATGGGTGCGTCCAGTCAGGTGAAGAAAGAACGGGAGCAGAAGTGAGTGAGCATTTCAGTGACTCGAATGCAGTCACACAGCTCGAGTTGAAGTCGAAAGGCGTATCCTTGGCCAGCAAAAGAGTCAAGGGCCTAGCAATCTTGCTAAAGTCCTTGATGAACCGTCTATAGAAACCGGCATGGCCAAGGAAGGCTCGGATATCTCTGACGCATCGGGGAGGAGGCAGATTGGAAATGACCTCAATCTTTGCTTTGTCAACCTCTATGCCATTTTGCGAGATGATATGTCCTAAGACAATACCTTCGCGCACCATGAAGTGGCATTTGTCCCAGTTCAAAGTGAGATTCTTGTCCTTACATCGGGTAAGGACAGCGTCAAGATGCAGCAAACACTCGCTGAAGGAATCGCCGAAGATGGAGAAGTCATCCATGAAAATCTCCAGAAATTTTTCCACCATGTCCGAGAAAATTCCCATCATACACCGCTGGAAGGTAGCGGGCGCATTGCATAACCCAAAGGGCATGCGTCGATATGCAAACGTGCCGAAACGACAAGTGAAAGTGGTCTTGTCCTGGTCTTTTTCGGCGATGGGAATTTGATTATAGCCGGAGTAGCCATCAAGAAAGCAGTAGTACTCGTGTCCGGCCAATCGTTCAAGCATTTGGTCAATGAAAGGTAGCGGAAAGTGGTCTTTCCGCGTTGCGGCGTTGAGTTTTCTGTAATCAATGCAAACTCGCCACCCAGTTTGGGTGCGAGTAGGGATTAACTCGTTCGCCTCGTTGGTTATGACCGTGATGCCCGACTTCTTGGGGACAACATGAATGGGGCTAACCCACTGGCTATCAGAGATAGGGTAAATGATACCACTATCTAGACATTTGACGATCTCCTTCTTCACAGCCTCCTTCATGACTGGATTAAGACGTCTTTGTGGATCCCGGGCTGGTTTGGCATCATCCATCAGATGAATGTGATGCTCAACGATGAGGGGACTAATCCCCTTGATGTCCGCCATGGACCAGCCAAAAGCTTGCCTGTTGCTGTGCAAGACCGCGAGAAGGGCTTTCTCTTGCTCGGGAGCTAGAGAAGCCGAGATGATGACAGGAAGGGTCTCGTTCTCACCTAAGTAGGCGTACTTAAGGTGAGACGGCAAAGGCTTGAGTTCGAGCGTTGGAGGTGAAATGATCGAAGGCAAGACTGGTGCAAAGGTCTCGAACTCAAAGGACTCCAGCAAAGGTTCAAAGCGAGTGTAGGCAACCGAGTTGGATGGTTCAGGTAACTCATCCGGAAAGTCGAAAGATTCAAACTCGGGTTGTGCGCGGCAAAGATCGTTCAAGAACGTGAAACACTCATATTCGTTGTCGGGCGCAGAAGCAGCAGCAGGTTCGAAGAGAAATGCACTAGTGGCGTCAAGATTATGGTGTTCAAACAGAAACTCCTCGAATTCACACTCTTCGGGGGTGATCTCTTGGATCGAGCAGACATCCAGTATATGAGCATTAGGTTCGGCGGGCTGATTCCCCAACCTAAAAATGTTGAGTTCAATCGTCATATTTCCAAAAGAGAGGTTCATTGAACCATTCCGACAATTGATCACAGCATTTGAGGTTGCGAGAAATGGGCGACCGAGTATCACCGGAATTTGATTCCGGGGGTTAGCTACAGGCTGTGTATCTAAGACAATGAAGTCGACGGGGAATATGAAGTCCCCGACTCTTATTAACACATTCTCTAGCTCACCCCTAGGATGGGTGATCGATCGGTCGGCCATCTGGAGAGTGCAGTGTGTGGGTTTCAGCTCTCCGATGCCTAATTGCTCGTATACTGAATACGGAAGCAAGTTAACACTGGCACCAAGATCTAATAGTGCGCGGTTGATGTTCTTATCCCCAATAGTAATTGAAATCGTAGGACAGCCAGGGTCCTTCCGTTTTTGTGGTAAAGATTGGGTAAGGGCATCACTCACAGCACTAGCCAAGAAAATTTTCTTGGGTACCTGAGACTTCCTCTATTTCGTGCACAAGTCCTTTAAGATTTTCGCATAAGATGGGACTTGTTGGACAGCATCTAAAAGAGGAATGTTAATGTTAACTTGCTTGAATAACTCCAAAATCTTCTCCATTTGTGGATTTTGTTTATTAGACCTCAACCGGTTTGGAAATGGAACATTTTGAAAATTGGTTGAGTCTAATGCTGGAGGAGGAGATTTTGGAGTCGGAACGGATCCCAGAATAGGTGTTTTCGTGGAGTGAGAAGTGGGTCCGTTCAGAGCAGAAGAAGAGGAAGGAGAGCCTGTTGAAGAATGGAGAATAGGCTCAGAAGACGAAGAAGAAGAAGAAGAAGCAGAAGAAGAAGCGGCCGGGGTGTCATCGTTGATTCGCTTGCCAATGTTGTTTTGCAGCATCCTTCCCGATCTCAGTGTAGTCACGGCACTCACATTATGGTTTTGTTGTTCAAGAGCAACATGTGCATTATGTGGGTGACCGGGATTTAGAAGTGGCTGGGACGGGAGCTTCCCCTTCTCTCGCTCGCTCAAGGCCGCGTTCAGCTGTGCAATCTGGGCCTCGATGGTCTTGATGCATTGCCCGTGTGCGGCAGTGTGTTGCACTAAGGATTGAATCGAAGAATGGATGTTGGCGGTGGATTGAGTCGATTGTTTAACAAACGCCTCCAGACTTCGCTCGAGCGAGGAAACCTTATCGTTGTTTGACGGAACAAAGTTGTTTGGTGGAAAAGAGTTGTTTGGTGCAAAGTTGTTCGTCTGGTTTTGGAAAGGTTGGGGTTGGAAGGGCTGCTGATATTGATGCTGAGTTTGTTGTGGCGCTTGTTGTTGCGGTGGAGGGCCCCTTTGGAAATTGTTGCCCTGGAATTGATTCTGATTCTGATTCCAGGCGAAATTGGGGTGGTTCCTCCAACCGGGATTGTTGGTGGAAGAGTATGGATCATTCCTCGGTCTTTGCTGGAAGGCAGCATTAACCTGATCCTGTCCTTGCGAGTGTGGATTGTAAGGACACTCTTCGGTCAAGTGAGAAGGATCGGAACAACAAGCGCAGATGGTACGAAGGGGGAGAACAGGGGCAGGAGCAGGAGCAGAGAATTTGCTTTCTATTGCTTCAAGCTTTCTTGTTATAGCAGCCATTTCAGCTTTCATCGCAATAGATATGTCAAGTTGGTGGATTCCTACCCTAGACTGACCGGTAGAATTGGAGGTAGAAGAAGAAGAAGTCGGTCTGGTGCTCTCCCACTGTAGAGTTTGCTCCGCAAGATCGTCAAAGAACTGCCACGCTTCCTCGTCAGATTTCGATAGGAAGTGGCCCTGACAGATGGTTTCCAGCAACTGCTTCGTTGCTGGGTTCAGTCCCTCGTATAAGGTTTGGCAGAGCTGCCATTTCTCTATACCGTGGTGAGGACACTGAACAAGAAGGTCTTTGTACCGGTCAAAGCACTTCCAGAAGGGTTCAGCAGGAAGCTGGGAGAATTGGTTGATTTCATTTCGAATTCTTGCGGTCTTATGATTCGGATAGAATTTTTTAAGAAACGCTTTAACAAACTCGTCCCAGCTGGTGATTGAGTGGGAAGCGGTGCTATACAACCATTTTTCAGCGAGATCGCATAAAGTGAACGGAATGACCCGTAGACGTATAGCATCGTCCGACAGCTGGGTTGTTTTCATCATGGCACAGACGTTTTGAAATTTGTTGATGAAGATATAGGCATCTTTAGATTCAAGCCCATGAAAACGTGGAAGCATGTTGATGAAATGGGGCTTAATTTCAAAGTTGTCCCCATTGGCCGGAGGAAGAGAAAGGCGGGTGGGAAGTGCAGAACGGGTGGGGTAGAAACGATCCTGGAGCGCGATTCGCTGCGGCGCTACAACAGGCGGAGGTGGTGGGAGATTGGTCTCCGTAGGAGGTGGAGCCAATCCAGGGGTGGTCAAAGAGATGTTCGGATTATAAATCCCGACATCGCGGAAGAAGAGGTTGGTGAAGGTGAAGGTGAAGATGTATGCACAGAATTCCGGTCAACGTCGGAGTTGGCCGGCAAAGGAAGGGGTGAAAGAGGAGTGGACGGAGTATCGACTTCGGAGTCGATCGCGTAGTCGGTCGCGACTAACGTAACGTGGACTAGACGGGCGCTAGTGTCCCGAGTCCAAGCGGACATACACTAAACGAGTTTAGTATAGTCAAAGCGGAGAAGGTGAGGGTAAGAAAACGTCAATGGAGAAAGGCGATGGGTGGTGGGTGAAATTGAATTTGGCGACAAAAGGGCAAGTTTTTATAAAAGTTTTTGATTTTTTTCTTTTTTTTCTTTTTTTTTTGGAAAGATTTTTACAGAAATATGTACGGAAATACGGCTTAAGCAATCACAAACAAGATATGCACAATCACACCTAGATCTAGGGTAACCTAGGTCTACTAGACCTGCTCCTGAACTTGATTGTCGAAGTTAAACAGTGTCGAGAAACAGGCTTAAAAATACACTGATCACGAGGCCAGGTAAGTGCAGAGATAAGGGGAGGTTGTCCAACGCTTTCGCGAAGTTCCTTAATTAAATAACCCTTTCTCTTTCGGCGGTTGCGCCTTTAACACTTTCCTAGACACCCCGTAAACAATATACGGTTAAGCGAGGTTCTAAACACGGTTTATCTTCTCCTAATGAGCGCGAAGTCCTTAGGGCTGAAGTCTAGTATTTTTTAATTTACAATGGATAATGTATATGCTTTAGTGATTTTTGGGGTCCTGGGAAGGGTGATGAAATCCCCACCCAATCTGGATTGGTTTCAAGCCCCTTAAGTCCGTATTAAAGAATGCAAAACAGTAACAAATCAACTGCAAACAAATTTTTTTTTATATTTGCGGCGCAAAGAATCCTGCACAAGAACAGTTTATTGGAAGGGGGAGAAGAGTTTGCGCAAAGAAGGCTGCAGAAAACACAGTTCAGTGGAGTTCAGAGGAGAGGGGAGAGGCAGAGAGACTTATAGAGAAAAGATGGCAGCCCAAGGCCACCAAATGCGTTGGAAAGCCTAGCTTATACTCGCAAAGTCCTTCCTAGTCGTGCTAATCCCCGTTGTTGCCGATTACCGTAACACCGATATTAAGAGGGGCAACGAAAGATGTGGAGACTCCTAACTCAAACTAACCTAATCCTAAACCTAACATGCTCTCTTTAAATATCAACTCAACACTTAGGTAACTACAAACAAAATCTGAACAACCGGACTTAACTCGTTAAAACACATTGAAAAAGACTCACATCTCCCTGCGGACGACCCGTACTCAACCGGCTAGCTACAAGCGAAACCGTCTTGATTGCGGTATTTAAACTAGATCTTGAACACGCACTTATACTAACAATCAAACCCCTCCCTCTTGCTGCCCCCATTTTTTCTCCTCTCATTTCATCACAAAAAATTCATCAAAATGCTTAAAATTCCATAAAAAATCAAGCTAAAACTCAAATCCGAGTCCTACCCATTTCTCCTTAACCTATCAAGCATGGATCTTGGTGAAAAGTTTGCATTTTGGAGACAAGTTTCATGTTGATCTCAAGATGGTTATGAGGTATAAATCTTGTTCTTTTTTTTTTTGAGTTGTTTGTTATCACATCAAATTATGTTAATGAAGGGTTTAGTTTAGATTTTAAATTTCAAGTCCAAATTCAAGATTATGGTTTATGAAATTGAAGTGAGCTTTTGTTTTGGAGTTGAATGGTGATCAATTGTGCATGGTTATGTGATGTATTTTTGTATCTTAGGGCATGCAAAATGTAATCTTTTTGCTTAGTGCTAATTGTAACATTAAAATATCCAATTTAGCTTTATTTAAACAAACTAGTTTTTAGCTTTTGGTTCCAAATGGGTGATTTAAAATCTAATTAAGGTTTTGATGACTTTATTAACATTTTAATTTGTTGTTTAGCAATTTAGATCATGCAAAACCAAGCTTAATTGATGAATTGTGAATTTTGCTATAAAAGGAGTTAAAAATTGATATTTTTGCAAACTAGGATTTTGGAAATTATGCAAATTTATGAGAATAAATTATAGAAATGGTTTATATGACTTAGTTATGATATTTAGTGGATATTGTGGCCGCTAAATTTGTTTAAACATCGAGTTTTGTACTAAAACGGTTAATTTTACTTGCTAGATTTTCGGAAAAATAGCTTTTAAAGTGAGTTTGAGGTTTTTGTGAATTGCAACCTATTTCATATTATAATTAGTGTTTTTGAATGTATAAATGGGTGTGTTTGGGTTTTTCTCGATGGTTTGGCGTTTGTACGCCGACGTCGAGGGTTTTTGGGTCGATTTGTGAAAGCAACCATAGGTTTTGACCTATGTGGGATTCGTGCGTCGTTTTGGTCATGTGTCAAATTTTAATGCGATATGGTGCGTTATGATATGTAGGTACCCCATGTGGACTTCGAGACGACAAGCAAGCGCGTGACGACGTCGGCAACGGCGAGCGAGGACCCGGTGAGTAGATTTATATCTACGGGGAGAAGTCGGGTGGATGGCGTATAGCACCCCCGCAGTCCGTGGTGGTGTATACGGATGCGTATACACACCAACAATTATTATATGTTATTTGGGATTAATAACGATGTTTAGGATGGATATTGATGTGTTGGATTATTTTAGTGTTGCGAACCCTAGGGTAGTGTTGCACTACACATACACACATACATACTTGCATACATTCCTATTTATATGTGCTCATGGGATTTTTTATAGTTATGTGTTCACATAGGTATGGGACTATGTGTTCACATACGGATTTAAGGATGATACTTGGGATTGAGCTGAGTCGATGAGATTTGTTTTGTGATTTTGATATCGGTGATATGGCAGGATTCGTACTTGAGGTACGTCCTGGTATTATAGCGGATCTTGGGGCGGCGATATGGGTGAATAGTGTTAGAAATATGATTTTGACCCGTACCCAGATTTTGGATGCCGTACGACGGTTTTACGTACGAGCTATATATTGATGAGTGATCCGCACTCTTGACTTGGGATGTCTGGTTATAGATATGATATTATTGAGGCGGGATCACCGACTATACATATACAGGTATGTATATGTATCGACTCAGATGATAGGCGGTATCCTTACCTGTAGTTTAGCTTGTTAGTTCAGCCGTATAGTTTAGTGTAGTTGTTAGATTAGATTAGACTTCTTACCTATTTCAAAAACTAACGAATCGTGGGTATTTTAAAAGACAGCCCAAGTGATCCTACGGATATTTCAAAAGACGTATCTTTTCATAAAAACACCGTAGCCCCTATTTTCAAAACCCCATGATTCGTGTTATTTCAAAAGGCACCATTTGTAGGACTTATATTAGATTAATGCAGGTTAGTTACAGTTGCGTCTAGTATTCAGCTCCCGCTTATTATTGTGGTTCGCTCCGCATCGCATACTTATATTGTTATTTCATATTGCATTGTTGACATTATGCTGTTAGGACACCAGCACCATTACCGATGATGCGTATGTACCACGTACACTTACTTGCCGGCTCACACACATCTTCATCGGTAATTTCCATGTCACGTACACCTTAGAAAATATTATTGCTTAACTTAGCTTGATAGCTAGTAGTTTGACATAATATTAATGTACTTACCTTATATGCCAGCTTAGATATTGTAGTTATTACTTGTCACTTCATGCATACTGTTATTCATTGTTATGCCGTATTCATGGATTCTTATGCCTATATTCATGGGTTTATATGCTATTGATGATTTGGATTCGGATTTCTATGAGATTTTCTGGATTTGGGGGAAAACCGTAAAACTTATATAAACTGATTTCGCTCTTTTTAAATAAAAAGTGCGGTTTTTCCCATGCTGTATGAGTCGTCCACCATGAGTTTGCTGATGGATTTCGAGACCCGATTCGAGGAGGCTGATGAACCGTTTCGGGTACATGGTGGACCCGGTAAGGTACCCCGGGGCAAGAAGCGTGTGATGATGACGATGTGAGCCTGGCAGGCGAGCACTACCTACCGGTGATTTTACCCGACGCGTCGGCTATCCGGAGGATACCGTCGTGGTCTTGAGATGGATGGTAGGGGCCGGTCTGGACTGACGGCGCCCTAGATATTGTGATTGAGACTTTGAGATTTCGAGATATTGAGGTACAGAGACTGTGATACAGAGATGTTGAGATATTGGGATTACGTTTTGTGCCGATGCTAGGCACTGTTTTATGCTGATTTCATTATGATACCTCATTTTAAAAATACAAAGGAAATCTCACTAAATTATGAAAACAGTTTCTTCATTTACATGTATTCGGTTTTCATGCATTCATACCTCATTCACATGATATATTGCTACCTGAGGCACTGACACGGGAACATGAGATTACACTCAGGTTAGATATTTACCCTAACCTTTGTTATATGCTGCATGTTATATATATAATTGAGGATATATTATGATCATTGACCTAGGTTGCGTTATTTATGCGATTTCTTTCCGTAGATGTTTTTCTATTCACGAGTTGGCAACTCACCCCCGTTGTGCCCTAGTTTCTTGCAGGTTTTGCCGTACAGGTTTCATTACGGCTTTGTTGGCACTGCTTCCCATTTCCTGGTGACAGCTAGTAGGTGGGTTTACTTGTATCGTACCCCCATTATATATCTTGTATATCATTATTCTGTTGTATCTAGAAGTTCCATCAACCAAACATGTATTTATTTCAGAGATAAAGACCAGTGGTGTTAGTTATTTCGACCTTAGAGTCGCGCGTTATATTTATGTGGATTTCTGGTGGTTTTGAGTTTCCTTTTGAGTTTTGATCCTCGCCCTTGGCGTTGTATATTATTTCTTGTGTGGTTGTGACCGTCGATTGACGAAGAGCTAGCTCCCGCTTGGGGATGCCTTTTTGATTTCGTATACTATTCATGTTGTATCCCGTTTGGGGGCCAGTTTTTACAAAGGAGACTCTGCCGAAATTTTCGGGAAATGTTTGATGTTTTTTTTAAACCGCATAATTCGGCTTATACTATTGAAACCACTTGTGTTAATTGGTTTTCCTTCACTCTACTACTTTTCTTGGTTTGGATTTCTGGGTTTTCGGCTTACTTAGATTACGTACGCCTCGAGACGTTCGTAGTTTAAGTGCCGGTCATATTCCGTACTTTCAGGACGTGACAAAGTTGGTATCAGAGCGTTAGGTTTTACCTTCGAAGCGTAGGATGACCCTTGGTTGATGGAACAGGTGACTAAAGTAGAGTGACGTACCGTAGGTATGTTCCGCGGCATATTTACGATACGCTACTCCACTTAAGAAGCCTTAGGATGTACATTTCTTTGCTCAGTATTATATTCATTTCGATCTAGCCTCATCGGTATCAGTTATGGTTCTGCTGCCACGATTACGGGCAGGGTGAGCTGCAGCTAGAGTTGCGGTCAGCACGAGCTCGTCACGAACGAGGACCGACCAGGGCGAAATTCCGGCGACACATGATTGCGGAGATGTGTCTTTTTATTGTGTTTGATGCCCCGAGCGTTTGATGGATCGCTGTATGAGATTACTTGGACGTGCCGATCAGCACTAGAGGATTGAGCCACTGACAGAGGCCAGCCAGATTTTGATGACCGTTGGTGTATTGCTTACTCATGATGATTGAGGCACTGTTCAGCGTGCAGACGAGTGAGCCAGTTGTTGCTGCGAGTGATGAGATATCGCCCCATATGTTGGAGCTATTGCGGGACGAGTTGTACTAATAGATGCTAGAAGGTCGCTAGTCATCCGAGGATGGATGACAAGGACATGTGGTTCGTTCGCCTACCGGATGAGAGGTCATCAGATAGATTGATTCCAGCAAGAGACGATTTCACGCGGAGACGTTGAAAGTCGACAGAGACGATCGAATGTCAGAAACCTATTATTCCAAGTTTAAAGTATTCGGAAAGACATGCAGGCAATTTTATGGACCCTCTAGAAGAATGAAACCCTAACTCGACATAATGACCGTGTGAAAGCCTTTGAACCTTCGGGTTTGCGGCAGTTCCACGGCGCCATTAGTGAGGCTTGGGTTTGCCCTTCTACGGCAGGACCATCGATGCTATGGTACGTACTCGATACTGTTAAACTGTACCCAAGATGTTGAGCTTTTGGGGGATTATGAGGTTCTGACGAATCAATCTGGTGGTTTTGAGTTTCCTTTTGAGTTTTGATCCTCGCCCTTGGCGTTGTATATTATTGCTTGTGTGGTTGTGACTGTCGATTGACGAAGAGCTAGCTCTTGCTTGGGGATGCCTTTTTGATTTCGTATACTATTCATGTTGTATCCCGTTTGGGGGCCAGATTTTACAAAGGAGACTCTGCCGAAATTTTCGGGAAATGTTTGATTTTTTTTTAAACCGCATAATTCGGCTTATGCTATTGAAACCACTTGTGTTAATTGGTTTTGCTTCACTCTACTACTTTTCTTGGTTTGGATTTCTGGGTTTTCGGCTTACTTAGATTACGTACGCCTCGAGACGTTCGTAGTTTAAGTGTCGGTCATATTCCGTACTTTCGGGACGTGATAGTGTTATTTGCATGTTGTTGCTTCATGATGGTTGCATCATCATTTGACTTCTTCACATCATCATTGCTTGACTTTTTGATTATGATTAGGTGATTGAGTGTTGGATTTGTTTGTGATCATTTCTTCACATCATAACCCTTTTCTCTCTCTTTGATTATTGGCTCACTCACGCACCTCATTCATTCTCTCACCCTCCATTTTCTTTGGCCGACCATGCTCTTTGGGGGGCTGTCCAAAAATATTGTGGTGGGGATTTTGATCTTTTATGCTTTGCAAAATCCCCAAGTTCATCTACAAAAGGTTCACTTCATTACCTCCACTAAAAAGGCAACTTCCTCAACCCCCATGAGACATAGAGTTCCACACTATTCTACAGCACTTCTTGGGCACGTCGGCTCGCCAACTTCGTGCCCGAGTTGCCTCGGTCCAGAGGTGAGAGCCCGTAAAAGAACCCGGCGATGTGGTGCCCTTCCGACGAAGAGAAGAAGACCGGAGATTCCGCGGGGAGATCGGGACGACGACGAGAAGACCGAAGGACATGGATCGCTCGGTATATCTCTCTACCCCTTCTCTAGTTAGCTAGGATTAGATTAATGGCCCGATCCGGGATTTTTGTGCGTGGTGGTGCCGGTTCAAAAGTTTAAAGAAAAGTATCGTTTCCGCATTTTGGCCTCGGATTGACGGCCGGGGCGCCGCCTTGCACTTACACTGGTATCAGAGCCACGCCATTAACCTAGTCTAGATTGCTCTAACGTGTTTACAAGTTCGATCGAACGGATTTTCCAAAAACCGCGTTTTTCATTGCATCGGTTTCTATCGAAATTTTTTGGCTCGAAAATTTTTTCAGGTTGTTGCAGAAACACATGCAGACAATTATAAGCATTCTGTGAAAATTTGGTCGCATGTCCTCACTATCCCACCGCGGAACCACGGCCAAACCCATGCTTGGGCTGCGGTTCTGCCGCCACATTTACTGTTCAGTGCACCAAAATTTCACAGAGAGCTCCTGAGTTGAAAATGGGATTTTTGGAATGTTCTGTTTGGGCCCAGAATTTCTTTGAGTGTTGCAGTAGTGCTTGGGGCCCACATGGGAAAATTTAGTCGATCGAATATTTTAAACATGTTAGTTCACAGTATTTACATTATATCTGCGACCGTGAATGTCATTTGATCGGTAAATCATGTCTAACTACTATAGCCCTTTTAGACAGATTTCCGAACGTGACATTCACGTTGATGTTCTGTGTTGTACTGTGATGTTGTGGATTAGTCGTGGAGATAGCCTGGATGCAATGGTAGTATAGTTTTGGTTATATTATGTACATTTGATATTGCGGGGCGAGCGTCCGACATGTGGACTGTTGGTGTATATGCCCTGGGGCCATTATTGTCTCATACTAGTTTGTATATTACTTAATGGAAGCTTGGGATATTCACATGTATATAACAGTCTTGCTAAACATGGTAGTATGCTACTTGGTTTTTTCTATCTTAGTATGTGAGTATACGTATTGATAGATCTCTTAGGATCTTACTTGACTACCAGCGTTATGATGGCAGTCACACTAGTGGGGGCTGGATAGTCTACAAGCACATCCTTAATTAGGTCCCTAGTCATAGGATTATCGAGACAGGGCATCGATACTTCGGAGTAGACTAGTGTGTACGCTTCTCATCCCAGTTGGGGAGATGGCCTGTCCCACAGCCGTCAGTACGTCGTACTGGAGATAGTATATAGGTGTTCGTTGGGTTACGGGTACACCGGACAGGACTCGCAGGGAACTGTAGGTTGGTTTTATACCAGTCTTCAGTTATCAGTTCCCAGGTGACATGAGTACAGCATAGTCCGCAGACTTGACACTGCTACTTCGCCTCAAGTGTGTCCCGCTGTTTTTAGATTGCTACCCTACCACGGCTCAAAGGAGGCGTGCAAACAGGTAGCAGTTGTGTGCAGTCCCGAGCACTTGGAGGCAGTGGCGGTTAGACATGATTCGTCTCTCCCGGTATTGGGGGTTGATATCGCGCTGTGTCAGAGAGCCATTACGCAAAGTCCCTGGCCAGGGCAAGCAAGATTTACTGGTAGGTTCCAGTAGTTTCTCAGGGTGTAATGGGCTTCACTCCGACACGACTTATACCGCTATTAGGGGACTGACGCTTGCCGCCCTTAGGCCCGATATGCGATAGTCTTAGATGAACAGACCGGACTGTACGGATATTGTCACATCAGACCAGTAGGAGTTCGGACGGGTTTCCTTATCGGCCTTCTTATCGACATCTACCTGGGGACCGTTATGTATAGCTAGTGCCGCTTGCGGTCTGTGGTTAAAGCCACTGCCAGCGTAGTAGTCGAGTCTCTAGAGTCCCACACAGAGAGTTTCCCTGCTCCAGGCGAAACGATATAGAGGTCGTATGGTTTTACGACAAGGGTTCGGACGCATACGTGTGTTTACGCACGTACGACTTTCGGACAGGTTTTACTAGTCGGCTTTGGTTTAAGCCAGATTCTAGTATTAGGATATTGGATTTATACAGTCTAATGTTTTTCCGTGTTTTCATGGATAGGAGAAGCGTTCTCGTAATTACGCGAGAAGCTTCTAGAAGATGGCGACTTGGGGGTTAAGGTGGCATATGCATTAAATGAGATTAGTGAGTCATTTGAGTGATTCATCCATGTCATTAATGCATCATAAATGCTTAATGACTCATGGAGATGAATCACCCTCTTGTATTTATGAAGCATGATTATTCATCCTTTATTTTCTTTTATTGGATAAATGATAATGCTTGATATATATTATGATAGATCATTATCTCATCTCATTCACTTGCTTACTTTCTCTCTCCTCAAGCTCTCTCTCTTCAAACCCTAATCCTCCCCTCTCATGTGTTGAGACCAAGGATTTGATTAGACTACTTAATCCATAATCCAACTCTATATCACCTAGGTTACTTGGATTAGCACTTTAAGAAACCTAGTTACCTCTAGTTTGAGGTGAAGCTTGAAGTATATCTCTCGGGTGGATCGTCTACTACTTGGAGAAGGCCGAGGAGGAGGTGGAGAATGAAAAGATGAAGGACACGGTTCATTAGGTATAATCACTTTTCATAGTAGTTGTTAACTTCTATGATATTTTTTAGTTATCGTTTAGCAAAGATTCTCGGTTAGTCGATGTTTACGCTTAAAACAAGATCGTTTTTCATTATTCCGCCTCCCCGCAAGTCGTGGGGTGTAGTACATCGACTTACAGTGGTATCAGAGCCTCGCTAAACAATAATTAACTCATTAGCAAAGTCGTATGAATTTCGAACGCAAAAAGAACCGGAAACATCATCGATTTATCACAGTTTCTGTCGAATTTAAAACTGGCTCTAAAAATTTTTCAGGGAGCTTCAGAATAACAAGCAGAGAATAATAGGGTTACTGAAGAAATTTGGACTCCTAACTCGGCCAACTCACCACGGAACCGCGGCGGATCCATGCGATCCGCCGCGGATCCGCGGCCGAGTTGGGGCCGTGTCAGCCCAAATTCCTTCAGTAACTCTCCTATGTTAATAATGATATTTCTGGAATGTTTATTTTTCTGCTCAAGTCTCAGGTGCACAGAGAAGTATTGGAGTAGAATCTAAAGTGTTTTGCTCGATCGAATTTTACGATGTTTGCTAATTTGATTATATCTGTGATTGTATAATGTGTTCGTAAACCTCCCCTAACTGCTAGTATGTCGGTTGGCAGGGGGTTGCACATTTCTGTAATGGTTTTTACTGTTTGTGGATGTGAACTGTATTGGACTGTTGTGATGATTAGTCGGGGTTTGTGATGGGTTATTATTTTAATTCATTCAATGTAATTGTAATATGTTGTAATATTATTTTGCTGGGCGCATCCAGGTTGCGGTTGTAGCCACCGTTGTATTATTTCATTTTACTGTTTATGCTCCTAGGATAGACCCAAGGTGGGGTGCACAAACTACCGGGTACTTTGAAGTGTTTAGTGGCCTACTCACTTTGTAGAGGGAGACCGCTTCACTTCGGGTACTTGGCGGGTAGTTTGCCGTACCCGTAGGGGTCTGGAGTGGGGTGATGGCTATTCATCACAACTGTGTAATCCGTCTTTTGTTGCAGACTCTAAACAAACGCGGATTGCTTGCAAATCCAATAAAGTTCATATGAGATCTGGAATGCCTATTATTGCGTCTGACGAATGTACAATATCTATATATGATAGCTATTTAGACGTCACTTACGTTTTACACCCGTGCTAGCCCAGCCCCCGCTCTGTCGTTAGTTAAGTAACCTAACGGGTGATGACGGGACACAGTGGCGAATGCGGATGGCATAAGAGGACGTTGTATTATCATTTTTTTCTGCAATGATAGGTTAATGATGGGACGCATTATTTATAATGCAAAGAAAATAAACCAAAAGTTGAATCGTTGGAACAATTTAAAAGAAACCGCTCGGTTATTTTAAAACAGAGGATATTTTTTAATTGCGGAGTTTTAACCACTCCTTTTAAAAAGCTATCAGGTTCCTTCGATTATATCAAGTTCACTACGTTCAAGGTTTCGCCAAAACCAGTCGTAGCCCTCCGTCATTTCTTATGGATAGTCAGTAGTATTCAAGATATGTTTGTTGGCTTTCGTCTAGGCATAGTGTTTGGTAGCTGCTGGGGTATTCATTTGTTACATAGATAGATGAGTTGGTTTGGGACAGTCGTATTACCTTGTTGGCTTTCGTCAAGGGTATGTACGGGTGGGTTCAAATTAACAAGATAATGATGGGCAGAACTTGACATATGACTTATGATTTGTTGGCTTTCGTCAAGGTCATAAGAACATGGGGCAAAAATCCACATCGGGAGTTTCTAAAGAAACTGAAACTTGCTAGTGTTGCATACCATTTGGAGTTTGAAGAATGTTGGTAGGATTCCTTCAACATTATCATACAATGATATTTAGATCCCGATCCTACTGTGAGTATATGCTACTTATCAGGAGATTCGTCACTTAACGATCAATGCTAAAAACCAAGTAGGTGCCGAGAAAGGTGTCAGCGGGGCTACGCCCCCAGAGAAAAGAGGTTCTTTAATTAAGGAACTTCGCGAAAGCGTTGGAAAACCTCCCTCGAAGTATCGACACTAGCCCGGCTGAACGGTTAAGCAAGAATTGTACAGTGAGAATAGTCCTGGCTAATTCTTCTTCTATGGTTTGAGGAAGAATTCGAGAAACAGTCGGAGCCATCCAGTTTAGATAAATTAAAAACCAATCTAAACTTGCAAGAGCATCATGCTAAAGTGTTTTCTTCTCTCTCTCTCATTGCAGCGACCTTGTGACTATGACTAGGTTACATCTAGATAACAATTTGACTGAATCTGATTTATATGACTGGCAAAGGTCTGTCCAGATGTCCATTGCCTATGACAAGCTGGACCACCCTATTACTGCTCAAGATCCCGTCGTCCCAGGTCCAGTTTCCACCATCGCGGATATGGATATCCGTCAGATAAGGAAAAAGGATAAAGCGAAAGATAAGTGCCTCGTATTGGCTTCAGTTGATGGTCTATACCAGAAGCAACACGAGAAGATGGACTCAATTTCCATCTTTCTCCATAACAAAGATTTATATGGAGAGCAATCTCATATCGCAAGATATGAGGCCTCGAACGAATTAATTCAAGCGAGGTTGGCTGTCGGGTAATCAGTGTTGGAGATAGTGCCCTTAGAGTCAATTATTGGATCACAGGCACATGATTGCAAAGATTGAAGGAGGACCTATCCCGGTAAGACGGTCTTACTCAAGATGATAGTATGCTATCTGGTTTATCTTTATCATCGTGTACTGCTTTAGGTGACCTTACAGGTCGCTATTACACGTTAGTAGAGACCCTAGGATTCTTGCTTGACTGCCAGCAGTATGAGGGCGATCATATACGTGGGAGCTGGTAGTCTATAAGGACATCCTTAAAAGGTCCCTAGTCATGGGAGTTTCGAGGCAGGGCATTGATACTCCAGAGTAGACTAGTGTATACAGTCGAGACCCCGACGAGGGGTGGTGGCCGGTCTCACAAGCCATTGGTGTCAGTTGGATCACCTAAGATGTATACAGGTGCTCATTGGGTTATGAGTACACCGGACAGGACTCGCCGGGAACCTGCTAGTTGGGATTATACCAGACGTCAGATGGCCGTTCCCTGGTGACATGTGTACAGGTTAGTTCATCGACCTGAGAATCGTCATTTGTCTCGTGTGAGTTCCCACTGTACTTTGATTACTATCCTACCACGCTCAAAGGAGACGTGCAAACAGGTTTTAGTTGGGTACAATCCCGAGCCACATGGAGGCAGTGAGCGGATCTTCAGGGATTCGTCTCTCCCGGTATTAGGGGTGAGGTCGCGCTGTGTCTAGGGGAGCCATTACACGAAGTCCTTGGCCAAGGCGGGAGATTTACTGGTAGGTATTCCAGTAGTATCTCAAGGTGTTCCGGGCTACACTCCGACACGACTTGTACCGCTTTTGGGGTCTGACTTTTACCAACCCCCTAGGCCCGCCATGCGATGCTCATAGACGAACGGACCGGACTGTACGGATATTGTCACTGACAGGCTCAGGATGAGTTCGCTCATCGACGTCCCTTTTGGTCAATAGCTGGTATCCCATTATGTATGGCTAATACCTCTGACGTGCTAATGGTTAAATCTACAGCCATAGTATTGACGAGTCTTTAGAGTCCCCCACAGACAGTTACTCAAGTTTCGGGCGAAACGCTGTAGAGGCCGTATGGAGATATGGTAGGGTTCGATCAGATACGTGCGGTATTGCACGGATCATGATCGGACAGATAATACTAGCAAGCTTTGGTTTAAGCCGGATCCTAGTATTGTACAGTGTAGATTTTGTCTCATTGCATTTGTATTCGGTCGGAGTACAAATGCGGGTATGTATATACAGTGGCGGGGTTTCCTGTAATTTATTACGGGATCAGTTTTTTGGAGTTGCCAGTTTGCTTTCCGTTTCGGCCATTTTCCTTTGTATCTTTCTTTGGCCAAAAAATGGTGGAGGAGGGCTTATTTGCATTTGTGCAAATAAGCTTTGTGGAGGGTGTTATTTGCTAGTTGTTGTGTCATGATGATTCCACCATCACTTGACTTATTGCTTCATGATGTCTTGACCTTGGTAGTCACGATTGGTTTTGGAGTGAGGTTTTTGTTGTGATGATTTCTTCTCATTATCATAATTACTCTCTCTCTCTCTTGTATTATTTCCTTGGGCTCACCCCCTTTGTATTACACTCTCCTCCCATTCTTTCAAGGAGCCAAGCATGGCCGGCCAAGACATGGGGTGGGCTGTTCAAAATATTGTGGTGGGGATTTTGATCTTTTTGGCTTGCAAAATCCCCAAGTTCCCTCTCTAAAAAGTTCACTTCATTACCTCCACTAAAAAGGCAACTTCCTCAACCCCCATGAGACACATAGATCCACACTATTCTACAGCAATCCTTGGGCATGTCGACTCGCCAACTTCGTGCCAGAGTTGCCTCGGTCCAGAGTTGGGAGCTCGTAAAAGAAGCTGGCGATGTGGTGCCCTTCCGGCGAGGAGGTGAAGACCGGAGATTCCGCGGGAGATCGGGACGACGACGAAAAGACCGAAGGACACGGATCGCTTGGTATATCTCTCTACCCGTTCTTTAGTTAGCTAGAATTAGTTTAATGGCCCGATCCAGGATTTTTGGGCACGGTGGTGCCGGTTCAGAGTTTAAAGTAAATTAACGTTTCCGCATTTTGGCCTCGGATTGACGGCCGGGGTGCCGCCGTGCACTTACACTGGTATCAGAGCCACGCCATTAATCTTTTCTAGCTTGGTCTAATGTGTTTACACTTTCGATCGAACAAAATTCCAAAACCCGCATTTTCAAAAAGCATCAGGTTTCTGTCGAAATTTTTTGGGCTCTAAAAATTTTTCAGGTTGTTGCAGAAACATGTGCAGGGAAAGTTAAGACATCTGTGAAAATTTGGTAAGGTGATACTGTAGAACCACCGCGGAACCACGGCCAAAACCACCTTGGCGCCGCGGTTCCGCCGCAGTACAGTGCCTTCACTGCACCATGTTTGCACAGTGATCATTTTACAGGGAAATAGGGGTTTTGGAATGTTCTGTTTGGACCCAGAATTTATTTAAGTGCTACAGTAGTGCTTGGGGGCCCACTTGGGTAAATTCGATCGATAGAAAATTTTAAACACATTAGTTCACAATATTTACATTATATCTGCGACAGTGAATGTCACTTGATCGGTAAATCCTGTCTAACTGCTATAGCCCGGTTAAACGGATTTGCGAACGTGACATTCACGTTGATGTTCTGTATTGTGCTGTGATGTTGCGGATTGGTCGTGGGGATAGCCTGGATGCAATGGTAGTACAGTTTTGGTAGTATTATGTACATTTAATATTGCGGGGCGAGCGTCCGACATATGGACTGCCGTCACTGCCTGTTTGTATATTATTCTTTTGGGGCACGACCGGGGTAAGGTCGATGTACCCGTTGTATCTATATTTTACTTTCTGTACTAGGATTACCCCAAGGTGGGATGCACGGATAGCCGGGTTCTAGAGGGCAACGGGCCCGCATCTCATGGCATTGAGACGGAGGGGGTTTCACTCTCGAATTGGCGGGCTATTTGCCGCACTCGTAGGGGGTACAGGTTGACCTAGGAGGGGTGCCCAAGTTACCGGATTCCGTGAAGTGCTGGGTGGTCCATTCACGTTGCTGAAGGGGGCTGCCTCGCTTCAGGTTTTGGCGGGTAACTTGCCGCGCCCGTAGTGGTCTAGGATTTCATTGCACAGGCTATCCACACGACCAGGGAACGTCGGGTTTCTGTAGCAGCTCTGTGAAACCCAGGGATCCCAGATATCTGTATTTTTTTGTGATGCTTATTACATTTCTGTGATGTTGCATTTTATCACGCCTTGAGCGAAATATTGTATATTGATATATATACTAGTAGATGTTGTATATGTTTTGCATCCACGCTAGTCCAGTCCCCGCTCTGTCGTTAGTTAACTAACCTAACGGGTAATGACGGGACCCAGTGGCGAATGCGGATGGCATATACGTACGTCATTATTTTCGTTCTTTGTGGTGTGATCAATTGATGGGACTGCATTGATTCGGATCAATGCAAGCTAAAAAAACCTATTCTGATGTTGTTGGAATAATTTTTCAAAAAGCTGTTATTGCAAGGGCTTTCTCTTTTGTTTTGCACAGTGGTATTCGGTTATGAATATCCAGCACCTCAGTCGACGAGGCAAGGGCCGAGATCCCTTCACCGGGAGTGACCCCTTGGACAGAAGTTTGCGTCAGGGCAATAACTTCACTATAGTCGTTTACTTTTGCTTTGCATCGTGGTATTCAGTTGGAATATCTTGCACCTCATTCTACGGGGAAAGAGCCGAGATCCCTTCACCGGGAGTGACCTCTTTAGCAAAGGTTTTCGTTACTATATTTTTATTATGCTATCTGGTTCCTTCAACGATATCAAGTTTATTACGTTAAAGGTTTTCGCTAGAAACCATTCGTAGCCCTCTATCATTTCGGTTAAATATTCGGTAGTATTCAAGCTATGTATTTTGACCTCACGCCAAGGCATAGTGATTGGTAGCTGCCGGATATTTATCTGTTGCATAGATAGATGCGTTGGTTTGGGACAGTCATACTACTATTTTGGCCTATGCCAAGGGTATGTACGGGTGGGTTCAAATTAACCTGGATAATGATGGGCAGAACTTGACATGTGACTTTTGATATTTTGACCTCACGCCAAGGTCATAAGAGCATGGGGCAAAAATCACATCGGGAGTTTCTAAAGAAACTGAAACTTGCCAGATATGCGCATACCTTCTGGAGTATGATAACGTGAGCGGATTCCGTCACGTTATCATGCGATGATAGTTGGATCCCGATTCCCACTGATGAGTTAGTTTACTCCTCGGGTGATCCCGACTAATTCTTCTTTCAGGTTTGGAGGAGAAATTGACGGTACAGTGGGAGGTTTCCAGATTAGATAAATTGGTAACCATTCTGATCTAGGTTAGAGTGCACGCTGAGTGTTTCTTTTCTCTCTCTCTTTGGCAGCGACCTTGACCCGACCCTAGACTATGACTCAGTGACCAAGTTGACCGAACCTTCTTAAACACTGGCTTTTGGATTGTCAGAGTTGCAAACCTCATTGCCACTCCTACTTTTATCTTTTTCTCCAGGACACCCCGTATTACTGTGAACGTCCACTTCTATTGGACAAAACCATCGTATAGTTATATACGAACTCGAAGGAATTTATTCGAGGATGGTTTCCGGTTCTGGAGAAAACGAATAGGACTATTCAGTTGTCTTTTCCTTTTACCTTCTCTCAGGTTGCAAGTACTCCTTGGTTTAGGAGATAGTACACTTATTACGCAAATTGGATAGTCTTCTTCCAAACCTTAGGCTGGTGCCGAACGGTGGGGAATGAAGAAAACCAATTAGCGTAACAATGGTGTGCAGAAGGTATTATGTTAAGACAAATAAAGGGATTAGTAAGAGGGCAAAGTAAATTGCGACTGCTATTCATGACCAAACCAAGTATTTCTTCTCCAATCCTAAATCACCTTTGTATTTCTCCAGAACACTCCGTATCACTACGAAGATCCACAGTTTATTGGATACTCCATCGTATGGTTATATACGAACTCGAATGGAACTTGTTCCAGTTTGGGGATGGATTCTGGTTCAGGAGAAATAGGAATAAGGTTTATTCGGTTGTCTTTTATCTTCACCTTCTCTCGCATTGCGAGTGCTCCTAGGATTAGGACAGTACACCCATTATGCTTATTGGATAGTCTTCTTCCAAACCATAGGCTGGTGCCGAACGGTAGGGAAGGAAGAAAACCATTTGGCCTAAGAGGGTGTACAGAAGGTAATGACTAAAGACATACAAAGGGATTTGGAGAGGTGGCAAAGAATTATACGGTTATAGTCGTAAATCTGGAGAATGGAATAGGCATTACTAGGAATGCCCGGATACCCCTACGAAACATTTCAATGTTTCAGTTTCACTGTGTAGTGTTGGAGATAGTGCCCACAGAGTCAATTATTGGATCACAGGCACGTGATTGCAATGATTGAGGGAGGACCTATCCCGGTACGACAGTCTTACTCGAGATGATAGTATGCTATCTGGTTTACCTTTATCATCGTGTACTGCTTCAGGTGACCTTACAGGTCGCTATTACACGTTGATAGAGCCCCTAGGATTCTTGCTTGACTGCCAGCAGTATGAGGACGATCATATACGTAGGAGCTGGTAGTCTATAAGCATATCCTTAAAAGGTCCCTAGTCGTGGGAGTTTCGAGACAGGGAATCGATTCTCCAGAGTAGACTAGTGTATACAGTCGAGACCCCGAGGAGGGGCGGTGGCCGGTCTCACAAGCTACTGGTGTCAGTTGGTTCACCTAAGATGTATACAGGTGCTTATTGGGTTATGAGTACACCGGACAGGACTCGCCGGGAACATGCTAGTTGGTCTTATACCTCATGTCAGATAGCAGTTCCCAGGTGACATGTGTACAGGTTAGTTCATCGACCTGGGGATCGTCATTTATCTCGTGTGAGTTCCCACTGTGCTTTGATTACTACCCTACCACGGCTCAAAGGAGTCGTGCAAACAGGTTTTAGTTGGGTACAGTCCCGAGCCACATGGAGGCAGTGAGCAGATCTTCGGGGGTTCGTCTCTCCCGGTATTGGGGGTGAGGTCGCACTGTGTCTAGGAGAGCCATTACACGAAGTCCTTGGCCAAGGCAGGAGATTTACTGGTAGGTATTCCAGTAGTATCTCAGGGTGTTCTGGGCTACACTCCGACACGACTTGTACCGCTTTTGGGGGTCTGACTTTTACCCACCCCCTAGGCCCGCCATGCGATGCTCATAGACGAACGGACCGGACTGTACGGATATTGTCACTGACAGGCTCAGTAGGGTGTCAGGATGAGTTCGCTCATCGACGTCCCTTTTGGTCAATAGCTGGTGGCCCGTTACGTATTGGCTTATACCTCTGACGTGCTAGTGGTTAAATCCACAGCCATAGTATTGACGAGTCTTTAGAGTCCACCACACATTCAGTTACTTAGCTTTCGGGCGAAACGCTGTAGAGGCCGTATGGAGATATGGCAGGGTCCTATCAGATACGTGCGGTATTGCACGCATCAGGATCGGACGGTTTTTTTTCTGGCCGGCTTTGGTTTAAGCCGGATCCTAGTATTGTACAGTGTAGATTTGTCTCATTGCATTTGTATCCGGTCGGAATACAGATGCAGGTGTGTATGCACAGTATCGGGGTTTTCCTGTAATTTATTACGGGACCAGTTTTCTGGAGTTGCCAGTTTGCATTCCGTTCCGGCCGGTTTTCCTTTGTTCTTTCCCGGCCGGACTTTTCCGATGGAGGGGGTTATTTGCAATTGTGCAAATAACATTTATGGAGGGGGTTTCTTGCAAATGTATTCATTATGATAGGATAAGCATCCTTGCTTTTTCATGATGGTTTTTGCATTAATGAGATTTGATAAGTTATGGGTTTGATGAGAGGTTTTCCTTTTTGCAAGGGGTCACCCTCCACCTTTACCTACACTCACCTCCCTCTTGCATTATGTTCACACTCCACCACCATTCCTCATGAGAAATGGCCGGCCACAATTTTGAGGGAGTGAGAGAGAGAGTTTCATTTTGGTATGGTGGCATTATTCTTGATCTCATATCATTTCATGCTAGAAAAATGCAAGCACCATTTTTCTTATCTTGATTCCTCCATCATCTTCAAAGGCAACAAAACCCCAAATGAGACATGGCCTCTACACTACTTTCTACAGCAAATCTTGGACGCGTCGGCCAGCCAACTTCGCGCCCGAGTTGCCTCGGTATAGAGGCGTGAGCCCGTAAAAGATGCAGGCGATGTGGTGCCCTTCCGGCGAGGAGGCGACGACCGGAGTTTCCGCGAGAGATCGGGATGACGATGAGAAGACCGGAGGACTCGGATCACTCGGTATATCTCTAACCCGTCTTGTAGTTAGCTAGATCTAGTTTAATGGTCCGATCCGGGTGTTTAGTGCGCGGTGGTGCCGGTTTGCTAAGTTCGCAAAATTAAAGTTTATCACCGCTTCCGCATTTGGCCGTCGGATTGACGGCCGGGTCGCCGCCGTGCACTTACAGTGGTATCAGAGCCTCGCCATTAACTTCGTCTAGCTTTGTTTGATGTGTTTGCATTTCCGATCGACCAAAATTCCAAAAACCCGCGTTTTTCTTTACATCAGTTTTCTGTCGAAATTTTTTGAAGTCCAAAAATTTTTCAGGTTGTCTCAGAATGATGTGCAGGGAGTTCTAAAAATACTGGAAAAATTCGACAACACGATCCCTCCGTACGACCGCGGAACCGCGGCCATAACCACTCTTTAGGCCGTGGTTCCGCCGCAGGAATGAGGGATCATGTCATCGTATTTTTTGCAGTGGGCTTGTGGGCTGAAAATAAGGGTTTTGGAATATTAAAATTGGGCCCAGAATTTCTGTGAGTGCTACAGTATTGCTTGGGGGCCCACTTGTTATTTTTTGATCGATCAGATATTTTAAACACATTATTTCACAGTATTTACATTATATCTGCGACCGTGAATGTCACTCGATCGGTAAATCCGGTCTAACTGCTATAGCCCAGTTAGACGGATTTGCGAACGTGACTTTCACGTTGATGTTCTGTGTTTTGCTGTGATGTTGCGGATCGGTCGTGGGGGATAGCCTGGATGCAATGCTAGTACAGTTTCTGTTGTATTATGTACTTTTGATATTGCGGGGCGAGCGTCCGACATGTGGACTGCCGTCACTGCCTGTTTGTATTATTATTTTGGGGCACGACCAGGTTGCGGTCGATGTACCCGGTGTATGTATATTTTGCTTTCTGTACTAGGATTGCCCCGCGGTGGGGTGCACGGATAGCCGGGTTCTGTAGGGCAACAAGCCCGCATTTCATGGCATTGGGATGGAGGGGGCTTCGCTCTAGAATTGGCGGGCTATTCGCCGCACTCGTAGGGGGTACAGGTTGACCCAGGAGGGGTGCCCAAGTTACCGGATTCCGTGAAGTGCTGGGTGGTCCATTCACGGCGCTGAAAGGGGCTGCCTCGCTTCAGGTTTTGGCGGGTAACTTGCCGCGCCCGTAGGGGTCTAGGATTTCATTGCACAGGCTATCCACACGACCAGGGGAACGTCGGGTTTCAGTAGTGGCTCTGTGAAACCCGGGGATCCCAGATATCTGTATTGTTCTGTGATGCTGTATATTTCTGTGATGTTGCATTTTATTCACGCCTTGAGCGAAATATAATATATTGGTATATATATTAGTAGATGTTGTATATGTTTTTCATCCGCGCTAGTCCAGTCCCCGCTCTGCCGTTAGTTAGCTAACCTAACGGGTGATGACGGGACCCAGTGGCGAATGCGGATGGCATATACGTACATCAGTATATTTTCGTTCTTTGTGGTGTGATCAATTGATGGGACTGCATTGATTCGGATCAATGCAAGATAAACAAACCTTATCTGATGTTGTTGGAACACTTTTCAAAAAGCTGTTATTGCAAGGACGTTCACTTTTGTTTTGCATCGTGGTGTTCATTTGGAATATCCTGCTCCTCAGTCGACGAGGCAAGGGCCGAGATCCCTTCACCGGGAGTGACCCCTTGGACAGAAGTTTGCGTCAGGGCATTAACTTCACTATAGCCGATTACTTTTGCTTTGCATCGTGGTATTCATTTGGAATATCCTGCACCCCATTCTACGGGGAAAGAGCCGAGATCCCTTCACCGGGAGTGACCTCTTTAGTAAAGGTTTTCGTCACTATATTTTCTAAAAAGCTATCCGTTCCTTCAACGATATCAAGTTCGTTACGTTAAAGGTTTTCGCCAGAAACCATTCGTAGCCCTCCGTCGTTTCAGACAGGTAGCACGTAGTATTCATGCTATGTTTGTTGACCTTCGTCAAGGCATAGTGCATGGTAGCTGCTTGTTGCCTTTCTGCTGCATAGATAGATGTGTTGGTTTGGGACAGTCGTATAGCCTTGTTGACCTTCGTCAAGGGCTTGTACGGGTGGGTTCAAATTAACCTGGACAATGACGGGTGGAACTTGACATGTGACTTATGATTTTTTGACCTTCGTCAAGGTCATAAGAGCATGGGGCAGAAATCACATCGGGAGCTTCAAAAGAACTGAAACTTGCCAGATATGCGCATACCTTCTGGAGTGTGATACCGTGAGCGGATTCCGTCATGTTATCATGCGATGATAGTTGGATCCTGATTCCCACTGATGAGTTGGTTTACTCCTCGGGTGACCCCGAATAATTCTTCTTTCAGGTTTGGAGGAGAGTTTGAGGTACAGTGGGAGGTTTCCTGATTAGATAAATTGGTAACCATTCTGATCTAAGTTAGAGTGCACGCTGAGTGTTTCTTTTCTCTCTCTCTCTGGCAGCGACCATTGACCCGACCCTAGACGATGACTCAGTGACCAAGTTGACCGAACCTTCTTAAAACACTGGCTTTTGGATTGTCAGAGTTGCAGACCTCATTGCCACTCCTACTTTTTCCCTTTTCTCCAGGACACCCCGTATTACTGCGAACATCCACTTCCATTGGACAAAACCATCGTATGGTTATATACAAACTCGAAAAATTCGAGGATGGTTTCCGGTTCTGGAGAAAACGGATAAGATTTATTCAGTTGTCTTTTCTTTTTTGCCTTCTCTCAAGTTGCGAGTACTCCTTAGTTTAGGAGATAGTACACCTATTACGCAAATTGGATAGTCTTCTTCCAAACTTTAGGCTGGTGCCGAACAGTGGGGAATGAAGAAAACCAATTAGCATAACGATGGTGTGCAGAAGGTATTAAGATTAAGACAAAGCAAGGGATTAGTAAGAGGGCAAAGTAAATTGCGACTGATATTCACGACCAAACCAAGTATTTCTTCGCCAATCCTAAATCACCTTTGTATTTCTCCAGGACACTCCATATCACTACGAAGATCCACAGTTTATTGGATACTCCATCGTATGGTTATATACGAACTCGAAAGGAACTTGTTCCAGTTCGGGGATGGATTCTGGTCCAGGAGAAATAGGAATAAGGTTTATTCGGTTGTCTTTTATCTTCACCTTCTCTCGCATTGCGAGTGCTCCTAGGACTAGGACAGTACACCCATTATGCTTATTGGATAGTCTTCTTCCAAACCATAGGCTAGTGCCGAACGATAGGGAAGGAAGAAAACCATTTGGCCTAAGGGGTGTGCAGAAGGTAACGACTAAAGACATATAAAGGGATTTGGAGAGGTGGCAAAGAATTATACGGTTATAGTTGTGAATCTGGATAATGGTAGAGGCATTACTAGGAATACCAGGATACCCTATCGAAACATTTCAATGTTTCAGTTCAGTTGTGTACTGTTAAAAGAAAACTGATTTCCCGATTGGACACTTGCTCCAGGGTATGTATTTACCAGGTTTGATTCTCACATCTGTATGGTTTTACAGATGATGAGTGGGAGTAAGTTATTGGGAATAGGGTAATCATCCTCATTATATCGGGATTCGTTGTAATCGGTGATATTTGAGGAGATCATCTGGGCTGTTTGCCGGTCGGCAAATATTTGGTTTTGAATATCCTCTGTTGTGCACCAATTTCAAATTGATATATCTGTACGTCTATTTTCATAGAGTGAGATATACCTTTTGATATTATGTCGATAACATTTACCTATATCAGTGGATGGTTAGGTAAGGAGCATTAAACAGCGGTGTAATTCTTCTTAACCATAAGTACAGTTTTCAACCTACGACATACAGTGAAAGAGTTGTTAGACTCAGCGGACTTATACAGAGTATTGTATGTTGTCCAGTGTCCATTAGGACAGAGGGGTTGGTCCTCATACTATATTCTGTTTACTTTTAACTTCTCTAGTTTTTAGACATGTGTTTCGTAGAAACACAGGGTCTAAGTTTTGAGGAGTTATAGGTATTTGAATAGAGTAGAGAACCAGGTGTAGCAAGTATCGGGATTCTTCAAAGTGATCGAAGATGTAGATACTTGTGTATGGTATTCAGTTGATAGTAATGATAAAGAGAAATTGCTTCTCTTTCAGGTTACTCATAATTGGAAGCATTCCTAAGTTGAGTAACGCTGATCGGCCTCTCTCTATTTAGTTGACATGCACTGGAGACAGCTGCATGATTTGAATATGGTTAAATTAAATCAGTGCCTCTGGTTCTATATTGGATATAGAACAGTTCATATCTTAACGTTGTTAAGGTACGGGGAGTTGTCCGGCTTATGATTAAAACCAGACACTGGACAACTCAAGGCACGTTTCTGTAATGGCTGTTTGTGGGTTGACCCAGGCTATGACGAGGGTTGACTTTCTACCATCTGGGAGATCAATAGAAATATTGTTCTAGACTCGCCACAGTTTTATTAAAAATGTTTTTTTTCAAAAACAGTAGTGGGAGTATGGTAGAACTGGAAGTGATTCCAGAACCGCAAACGATTACTGAAGATTTGATAAGGAACCTAAAGATTCAATCTGATTTGACATTCCATTGGCCACTCCGCAGATAAGGTGGGTAACTTCAGGCACCCGAGAGGTACTCCGGTAGCCTCAAGGACGGTGACAGGGAAGTTCTTGTTTACCCACACTTGCCATTGTTGTTGTTCCAGGCTGCGAGACCCGGCAGGAGGATGAGTATAGCGTCGTTCTAAACTAGCTTTAGAAGTGCACGTCTATATGACTCTGCCAGAGGGTTGTTGTGGTCAGTGGGAGCAGCGGAACCATTGGTGGACATCAGGCTTATGTCTATTTATAGACTAAAGCAGATATAGCGGAGATAGATCATCTATTTCTGATGTGACAGTCATAGGTTTGACGTCATCAGAATAGGGGATGGATCTGTTGAGAAGGTAGTAGGGTGTGATATCCGGATTTTGGATGACATACAGTAGGGAGTGACATTCCTATACTACGATCGGTTATACTTTGGTCGTCACACAGTGGTTTCTCCACAAAGGACTTGGACATTATATCAGACATACTGGTTACTAGACCAATGGTTTTTAGATCTAGATTTGGGTGGTTTCCCAATCAGGGTACTTTGACAGCATTCTAAGAGTATTTAGAATGGGCGACTCCTGGCACGGTAGTGTACCTGCAGGTGATGGAGTCACCCTCTCTAAAGGTGTCTTGTAGACTAAAGTAGAGAGGGATGTGCATGATTGACAGATCACTTGCTTAGGCAATTGAGTCAATCATGAGATGTCAAGTACCACACCAGATGTTGTTCTTGCAGTAGGTGCAATAAGTTGATATTGATCCAATCCTGGAGAAACAGTCGGAAGCAGCTTTAGAACATAAGTGGATGTTCTAGGGATATGATAACGACAGCCTCATTCGGGAGACAGTTATCATTCCAGGCTTCTAAGGTGACATGGACGACAAGGAGGTTGTCAGAGTTTTAGTTTTCCTTCTGATGAGGGACAGTATTTTGGACAGGTGATCCAAGGCAATACTGAGGGAGGCATGGCGCAGGATACTGATTAAGTTCAGTTGACGATACAGTCTAAGAAGTTTGGATTTGAAGTTCATTTATGAACTGGGTCCCATCAGACATCCAGACATTCTAAGACAGGTATTGCTCATTTCGGGAGATGGCTTTCTCTGCAAACTTGAGATATAGAGAGACATAGAAAGAAACATCTGAGCGGATCCACTCACTGAGGCTATTCCTCGAACGCAATAGTCTTCCAAACAGGCTTTGTAAGACTGACTAGTAGAGGAGTTGGGTGTTCGGTATCACACGGGCTGTGAGTATGCGACATCGCAATAATTAGCCTTGAGTGCAAGTGGGAGATTGTTGGAGATAGTGCCCTCAGAGTCAATTATTGGATCACAGGCACGTGATTGCAATGATTGAGGGAGGACCTATCCCGGTACGACAGTCTTACTCGAGATGATAGTATGCTATCTAGTTTACCTTTATCATCGTGTACTGCTTCAGGTAACCTTACAGGTCGCTATTACACGTTGATAGAGCCCCTAGGATTCTTGCTTGACTGCCAGCAGTATGAGGGCGATCATATACGTGGGAGCTGGTAGTCTATAAGCATATCCTTAAAAGGTCCCTAGTCGTGGGAGTTTCGAGATAGGGAATCGATTCTCCAGAGTAGACTAGTGTATACAGTCGAGACCCCGACGATGGGCGGTGGCCGGTCTCACAAGCCACTGGTGTCAGTTGGTTCACCTAAGATGTATACAGGTTCTCATTGGGTTATGAGTACACCGGACAGGACTCGCCGGGAACATGCTAGTTGGTCTTATACCTCATGTCAGATAGCAGTTCCCAGATGACATGTGTACAGGTTAGTTCATCGACCTGGGGATCGTCATTTGTCTCGTGTGAGTTCCCACTGTGCTTTGATTACTACCTTACCACGGCTCAAAGGAGTCGTGCAAACAGGTTTTATTTGGGTACAGTCCCGAGCCACTTGGAGGCAGTGAGCGGATCTTCGGGGGTTCGTCTCCACCGGTATTGGGGGTGAGGTCGCGCTGTGTCTAGGGGAGCCATTACACGAAGTCCTTGGCCAAGGCAGGAGATTTACTGGTAGGTATTCCAGTAGTATCTCAGGGTGTTCTGGGCTACACTCCGACACGACTTGTACCGCTTTTGGGGGTCTGACTTTTACCCACCCCCTAGGCCCGCCATGCGATGCTTATAGACGAACGGACCGGACTGTACGGATATTGTCACTGACAGGCTCAGTAGGGTGTCAGGATGAGTTCGCTCATCGACGTCCCTTTTGGTCAATAGCTGGTGGCCCGTTACGTATTGGCTTATACCTCTGACGTGCTAGTGGTTAAATCCACAGCCATAGTATTGACGAGTCTTTAGAGTCCACCACACATTCAGTTACTCAGCTTTCGGGCGAAACGCTGTAGAGGCCGTATGGATATATGGCCGGGTCCGATCAGATACGTGCGGTATTGCACGCATCAGGATCGGACGGTTTTTTTTCTAGCCGGCTTTGGTTTAAGCCGGATCCTAGTATTGTACAGTGTAGATTTGTCTCATTGCATTTGTATCCGGTCGGAATACAGATGCAGGTGTGTATGCACAGTATCGGGGTTTTCCTGTAATTTATTACGGGACCAGTTTTCTGGAGTTGCCAGTTTGCATTCCGTTCCGGCCGGTTTTCCTTTGTTCTTTCCCGGCCGGACTTTTCCGATGGAGGGGGTTATTTGCAATTGTGCAAATAACATTTGTGGAGGGGGTTTCTTGCAAATGTATTCATTATGATAGGATAAGCATCCTTGCTTTTTCATGATGGTTTTTGCATTAATGAGATTTGATAAGTTATGGGTTTGATGAGAGGTTTTCCTTTTTGCAAGGGGTCACCCTCCACCTTTACCAACACTCACCTCCCTCTTGCATTATGTTCACACTCCACCACCATTCCTCATGAGAAATGGCCGGCCACAATTTTGAGGCAGTGAGAGAGAGAGTTTCATTTTGGTATGGTGGCATTATTCTTGATCTCATATCATTTCATGCTAGAAAAATGCAAGCACCATTTTTCTTATCTTGATTCCTCCATCATCTTCAAAGGCTACAAAACCCCAAATGAGACATAGCCTCTACACTACTTTCTACAGCAAATCTTGGACGCGTCGGCCAGCCAACTTCGCGCCCGAGTTGCCTCGGTATAGAGGCGGGAGCCCGTAAAAGATGCAGGCGATGTGGTGCCCTTCCGGCGAGGAGGCGACGACCGGAGTTTCCGCAAGAGATCGGGATGACGACGAGAAGACCGGAGGACTCGGATCACTCGGTATATCTCTAACCCGTCTTGTAGTTAGCTAGATCTAGTTTTATGGTCCGATCCGGGTGTTTAGTGCGCGGTGGTGCCGGTTTGCTAAGTTCGCAAAATTAAAATTTATCACCGCTTCCGCATTTGGCCGTCGGATTGACGGCCGGGGCGCCGCCGTGCACTTACATATAGTGTTAAAGGAAAACTGATTTCCTAATTAGACACTTGCTCCACGGTATGTATTTACCAGGTTTGATTCTCACATCTGTATTGTTTTACAGATGATGAGTGAGAGTAAGTTATTGGGAATTAGGTGATCATCCTCATTATATCGGAATTCGTTGTAATTGGTGATATTTGACGAAATCGCCTGGGTTGTTTGCCAGACGGCAAATATTTGGTTTTGAATATCCGCTGTCATGCACCAATTTCAAATTGATATAACTGTACTTCTATTTTTATAGAGTGAGATATACTTTTTGAAATTATGTCGATGACATTTACCTATATCAGTGGATGGTTAGGTAAGGAGCATTAAACAGCGGTGTAATTCTTCTTAACCATAGGTACAGTTTTAAACCTACGACACACAGGGATTGAGTTATCAGACTCAAGGGACTTATACAGAGTATTGTATGTTGTCCAGTGTCCATTAGGACAGAGGGGTTGGTACTCGTACTAGATTTTGTTTACTTGTGACTTCTCTGGTTCTTAGACATGTGTTTCGTAGAAATACAAGGTCTGAGTTTTGAGAAGTTATAGGTATAAGAATAGAGTAGAGAACCAGGTGTTGTAAGTATCGGGATTCTTCAAGGTGATCAAAGATGTAGATACTTGTGTGTGGTATTCTGTTAATAGTAATGATTAAGAGAACTTGCTTCTCCTTCAGATTACTCATAATTGGTGGCATTCCTAAGTTGAGTAACACTGATCGGCATCCTTCCATTTAGTTGACATACACTGGAGACAGTTGCATGATTTGAATCTGGTTCAATTAAATTAGTGCCTCTGTTTCTGTATTGGATATAGAACAGTTCATATCTTAACGATGTTATGGTACGGGGAGTTGTCTGGCTTATGCTTAAAACCAGACTCTGGATAACTCAAGGCACGTTTCTGTAATGGCTGTTTGTGGGTTGACCCAGGCAATGACGAGGGTTGATTTTCTACCATCTGGAAGATCAATAGTGATATTGTTCTTAACTCGCCACAGTTTTAACAAAAATGGATTTTTTCAGAAAATAATAGTGGGAGTATGGTAGAACTGGATGTGATTCCAGAACCGCAAACGATTACTGAAGATTTGATAAGAACCTAAAGATTCAATCTGGTTTGACATTCCATTGGCCACTCCGCAGATACGGTGGGTAACCTCAGGCACCCGAGAGGTACTCCGGTAGCCTCAAGGACGGTGGCAGGGAGGTTCTTATTTACCCAGACTTTCCATTACTGTTGCTCCAGACTGTGAGACCCGGCAGAAGGATGAATATAGCGTCGTTCTAAACTAGCTTTAGAAGTGTACGTGCATATGACTCTGCCAGAGGGTTGTCATAGTCAGTGGGAGCAGCGGAAGCATGGTGGACAAGTGGCTTATGTCTATTTATAGCCTAAAGCAGATATAGCGGAGATAGATCATCTATTTCTGATGTGACAGTCATAGGTTTGACTTCATCAGAATAGGGGATGGATCTGTTAAGAAGGAAGTAGGGTGTGATGTCCTGGTATTTGGATGACATACACAGAGTAGGAAGTGAAGTTCCTATACTACGATCGGTTATACATTGGTTATCACACAGTAGTTTCTCCATACGGGACTTGGATATTATATCAAGACATACTGGTTACTGGATCTATGGTTTTAGATATAGATTTGGGTAGTTTCCCAATCAGGGTACTCAGACAGCATTTTAAGAGTATTTTGAATGGACGACTTCTGGCACGGTAGTGTACCTGCAGGTGATGGAGTAACCCTCTCTAAAGGTGTCTTACAGACTAAAGGAGAGAGGGGTATGAATGATTGGCAGATCACTTTCTTAGGCAATTGAGTCAATCATGAGATGTCAAGTACCACACCAGATGTTGTTTTTGCAGTAGGTGCAATAAGTTGATATTAATCCAATCCTGGAGAAACAGTCGGAAGCAGTTTTAGAACATAAGTGGATGTTCTAGGGATATGATAACGATAGCCCCATTCGGTAGACAATTATCATTCCAGGCTTCCAAGGTGACCTGGATGACAGAGAGGTTGTCAGAGTTATAGTTTTCTTTCTGACGAGGGGCAGTATTTTGGACAGGTGGTCCAAGGGGATACTGAGGGAGGCATGACGCAGGATACTGATTAAGTTCAGTTGACGATACAGTCAAAGAAGTTTGGATTTGGAGTTCATTTATGAGCTAGGTCCCATCAGACATCTAGACACATTCTAAGACAGGTATTGCTCATTTCGAGAGATAGCTTTCTCCATGGACTTGAGATATAGAGAGACATGGAAGGAAACATCAAGGCGGATCCACTCACTGAGGCTATTCCTCGAACGCAATAATTTCACAAACAGGCTTTGTAAGACTGACTAGTAGAGGAGTTGGGTGTTCGGTATCACACGGGCTGTGAGTATGCGGCATCGCAATAATTAGCCTTGAGTGCAAGTGGGAGATTGTTGGAGATAGTGCCCTCAGAGTCAATTATTGGATCACAGGCACGTGATTGCAATGATTGAGGGAGGACCTATCCCGGTAGGACAGTCTTACTCAAGATGATAGTATGCTATCTGATTTATATTTATCATCGTGTACTGCTTTAGGTGACCTTACAGGTCGCTATTACACGTTGGTAGAGCCCCTAGGATTCTTGCTTGACTGCCAGCAGTATGAGGGCGATCATATACGTTGGAGCTGGTAGTCTATAAGCACATCCTTAAAAGGTCCCTAGTCATGGGAGTTTCGAGACAGGGCATTGATACTTCAGAGTAGACTAGTGTATACAGTCGAGACCCCGACAAGGGGCGGTGGCCGGTCTCACAAGCCACTGGTGTCAGTTGGATCACCTAACATGTATACAGGTGCTCATTGGGTTATGAGTACACCGGAAAGGACTCGCCGGGAACCTGCTGGTTGGGATTATACCAGACGTCAGATGGCAGTTCCCTGGTGACATGTGTACAGGTTAGTTCATTGACCTGAGGATCGTCATTTGTCTCTTGTGAGTTCCTACTGTACTTTGATTACTACCCTACCACGCTCAAAGGAGACGTGTAAACAGGTTTTAGTTGGGTACAGTCCCGAGCCACATGGAGGCAGTGAGCTGATCTTCAGTGGTTCGTCTCTCCCGGTATTGGGGGTGAGGTCGCGCTGTGTCTAGGAGAGCCATTACACGAAGTCCTTGGCCAAGGCAGGAGATTTACTGGTAGGTATTCCAGTACTATCTCAGGGTGTTCTGGGCTACACTCCGACACGACTTGTAGCGCTTTTGGGGGTCTGACTTTTACCAACGCCCTAGGCCCGCGATGCGATGCTCATAGACGAACAGACTGGACTGTACGGATATTGTCACTGACAGGCTCAGTAGGGTGTCAGGATGAGTTCGCTCATCGACATCCCTTTTGGTCAATAGCTGGTAGCCCGTTATGTATGGCTAATACCTCTGACGTGCTAGTGGTTAAATCTACAACCATAGTATTGATGAGTCTTTAGAGTCCCCCACAAACAGTTACTCAAGTTTCAGGCGAAACGTTGTAGAGGTCGTATGGAGATATGGTGTCACGACCCGAAATGAGCACGTGACTGGCACCTGAACAATAAGAAATCTATAGGACTCCATCTGGTCCAAGTAAGCCAAAAGCCCAGAAATCTAAAACTATTTTAAGAGTAAATAAGAAAACTGGTTTAAAGAAGTGAACAAAAATATGTTTGAAGTCAAGGTTTATAAATAGCTAAGCCGAATATGCATTTTTAAAAATGTAAAGTCCTTTCTAAAAATTTCGGCAGAGTTTCTTTTGTAAAAACTGGC
Organism: Agapanthus africanus; assembly: GCA_030015575.1. Taxonomy (NCBI): domain Eukaryota; kingdom Viridiplantae; phylum Streptophyta; class Magnoliopsida; order Asparagales; family Amaryllidaceae; genus Agapanthus; species Agapanthus africanus. The sequence continues at coordinate 656,058,134 of JASDDO010000024.1, forward strand.
CCCGAACGGGGTACAACAAGAATAACAATATATATATGCAATGATAAAAGGCATCCCCAAGCGGGAGCTAGCTCTTCGTCAATCGACGGTCACAACCACACAAGCAATATAATATACAACGCCGAACGGCGAGGATCAAAACTCAAAAAGAAGGCTCCAAAACCATGAAAACCGTAATACTACTAAGCGCGACTCTAAGGTCGAAATAATACAACGCTAATGTCTAAGTCTGAAACAATATACAAGTTTTGGTTGATGGAATTCAAGATAAAATGAATAATACAAGTACGATGGTGGTTCTTGATGCAAAGGAACCCACCTACCAAAACAAATCACCCGCAAAAGAAGCAGTGTGACAGAAATGCCGCAATGGAACCTGTACGGCAAACCTGCAAGAACTGTGGCACAACGGGGGTGAGTTGCCAACTCGTGAATAGAAAACATCTACAAGCAGAAACCGAATGCAAGACATAATCCTAGCTCAAAACAATCAGTATATAATATAATCCTCAAGAGCAAGTCTGAAGCATGATAAGGTGGCAATGTAACATCTAAACATGTATGTAGTGCCAAGTACTCAGGTAATAATATGTCATAAATATAGGGTATGTCTGCATGAAGTAAATATGATGAAGTATCAAAAATGAATATCAATACACATATATTAGCGTCCCATTCCACTAATATTGATGTAAGGGTATATATAACAGCGCCCTCATACCCTGTTATATATACAAATGAAGTAAGATCAATGTAATAAAAGTCTGTATGTATGTGGATCCCGTCCACCTGTCACCCAATAACAATAAGCATCATGCATGCAAATATCGTAAAGCATATGCATGGAAATATGAGGATATAATCAAATCATGGAACCTGAGTGCCTAGCATCGACACTCGAAAACATCATGAAACCTGTGCCTAGCATCGGCACGTAAATCCCCGTCTATCAGGCGCTGTCACCAAGACTGGCCCTGATAGGTACGTATCATACGCTATCTCGAAAACCCGAGTGCCCAGCTTCGACCTTCGAATTTCGACGTATCCATACGTACATACTCCGGTCGGTATCCCCACGATAACCGCCGAGTCCAAATACTATCACCGGTAGGTAGTGCTCCCTTGCCAGGCTCACCGTCTAACATATACGAGTCTTCTTGCCCCGGGGTACCTTACCGGGTCCACCATGTACCCACAGACGGTGCCTACCGCTCCTCGAATCGGGTTTCATATGCCACTCTCAGAACCGAGAAAACAAATGGTGGACGCACTGAAATATCATATCAAGGGAAACCGGGATTTTAAAGACAGTACATATTCTCAGTTGAAATAGCCACGGTTCCCAAATCCAGAAATATCATGGAAACAACATATCTCAATGCGTATAATCAGAAAACATGATGTATGCAACATATAAAAGAATGTAAGCATATCGATATATCATGCAATACGGAATAGTGATATGCACATATTGGGGAAGCCGCTCTTTTAAAATGAATCAGTTTTAAAGAGTATCTTGCGGTTCCCAAATCTAGAAATATCTTCTATGTATGTGCGAACAAGTATGTGTACAAATGTAAGTGTACAATGAGTATGTATACAAGTATGCCATGCAATGGTCGTATCCTGAATGCAACAGTACTACAGTGTAGTGACATGGCAATTATCGATGATGAAATGTGTGAGCCGGCAAGCAAGTGTGCGTGGAACATACGCATCATCGATAATGGTGCTGGTGTCCTAACAGCATGATGGTAACATAGCAATAACCCATGGTATGCAATGCGAATAGTAATGAAAATGCGGAATCGAATAAAGCAACGCAATAGTGAAGTGTCTACATCAAGCTGTATATATCATGCGATTATGCCATTTGAAATAAGACGAATCAGGGTTTTTAGTAAAATAAGGGCTACGATGTTTTTAAGAAAAGGTACACCATTTAAAGTATCCGTAGAATCCCTTTGTTTATCTTTAAGATATTCCTGATTCGCAGTTTTTGAAATAGGTATGACTCGGGTCTAGTCCAACATCTACTATGCAAGCTACTGATCTAAGTATCAAGCTAATCGGGAGGGGTATGGAAACCACCTAAATCTGAGTCGATATGTAGATATGGTAGTCGGTGATCCCGCCTCAGTAGTATCGCGTACGATACAATATATCATATGACCTCCTCAAGTCATGAGTGCGGATCTATCATCCATGTAAAGCTCGTACGGTAAATCGTCGTACGGCATCCCAATAGCTGGGTACGGGTCAAAATCACATTCCTCTTATTAAATATCAGGTATCATTATCATCATATCACATAATCTGGGTACTGATCTAAGTCTAGTACATCTCATACCATCTATAAAGTATGAATGCGGGGGTAAACACACATCCCAAGCCCGCAAGAATCACATGTCGTATCCCAAATACGAATCATATCAAATCACTGATCTCGCAGCACAATGCCCAATATCATCGACTCATCACCAATGTCATCCAATATCATCAACAAGGTGTAAGTATAAGGAATATACAAGTGTGTGCGTGTGGATGTAAATCTATCCTAGGGTTCGCAACTAGGAACTACGCTAGTTATTTCTATCCCTAACTAACCATAACACGCCTAACACAAAGCCACGACACACTATAACTATCATATATAATCAATATAGTATATTAACTACGGACTGCGGGGGTGCTATACGCCATCCACCCGACTTCCCCATGTAGATATAATCTACACACATAGCGTCTTCATTGTCGACGTCGCCACGCGCCTTCTTGTTGTCCCGAAGTCTTCATGGGGTACCTACACATTAACGTATCGCAAATGCGTATCAAAACCAATTCAAAACTAAAACGGCATACGAATCCCAAAACGATACAATAAGGGGCATATAGGTTAGAACCTATGGGCACGCCATCAAAACCATCTATCAATCCTCGATATCATCGTAAAAACGCCAAATAGTCGAGGTAAAACGAAATACGCAAATTCAGAATTGAAAATACGGAATACGGAAACACGAATCCAAAACAGCAACTAAGGAAAAATGCTCCAGATTTTACCCTAGGTCAAACTAGACAAATCTATACATGCCAGGGGCCTAAAATATACATGTAGGAGCTACAGAACAAACACGAGACAAAATGGTGGGACCCAGGCCGCAAATTGCGGCCAAACAGATTAAATCTGCGGCCTGGAAGAGGAGGTGGGGGCTAGGGCTTTGTATGGTGGTTCCTAGGTGCCTGCACATCTTTCTGTCAACTCAATTTTATTTTCAGGTGTCTCGGGTGATAGCAGATCTCCAAAAACAGTGACAGATTTACAGTTTTTCCCCGATATCGATTCGCTAAATCCGTATTCTGGTTTTACTCTCTAGTTTGATCCAATATAACATCACACCAGGGGTTATAACCTCTAATTACACCTCAATTCACCCTTGATTTCTGATCTCACCTAAACCCTAACTTGAATTCTCCAAAGTCCACAAAACGACACAATATCGATATGAAACTAGCATGGATGCACAAGGGAAATGAAATACTACTCTAGGGTTCAGAAATTACCTTCTTTGGCAACTCAAGAAAATTCTTGAGTTGCCCAAAGTCCTCAAAATCAGCCCTTTCTTAGTCCAATGCGATCCTCTAGAGCTTGTGAGCATGTTTTGTGAAGAGGAAATGGGGTTTCAGGGTTGGATTCAAGATGCTTTTGGGGATTGAAGAGGAGGGAAGTGAGAAGAGGAGCAGGAGCAGCAGCAGCTCTCATGAGAGGGGAGAGAGAAATGAGGGTGAAGAAATGATGGGAGCATGGCTTCAAAAGAGAAAAGTTGACCTATACCTACCCTCTCTCTCTCTCTCATCATCATTCCATTTCCTTTTCCCTTTTCTTTTCTTCTCACTCAAATAGTGAACCCAAAAGATCCATGGCAATAGAAAAGTAACACAAGTGTAACAAGTGTGGAAAATGATATGTGCACATTTTTGCACAAAAAAGCCAAAAATCCAATTAGCGATTTTTAATCGCGATTAGCGCTAAATTAGCATATAATTAATCATAAAAACTTTAAAATGGCATAATTCTATAAATTACCTTATTTTAGAATTTTCCATAATTTTTCTAAAATTTTTACCATTTATTTGTATTTAATAATAATAAAATATTAAAATATTCAATAAATATTAATATTAAATTATAAAAATTCCCAAAAATAATATTTTATTATTATTATATTTTTTTGAGATGTTACAATCTTCCCCCCCTTAAAGAAATTCGGTCCCCGAATTTAAATTTAAACCCCCAAATTCTAAAACATTTCAAAAAAAACAAAATGTCCAAGTCGTCGGGGCTCCGAAACCATCAATATATAAAACGCATCTTAGCACGATACATGTGCATGAGTAATGAGCAGATAACTCAAAAACAAAACCCCGTCAAGCATCCCGCAATCATCGGAGTCGTGATAAAGACACAATGTCAAATTCAAAACAAAACTAATATGGTATATATCAAAATTATCCATGTATATATGAAATCTGTATGTGTAAATAACTAAAGTAAATACATGGAAAAGCATGCGGGTACTGTCCTCTGACTAGTCCCGCTCAGTATGAAAACACATAGCAAATATCATAAAACGTAATGCTCCATAAGGAATAAATCTCAAAATGTATATATGAATATCCGGTGCGTCTGGTGCGCACGGAAATCAAAATCCATGAATGTGCCATAAAAACAACATCAAGGTGCAACTGCTGTGCACGAAACATCTGTCGTAGGCAACGTGTGTGCCTGACAGCAATATCAAGTGCATCTGACATGCACGAAGAATCCCGATTCAGTACATCTGGCGTGCACCAGAATCGTATATCAAAACACTACAGGTGCATGAAAACTATGCTGGAAACGCAAATCACATCACTGGCATAAAATAGGCATGAAATCACAATCAATATCTCAAATGTAATAACTATGCGCAAAATATAAATATCCAATGGTGCAAGAAAACAAATATCATGAAACTCAGTCATCAAAACTAAATCATGCAAACAGAACGCCAAAAATACCAAAATCCAAGATAACGGATACGTGATAATCGAATCACAAAATCATAAATCAATAAATACCGCCATCGGTAATTCCTCCTTCAACGAAGAGAAGGTGCCGGTGCACCCAATGCTAGCAGCGCAAGATATCTACTTGCCTCTTGCTCACGGTCTGGCATCCTCTGTCTCTGGGTCTTTATCTGCTCTGTAGATTACCAATCTCACGATCCATCGGCTCATCGGCCCTGTCAGGTGTGCTAACGGGGACGATTCCGTTCTGGCACTTCTCTGATCATCTTTCGGTCAATCATCACGACCACTCGTAAAGCAGCATATCACTGGCGTCGGCCTCTGGCTCTCTGAATGCACGTGACACACCTGATCCTGGGTGTAAATATCATTACAGTAGTGTCCTGGAAGGAATCCTACTCAAGGTCTCTTCCGATCTTGCTTATGCCGATCTGTACGGAGGCTGGCACTCTTGCATAATCTCTTCTCGTGTTCTGGACATCTGCGTGTTCCACACATATTTCCTCGGAAACTGGTCATATCCCAATGCCTCTGTGAGCATATCCGACCCTTAAATCTTAACGGGGAGTAGTAACAGTTCGTCTGCATCTCGTACGAACTTCTTGTCCCGCTTGTCTATATCATCGTCCATTGCGACGTCACGTCTCTATCTGCGCACTGCAATGTTCTCGGCTATAATCCATCCGAAGTCTCTCGCATGGACTCGAAATCGCGTACTCTGTAGCTTCATCATTCTGTAGAAGATATCTGGCCGAGCAGGTCCTCGGGAACGCGTCCCAACCAACGGAGGAAAAATCAATACTCGTCCGTCCTCGATCAACTCACAACGCAACTGGGTGAGGTCCTTTATCCGAACCTGGTCAACTATCTCGTCGACGATGCCGAACTTTGGCCTGCTGGGTGTGCGCAATATGACTACTCCTGGGTCCAGATCTTCTCGTATAATATTCCAGAAAGGTCCTGTCGAGGTCTCTCTCAAATCCCATTTCTGCCGAATTTCCCGGAAGTTATTATCTTTTCTACATCTGTTTCTTGTTCCGGAACGGTAGCATATTCCTTACGACTCCTCTTGGAAGGTATATCCATATGCATTGCCTCTGCGTGCGTATCGCATCTCTGATGTCAGCGGAGTGGGACGTCATCTCGTCGAAATCTCTTGCGAACTCTTTACTTCACTCTGCTTCAATGTCGACTGATTTGGACTCGTCTCATCGTAGCTGCACGGACTGCGATCCAATGGCTATGCTCGCATCTGGAGTCTCCCAAGCAGTGTGTCCCATCACATGATACCCGAATGATGTCAAAACATTCGATCGACTCGTCAGAACCTCATAATCCCCCAAGGGATCAACATCTTGAGTACAGTTTAATAGTATCGAATACATGCCACAGCGTCTGTGGTCCAGCCGTAGAAGGGCAAACCTAAGCCTCACTAATGGCGCCGTGGAACTGCCACAAACCCTAAGGTTCAAAGGCTTTCACACGGTCATTAAGTCAAGTTAGGGTTTCATTCTTCTAGAGGGTCCATAGAATCGTCTGCACGTCCTTCCGTATACTTTAAACTTGGAAAATGGGCTCCTGACATTCGATCGTCTCTGTCGACTTCCAACGTCTCCGCGTGAAGTCGTCTCTAGCTGGAAGCAATCTATCTGATTACCTCGCATCGGCAAGCGAACGAACTACATGTCCTAGTCATCTAATCCTCAAGTGACTAGCGAGCTTCCATCATATCTCCAAGTACAATATCGTACTGCAATAGCTCCTTCATCTGGGGCGATAGCTCATCGTTCGCAGCAATAACCAGCTCGCTCGTCTGCACGCTGAACAGTGCCTCAATCATCTTGAGTAAGCGACATATCAATGGTCATCTCGTCCTTGCTGGCCTCTAGCAGTAGCCTGATCCTCTGGTACCAAACGGCACGTCCGAGAAATCTCGTAAAGGTGACCCATCATACGCTCATGGCATGAAAACACATTAAGACGACGCCTCTCAATGCAATCGTAAGTTTCTGGAATGACGCCCTGGTCAGTCCTCGCCCATGACGAGCTCATGCTGACGCAACTCTAGCCGTAGCTCTCTCTGCCTGTGTGATCGTAGCAGCAAAATCACAACCAGTATCGATGAAGATAGATCAGGAATGAATATAATACTGTGCAAGGAAATGTACATCCTAAGGCTCCTTAAGCCGAGTGGCGTGTCGTAAGTATGCCGCGGAACATACCCACGGTACGTCACTCTACTGCAGTCACCTACTCCATCAACCGGGGGTCATCCTACGCGAAGAAATTTCAGGTCTAGTACCCCCTCGACTAAGTCTAAGTTCCGTAAGGTCAAGCCTAAGTTCCATGTATATATATAGACGCCCTAGGCTCCACATAGTCAAACTTAGACTTGAACCAAGGTTAACCTAGCGCTCTGATACCAACTTTGTCACGACCCGAAAAGAGCACGTGACTGGCACCTGAACTTTAAGAAATCTATAGGACTCCATCTGGTCCAAGTAAGCCAAAAGCCCAGAAATCTAAAACCATTTTAAGAGTAAATAAGAAAACTGGTTTAAAGAAGTGAAGAAAAACATGTTTGAAGTCAAGGTTCTTAAATAGCTAAACCGAATATGCATTTTTAAAAATGTAAAGTCCTTTTTCTAAAAATTTCGGCAGAGTTTCTTTTGTAAAAAGTGGCCCCGAACGGGGTACAACAAGAATAACAATATATATATGCAATGATAAAAGGCATCCCCAAGCGGGAGATAGCTCTTCGTCAATCGACGGTCACAACCACATAAGCAATATAATATACAACGCCGAACGGCGAGGATCAAAACTCAAAAAGAAGGCTCCAAAACCATGAAAACCGTAATACTACTAAGCGCGACTCTAAGGTCGAAATAATACAACACTAATGTCTAAGTCTGAAACAATATACAAGTTTTGGTTGATGGAATTCTAGATACAATGAATAATACAAGTACGATGGTGGTTCTTGATGCAAAGGAACCCACCTACCAAAGCAAATCACCCGCAAAAGAAGCAGTGTGCCAGAAATGCCGCAATAGAACCTGTACGGCAAACCTGCAAGAACTGTGGCACAACGGGGGTGAGTTGCCAACTCATGAATAGAAAACATCTATAAGCAGAAACCGAATGCAAGACATAATCCTATGTCAAAACAATCAGTATATAATATAATCCTCAAGAGCAAGTCTGAAGTATGATAAGGTGGCAATGTAACATCTAAACATGTATGTAGTGCCAAGTACTCAGGTAATAATATGTCATAAATATAGGGTATGTCTGCATGAAGTAAATATGATGAAGTATCAAAAATGAATATCAATACACATATATTAGCGTCCCATTCCACTAATATTGGTGTAAGGGTATATATAACAGCGCCCTCATACCCTGTTATATATACAAATGAAGTAAGATCAATGTAATAAAAGTATGTATGTATGTGGATCCCGTCCACCTGTCACCCAATGACTATAAGCATCATGCATGCAAATATCGTAAAGCATATGCATGGAAATATGAGGATATAATCAAATCATGGAACCTGAGTGCCTAGCATCGACACTCGAAAACATCATGAAACCTGTGCCTAGCATCGACACGTAAATCCCCGTCTATCAGGCACTGTCACCAAGACTGGCCCTGATAGGTACGTATCATACGCTATCTCGAAAACCCGAGTGCCCAGCTTTGACCCTCGAATTTCGACGTATCCATACGTACATACTCCGGTCGGTATCCCCACGATAACCGCCGAGTCCAAATACTATCACCGGTAGGTAGTGCTCCCCTGCCAGGCTCACCGTCTAACATATATGAGTCTTCTTGCCCCGGGGTACCTTACCGGGTCCACCATGTACCCGCAGACGGTGCCTACCGCTCCTCGAATCGGGTTTCATATGCCACTCTCAGAACCGAGAAAACACATGGTGGACGCACTGAAATATCATATCAAGGGAAACCGGGATTTTAAAGACAATACATATTCTCAGTTGAAATAGCCACGGTTCCCAAATCCAGAAATATCATGGAAACAACATATCTCAATGCGTATAATCAGAAAACATGATGTATGCAACATATAAAAGAATGTAAGCATATCAATATATCATGCAATACGGAATAGTGATATGCACATATTGGGGAAGCCGCTCTTTTAAAATGAATCAGTTTTAAAGAGTATCTTGCGGTTCCGAAATATAGAAATATTTTCTGTGTATGTGCAAACAAGTATGTGTACAAATGTAAGTGTACAATGAGTATGTATACAAGTATGCCATGCAATGGTCGTATCCTGAATGCATCAGTACTACAGTGTAGTGGCAATTATCGATGATGAAGTGTGTGAGCCGGCAAGCAAGTGTGCGTGGAACATACGCATCATCGATAATGGTGCTGGTGTCCTAACAGCATGATGGTAACATAGCAATAACCCATGGTATGCAATGCGAATAGTAATGAAAATGCAGAATCGAATAAAGCAACGCAATAGTGAAGTGTCTACATCAAACTGTATATATCATGCGATTATGCCATTTGAAATAAGACGAATCAGGGTTTTTAGTAAAATAAGGGCTATGGTGTTTTTAAGAAAAGATACACCATTTAAAGTATCCGTAGAATCCCTTTGTTTGTCTTTAAGATATTCCTGATTCGCAGTTTTTGAAATAGGTATGACTCGGGTCTAGTCCAACATCTACTATGCAAGCTACTGATCTAAATATCAAGCTAATCGGGAGGGGTATGGAAACCACCTAAATCTGAGTCGATATGTAGATATGGTAGTCGGTGATCCCGCCTCAGTAGTATCGCGTACGATACAATATATCATATGACCTCCTCAAGTCATGAGTGTGGATCTATCATCTATGTAAAGCTCGTACGGTAAATCGTCGTACGGCATCCCAATAGCTGGGAACGGGTCAAAATCACATTCCTCTTATTAAATATCAGGTATCATTATCATCATATCACATAATCTGGGTACTGATCTAAGTCTGGTACATATGATACCATCTATAAAGTATGAATGCGGGGGTAAACACACATCCCAAGCCCGCAAGAATCACATGTCGTATCCCAAATACGAATCATATCAAATCACCGATTTCGCAGCATAATGCCCAATATCATCGACTCATCACCAATGTCATCCAATATCATCAACAAGGTGTAAGTATAAGGAATATACAAGTGTGTGCGTGTGGGTGTAAATCTATCCTAGGGTTCGCAACTAGGAACTACGCTAGTTATTTCTATCCCTAACTAACCATAACACACCTAACACAAAGCCACGACACACTATAACTATCATATATAATCTACATAGTATACTAACTACGGACTGCGGGGGTGCTATACACCATCCACCCGACTTCCCCTTGTAGATATAATCTACTCACATAGCGTCTTCATTGTCGACGTCGCCATGCGCCTTCTTGTTGTCCCGAAGTCTTCATGGGGTACCTACACATTAACGTATTGCAAATGCGTATCAAAACCAATTCAAAACTAAAACGGCATACGAATCCAAAAACGATACGATAAGGGGCATATAGGTTAGAACCTATGGGCACGCCATCAAAACCATCTATCAATCCTCGATATCGTCGTAAAAACGCCAAATAGTCGAGGTAAAACGAAATACGCAAATTCAGAATTGAAAATACGGAATACGGAAACACGAATCCAAAACAGCAACTAAGGAAAAATGCTCCAGATTTTACCCTAGGTCAAACTAGACAAATCTATACATGCCAGGGGCCTAAAATATACATGAATGAGCTACAGAACAAACACGAGACAAAATGGTGGGACCCAGGCCCCAAATTGCGGCCAAACTGATTAAATCTGCGGCCTGGAAGAGGAGGTGGGGGCTAGGGCTTTGTATGGTGGTTCCTAGATGCCTGTACATCTTTCTGTCAACTCAATTTTATTTTCAGGTGTCTCGAGTGATAGCAGATCTCCAAAAACAGTGACAGATTTACAGTTTTTCCCCGATATCGATTCGCTAAATCCGTATTCTGGTTTTACTCTCTAGTTTGATCCAATATAACATCACACCAGGGGTTATAACCTCTAATCATACCTCAATTCACCCTTGATTTCAGATCTCACCTAAACCCTAACTTGAATTCTCCAAAGTCCACAAAACGACACAATATTGATATGAAACTAGCATGGATGCACAAGGGAAATGAAATACTACTCTAGGGTGCAGAAATTACCTTCTTTGGCAACTCATGAAAATTCTTGAGTTGCCCAAAGTCCTCAAAATCAGCCCTTTCTTAGTCCAATGCGATCCTCTAGAGCTTGTGAGCATGTTTTGTGAAGAGGAAATGGGGTTTCGGGGTTGGATTCAAGATGCTTTTGGGGATTGAAGAGGAGGGAAGTGAGAAGAGGAGCAGGAGCAGCAGCAGCTCTCATGAGAGGGGAAAGAGAAATGAGGGTGAAGAAATGATGGGAGCATGGCTTCAAAAGAGAAAAGTTGACCTATACCTACCCTCTCTCTCTCTCATCATCATTCCATTTCCTTTTCCCTTTTCTTTTCTTCTCACTCAATTAGTGAACCCAAAAGAACCATGGCAATAGAAAAGTAACACAAGTGTAACAAGTGTGGAAAATGATATGTGCACATTTTTGCACAAAAAAGATAAAAATCCAATTAGTGATTTTTAATCGCGATTAACACTAAATTAGAATATAATTAATCATAAAAACTTTAAAATGGCATAATTCTATAAATTACCTTATTTTAGAATTTTCCATAATTTTTCTAAAATTTTTACCATTTATTTGTATTTAATAATAATAAAATATTAAAATATTCAATAAATATTAATATTAAATTATAAAAATTCCCAAAAATAATATTTTATTATTATTATTTTTTTTTGAGATGTTACATATGGCAGGGTTCGATCAGATACGTGCGGTATTGCACGGATCATGATCGGACAGATAATACTAGCGGGCTTTGGTTTAAGCCGGATCCTAGTATTGTACAGTGTAGATTTTGTTTCATTGCATTTGTATTCGGTCGGAGTACAAATGCGGGTATGTATATACAGTAGCGGGGTTTCCTGTAATTTATTACGGGATCAGTTTTTTGGAGTTGCCAGTTTGCTTTCCGTTTCGGCCATTTTCCTTTGTATCTTTCTTTGGCTGAAAAATGGTGGAGGAGGGTTTATTTGTGTAGGGTTCCTAGGCACACAAGTGAAGTCTCACAAGGCATCAAACATGGCTAATTCAAATTTTACAAGTGCCTACAAACCCTAATACGGATCGTTAACTAGATATATAGGCGATGCGAGCATGTAAACGAATTTAATGCTAAAGGAAAGGGGCTACAACCTTTGTAGATCCGGTCCACCACTTCCTAAGCTCCGCGATGATCTCCCTCCGCTGTCCAAATCGAACCCATCACTCTAGCATCGGCTTCATCGAAGAAATGGGCGGGCTTGATTGTCGGCTTCGATGCCGAAGATGATCTACGTCGAGGCATCACAAGATCAAACTCCGACTTCACCAAGTCATGAAACTTGTGAAGAAAACACCCTATACTACTTGGCAAGAGGTAGAGGATGAAGAAATAGGAGGTGGGTTCACTTTAGAATTGGATTTCTCACTTGTTTTGGCTAGTTGCCATTAAAGGTTGCAAGCTTTTTCTTTTGTTGAAGAAGAAGAAGATGAAGAAAAAGAATATGATAAGTATATTTAAATTATCAAATAAAATGATACTTATCATGATAGTAACCATAGTTAGGTGTAGAGAATAAACCATGGTTAGGGTTAATGGTTAGGTTTAGGAAAAGAACAAGAATGGTCAAGATTTCAACATTTCATGAAGTTTCCACAAAACTACAAAAAAGCAACCATTCTCTTTATCTTTTCCAAAAACAAATAAATAAATAAATCAATAGATAAATGAATAAGATAAAAGTAAACCCTAACCACTAACTTAACCATTGTTTAATTCTTTACACAAACCTAAGCTTGCATGTATCATCAAACATGATACAATCTTGTGCACAAAAATATATCACATATACAATGTGCATTTCAAGTGAGAAAATCCATTAAAGTGAACAAATACTAGTTAATGCAAAGTAATATATCAAATATATAATTATGCATTAAATCATTAAATCAACACTTGATTCAACGATCCGGTCATGTCGCATATAACCGGCTAGTATCCAATGTATCGGCTTATCGAATCAATCCTTGATTCGATAACTAGGTCATATCGCATACAACCATTCGACACATACATCGCGAGAATGAAATACGGTATCACATACACACATTATTCTCGGTCCCGCACATATCTCATATGCGCTCCTATTTCGTTTCGCTTGAGCTAGGAAACCTCTGTGTAGGACTCTAAAGACTCGTCAATACGCCGGCAGCAGGTGATGATCATATCAAACACCCACAAGCCGCAAGCGGTCTGCTAAACGTAACGGCCACCCGGGTATTGAGCGATCAGAAGATCGACGAGCAAGCCCGCTCACACTCCTGTGAATCCAACCAGTAACACTTACCGTACAGTCCGGTCTGTTCGTCTGATATGTCGCATATCTCGCCTAGGGGTGGTAAACGTCAGACCCCAGTAGCTCGATAAGTCATGCCGACGTGAAGTCCATGACATGTGTGAAACTACTGATAACACTTACCAGTAGGCCACTGCAACCCTGGCCAGGGATTTCCTGTTATGGCCAGTCGAGCATAGCGCAACATCAACCCCCAATACCAGGAGAGACGAATCCCCTCCTATCGCTCATTGCCTCCATGTGAATCGGGACTGTACCCAAAAACCACCTGTTTGCACGACTCAGTAGAGCCGTGGTAGGGTGGAAATCAAAGCACAGTGGGAGACACACAAGACTCTATGACCATCTCGGGTCAACAGACTAAGCTGTACCAGTGTCACCAGAGAACTGCCATCTGACGTGAGGTATAATACCATCTAGGAGTTCTCGGTGAGTCCGTTCAGTGTACCCAGTCTCCACTGAGCACCCATATACCATCTCTGATGTCAAACACCAATGGATATGGGATCATCCATCGCCCATCGCATGGGTCGAGAAGATATACGCTAGTCTACTCTGGAATATCGATGCCCCGTCTCGATAATCCCTCGACTAGGAACATTGAAGGATGTACTCATGGACTATCCAGGCCCTACTAGTATGATCTGCATCACAGTCCTGGAAGTCGAGCACACATCCTAAGGGCTTTATCAACATGTAACAGAGAGACAGAAAGTATACACGTTAAGACAAAGAGCAACCAGATAGCGTACTATCATGTCGAGCAAGAAAGTCCTACCTATATATGTCCCAGCATCCATTACAATATACATCCAATGTACAGTAATGGCCTCTAGGGCATACATATAACTAACAATTTGCATTTGTGCAAATAAGCTTTGTGGAGGGTGTTATTTGCTAGTTGTTGTGTCATGATGATTCTACCATCACTTGACTTATTGCTTCATGATGGCTTGACCTTGGTAGTTATGATTGGTTTTGGAGTGAGGTTTTTGTTGTGATGATTTCTTCTCATTATCATAATTACTCTCTCTCTCTCTTGTATTATTTCCTTGGGCTCACCCCTTTTACATTACACTCTCCTCTCATTCTTTCAAGGAGCCAAGCATGGCCGGCCAAGACAAGGGGTGGGCTGTTCAAAATATTGTGGTGGGGATTTTGATCTTTTTGGCTTGCAAAATCCCCAAGTTCCCTCTCCAAAAAGTTCACTTCATTACCTCCACTAAAAAGGCAACTTCCTCAACCCCCATGAGACACATAGATCCACACTATTCTACAGCAATCCTTGGGCACGTCGACTCGCCAACTTCGTGCCCGAGTTGCCTCGGTCCAGGGGTGGGAGCCCGTAAAAGAAGCCGGCGATGTGGTGCCCTTCTGGCGAGGAGGTGAAGACCGGAGATTCCGCGGGAGATCGGGACGACGACGAGAAGACCGAAGGACACGGATCGCTTGGTATATCTCTCTACCCGTTCTTTAGTTAGCTAGAATTAGTTTAATGGCCCGATCCGGGATTTTTGTGCGCGGTGGTGCCGGTTCAAAGTTTAAAGTAAATTAACGTTTCCGCATTTTGGCCTCGGATTGACGGCCGGGGCGCCGCCGTGCACTTACAATCAGTAGGGGACAACGTCCTTACGATGACTAGCTATATTAATGAGCTCAAGGACCTGGAGACCACGTTGGGAAACAGGTCATACGCTGACTTGTTTCCACAGTCCCTACCCTCTACTTACACCCTGAAGGAAACCAGGGAGACACAAGCTCTGCTTAATGGGAAACCTTCTTCTTCTATATCCAGGGCGAAAGTAAAGGGTGAAAAGAAGAAGACCTCTACAAAGCCGATATACGATGTCAGTAAAGTCAGAGGAAAGGGAAGAACAAAAGTTTTGGGACTTGGTGTAGCTAAGGAGGAATGTTCCTATTGTTATGGGAATGGGCATTGGCAGAAAGATTGCAGGGCTTTGGAAGCCAGTAGCCAGGATACGAAGCATGTTTTAGCTTCAGCCTCAAGTGCGTTTGTAATTGAGAACTGTTTGTCAGTTAACTCTACTTCCTGGGTACTAGATACCGGAGTAGGATCTCATATCTGTAATTCATTACATGCTTTGAGAAACCGTAGAGTTATAAGGGTAGGAGATTTGTCTCTCAGAGTTGCAAACGGAATGAGCGTGGACGCTGAATCCGTGGGAGAATATCGCCTAGGTTTGACAAGTGGGAAGATATTGATTCTACGAAACTGTTTGTATGTACCTAGTTTGACTTGTAATATCATATCAGTTTCCTTACTTTCGAAAGAGGGATATGATTTTACATTCGTAAGCGATGTAGTTCACATCCACCTAAATCAAGTTCTGATTGGGTCCGGTACATTAGATGACGGTATATACGTATTGAGTCAAGCTCAGGTTTTCAATGTCCAGAACACACTTAAAAGAAAGTCTCCAGAAATAAATCTGGCTTTCTTATGGCATTGTAGACTAGGTCACATCAATGAAACACGATTAACGAAGTTACATAGAGAAGGATATTTGAATCCGTTCGAATATCAATCTTATGCCACTTGTGATTCTTGTCTCATGGGAAAGATGACAAAGACTCCGTTTACTGGACACGGAGTAAGAGCGAGCGAGCTCTTGGGACTCGTACACAGTGACGTGTGCGGTCCAATGTCTACACATGCGCGAGGAGGTTATTCCTACTTCATTACTTTTACGGATGATTTCTCTAGGTATGGACATATCTTCTTAATGAAGCATAAATCCGAGGCCTTTGAGAAATTCCAGGAATACAAGAATGAAGTGGAAAACCAAACAGGCAAAAGTATCAAGACACTGAGATCTGATCGAGGTGGTGAATACTTAAGTGTCGAGTTCCTGGGTTTCTTAAAAGAGAATGGAATTCTCTCTCAGCTTACTCCTCCATACACACCACAACACAACAGTGTATCGGAAAGGAGGAATCGAACCCTATTGGATATGGTTTGTTCCATGATGAGTAAGGCTGAGTTACCGCGATCTTTCTAGGGTTATGCGCTAGAATCAGCTACATATCTTTTGAACAAGGTCCCAACCAAAACTGTGCCTACCATACTATATCAGATGTGGAGTGGGAAGAAACCTTATCTTCAGTACCTGAAGACATAGGGATGACCAGCTTTTGTAAAAAAGCAGCATCCGGACAAGCTCGAGGCACACTCAGTAGAGTGTAAGTTTGTGGGATATCGAAAGAACTCCATGGGATATTGTTTCTATTACGCAGAGGAACAAAAGGTTTTTGTTTCTCGTCATGCCCGCTTCTTAGAAACTGAATTTTTAGAAAATTAGAAGAGTGGGAGCGCAGTAGAACTAGAAGAAATTCCAGAACCACAAGCTGTTACTGAAAGTTTGGTAGAACAAGAAGTTTCAGAAGAAAGGGACATACCAGCGCCTATCCGCAGAAGTAGTAGGAAGTCTCATCCGCCTGAGAGATACTACGGTTTTCTCATAGACGGGGATCGAGAAGATTGCGTCATTGATAATAACGACCCTACTAGCTTCCAGCAAGCCTTTCAGAGCGGCGACTCGGTAAAATGGCTGGATGCAATGCGGACCGAAATGGAGTCCATGTACACTAACAAAGTATGGACTTTGGACATTGCTCCAGATGGGGTAAAACCCGTAGGATGCAAATGGATATTCAGAAAGAAGATTGGTGTAGATAGACAGGTTGAAACCTATAAGGCTAGACTTGTTGCAAAGGATTTCCGTCAAAGACCTGGTTTGGACTATGACGAAACCTTTTCTCCAGTGGCTATGCTCAAATCCATTCGGGTCCTTCTTTCTATTGCTGCCTTCCATGATTATGAAATCTGGCAGATGGACGTAAAGACGACCTTTCTAAATGGTAATTTGGAAGAGTGCGTCTATATGGATCAGCCAGAGGGATTCATTCAGAGTGGGAGTAGCGGTAAAGTGTGCAAGCTGCTTAAGTCCATTTATGGACTAAAGTAGGCATCGCGGAGTTGGAACATCTGTTTTGATGATACTGTCAAAAAATTCGACTTTATCAAGAATTCAGATGAACCATGCATATATAGTAAGATTGTAGGGAGAGTTGTTGTATTCCTCGTCTTGTACATGGATGACATTCTCCTAATAGGAAATGATATTCCTATGCTACAGTCAGTAAAAAGATTCTTGTCACAGAAGTTCTCCATGAAGGACCTGGGTGATGCCACCTATATTCCGGGGATCCAGATCTATCGTGATAGATCAAAGAGGATGTTGGGACTTTCGCAGTCCAGGTATATAGACACCATATTGAAAAGATTCAGTATGGATGATTCTAAGCGCGGTGACCTACCGGCTTGTCACGGAATCACCCTCCAAAGAGATGTCTCCCAAGACTGATTTGAAAAGGGATCGCATGTCGATTATACCCTACGCTTCTGCGGTAGGCTCTATAATGTATGCGATGTTATGTACCAGACCAGATGAAGCATACGCATTGAACGTTGTAAGCCGGTATCAGGCAAACCCAGGGGAGAAGCACTGGATAGCAGTAAAGAACATTCTCAAGTACCTAAGAAGGATTAAGGAAATGTTCTTGGTTTACGGCGGAAAAGACCTCAAGTTAGAGGCCTTTGCTGATTCCGGCTTCCAGAGTGATAAGGACGATTCCAAGTCCATGTCAGGTTATGTCTTTACCCTCAATGGAGGGACAGTGTGCTGGAAGAGTTCCAAGCAGGACACCGTTGCTGACTCGACGATGGAAGCGGAATATATTGCTGCTAGCGATACCGCAAAAGAAGAGGTCGGGATGAAGAAGTTCCTAACAGAACATCAGGTTGTTCCTACCATTGTTGATCCAATACCTCTGTATTGCAACAACAACGGAGCTATAGCTTTAGCGAAGGAACCAAGGTCCCATCAGAAGTCCATACACATTTTAAGGCGGTATCACCTGATCAGGGAGATCATTGATCGTCGGGAGAACGAGGTTCAGAGAGTTGCTACTGAAGAGAACATAGCTGATCCATTCACGAAGGCCCTACGTCAGATTCAGTTCGAGAGGCTACTCGAGATCATCGGTCTTCGATATGCTAGTACATGGCCCGAGTGCAAGTGGGAGATTGTTAGTGTATATGCCCTAGGGGCCATTATTGTATCATACTAGTTTGTATATTACTTAATGGAAGCTTGGGATATTCACATGTATATAACAGTCTTGCTAAACATGGTAGTATGCTACTTGGTTTTTTCTATCTTAATATGTGAGTATACGTATTGATAGAGCTCTTAGGATCTTGCTTGACTACCAGCATTATGATGGCAGTCACACTAGTAGGGGCTGGGTAGTCTACAACCACATCCTTATTCAGGTCCCTAGTCGTAGGATTATCGAGACAGGGCATCAATACTCCGGAGTAGACTAGTGTGTACGCTTATCATCCCAGTTGGGGAGATGGTCTATCCCACAGCCGTCAGTACGTCGTACTGGAGATAGTATACAGGTGCTCGTTGGGTTACGGGTACACCAGACAGGACTCACAGGGAACTATAGGTTGGTTTTATACCAGTCGTCAGTTAACAGTTCCCAGGTGACATGAGTACAGCATAGTCCGCAGACTTGACACTCCTACTTCGCCTCGAGTGTGTCCTACTGTTCTTAGATTGCTACCCTACCACGGCTCAAAGGAGTCGTGCAAACAGGTAGCAGTTGGGTGCAGTCCGGAGCACTTGGAGGCAGTGGCGGTTAGACAGGATTCGTCTCTCCCGGTATTGGGGGTTGATATCGCGCTGTGTCAGAGAGCGATTACGCAAAGTCCCTGGACAGAGCAAGCGAGATTTACTAGTAGGTTCCAGTAGTTTCTCAGGGTGTAATAGGCTTCACTCCGACACGACTTATACCGCTATTAGGGGACTCACACTTGCCGCCCCTAGGCCCGATATGCGATAGTCTTAGACGAACAGACCGGAATGTACGGAGATTGTCACATCAGAATCAGTAGGAGTTCGGATGGGTTTCCTCATCGGCCTTCTTATTGACATCTACCTGGGGACCGTTACGTACAGCTAGTGTCGCTTGCGGTCTGTAGTTAAACCTACTGCCAGCGTAGTAGTCGAGTCTCTAGAGTCCCACACAGAGAGTTTCCCTGCTCCAAGCGAAACGATATAGAGGTCGTATGGTTTTACGATAAGGGTTTGGACGCATAAGTGTGTTTACGCACGTACGACTTTCGGACAGTTTTTACTAGTCGGCTTTGGTTTAAGCCAGATTCTAGTATCAGGATATTGGATTTATATAGTCTAAAGTTTTTCCGTGTTTTCACGGATAGGAGGGGAGTTCTCGTAATTACGCGAGAAGCTTCTAGAAGATGGTGACTTGGGGGTTAAGGTGGCATATGCATTAAATGAGATTATTGAGTCATTTGAGTGATTCATCTATGTCATTAATGCATCATAAATGCTTAATGACTCATGGAGATGAATCACCCTCTTGTATTTATGAAGCATGATTATTCATCCTTTATTTTCTTTTATTGGATAAATGATAATGCTTGATATATATTATGATAGATCATTATCTCATCTCATTCTCTTGCTCACTTTCTCTCTCCTCAAGCTCTCTCTCTCTCTTCAAACCCTAATCCTCCCCTCTCATGTGTTGAGACCAAGGATTAGATTAGACTACTTAATCCATAATCCAACTCTATAACACCTAGGTTACTTGGATTAGCACTTTAAGAAACCTAGTTACCTCTAGTTTGAGGTGAAGCTTGAAGTATAGCTCTCGGGTGGATCGTCTACTACTTGGAGAAGGCCGAGGAGGAGGTGGAGAACGAAAAGAAGAAGGACACGGTTAATTAGGTATAATCACTTTTCATAGTAGTTGTTAACTTCTATGGTATTTGTTAGTTATCGTTTAGTAAAGATTCTCGGTTAGTCGATGTTTACGCATAAAATAACATCGTTTTTCATTATTCCGCCTCCCCGCAAGTCGTGGTGTGTAGTACATCGACTTACATGGACTGCCGTCACTGCCTGTTTGTATATTATTCTTTTGGGGCACGACCGGGCTGAGGTCGATGTACCCGTTGTATGTGTATTTTACTTTCTGTACTAGGATTACCCCAAGGTGGGGTGCACGGATAGCCGGGTTCTAGAAGGCAATGGGACCGCATCTCATGGCGTTGAGACGGAGGGGGCTTCACTCTAGAATTGGCGGGTTATTCGCCGCACTTCTAGGGGGTACAGGTTGACCCAGGAGGGGTGCCCAAGTTACCGGATTTCATGAAGTGCTGGGTGGTCCATTCACGTTGCTGAAGGGGGCTGCCTCGCTTTAGGTTTTGGCGGGTAACTTGCCGCACCCGTAGGGGTCTAGGATTTCATTGCACAGGCTATCCACACGACCAGGGGAACGTCGGGTTTCAGTAGCGGCTCTATGAAACCCCGGGATCCCAGATATTTGTATTGTTCTGTGATGCTTATTACATTCATGTGATGTTGCATTTTATCACGCCTTGAGCGAATATTATATATTGATATATATACTAGTAGATGTTGTATATATTTTGCATCCGCGCTAGTCCAGTCCCTGCTCTGCCGTTAGTTAAGTAACCTAACGGGTGATGACGGGACCCAGTGGCGAATACGGATGGCATATACGTACATCATTGTTTTCGTTCTTTATTGGTGTGATCAATTGATGGGACTATGTTGATTTGCATCAATGCAAGCTAAACAAACCTATTCTGATGTTGTTGGAACATTTTTCAAAAAGCTGTTATTGCAAGGGCGTTCTCTTTTGTTTTGCACAGTGGTATTCAGTTGGAATATCCTGCACCTCAGTCGACGAGGCAAGGGCCGAGATCCCTTCACCGGGAGTGACCCCTCGGACAGAATTTTGCGTCAGGGCAATAACTTCACTATAGTCGATTGCTTGTTCTTTGCATCATGGTATTCAGTTAGAATATCCAGCACCTCATTCTACGGGGAAAAAGCCGAGATCCCTTCACCGGGAGTTACCTCTTAAGCAAAGGTTTTCGTCACTATATTTTTATAAAAAGCTATCCGGTTCCTTCAATGATATCAAGTTCATTACGTTAAAGGTTTTCACCAGAAACCATTCGTAGCCCTCCATCATTTCAGTTAAATATTCGGTAGTATTCAAGCTATGTATTTTGACCTCACGCCAAGGCATTATGATTGGTAGCTACCGGATATTTATATGTTGCATAGATAGGATGCGTTGATTTAGGACAGTCGTACTACTATTTTGGCCTACGTCAAGGGTATGTACGGGTGGGTTCAAATTAACCTGGATAATGATGGGTAGAACTTGACATGTGACTTATGACATTTTGACCTCACGCCAAGGTCATAAGGGCATAGGGTAAAAATCCACATCGGGAGTTTCTAAAGACACTGAAACTTGCCAGATATGCGCATACCTTCTGGAGTGTGATAATGTGAGCGGATTCTGTCACGTTATCATGCGATGATAGTTGGATCCCGATTCCCACTGATGGGTTGGTTTACTCCTCGGGTGATCCCGACTAATTCTTCTTTCAGGTTTGGAGGAGAATTTGACGGTACAGTGGGAGGTTTCCTGATTAGATAAAATGGTAACCATTCTTATTTAGGTTAGAGTGCACGCTGAGTGTTTCTTTTCTCTCTCTCTTTGGCAGCGACCATGACCCGACCCTAAGACTATGACTCAGTGACCAAGATTAACTGGACCTTCTTAAACACTGACTTTTGGATTGTCAGAGTTGCATACCTCATTGCCACTCCTACTTTTACCCTTTTCTCCACGACACCCCGTATTACTACGAACGTCTACTTCCATTGGATAAAACCATCGTATGGTTATATACAAACTCGAAGGAATTTATTCGAGGATGGTTTCTGGTTCTGGACAAAACGAATAGGACTATTCAGTTGTCTTTTCATTTCACCTTCTCTCAGGTTGCGAGTACTCCTTAGTTTAGGAGATAGTACACCTATTACGCAAATTGGATAGTCTTCTTCCAAACCTTAGGCTGGTGCCGAACGGTGGGGAATGAAGAAAACCAATTAGCATAACGATGGTGTACAAATGGTATTAAGTAAAGACATATCAAGGGATTAGTAAGAGGGCAAAGTAAATTGCGACTGCTTTTCACGACCAAACCAAGTATTTCTTCGCCAATCCTAAATCACCTTTGTATTTCTCCAGAACACTTCGTATCACTACGAAGATCCACAGTTTATTGGATACTCCATCGTATGGTTATATACGAACTCGAAAGGAACTTGTTCCAGTTCGGGGATGGATTCTGGTTTAGGAGAAATAGGAATAAGGTTTATTCGGTTGTCTTTTATCTTCACCTTCTCTCGCATTGCGAGTTCTCCTAGGATTAGGACAGTACACCCATTATGCTTATTGGATAGTCTTCTTCCAAACCATAGGCTGGTGCCGAACGGTAGGGAAGGAAGAAAACCACTTGGCCTAAAGGGGTGTACAGAAGGTAATGACTAAAGACATATGAAGGGATTTGGAGAGATTGCAAAGAAATATACGGTTACAGTTGTGAATCCAGATAATGGAAGAGACATTACTAGGAATACCCGGATACCCCTACGAAACATTTCAATGTTTCAGTTTCACTGTGTACTGTTAATAGAAAATTGATTTCCCAATTAGACACTTGCTCCAGGGTATGTATTTACCAGGTATGATTCTCACATCTGTATGGTTTTACAGATGATGAGTGGGAGTAAGTTGTTGGGAATTAGGTGATTATCCTCATTATATCGGAATTCGTTGTAATTGGTGATATTTGAGGAAGTCACCTGGATTGTTTGCCGGACGGCAAATATTTGGTTTTGAATATCCGCTGTTATGCACTAATTTCAAATTGATACATCTGTACGTCTATTTTTATAGAGTGAGATATACCTTTTTGAAATTATGTCTATGACATTTACCTATATCAGTGGATGGTTAAGTAAGGATCATTAAACTGCGGTGTAATTCTTCATATCCATAAGTACAGTTTTCGACCTACGACACACAGAGAATGCGTTATTAGACTCAAGGAACTTATACAGAGTATTGTATGTTGTCCAGCGTCCATGAGGACAGAGGGGTTGGTTTTCGTACTATATACGGTTTACTTATAACTTCTCTAGTTCTTAGATAAGTGTTTCGTAGAAACACAAGGTCTGAGTTTTGAGAAGTTATAGGTATATGAATAAAGTAGAGAACCAGGTATTGCAAGTATCGAGATTCTTCCAGGTGATCAAAGACGTAGATACTTGTGTATGGTATTCAGTTGATAGTAATGATTAAGAGAACTTGCTTATCTTTCAGGTTACTCATAATTGGAAGCATTCCTAAGTTGAGTAACGCTAATCGGCCTCCTTCCATTTAGTTGACATGCACTGGAGACAGTTGCATGATTTGAATCAGATTCAATTAAATCAGTGCCTCTGTTTCTGTATTGGATATAGAACAGTTCATATCTTAACATTGTTAAGGTATGGGGAGTTGTCCGGCTTATGATTAAAACCAGACTCTGGATAACTCAAGGCATGTTTCTGTAATGGTTGTTTGTGGGTTGACCCAGGCTATGACGAGGGTTGACTTTCTACCATCTGGAAGATCAATAGTGATATTGTTCTTGACTCGCCACAGTTTTAACAAAAATGGATTTTTTCAAAAAACAGTAGTGGGAGTATGGTAGAACTGGAAGTGATTCCAGAACCGCAAACGATTAGTGAAAGTTTGATAAGAACCTAATGATTCAATCTGGTTTGACAATCCATTAGCCACTCCGCAGATATGGTGGGTAACCTCAGGCACCCGAGAGGTACTCCGGTAGCCTCAAGGACGGTGACAGGGAGGTTCTTGTTTACCCAGACTTGCCATTGCTGTTGTTCCAGGCTGCGAGACCCGGCAGGAGGATGAGTATAGCGTCGTTCTAAACTAGCTTTAGAAGCGTACGAGTATAGACTCTGCCATAGGGTTGTCGTAGTCAGTGGGAGCAGCGGAAGCATTGGTGGATAAGTGGCTTATGTCTATTTATAGACTAAAGCAGATATAGCGGAGATAGATCATCTATTTCTGATGTGACTGTCATAGGTTTGACTTCATCAGAATAGGGGATGGATCTGTTAAAAAGGTAGTAGGGTGTGATGTCCTGGTATTTGGATGGCATACACAGAGTAGGAAGTGACATTCCTATACTACGATCGGTTATACTTTGGTTGTCACACAGTAGTTTCTCCACATGGGACTTGGATATTATATCAAGACATTCTGATTACTAGATCTATGGTTTTAGATCTAGATTTGGGTAGTTTCCCAATCTGGGTACTTAGACAGCATTCTGAAGGTGTTTTAGAATGGACGACTCCTGGCACGGTAGTGTACCTGCAGGTAATGGAGTCACCCTCTCTAAAGGTGTCTTACAGACTAAAGGGGAGAGGGTTGTGCATGATTGACAGATCACTTGCTTAGGCAATTGAGTTGATCATGAGATGTCAAGCACCACACCAGATGTTGTTTTTGCACGGGATGCAATAAGTTAATATTGATCTAATCCTGGAGAAACATTCGGAAGCAGTTTTAGAATATAAGTGGATGTTCTAGGGATATGATAACGACAGCCTCTTTTAGGAGACAGTTATCATTCTAGGCTTCCAAGGTGACCTGGATGACAGAGAGGTTGTTAGAGTTATAGTTTTCCCTCTGACGAGAGCAGTATTTTGGACAGGTGGTCCAAGGGGATACTGAGGGAGGCATGGCGCAGGATACTGATTAAGTTCAGTTGACGATACAGTCTAAGAAGTTTGGATTTGGAGTTCATTTATGAGCTAGGTCCCATCAGATATCCAGACATATTCTAAGACTGGTATTGCTCATTTCAGGAGATGGCTTTCTCCACAAACTTGAGATAAAGAGAGACATAGAAAGAAACATTAGGGCGGATCCACTCACTGAGGCTATTCCTCGAACGCAACAGTTTCGCAAACGGGTTTTTGTGAGACTGACGAGTAGAGTAATTGGGTGTTCGGTATCACACGGGCTGTGAGTATGCGACATCGCAATAATTAGCCTTGAGTGCAAGTGGGAGATTGTTGGAGATAGTGCCTTCAGAGTCAATTATTGGATCACAGGCACATGATTGCAATGATTGAGGGAGGACCTATTCGGTAGGACAGTCTTACTCAAGATGATAGTATGCTATCTGGTTTATCTTTATCATTGTGTACTGCTTCAGGTGACCTTACAGGTCGATATTACACGTTGATAGAACCCCTAGGATTCTTGCTTGACTGCCAGCAGTATGAGGGCGATCATATACATGGGAGCTGGAGTCTATAAGCACATCCTTAAAAGGTCCCTAGTCGTGGGAGTTTCGAGACAGGGCATCGATACTCCACAGTAGACTAGTGTATACAGTCGAGACCCCGACGAGGGGCGGTGGCCGGTCTCACAAGCCATTGGTGTCAGTTGGTTCACCTAAGATGTATACAGGTGCTCATTGGTTTATGAGTACACCGGACAGGACTCGCCGGGAACATGCTAGTTGGTCTTATACCTGACATCAGATAGCAGTTCCCTGGTGACATGTGTATAGGTTAGTTCATCGACCTGAGATCGTCATTTGTCTCATGTGAGTTCCCACTGTACTTTGATTACTACCCTACCACGCTCAAAGTAAACGTGCAAACAGGTTTTAGTTGGGTACAGTCCCGAGCCACATGGAGGCAATGAGCGGATCTATAGGGGTTCGTCTCTCCCGGTATTAAGGGTGAGGTCGAGCTGTGTCTAGGAGAGCCATTACACGAAGTCCTTGGCCAACGCAGGAGATTTACTGGTAGGTATTCCAGTAGTATCTCATGGTGTTCTGGGATACACTCCGACACTACTTGTACCGCTTTTGGGGGTCTGACTTTTACCAACCCCCTAGGCCCGCCACGCGATGCTCATAGACGAACGGACCGGACTGTACGGATATTGTCACTGACAGGCTCAGTAGGGTGTCAGGATGAGTTCGCTCATCGACGTCCCTTGTGATCAATACCTGGTAGCCCATTACGTATGGCTAATACCTCTGACGTGCTAGTTGTTAAATCCACAGCTAAAATATTGACGAGTCTTTAGAGTCCCCCACAGACCGTTTTCTCAAGTTTCGGGCGAAACGCTGTAGGGGCATTATGGAGATATGGTAGGGTTCGATCATATGAGTGTGGTATTGCACGGATCTTGATCGGACGGATAATACTAGCGGGCTTCAGTTTAAGCCGGATCCTACTATTGTATAGTGTAGATTTTGTCTCATTGCATTTATATTCGGTCGGAATACAAATGCGGGTATGTATATACAGTAGCGGGGTTTTCCTGTAATTTATTACGGGATCAGTTTTTTAAAGTTGCCAGTTTGGTTTCCGTTTCGGCCATTTTCCTTTGTATCTTTCCTTGGCTGAATGTTGGTGGAGGAGGGCTTATTTGCAAGCGTGCAAATTTGATTTGTGGAGGGAGTTATTTGCATGTTGTTGCTTCATGATGGTTGCACCATCATTTGACTTCTTCACATCATCATTGCTTGACTTTTTGATTATGATTAGGTGATTGAGTGTTGGATTTGTTTGTGATCTTTTCTTCACATCATAACCCTTTTCTCTCTCTTTGATTATTGGCTTACTCACTCACCTCATTCATTCTCTCACCCTCCATTTTCTTTGGCCGGCCATGCTCTTTAGGGGGCTGTCCAAAAATATTGTGGTGGGGATTTTGATCTTTTATGCTTTGCAAAATCCCCAAGTTCATCTACAAAAGGTTCACTTCATTACCTCCACTAAAAAGGCAACTTCCTCAACCCCCATGAGACATAGTGTTCCACACTATTCTACAGCACTTCTTGGGTACGTCGGCTCGCCAACTTCGTGCCTGAGTTGCCTCGGTCCAGTGGTGGGAGCCCGTAAAAGAACCCGGCGATGTGGTGCCCTTCCGACGAGAAGAAGAAGACCGGAGATTCTGCGGGGAGATTGGGACGACGACGAGAAGACCGAAGGACACAGATCGCTCGGTATATCTCTCTACCCCTTCTCTAGTTAGCTAGGATTAGATTAATGGCCCGATCCGGGATTTTTGTGTGCGGTGGTGCCGGTTCAAAAGTTTAAAGAAAAGTATCGTTTCCGCATTTTGCCCTCGGATTGACGGTCGGGGCGCCGCCGTGCACTTACAGTAATACTAACATGTATTCGGGTTATTTAGACGATATTAAAATGTTTGAACAGATATCAATAACCCATTTTTTCTCTCACTGAAATTTTCCAAGAGTTGGATTTTTCCGAGTTTAAAATTTTCAGAAAATCATGCAAGCGATTCTGTGGACCCTCTAGGAGAACGATACCCAAACTCGACTTTTTTGGATCGCGGAACCGCAGTCATACCTTAGAGTTTGCCGCAATTCCGTGGCGACATGAGTGAGGCATGGGTCGGCTCTTCTACGGATGGTTCATAGGAGCTGTGGCAGTTTCTGGGAACTTTTTGAACTCCGCTCAATTGTTGAGCTTGTTGGGAAATTTTGGGTGTTTGCTTATTCGATCGAAAAGTTTAACTTCGTCTAGCCATCTGTGATTGTGATACAATAATTGGAATCTATTTAGTTGCGTGCAAGTTTAACATTTCGGTCTCGGGTGAAATAGGGAATCTTGTGTAAGTACACGATAGCGCCCCGGCCGTCTAACAGACGCCAAATGCGGAACAAAAACTTTTTACAACAGGCGTTATCGCGTACTATTACCCGGATCTTCCATTAAAGCTAAACTAACAAACTACAAAGTGGGTAGAAATGTTATACCGAACGATCCGAGTCCTTCGGTCTTCAACCATCATCCCACGCTGTCACGACCCGAAAGTACGGAACGTGACTGGCACTTAGATTACGAGACATCTAAAGGCGTACCGTAACCTAAGTCAGCCAAAGCCCAGAAATCTAACCCAAAATCAAAGAGAGTGAAGGAAAACCTTAAATGAAAACGGTTTTGAAATCAATTGAGTTGCAAAGAATCCCTTTTAAAACATCAAAATTTTCTGAAAATTTCGGCAGAGTCTCCCCTGTAATTTCTATCCCCAAAATGGGTACAACAAGATAATATATATGAAATCATAAAAATGGCATCCCCAAGCGGGAGCTAGCTCTTCGCCCAAGGCGGATCACAACCACATGCAATATAATAGTAATAATCAAGAAAAAGAGCACAAAAGAGATGCAAATACCAGAAAACACACGTCGGCTCAAGTGAGCTCGACCCAAAAGGAACCACAAATATACAAATCTCTCAGTCTCATCACTAGGTCGCATATACAATACAAGTGGTAGATGGAGAATACTAGATACAATGATAAAACAACAGGAAATAAAGTATACTCGCAACCCACCTACGGGCGATGTCGCGAGTCTGAGCAAAAGGAACTGATGACAAGATAGCCCGCCGCTACAAGACTGACGGGTCCGACCTGCAAGACACTGTGGCACAACGGGGGTGAGTTGCCAGCTCGTGAGTAAATATAACATCTAATAAGGCAATCGTAAGAATGCACGCAATGCGAAACAACATGTATGTCCAAATGTGGTATAATAACTCTAGTATGCATGCACATGTATGCAATATCTTTTCTAACTCTTTAAGTGTTTTAAATGTTAAAGTTACTGGATTCTTAACTTTTAGAAAACGAATGTCTGCATAATAACTAAATATCATCAAGAAATCCTCAGAAAACCCGTGTCAAGCATCGACACCAAATAGGAATCATATCTGTCTCAATGTCGGGCTCCGTCAGTCCGGATCGGCCCATATCATAAATCTCACGACAACGGTCGGTATCCTCCGGATATCCGCCGCGCCAGACATCACCGGTAGGTAGTCTTCCCCTGCCAGGCTCATCGTCTACAACTCGATCTTCTTGCCCCGGGGTACCATACCGGGCCCACCATGTACCCGAGACGGTTCATCCACTCCTCGAATCGGGTCTCGAAATCCAACAGAAAACATGAAAACTCATGGTGGACGACACATACGTCACGAGAAAACCGCAACTTTGTTTCGAAAATGATAAATCTAAGGTTTTGTTAAATTCTTGCGGTTTTCCCCCAAAAATCCAGAAATCACAGAAAAACTGAAATCATCAAGAAAAATCATAGTGTCCACATGTTATATATAATAAATGTCTATGATATCAATGTATATGATGTGAGAGTTTGGCTAGAAATCTAGGTAGATATGATAGTAATGCGAGGTATATGCGTTCGATACATTCTCAAATATCATGCATGAATGCAATGGCGTTACTAAGCTAAACAAGTTTTATAGTGCACGTGGCATGGCAAATACCAAAGGCGTGTGTGTCACATGAATAGTGCGCGTGCAATAGATGCCAATGGTAAGGTGTTCGTGTCCTACGAAATGATATCGCATATGTATATAAGAATGTCATATTAATGTCCATGCAATCTAGTATAGGGTTAGCTGTAAGGGTATGCAATATACATAAATGGATAAGCTAGCTAACAATATAATTATTGCATAAAGTAGGGTAATCCTAACTAGGGAGGAGGGGCGCCTCGCGCCATCCAAACGATTCCCCCATAGATGAATATATCTACTCACCAGAAATCCCCGCTAATCTGATCCGGCCACCGCTTTGCCTTTTCGCGCCGTATCCGAAGTTTCCCCGACCGATCCTAGAATTGCATAACACAAAATATAAGGTTACAGATTTCTGAAATGATGCAACTCACACTATGAAAAGATCCACGCTCTCGAATTAATCACAACACGCACTCGGTACGCGGAAAATGCACGAAAATCGCTAAAACCTTAACTAAAATCGCCGTATCGGGGAAATCGATTAAACTACAACCCGACTAGACGAAACCCCGCGTTCGCGTATTCTAATAATCCTATATGAAGCTACTAATATTGCTAACCTAACGCAAATTGACCGCCTTCTATTTCTACAAAAAATCTAGTAAGCGATTCCTTACCGATTTTGTTACAAACATCGAAATTTATCGATTTAGTAAGCATACCAATACACAATTAACCACTCCAATCACCTAGATAACCATCCCTAGCATAATCCAAGCATCATGCTACAAGCCCTAATTTCTAAAATCAAAACCTTCACTTGATTTTTCCAAATCAAACATTTACTACCAAACTAATATTTAGAATTGAAATTCTAGCACAATTAAACCTCAAGTAAGCAACTAGTTTAGGATTTTCACCTTTTAAATCTTGAACCCTAACTTTAATACATCAACCATGCTTTAAACCCTAATCCACAATCAAATCCCTTTCTTGAATTTCATGAACAAACAATTTCTATTAAATTGATACTTCAAAATTCTATTTTAGCACCTTTAAACTACAATTTGACAAAGAGATTAGAATTTTCACCTCACAAGTTGAATCCTAACATGCCCAAGTCTCCAAGAAGCCTCCTTTCATCAACTTTTTAAACTAATTTGGGTTGAAGAGAGAAGGGATTAGGGTTAGGCTTTGAATGGAGAAAGAAATTGTGGATTTTTATTGATTTTTTGCAAGGAAATGAAGCAAGAAGAAGTGGGAAATGAGGGTTTCAGCTGCAGAATGGGTCGGCCAGCAGGTGAGGAAGGGATTTGTGGAAAATTTGGAGAAGTTTCTAGGCCTAAAACACCCCCATGTTCTCATTTAATGCATTTCAAATCAACTTTTTACAAAAAAACCCCTTTTTAAGCCATTTTTTTCATAATTTTCCCACTAAAAATCTAAAAGTTTGCAAGACATGTTATAATTTTATTAACACCATATTTTAGCTTATAAAGACTCCTAATTAAGAAATTTACCTAATTAAATTTGTATTTATCCCT
Organism: Agapanthus africanus; assembly: GCA_030015575.1. NCBI lineage: Eukaryota > Viridiplantae > Streptophyta > Magnoliopsida > Asparagales > Amaryllidaceae > Agapanthus > Agapanthus africanus. Next base: position 656,089,661 of record JASDDO010000024.1, read on the forward strand.
AATTAAATGTATTTAAAAAGGCTTAAAATAATAAAAAAATAATTAATTACGAAATTTTTTTTTATTTAACCAGAAAATTATAAATGACATTTTAGTGACAAAATTATAGTAATATCTTATTTAAATTTTGTATAATTAGGTCTATAATGAAAAATATAAATTTTGACTTTTTACGGAAAAAGCCGAAAAATTGGCCGATTACCGAAAAACTGCCTAAACGATTTTTGAAGGGTTACACACGCTTTGTTGCGGCTGCTCCGATCTCTTGAATCTCCGGTTTTCTCGTCCAGGTGGCACCACGTCGACGGATCTTTAAACGGGCTCCCGCCTCTGAACCGAGGCAACTCGATCATCAAGTTTGCTAAAAGAGATGACCAAGATTGATGTAGAGAATGAGTAGAACACTTTGTCTCACTTCGTCCAAAGCCGTGGACGAACGGTTAATGAAGTAGCCTTTTGGATCGGGTGAAATGAGAAATGAGGCTATCTAATTTCCATGAATCCCAAACTATATTCTTTTCACAAAATAACAACCATCTCTTTTGCAGGAGGGGACCGACCACTTTAAAAGAGGGGGGAAGTGAGTGTAGGAGGATAGACCATAAGAATAAATGAAGGAGTGAGTCATATTAACACATCATGAAACCATTAAATGCAAACTATAAATCACTAACCTAGTCATTAACCTAGTCACCATTCAATTAATGCAACAAATGAGTCACTAGCCACCTCATTATCCTAGTTATCATCTAGAAACTTCTAGAACCATGACTCACCCAAGAAAAGATAAATCCCCATTTAACCGAATGTTAAATACGGGTGATAGAAAACGGGAAACTGGCAACTTCCAAAAGTGATCCTGAAACGAATTTCAGGATAACCCCGTAACAGTATAAACATACCCGTATTTGTATTACGACCAAATACAAATGCAACTGAGACAAAGATATTATATCTACACAGTATAATACTCGAATCCGGCTTAAACCAAAGCCTACCAGTATTATCTGCCCGAAATATGACACGTGCGTAAACGCACGTGCATTTTCCGAACCCTGCCATAAAACCATACGGCCTCTACAACGTTTCGCCCGAACTTGGGAAACTGTCTGTAGGGGACTCTAATGACTCATCAATACACTAGCACTGGGTACAACCACTAGTACGTCAGAGGTACAAGCTGTACGTAACGGTTTCCTATGTATTGATTGGAAAGGAAGCTGATGAGCGAACTCATCCATAAACCCTACTGAGCCTAACAGTGACAATATCCATACAGTCTGATCCGTTCGTCTAAAGAGTATCGCATATCGAGTCTAGGGGGGTGGATAAAGTCAGACCCCTAATAACGCGATAAATCATATCGGCATGAAGCCCATCACCACCTGAGAAATTACTGATCCAAATCAGTAATTCTCCACTACCTCGGCCGAGGATTTCTAGTGATGGACACCCGTGCACTATGCGACATCAACCCCCAATACCGGGAGAGACGAATCCCCGACGATCTGCTCACTACCTCCATGTGGCTCGGGACTGTACCCAAAAAATACCTTTTTGCACGTCTCCTTTGAGCGTGGTAGGGTAGAAATCAAAGCACAGTGGGAACTCATACGAGACAAATGACGATCTCAGGTCGACAAACTAACCTTTACACATGTCACCTGGGAACTGCTATCTGACGATATGTATAATACCAACTAGCATGTTCCCGGCGAGTCCTGTCCGGTGTACTCATAACCCAATGAGCACCTATATACATCTTAGGTGAACCAACTGACATCAATAGCTTGTGAGACCGGCCACCGCCCCTCGTCGGGGTCTCGACTGTATACACTAGTCTACTCTGGAGTATCGATGCCCTGTCTCGAAACTCCCACGACTAGGGACACTTTAAGGATGTGCTTACAGATCCCAGCTCCCACGTATATGATCGCCATCATACTGCTGGTAGTCAAGCAAGAATCCTATGGGCTCTATCATCCTGCAATAGTGAACTAAAGCATGTATACGATGAAAAAGACAAACCAGATAGCATACTATCATCTCGAGCAAGACTGTCATATCGGTATAGGTCCTGCCTCAATCATTGTAATCACGTACCAGCGATCCAATAATTAACTTTGAGGGAACTATATCCAACATCTTGTTGAATTACCCGACTTCTTTTGAAAAGTGTTTTCATAGTTTAGACCTAAATGTAAGATTTGCATTGTTAGGCATGAAATCCAGAATATATGATATTCCGGGTTTATGATGTCTAAGGGCAGTGATGATTCCAATTGTTGTAGTTTTTCACTTTCTTTTCTGGGACCGTAAGTGTAATATGTGGTATATCACCAGTTTCGTTACTATATGTCAACGACAATTGGGATAGGCATATTTACTAACGTTGATGACATGTGATGTTATGTGTTGCTGGGATATGTTATATTGGATCGTCGTGTTCTGAATGCAGGGTTACCTATTACGACAGCAAGGTTTCGGGAGGCATCGTCCATGCAAAATTCAAAAATTTGTCGTTTTAGCTAACCCTAACTAAGAATCGTTAACTAGAAATCGACGAAAATATAAATGCAAACACTTTGCAACTCTAGTGAGCAAGGAATACAACCTTTGTAGACCGGTCCTTCACTTCAATAGCTCCATGTAGTAGTCCCTTTCGCTGCGATCGTAAACTCCGGACTCTAGAGAGGCTCCTATGAAGAAACGAATATGCTTGCTTCGAAGTCTTCGAGGCCGAAGATGATCTACGTCGAGGAGACACTAACCCAAGCTATCTCTTCACTAACTATGGAATTAGTTAAGCAAACACCCTATACTAAATGGCAAGTAGTAGAGGATGATGAAGTAAGAAGTGGGCTCACTTTAGATTTCATTTTCTCACACTTTTTCTCACAACTCCATTGAAGCTAGAAAGCTTTTTGAGGAAAAAGAAGAAGAAGAAATTGTCACGACCCAAAGTTCGGCTCATGACCGGCACTTAACCACGTAACGTCTATAGGCGTAACGCGACTAAGCCGAACCCAAAAATCAAAACCATTTGAAGTAGCGAGTGTTTAAAACATTTAATAGGAACATTTATTAAAACGTTGAGAAAACCTTAAGTAATTTAGTAAAATTCTTTAAAGTTCAAGTTATTATCTTAAAAATTTTGGCAGCATTTCCTTTGTAAAAACTAGCCCCGAAATCGGGTATAAGACAATATATGAATAAAGCGATATACAATAAAAATAAAGCATCCCAAATGGAAGCAATCACGCCTAACGGCAGAAACAATCACCACAATATAATATATGATGCCGTAGCGAAGAAATGTGCAGTAAAAGTGAAACAAATATCATGAAAGATAAAACTGCAAAAATAAAGTCGGCTCTCAACGAGCTCGACGCCAGAGTACAGAATAAAATACATCGCCCTCACAATTGGTCTCTAAGTCAATACATGATAAGTAGATGGAGAATACTAGATACAATGATGTATACAACTGGAAAATAAACAGATACCACACAAAACCTACCTATCGGCAAAGGGCTCGCATGCCAACTGCAATGGTATCTGTAACAAAAGATGCAAGAAAGCAGCCTACCGCGACTACTCCAAGGGGCAACCTGCAAACACTGTGGCACAACGGGGATGAGTTGCCAACTCATGAATAGTAAATAACATATAAAGGTAATCGCGAGTATGCACGTACTGCGATCCTCTAACATATGCCAGCAGATAATGTCTATATGATGAACTGGATATGCACTAATCATGCCTAACAGATGCAATTTAATAACATCAATATATATGATGAGCAGGGTATGCAATAATAATGCAAAAGTACTCTATCAGGTACTATAACTACAGGATGAGACGTAAAATAATGAATGCTGAGCATGGGATAAAATATCCTCTAAATGGAATATCAACGTGGAAAAATAACCGGTGTCCATCAATGCACCCAAATCCCAGTAAAACTCAGACGCCGTCACTCTAATCGGCCCTCAAATCCTATAAATCTCATAGAATTGTGAGTGCTCAATATCGGCACTCGAAATATCATAAAATAATCGTGTCCAGTATCGACACGCAAATCCTCAAGTATTGGGCTCCGTCAGTCGGATCGGCCCACGGGCTCCGTCTGCGGAATCGGCCCTCAGCCCCGGCAGTACGTATCGTCCCGTATCCATCTCTCAGCTATGGTCAGTATCCTCCGGATGACCGCCAGGCTCAACCAATCACCGGTAGGTAGTAGTCCCTCTGCCAGGCTCACCGTCTGTATACACAACATCCCTTTCTTGCCCCGGGTACCATACCGGGTCCACCATGTACCCGTAATCGGCCTCGTCCAGCTCCTCAATTCGGGTTCACATGTCACACATCTTAGAACCGAGAAAACGCATGGAGGAAGCATTAAAATATCATATCAAGGGAAACCGGGTTTTTAAAACAGTGTGTATTTTCTTAAAATAATACCCCGGTTCCAAAATCCAGAAATCATACAAATCTAAACTCAATGCGTAAATCCATGCAATGTGTCGTAAGACACTAAGAGTAAGAGAAAGGGAAAAACCGCTCTTTTAAAAGATCCAGTTTTGAAAATATCCCATGCGGTCTCTTAATTTTTAAATCTTGTCAATATCATCCATGTATGTAACATGTGTATATGTATAGGTATGGATGTGCAAATGGACATATAAGCAATGTGAGTATAGCAATGTACATGTGCACTAATATGGATATACAATGTGTATGTGCATAAGTGTAGATATATCAAGGTATGTATGCACTAAGACGAATATAAAGGGTGCATGTGCGCAGGTACTGATATATCAATGAAGGTATGCACAAAAGTGAATATACAGTGTGCATGGTATGAATATAAATGTATGTACCAATATACAGCAAGTCGTGACAATCATCAATGAAGCGGAATTCAAGACGATATAAAATTCGTAGAAATCCTATAATGTGAGTGTCATGGCAATCACTAACAGTGTGAGTGTAACATACCAATAGTGCTCGTGCAGCTTAAACCGTTAGTAACAGTGCAGTGTTCTATACTACCAGTTCTATATGCAACAAGAAGGTATGCTACTATAATATATCCGTATGAACACATACAACTAAAATATCCTATTACGCCCTGACGTTTAACGCCATACGGGAGATTTCCCCGTAGATGTTAAATCTACTCACCTGGTCGCGTGCTAAGTGTAGCCGACCACCTGCTTCCCCTTCTTAGCGGCGTCCGAAGTACCCGCCTGCGAACCTGAAATTTACACAAAGAATCCATATATAAGCAAATACCTCGCGAAACGCGATATCGAAATCAAACGAGAAACTCGCGTCATGAACTAAACGCACGCGTGTACGATACGCTGAAACGTATGTATATGCGTCTAAAACTATCCCGACACGTCGCGATACGCTGGATCACAGAACCCACTCACATATCGCGCGCATCACGCAAACAAAACTTACTAGAAAAATGATATATCGTATCAAATTTTGACACAGGTGAAAACATACAAAATTGCACATACCACAGACCCTAAAAATACAGCAGACTCCTATAGCCAAAACCCTAACGCCTAGCTCCCTCATCTGGCCGCAATTTGCGGCCAGAAAGAATAAACCGGCGGGCACAATTTGGGTAGGGGGTCTCGTGCTTTGGGTATGTGATCAACATCTAACAACTATGCTCCAGTTAACTCAGATTTTATCTGAAATCACCGGGTCTATAGCCGATCACAGAGAGGCCAAGTTTTGCTTAAAAACGATATAGTTTGCACAAAATGAAACCCTAGGGTATTTTAGTGAAATCTGAGGTTTATCTAGGTTTATATGGCCCTAACAACACTTAACTAAGTTAGTCTAACCAATAAAATCATCACTTAGCCAAAAGTCCACATTAATCACTATAAATAGCATAAAAACTCACTTTTTACACTAATCGAAGCTATTTCTACACGAACTAAGCAAACTAGGAAGTAGGTTTAAGAAATATACCCCACTCTCGACCCTAGGAAGCAGGATGAAGGAGAAAACGAAGAGAAGAGCTGCTGCAGTTGCTGGAGCTGCTGCTGGTGTTGCCTGAAGCTGTTGCTGTTGCTGTTGCTCACTACTGCTGTTGCCTGCTGCTGCTGCTGAGGCTGGGGCTGCTGCTGTTGATATTGTAGTGTGTGTGTGAGTGAGAGAATGAGAGAAGTGAGAAAAAGAAATGAGAGGAAAAGAAATGATAACTCAAGCTGTCAACCGCTCCTCTCTCTCTCTTCATTTAATGCAAGCATGGCAAGGCCATCATGCCCACTCTCTCTCTCCCCCCCCTCCAAGTCAACCAAATTCAAATCATTTCCCATTTTCATTTTTAAAAAAACACACTTAATTAAAACCCAAACACTTAATTCAACTTAAAATTTGTTTAAGGAAAAATGGTTAGTTCATCATGGTTGCTAATCATGGTCTAACCCCATTTTAACCCTAGTTTACATGCACAAGTGTGTGCAAGCCTAGAAAAATTCTAATAAAATATTCATTAAATTTGATAAAATATTTGAAAATCAATTTGGTAAACTTTTTATTAAAAACCATTTATTTTAATATAATTAGCTACTAAACACATTCTAAGGTGTTACAATCTTCCCCCTTAAAGAAATTCGTCCCCGAATTTAGAAATATAAAGCCGCGCATACCTTCAAAGAGATGAGGAAACTTCTTCCGCATCTCGCCCTCGGCCTCCCAAGTGATCTGTTCACCATTCGAGCTGTGCCAAAGCACCTTCACTGATGGAAAGACCTTCGATCTAAGTTTCTTCACCTGCCGGTCTAATATCACGACTGGCTGCTCGATGAACGAAAGATCGCGTTCGAGTTGAACGGTCTGATGCTGAATCATGTGCGAGGGGTTATGTAGGTATCTACAAAGCATCGACACGTGGAATACGGGGTGAACATCTGGGAAGTCGGGTGGAAGAGCCAAACGATATGCTACTGTGCCTACACGCTCGAGGATCTCGAAGGGACCTATGAACCTGGGGCTAAGCCTCCCCTTCCGTCCAAACCTCATCACTCCCTTCATCGGAGAGACCCTCAGAAAAACGTGATCGCCAACTACGAACTCTAATCTGCGGCGGCGTCTGTCAGCATACGATTTCTGGCTGCTCTGAGCTGTCCTCATCCTGTCTCGAATCAGCTGTATCTTCTCGGTCGTCACCTGTACGATCTGTGGCCCCAAAATACTGCTCTCACTGAGCTCTGTCCAACAGACGGGCGATCTACATCTCCTCCCATAGAAAGCCTCGAAAAGTGCCATCTGAATAGTATCCTAGAAACTATTATTGCAGGAGAACTCCACCAAGGGTAAATGATGATCCCAACTATCACCAAAGTATAAAACGCACGCTCGGAGCATGTCCTCGAGAGTCTGAATAGTCCGCTCTAACTGGCCGTCGGTCTGTGGATGAAATGCTGTGCTGAAACTCAAGCGGGTGCCCAAAACCTCCTGACGCCTCTGCCATAGTCGGCTGGTAAACTGGGTGCCTCGGTCGGACATGATACACGTCGGGACTCCATGTAATTGTACAATCTCGTCGATGTAAATCTGGGCATACTAAGCAAATCTGAAAGTCGTCTTCACTTGCAGGAAGTGAGCCGCTTTTGTCAAACGATCCACAATCACCCAAATGGAGTCATACCCTTGTCTAGTCCTGGGTAGACCCACAACGAAATCCATCGAAACCTGCTCCCATTTCTACTCCGGAATGGGTAACGGCTGCAGCTCTCCCGCTGGCCTCTGATGCTCGGATTTGACTTGCTGACAAGTCAGGCATCTCGGCACGAAGTCTATAATGTCCCTCTTCATTCCGTCCCACCAGTAAACATCTCTCATATCATGGTACATCTTGGTGGAACCCGGATGAACACTATACACCGATCGATATGCCTCTTCAAGAATCTCATGCCGCAGTCCCTCAGCATCTAGTACGCACAGCCTAGCCCTAAATCGCAGTATCCCCTGATCATCGATCACGAACTCGGAAAATCTGCCCTGTCCAATCTGTGCCATGATCTCTGAACAACGTTCATCGCTGTACTGTGTCTCATGTATACGGTCAAGCAACTGTGGGCGTGCACGAACATGCGCAAGCTGTCCCCCGATCGGTGTGAACTCTAACTGCACTTGGCTGTCATATAAAATCTGCCAATCTGCCGACGACTGTCTCTGCACTGCGCTCAAACACGATAGACTACCCCCGGGCCTCCTGCTCAGAGCATCCGCTACTAAATTCACCTTGCCCGGGTGATACAAGATCTCGCAATCGTAGTCCTTCACTAGTTCCTGTTAGTTATATGTATGCCCTAGAGGCCATTACTGTACATTGGATGTATATTGTAGTGGATGCTGGGATATATATAGGGAGGACTTTCTTGCTCGACATGATAGTATGCTATCTGGTTACTCTTTACCTTAACGTGTATACTGATTGTCTCTCTGTTACAGGTTGGTAAAGCCCTTAGGATGAGTACTTGACTACCTGGACTATGATACGGATCATACTAGTGGGGACATGGTAGTCTATAAGTACATCCTTCAAGGTCCCTAGTCGTGGGTGTATCGAGACGGGGTATCGATATACCAGAGTAGACTAGCGTATACCTTCTCGACCCATATAGATGGGCGATGGATGTGTAAGTGCACGGCGGCGCCCCGGCCGTCAATCCGACGGCCAAATGCGGAAACGGTGATAAACTTTAATTTTGCGAACTTAGCAAACCGGCACCACCGCGCACTAAACCCCGGATCGGGCCATTAAACTAGTTCTAGCAAAGAAACAAGATAGGGAAGAGATATACCGAGTGATCCGAGTCCTCCGGTCTTCTGGTCGTCCTCCCGATCTCTCGCGGAAACTCCGGTCGTCGCCTCTTCGCCGGAAGGGCACCACATCGTCTGTATCTTTTACGGGCTCCCACCTCAATACCGAGGCAACTCGGGCGCGAAGTTGGCTGGCCGACGCATCCAAGAAATGCTGTGGAGTAGTGTAGTAGCCATGTCTCTTTGGGGTTTATGAGGAGTTGCCATGATGGAGAAATTTGTGCACAAGGATTTTCAATTGATGCTTGCTGGAAAGGAGAAGTAGCCTGCAATATTGAGCTCGGCCAAATTTTGGAGCTCTCTGGAAAAATGAATGATTGATGAGCCCAGCCAAAAAAAACATCAGCACTCACTTATATCCTTAATGCAACCAAAAGTGTATATATATTAATTCATCAAAAAAAAACATTCCAGCACACTCATTTATCATTCATTCCTTACAAAGGAAATTAATCCACTATACAAAAATTAAACCTCACACCATACCCCAACAGTGGCCGGCCCATTTCCAATTTCCAACACAAAATCATATCAAAAACCCATACCCTCTCATAACTCAATTAATGCATGAATAGCAAAGAAGATTTCATAATCAATCCTTTTGCAAAAAACCCCTCCACAATGTGTTATTTGCAAACTTGCAAATAACCCCCTCGAACGAAAAGTCCGGCCGTGAAGGAACAATGAAAAACCGGCCGGAACGGAATGCAAACTGGCAACCCCAGAAAACTGGTCCCATAATAAATTACAGGAAAACCCCGATACTGTGCATACACACCCGCATTTGTATTCCGACCGAAATACAAATGCAAAGAGACAAAACTACACTATCAAATACTAAGATCCGGCTTAAGCCAAAGCCGGCTAGTAAAAACCGTCCGATCACGATCCGTGCAATACCGCACGTATCTGATCGAACCCTGCCATACCTCCATACGGCCTCTACAGCGTTTCGCCCGAAAGCCTGAGTAACCGAAAGTGTGGTGGACTCTAAAGACTCGTCAATACTATGGCTGTGGATTTAACCACCAGCATGTCAGAGGTATAAGCCAATACGTGACGGGCCACCAGCTATTGACCAAAAGGGACGTCGATGAGCGAACTCATCCTGACACCCTACTGAGCCTGTCAGTGACAATATCCGTACAGTCCGGTCCGTTCGTCTATGAGCATCGTATGTCGGGCCTAGGGGGTTGGTAAAAGTCAGACCCCCAAAAGCGGTACAAGTCATGTCGGAGTGTAGCCCAGAACACCCTGAGATACTACTGGAATACCTACCAGTAAATCTCCTGCCTTGGCCAAGGACTTCGTGTAATGGCTCTCCTAGACACAGCGCGACCTCACCCCCAATACCGGGAGAGACGAACCCCTGAAGATCCGCTCACTGCCTCCATGTGGCTCGGGACTGTACCCAACTAAAACCTGTTTGCACGACTCCTTTGAGCCGTGGTAGGGTAGTAATCAAAGCACAGTGGGAACTCACACGAGACAAATGACGATCCCCAGGTCGATGAACTAACCTGTACACATGTCACCTGGGAACTGCTATCTGACGTCAGGTATAAGACCAACTAGCATGTTCCCGGCGAGTCCTGTCCGGTGTACTCATAACCCAATGAGCACCTGTATACATCTTAGGTGAACCAACTGACACCAGTGGCTTGTGAGACCGGCCACCGCCCCTCGTCGGGGTCTCGACTGTATACACTAGTCTACTCTGGAGAATCGATGCCCTGTCTCGAAACTCCCACGACTAGGGACCTTTTAAGGATATGCCTATAGACTCCAGCTCTCACTTGTATGATCGCCCTCATACTGCCGGCAGTCAAGCAAGAATCCTAGGGGCTCTATCAACGAGTAATAGCGACCTGTCAGGTCACCTAAAGCAGTACACGATGATAAAGGTAAACCAGATAGCAAACTATCATCTCGAGTAAGACTGTCGTCCCGGGATAGGTCCTCCCTCAATCATTGCAATCACGTGCCTGTGATCCAATAATTGACTCTGAGGGCACTATCTCCAACAATCTCCCACTTGCACTCAAGGCTAATTATTGCGATGTCGCATACTCACAGCCCGTGTGATACCGAACACCCAACTCCTCTACTAGTCAGTCGCACAAAGCCTGTTTGCGAAACTATTGCGTTCGAGGAATAGCCTCAGCGAGTGGATCCGCTCTGATGTTTCTTTCTATGTCTCTCTAAATCTCAAGTTCGCGGAGAATGCCATCTCCCGAAATGAGCAATACCTGTCTTAGAATGTCTGGATTTCTGATAGGACTTAGCTCATAAATGAACTCCAAATCCAAACTTTTTAGACTGTATCGTCAACTGAACTTAATCAGTATCCTGCGCCATGCCTCCCTCAGTATTGCCTTGGATCACCTGTCCAAAATACTGCCCCTCGTCAGAGGGAAAACTATAACTCTGACAACCTCCTTGTCGTCCATGTCACCTTGGAAGCCTGGAATGATAACTGTCTCCCAAATGAGGCTGTCGTTATCATATCCCTAGAACATCCACTTATGTTCTAAAACTGCTTTCGACTGCTTCTCCAGGATTGGATCAATGTCAACTTATTGCATCTCGTGCAATAACAACATCTGGTGTGGTACTTGACATCTCATGATTGACTCAATTGCCTAAGTAAGTGATCTGCCAATCATGCGCATCCCTCTCCCCTTTAGTCTATAAGACACCTTTAGAGAGGGTGACTCCATCACCTGCAGGTACACTACCGTGCCAGGAGTCGTCCATTCTAAATACTCTTAGAATGCTGTCAAAGTACCCTGATTGGGAAACCACCCAAATCTAGATCTAAAAACCATAGATCTAGTAACCAGTATGTCTTATAATGTCCAAGTCCTTTGTGGAGAAACCATTGTGTGACGACCAAAGTATAACCGATCGTAGTATAGGAATATCACTTCCTACTACCTTCTCAACAGATCCATCCCCTATTCTGATGACGTCAAACCTATGACTGTCACATCAGAAACAGATGATCTAACTCCGCTATATCTGCTTTAGTCTATAAATAGACATAAGCCTGATGTCCACCAATGCTTCCGCTGCTCCCACTGACTACGACAACCCTTTGGCAGAGTCATATAGATGTGCACTTCTAAAGCTAGTTTAGAACGACGCTATACTCATCCTCCTGCCGGGTCTCGCAGCCTGGAACAACAACAATGGCAAGTGTGGGTAAACAAGAACTTCCCTGTCACCGTCCTTGAGGCTACCTGAGTACCTCTCGGGTGCCTGAAGTTACCCACCTTATCTGCGGTGTGGCCAATGGAATGTCAAATCAAATTGAATCTTTAGGTTCCTTATCAAATCTTCAGTAATCGTTTGCGGTTCTGGAATCACTTCCAGTTCTACCATACTCCCACTACTGTTTTTGAAAAAATCCATTTTTATTAAAACTGTGGCGAGTCAAGAACAATATCACTATTGATCTTTCTTATGGTAGAAAGTCAACCCTCGTCATAGCCTGGGTCAACCCACAAACAGCCATTACAGAAACGTTCCTTGAGCTGTCCAGTGTCTGGTTTTAATCATAAGCCGGACAACTCCCCGTACCTTAACAATGTTAAGATATGAACTGTTCTACATCCAATATAGAACCAGAGGCACTGATTTAATTTAACCAGATTCAAATCATGCAGCTGTCTCCAGTGCATGTCAACTAAATGGAGAGAGGCCGATCAGCGTTACTTAACTTAGGAATGCTTCCAATTATGAGTAACATGAAAGAGAAGCAATTTCTCTTTACTATCAACTGAATACCATGCACAAGTATCTACATCTTCGATCACTTTGAAGAATCCCGATACTTGCTACACTTGGTTCTCTACTCTATTCAAATACCTATAACTCCTCAAAACTTAGACCCTGTGTTTCTACGAAACACATGTCTAAGAACTAGAGAAGTTAAAAGTAAACAGAATATAGTATGAGGACCAACCCCTCTGTCCTAATGAACACTGGACAACATACAATACTCTGTATAAGTCCGCCGAGTCTAACAACTCTTTCACTGTGTGTCGTAGGTTGAAAACTGTACTTATGATTAAGAAGAATTACACCGCTGTTTAATGCTCCTTACCTAACCATCCACTGATATAGGTAAATGTCATTGACATAATATCAAAAGGTATATCTCACTCTATGAAAATAGACGTAAAGATATATCAATTTGAAATTGGTGCATAACAGCGGATATTCAAAACCAAATATTTGCCGACCGGCAAACAGCCCAGGTGATCTCCTCAAATATCACCGATTACAACGAATCCCGATATAATGAGGATGATCACCCAATTCCCAATAACTTACTCCCACTCATCATCTGTAAAACCATACAGATGTGAGAATCATCCTGGTAAATACATACCCTGGAGCAAGTGTCTAATCGGGAAATCAGTTTTCTTTTAACAATACACAGTTGAACTGAAACATTGAAATGTTTCGATGGGGTATCCTGGTATTCCTAGTAATGCCTCTACCATTATCCAGATTCACAACTATAACCGTATAATTCTTTGCCACCTCTCCAAATCCCTTTATATGTCTTTAGTCATTACCTTCTGCACACCCCTTTAGGCCAATTGGTTTTCTTCCTTCCCTACCGTTCGGCACCAGCCTATGGTTTGGAAGAAGACTATCCAATAAGCATAATGGGTGTACTGTCCTAGTCCTAGGAGCACTCGCAATGCGAGAGAAGGTGAAGATAAAAGACAACCGAATAAACCTTATTCCTATTTCTCCTGGACCAGAATCCATCCCCGAACTGGAACAAGTTCCTTTCGAGTTCGTATATAACCATACGATGGATTATCCAATAAACTGTGGATCTTCGTAGTGATACGGAGTGTCCTGGAGAGATACAAAGGTGATTTAGGATTGGCAAAGAAATACTTGGTTTGGTCGTGAATATCAGTCGCAATTTACTTTGCCCTCTTACTAATCCCTTGCTTTGTCTGAACTTAATACCTTCTGCACACCATCGTTATGCTAATTGGTTTTCTTCATTCCCTACCGGTCGGCACCAGCCTAAGGTTTGGAAGAAGACTATCCAATTTGCGTAATAGGTGTAATATCCCCTAAACCAAGGAGTACTCGCAACCTGAGAGAAGGCAAAAGGAAAAGACAACTGAATAATCCCATCCGTTTTCTCCAAAACCGGAAACCATCCTCGAATAAATTCCTTCGAGTTCGTATATAACCATACGATGGTTTTGTCCAATGGAAGTGGACGTTCGTAGTAATATGGGGTGTCCTGGAGAAAAGGGTAAAAGTAGGAGTGGCAATGAGGTCTGCAACTCTGACAATCCAAAAACCAGTGTAAAGAAGGTTCGGTCAACTTGGTCACATAGTCATAGACTTGGGTCGGGTCAATGGTCGCTGCCAAAGAGAGAGAGAAAAGAAACACTCAGCGTGCACTCTATCCTAGATCAGAATGGTTACCAATTTATCTAATCTGGAAACCACCTACTGTACCTCAAATTCTCCTCCAAACCTGAAAGAAGAATTAGTCGGGGTCACCCGAGGAGTAAACCAACTCATCAGTGGGAATCGGGATCCAACTATCACCGCATGATAACGTGACGGAATCCGCTCACGTCATCACACTCCAGAAAGTATGCGCATATCTGGCAAGTTTCAGTTCTTTTGAAACTCCCGATGTGATTTTTACCCCATGCTCTTATGACCTTGGCGTGAGGTCAAAATATCATAAGTCACATGTCAAGTTCTACCCATCATGGTCCAGGTTAATTTGAACCCACCCGTACATACCCTTGATGTAGGCCAAAATAGTAGCACGACTGTCCCAAACCAACGCATCTATCTATGCAACAGATAAATACCCGGCAACTACCAAACACTATGCCTTGGCGTGAGGTCAAAATACATAGCTTGAATATTACCGAATATTTAACTGAAATGATGGAGGGCTACGAATGGTTTCTGGCGAAAACCTTTAACGTAATGAACTTGATATCGTTGATGGAACGGATAGCTTTTTAGAAAATATAGTGACGAAAACCTTTACTAAAGAGGTCACTCCCGGTGAAGGGATCTCGGCTCTTTCCCCGTAGAATGGGGTGCAGGATATTCCAAATGAATACCACGATGCAAAGCAAAAGTAATCGGCTATAGTGAAGTTAATGCCCTGACGCAAACTTCTGTCCAAGGGGTCACTCCCGGTGAAGGGATCTCGGCCCTTGCCTCGTCGACTGAGGAGCAGGATATTCCAAATGAATACCACGATGCAAAACAAAAGTGAACGTCCTTGCAATAACAGCTTTTTTAAAAGTGTTCCAACAACATCAGAATAGGTTTGTTTTAACTTGCATTGATCCGAATCAACGCAGTCCCATCAATTGATCACACCACAAAGAACGAAAATATACTGACGTACGTATATGTCATCCGCATTCGCCACTGGGTCCCGTCATCACCCGTTAGGTTAGCTAACTAACGGCAGAGCGGGGACTGGACTAGCGCGGATGCAAAACATATACAACATCTACTAATATATATACCAATATATTATATTTCGCTCAAGGCGTGAAAAGAAATGCAACATCAGAGAAATGTACAGCATCACAGAACAATACAGATATCTGGGATCCCCGGGTTTCACAGAGCCACTGCAGAAACCCGACGTTCCCCTGGTCGTGTGGATAGCCTATGCAATGAAATCCTAGACCCCTACGGACGCGGCAAGTTACCTGCCAAAACCTGAAGCGAGGCAGCCCCCTTCAGCACCGTGAATGGACCACC
The DNA here is from genome assembly GCA_030015575.1 of Agapanthus africanus. Classification (NCBI taxonomy): domain Eukaryota; kingdom Viridiplantae; phylum Streptophyta; class Magnoliopsida; order Asparagales; family Amaryllidaceae; genus Agapanthus; species Agapanthus africanus. The sequence goes on from JASDDO010000024.1 coordinate 656,105,312, forward strand.
CAGCACTTCACGGAATCCGGATACTTGGGCACCCCTCCTGGGTCAACCTGTACCCCCTACGAGTGCGGCGAATAGCCCGCCAATTCCAGACTGAAGCCCCCTCCGTCTCAATGCCCTGAGATGCGGGCTTGTTGCCCTCCAGAACCCGGCTATCCGTGCACCCCACCGCGGGGCAACCCTAGTACAGAAAGTAAAATATACATACAACGGGTACATCGACCGCAACCAGGTCGTGCCCCAAAAGAATAATACAATCAGGCAGTGACGGCAGTCCACATGTCGGACGCTCGCCCCGCAATATCAAATGTACATAATACAACAGAAATAGTACTAGCATTGCATCCAGGCTATCCCCCACGACCGATCCGCAACATCACAGCAAAACACATAGAACATCAACGTGAAGGTCACGTTCGCAAATCCGTCTAACCGGGCTATAGCAGTTAGACGGGATTTACCGATCGAGTGACATTCACGGTCGCAGATATAATGTAAATACTGTGAAATAATGTGTTTAAAATATCCGATCGATCAAATTTTAACAAGTGGGCCCACAAGCAATACTGTAGCACTCACAGAAATTATGGGCCCAAATTTAACATTCCAAAACCCCTAAAATCACCCCAGAAGCCCACTGTAAAAACCCGACCCACTGAATCCTCCATACTGCGGCGGAACCGCGGCAACAAGTAGGGTTTTGCCGCGGTTCCGCGCTCCCCTGAAGAGATCAGTGTCTCAAATTTTTCCAGAACTCTTAGATCTTCCAGTACACCAGTTTTATACAACCTGAAAAAATTTTGGACTTAAAAAATTTTCGACAGAAAACTGTTGTAAGTGAAAACACGGGTTTTGGGATTTTTGATCGATCGGAAATGAAAACACATTACACCAAGCTAGACTAAGTTAATGGCGTGGCTCTGATACCACTGTAAGTGCACGGCGGCGCCCCGGCCGTCAATCCGACGGCCAAATGCGGAAACGGTGATAAACTTTAATTTTGCGAACTTAGCAAACCGGCACCACCGCGCACTAAACCCCGGATCGGGCCATTAAACTAGTTCTAGCAAAGAAACAAGATAGGGAAGAGATATACCGAGTGATCCGAGTCCTCCGGTCTTCTCGTCGTCCTCCCGATCTCTCGCGGAAACTCCGGTCGTCGCCTCTTCGCCGGAAGGGCACCACATCGTCTGTATCTTTTACGGGCTCCCACCTCAATACCGAGTCAACTCGGGCGCGAAGTTGGCTGGCCGACGCGTCCAAGAAATGCTGTGGAGTAGTGTAGTAGCCATGTCTCTTTGGGGTTTATGAGGAGTTGCCATGATGGAGAAATTTGTGCACAAGGATTTTCAATTGATGCTTGCTGGAAAGGAGAAGTAGCCTGCAATATTGAGCTCGGCCAAATTTTGGAGCTCTCTGGAAAAATGAATGATTGATGAGCCCAGCCAAAAAAAACATCAGCACTCACTTATATCCTTAATGCAACCAAAAGTGTATATATATTAATTCATCAAAAAAAAACATTCCAGCACACTCATTTATCATTCATTCCTTACAAAGGAAATTAATCCACTATACAAAAATTAAACCTCACACCATACCCCAACAGTGGCCGGCCCATTTCCAATTTCCAACACAAAATCATATCAAAAACCCATACCCTCTCATAACTCAATTAATGCATGAATAGCAAAGAAGATTTCATAATCAATCCTTTTGCAAAAAACCCCTCCACAATGTGTTATTTGCAAACTTGCAAATAACCCCCTCGAACGAAAAGTCCGGCCGTGAAGGAACAATGAAAAACCGGCCGGAACGGAATGCAAACTGGCAACCCCAGAAAACTGGTCCCATAATAAATTACAGGAAAACCCCGATACTGTGCATACACACCCGCATTTGTATTCCGACCGAAATACAAATGCAAAGAGACAAAACTACACTATCAAATACTAAAATCCGGCTTAAGCCAAAGCCGGCTAGTAAAAACCGTCCGATCACGATCCGTGCAATACCGCACGTATCTGATCGAACCCTGCCATATCTCCATACGGCCTCTACAGCGTTTCGCCCGAAAGCCTGAGTCACCGAAAGTGTGGTGGACTCTAAAGACTCGTCAATATTATGGCTGTGGATTTAACCACCAGCACGTCAGAGGTATAAGCCAATACGTGACGGGCCACCAGCTATTGACCAAAAGGGACGTCGATGAGCGAACTCATCCTGACACCCTACTGAGCCTGTCAGTGACAATATCCGTACAGTCCGGTCCGTTCGTCTATGAGCATCGCATGTCGGGCCTAGGGGGTTGGTAAAAGTCAGACCCCCAAAAGCGGTACAAGTCGTGTCGGAGTGTAGCCCAGAACACCCTGAGATACTACTGGAATACCTACCAGTAAATCTCCTGCCTTGGCCAAGGATTTCGTGTAATGGCTCTCCTAGACACAGCGCGACCTCACCCCCAATACCGGGAGAGACGAACCCCTGAAGATCCGCTCACTGCCTCCATGTGGCTCGGGACTGTACCCAACTAAAACCTGTTTGCACGACTCCTTTGAGCCATGGTAGGGTAGTAATCAAAGCACAGTGGGAACTCACACGAGACAAATGACGATCCCCAGGTCGATGAACTAACCTGTACACATGTCACCTGGGAACTGCTATATGACGTCAGGTATAAGACCAACTAGCATGTTCCCGGCGAGTCCTGTCCGGTGTACTCATAACCCAATGAGCACCTGTATACATCTTAGGTGAACCAACTGACACCAGTGGCTTGTGAGACCGGCCACCGCCCCTCGTCGGGGTCTCGACTGTATACACTAGTCTACTCTGGAGAATCGATGCCCTGTCTCGAAACTCCCACGACTAGGGACCTTTTAAGGATATGCCTATAGACTCCAGCTCTCACTTGTATGATCGCCCTCATACTGCCGGCAGTCAAGCAAGAATCCTAGGGGCTCTATCAACGTGTAATAGCGATCTGTCAGGTCACCTAAAGCAGTACACGATGATAAAGGTAAACCAGATAGCAAACTATCATCTCGAGTAAGACTGTCGTCCCGGGATAGGTCCTCCCTCAATCATTGCAATCACGTGCCTGTGATCCAATAATTGACTCTGAGGGCACTATCTCCAACAGGATGATCCCATATTCATTGGTATTTGATATCAGAGATGATATACGGGTGCTCAGTGAAGACTGGGTACACTGGACGGACTCGCCGAGAACTCCCAGATGGTATTATACCTTACGTCAGATGGCAGTTCTCTGGTGACACTGGTACAGGTTAGTCTGTAGACCCGAGATCGTCATAGAGTCTTGTATGATTCCCACTGTGCTTTGATTTCCACCTTACCACATCCAAGAGGGCGTGCAAAACGGTGGTTTTTGGGTACAGTCCCGAATCATATGGAGGCAATGAGCGATAGGAGGGGATTCGTCTCTCCCGGTCTAGGGAGTTGATGTTGCACTGTGTTCGATTGGCTATAACCGGAAATCCCTGACCAGGGTTGCTGAGATTTACTGGTAAGTGTTATCAGTAGTATCTCGAACTATTATAGACATCTTATCGACACGACTTATCGAGCTACTGGGGTCTGACGTTTACCACCCCTAGGCGAGATATGCGACATATCGGACGATCAGACCGGACTGTATGGTAAGTGTTACTGTTTGGATTCAGAGGAGTGTGAGCGGGCTTGCTCGTCGATCTTCTGATCACTCAATACCCGGGTGGCCGTTACGTTTAGCAAACCGCTTGCTGCTTGTGGGTGTTTGATATGATCATCACCTGCTGCCGGCGTATTGACGAGTCTTTAGAGTCCTACACAGAGGTTTCCTGGCTCAAGCGAAACGAAATAGGAGCATATATGAGATATGTACGGGACCGAGAATAATGCGTGTATGTGATACCGTATTCTATTCTCGCGATGAATGTATCGATTGGTTGTATGCGATATAACCTAGTTATCGAATCGAGGATTGATTCGATAAGTCAATACATTGGATATTAGTCGGTCATATGCGATATGAATGGATCGTTAAATCAAGTGTTGATTTAATGATTTAATGTATAATTATATATTGGATATATTACTTTACATTAGCTAGTATTGGTTCACTTAAGATTATTTTTCTCACTTGATGTGCACATTGTATATGTGATATATTTTTGTGCACTTGATTGTATCATGTTTGATGATACATGCAAACTTGGGTGTATGTTTGATTTAAACCATGTTTAGGTAAATGGTTAGGGTTTTTATTTGTTTATTCATTTATTTATTTATCCATTTTAGAAAGAAATAAAATGGTGGCTAACTTTGGATTTTCTTTGAAGCTTCATGAAGCTTTGAAAAGTTTGACCGTTTTGTTTCTTTCCTTAACCCTAACCATTCACTTAAACTATAGTTTATTCTCTACACTAAACCATGGTTGCTAAAATGATAAAAATCACTTTATTTTCTTTTTCCATAATTCTTATCATATTCTTTTTCTTCTTCTTCTTCTTCTTGAAGAAGAAGAAACCATTCTAGCTTCAATGGTGCCTTGAGAAAAAGAGTGAGAAATCCAATTCTAAAGTGAACCCGCTTCCTATTTCTTCATCCTCTACCACTTGCCATGTAGTATAGGGTGTTTTCTTTACAAGTTTCATGACTTGGTGAAGTTGGAGCTTGATCTTGAGTTGCCTCGATGTAGATCATCTTCGGCATCGAAGTCGACGACCTAGCCCGATCATTTCTTCGACGAAACCATCGCTAGAGTCCGGGATCCGATGATCGCAGCGGAGAGACATCATCATGGAGCTAAGGAAGTGGAGGACCGGATCTACAAAGGTTGTAGCTCCTTTCACTCTATAGTAAAGTTGTTTACTTGTTGTAGTTTCGCCTAAACTCTAGTTAACGATCGCATTAGGGTTTCTCGGCACCAGAAAAATTTGAATTTGGCATGGTCGATGACTTGTGGAACCTCATGGGTGTGCCTAGGAACCCTTCAGTTCCATCCAACGGCGCTGTCAGAGATTCAGGTCTCGCTGCTGAAATATATACTTTAAGCTCTTGTGATCAGTGAATATCTGGCACGACTCGCCGTATAGGTAATGTTGCCAAATCTTTAGTGCAAAGGCCACTGCATCCATCTCCAAATCGTGAGTGGGGTAGTTCTGTTCATGTTTCTTCAGCTGTCGTGAAGCATACGCGATCACCCTGTCATGCTGCATCAATACGCACCCTAGCCCCACTCATGAAACGTCATAATAGACCACAAATCCGCCTGATACTGAAGGCAATGATAACACCGGTGTCGTAGTCAAACAAGTCAGTAGCTGCTGAAAGCTATGCTCATACTCCTCCGTCCAATCGAAAGAAACTCCCTTCCGGGTCAACCCGGTCAAAAGTGCAGCAATACGGGAGAAGTCCTGCACAAATCGCCTGTAGTAACCGGCCAATCCTAGAAAGCTGCGGATCTCCATAACTGATGCGGGTCTGGGCCAACTCTGAACGACCTCGATCTTCTTCGGGTCTACACATATACTATCTCGTGTAATCACGTGACCCAAGATGTCTACGCTGTCAAGCCAGAATGCACACTTGGAGAATTTTGCGAAAAGCTGGTGCTCCCTCAAAGTCTGCAGTGTGATCCGCAGGTGCCGCTCATGCTCCTCTCTACTACGGGAATACACTAAAATATCGTCAATAAATACGATGATGAACAAGTCCAAATACGGCCTGAATATCCGGTTCATCAAGTCCATAAATGCTGCTGGGGCATTGGTGAGTCCGAACGACATCACCAAAAACTCATAATGGCCGTAACGTGTGCGGAAAGCTGTCCTCGGTATATCCTCCTGTCGAACCCACAAATGATGGTATCCTGATCGCAAGTTGATCCTCGAAAAATACCCTGCGCCCTGAAGCTGGTCTAACAAGTCGTCGATGTGTGGCAACGGATATCTGTTCCGCAGGGTAACCCGGTTCAGCTGGCGGTAATCGATACACAGACGTAAACTATCGTCCTTCTTCTTGACAAACAGGACCGGAGCACCCCAAGGAGAAACACTGGGTCGAATAAGTCCCTTATCCAGCAAATCTTGCAACTTACCCTTCAACTCTCTAAGCTCCGCTGGGGCCATCCGATAAGGCGGTATAGAAATAGGCCCCGTGCCGGAAATCAAATCAATACAGAAAGCAATATCACGCTCAGGCGGTAGCCAAGGAAGCTCGTCAGGGAAAACATCAGGGAACTCACATACAATCGGAACCTGGTCCAATGGAACATCTGTAGTTCTAGTATTACAAACATAGGCTAGAAATCCCTGACATCCCTTCCTCAACAGCTGTCCAGCGCGAAGAGAAGAAATCAAAATGTGAGGGGCGGCACCACGGTCCCCCTGCACAACAAAAGCCGACTCACCGGGAAAACAAAATCTAACTGTCTTCTCACGGCAGTCTACGGACGCATAGCACGTGGCTAACCAATCCATGCCCAAAAGAACATCGAAGTCCAACATCTCAAGAAGGATCAAGTCGACAGGCAACTCTCTCTCGCCAATACGGACAACACAGGATCGGAACACATGTCTAGAAACAAACAACTCTCCTACAGGAGTGGTCACAACAAGCGGCTGATCAAACAAACCGGACTCTCTACCTAAACTCAGCACGAAGTGTGTGGAAACTTATGCGTGTGTGGATCCGGGATCAAACAACACGTGTGCGTCAACAGAACTTACTGATAGGGTACCTGAGACCACTGCATTGGACGCATGAGCGTCCTGATGCATCAATGCAAAAACCCATGCCTGTCCTCCACCTGCGACTGGCGGTCCCCTACTAACAACTGGCTGCACTCTGTCGGTAGCTGGCTGTCCTCTGCCTTGGCCACCTCGTCCTCTAGGAACAAACCCTCCGCGACCACGGCATCTCTTTGTATGAGTCTGACGCGGAGCAACAGTAGGTACAATAGGCAACGTCCTCTGGGGTGGAGAAGGTGGAAGTGTGGCATGCGGCAGTCTCGCCCTCACGTGGCTCCGGGCAATCTCAAACATGATGATAAGTACTCCCACATTGTAAACATCTAGATGGTGCCGGCTGACCCTCCTGGGGATAAGAGCTGAAAAGTTGACCTCGTCCCGATCCTCCGCTAACCTCCTTACCTGAACGGAACCTGTCGCAGCGCCTAAACGGCTGTCTCTGTGCTGACGTATCTGTACAAACTCTCTTCAGACCTGGAACTACCAAAGTCTCAGCAAGGCGCTCCTCGACTAATAAAGCTGTGTCTACAGCTGCTGTATAGGTCTTGCAACGCTGCGCGCTGATCACAAGAAACAACGGGGTAAGCAAGCCTCGAACAAATCTCTTGACTCGCATCTCCTCAGTCGCCACTAGATATGGAGCATAAACAGATAGCTCGGTGAATAGTACATCATACTCTGCAACTATCATCTCTAGCGTCTGGCGTAAGGACTCGAATCTGCACGCTCGGGCATCCCTGACACTTTGGGGAAGGAATCGGGCTAGAAATACCGTCACAAACTTGGTCCAGGTCATAGGAGGAAGACCTGCTGCTCTGCCCTTCTCGATCGATTCACACCATTTCTGCGCAAGACCTTCCAGGCGAAAGCTCGCGAACTCTACCCATCACGCATCTGAGCATCTGAGTGAACGACATATCCGGGCCATCCTATCAATGAAAGACTGTGGGTCCTCAGCTACATCGGTGCCTGTGAAGACCGGAGGCTTCAGCCTCATGAACTCTGATAGCGATACTGTAATCACCTCTGTGGCTGCAAGGGCAACTGCCTGTACTGTAGGTACCATCGCGGTCCCGGTAACGGGTGGAGCTACCTCTGGTCGCTGCGCTCGAAGGGTCTCGACTAGCGATCCTATCATCTGGCGATCTCCTGCATAGTGGATCCCGTCATCTGGCGCATCTCCTGCATACCGGATCCCATCATCTGGTCTGTCGAAGGAAGAACAGTCTGCTCTGGTGCAACGGGTGTACTGCCCGGGTCTGTCATTGTCTCAGATGAATCAACTCTAATCTCGGCTCTTGCAGTTACTCTCTGCGCCCTCGTAGTCTTTGGCGGCATAATGGCTGAAAAGAAAGTAGATTTCGATAAGGATACAAAAATCGAATCACAAGAATGTATACAATCATGAAGGAATTTCAATCAATAAGTCCTAAGGTCGCTTAGGCGGAGTACCGTGTCGTGAGTATGCCGCGGAACATACACACGCTACGCCACTCTGCTTCAGCTACCAACTCCATCATACCAGGGTCATCCTACACTCCGAAAGGTAAAACCTACGCTCTGATACCAACTTTGTCACCACCCAAATTTCGGCCCGTAACCGGCACTTAACCACGTAATGTCTACAGGCGTAACGCGACTAAGTAAGCCGAACCCAGAAATCAAAACCATTTGAAGTAGCGAGTGTTTAAAACATTTAATAGGAACATTTGTTAAAACGTTGAGAAAACCTTAAGTAATCTAGTAAAATTCTTCAAAGTTCAAGTTATTATCTTAAAAATTTTGGCAGCATTTCCTTTGTAAAAACTAGCCCCGAAATCGGGTACAAGACAATATATGAATAAAGCGATATACAATAAAAATAAAGCATCCCAAACGGGAGCAATCACGCCTAATGGCGGAAACAATCACCACAATATAATATACGATGCCGTAGCGAAGAAATGTGCAGTAAAAGTGAAACAAATATCATGAAAGATAAAACTGCATAAATAAAGTCGGCTCACAACGAGCTCGACGCCGGAGTACAGAATAAAATACATCGTACTCACAACTGGTCTCTAAGACAATACAAGATAAGTAGATGGAGAATACTAGATACAATGATGTATACAACTGGAAAATAAACAGATACCACACAAAACCCACCTATCGGCAAAGGGCTCGCACGCCAACTGCAATGGTATCTGTATCAAAAGATGCAAGAAAGCATCCTGTCGCGACTACTCCGAGGGGCAACCTGCAAACACTGTGGTACAACGGGGGTGAGTTGCCAACTAGTGAATAGTAGATAACATATAAAGGTAATCGCGAGTATGCACGTACTGCGATACTCTAACATATGCCAGCAAATAATGTCTATATGATGAACTGGATACGCACTAATCATGCCTAACAGATGCAATTTAATAACATCAATATATATGATTAGCAGGGTATGCAATAATCATGCAAAAGTACTCTATCAGGTACTATAACTACAGGATGAGATGTAAAATAATGAATGCTGAGTATGGGATAAAATATCCTCTACATGGAATATCAACGTGGAAAAATAACCGGGGTCCATCAATGCACCCAAATCCCAGTAAAACTCAGACGCCGTCACTCTAATCGGCCCTCAAATCCTGTAAATCTCATAGAATCATGAGTGCTCAACATCGGCACTCGAAATATCATAAAATAATCGAGACCAGCATCGAACGCAAATCCTCAAGTATCGGTTTCCGTCAGTCAGATCGGCCCACGAGCTCCGTCTGCGGAATCGGCCCTCGGCCCCGGCAGTACGTATCGTCCCGTATCCATCTCTCATCTCTGCTTAGTATCCTCGGATGACCGCCAGGCTCAACCAATCACCGGTAGGTAGTAGTCCCTCTGCCAGGCCCACCGTCTGTATACACAGCATCCCTTTCTTGCCCCGGGGTACTATACCGGGTCCACCATGTACCCGTAATCGGCCTCGTCCAGCTCCTCGATTCGGGTTCACATGTCACACGTCTCAGAACCGAGAAAACTTATGGTGGACGCACTGAAATATCATATCAAGAAAAACCGGGTTTTTAAAACAGTGCGTATTTTCTTAAAATAATATCCCGGTTCCCAAATCCAGAAATCACACAAATCCAAGCTCAATGCGTAAATCCATGCAATGTGTCATATGACACTAAGAATAAGAGAAAGGGAAAACTGCTCTTTTAAAAGATCTAGTTTTGAAAATATTCCATGCGGTCCCTTAGTTTTTAAATCTTGTCAATAGCATCCATATATGTAACATACGTATGTGTATAGGTATGGATGTGCAAATGGACATATACGCAATGTGAGTATAGCAATGTACATATGCACTAATATGGATATACGATGTATATGTGCACAAGTGTAGATATATCAAGGTATGTATGCACTAAGACGAATATAAATGGTGCATGTGCGCAGGTAGTGATATATCAATGAAGATATGCACAAAAGTGAATATACAGTTTGCATGGTATGAATATAAATATATGTACCAATATGCAGCAAGTCATGACAATCATCAATGAAGCGGAATTCAAGACGATATAAAATTCATAGAAATCCTATAAAGTGAGTGTCATGGCAATCACTAACGGTGTGAGTGTAACATACCAATAGTTCTCGTGCAGCTTGAACCGTTAGTGACAGAGCAGTGTTCTGTACTACCAGTTCTATATGCAACAAGAAGGTATGATACTATAATATATCTGTATGAACACATACAACTAAAATATCCTATTACGCCCTGACGCTTAACGCCATACAGGCGATTTCCCCGTAGATGTTAAATCTACTCACCTGGTCGCGTGCTAAGTGTAGCCGACCACCTACTTCCCCTTCTTGGTGGCGTCCGAAGTACCCGCCTGCGAACCTGAAATTTACACAAAGAATCCATATATAAGCAAATATCGTCCCAGATTTTGACACGGGTGAAAACATAAAAAAATTGCACATACCACACACCCTAAAATTACAGCAAACTCCTATAGCCAAAACCCTAACGCCTAGCTCCCTCATCTGGCCGCAATTTGCGGCCAGAAAGAATAAACCGGCGGCCACAATTTGGGTAGGGGGTCTCGTGCTCTGGGTATGTGATCAACATCAAACAACTATGCTCCAATTAACTCAGATTTTATCTGAAAATGCCGGGTCTATAGCAGATCACAGAGAGGCCAAGTTTTGCTTAAAAACGATATAGTTTGCACAAAATGAAACCCTAGGGTATTTTAGTGAAATCTAGGGTTTATTTAGGTTTAAGTGGCCCTAACAACACTTAACTAAGTTAGTCTAACCAATAAAATCATCACTTAGCCAAAAGTCTACATTAATCACTATAAATAGCACAAAAACTCACTTTTTACACTAATCGAAGCTATTCCTACACGAACTAAGCAAACTAGGAAGTAGGTTTAAGAAATATACCCCACTCTCGACCCTAGGAAGCAGGAGGAAGGAGAAGAGGAAGAGAAGAGCTACTGCAGTTGCTGGAGCTGCTGGTGGTGTTGCTAAAGCTGTTGCTCACTACTGCTGCTGCCTGCTGCTACTGGTGGGGCTGCTGGGGCTTCTGCTGTTGATATTGTAGTGTGGGTGTGTGTGTGTGAGTGAGAGAATGAGAGAAGTGAGAAAAAGAAATGAGAGGCAAAGAAATGATAACTCAAGGTGTCAACCCCTCATTTCTCTCCCTTCATTTAATGCAAGCATGGCAAGGCCATCATGCCCACTCTCTCTCTCTCTCTCCCTCCAAGTCAACCAAATTCAAATCATTTCCCATTTTCATTTTTAAAAAAACACACTTAATTAAAACCCAAACACTTAATTCAACTTAAAATTTGTTTAAGGAAAAATGGTTAGTTCATCATGGTTGTTAATCATGGTCTAACCCCATTTTAACCCTAGTTTACATGCACAAGTGTGTGCAAGCCTAGAAAAATTCTAATAAAATATTCATTAAATTTGATAAAATATTTGAAAATCAATTTGGTAAACTTTTTATTAAAAACTATTTATTTAAATATAATTAGCTACTAAACACATCCTAAGGTGTTACAGAAATGAACTCATATGAAAAATGAATTATTATACAAAGGATAATGGCAACCATGGTGAGTTAATATCATATATTAACCTTTGTAGAGAGTTAACCTTGGATACGCTTAATTGGTTGGGTTTATAAATATCTTAAGGCAAAACAAAACTTGTAGACATTAGTCAATGCAAATCCAAGCATCCAAAAGCTTCTTGCCATGACAAAAGACTTTAGTTTTGAATTACTTAATCCATTAAAAACCCTAGGATTAAACCAAGCATGGTGTAAGTCATACACACTCCCAAGTTGCATGTATCATCAAACATGACACAAAACATGTACACAAAAATATATCACATATATTCAATGTGCACAAAATGAGAAAAAGAAATCTTAAGTGAGCTTAATATTAGTTAATGTAATGTAATATATCAAATATATAATTATACATTAAATTATTAAATCAACTCTTGATTTAATAATCCGGCTATATCACATATAACCAACTAATATCATATGTAACAACTTATCGAATCAACATTTGATCCGATAACCCGGCTATATCATATATAACCGACTGATATCTCATATCACGAGAATAGAATACGGTATCTCATATTGTATTAATCTCGGTCCCGCACATATCACATATGTGCTCCTACTCCGTTTCTCTTGAGACAGGAAACCCATGTGTTGGACTCTAAAGACTCGTCAATACGCCGGCAGTTGGTGATGATCATATCAAACACCCACAAGCCGCAAGAGGTCTGCTAAATGTAACGGCCACCCGGGTATTGAGCGATCAGAAGATCAACAAGCAAGCCTGCTCATACTCCTGCGAATCCAATCAGTAACACTACCGTACAGTCCGGTCTCTTCGTCTGATATGTTGCATATCTCTTCTAGGGGTGGTAAACGTCAGACCCCAGTAACTCGATAAGTCATGTCGATATGAGGCTCATAATGGGTCGAGAAACTACTGATAACACTTACCAGTATATCTCTGAAGCAGCTTTGGCCAAGGACTTCCTGTTATAGCCAATCGAGCACAGCGCAACATCAACTCCCAATACCGGAAGAGACGAAATCCCTCCTATCGCTCATTGCTTCCATTTGACTCGGGACTGTACCCAAAAGCTACCATTTTGCACGTTCTCTTGAACGTGGTAAGGTGGAAATCAAAGCACGGTGGGAATCACACAAGACATTATGACGATCTCAGGTCTACAGACTAACATGTACCAGTGTCACCAGAGAACTGTCATCTGACGTGAGGTATAATACCATCTGGGAGTTCTCAGCGAGTACGTCCTGTGTACCCAGTCTCCACTGAGCACCCGTATACTGTCTCTGATGTCAAATACCAATGGATATGGGATCATCCATCGCCCATCTACATGGGTCGAGAAGCTATACGCTAGTCTACTCTGGTATATCGATGCCCTGTCTCGATACACCCTCGACTAGGAACATTTGAAGGATGTACTTAACGAATACTCTGTCCCCACTAGTATGATCTGCATCATAGTCCTGATAGTCAAGTACTCATCCTAAGGGCATTATTAACATGTAATATAGAGACAATCAGAGTACATGTTAAGATAAAGAGCAACCAGATAGCATACTATCATGTCAAGCAAGAAAGTCCTCCCTATATATGTCCAAGCATCCACTACAATATACATCATATGTACAGTAATGGCCTCTAGGGCATATATATAACTAACAATCTCCCACTTGCACTAGGGCCATCTGTTGTAGTATCTCATACCCAACAATCAACAGTGGTTGAAGTATCACATACTCAACCATCCCATAAAAGTCTCTACTGGGAAATAGGCCTTTGTGAGTGGATCCGCCGTGTTGTCCTCTGTGTCTACTCTCCTAACATCGATATTCTTGGAGATCAACTATCTCCATGATCAGGTGATACTGCCTAAGAATATGTCTGGATTACTGATGGAACAGGGGTTCCTAAGCCTAAGCCACAACTCCATTATCACATAATGGTAGGAACGAAGTTCATCTCATGAACTTATATACATCCTGACTACTTCTTTGGTAGCATCTTGGTAGCGATGTATCCAGCCTTTATCGTCTAGTTTGCCACGGCATCTATCTTGGAACTCTTCCAACATACCGTCCCTCCACTGAGGGTAAAGACAATGCCTGTTACCACCCTGGAAACTATCCAGTGATTCTCCCCCGGATCGATTGATACCATCTCACTACACCTAGTGAGAATCTTAACATCCAACTAGATCTATCTCATAGATCCAAAACCCAGGATTTAGGAGGTATTACCTTGATCCTACATGGAGAATCCTTGTGATAAGAGGAGATTGACCGAGCGTAGTATAGGAAACTCCTTCCCTATTAAGAATGTGTTATCCACGTACAATACAAGGATCATCACCATACTCCCTACTACCTTTTTGTATATACAAGGTTCATCTACCATTTTGATGAAGTCAAACTATTTGACTACCACATCAATAAAGACATTCCAACTCTGCGATGCCTGCTTTATCTTATAAAGCAACTTGCACACGTTTCCTCTGCTCCCACTGTCTGTGAAGCCCTCTGGCTGTGTACTTATAGACGCTCTCTTCTAAATCACTATTTAGAAAAGCAGTCATGACACCCACCCGCCAGATATCGTAGTTATGGTATGTAGCAGTGGTAAGTAGGATCCGGATGGACTTAAGCATAGGGACTAGAAAAGGTTTCATCATTATCCACATCTGGTCGATGACGAGAACCGTTTGCAACAAGTCTTATCTTTGAAAGTCTCAACTTTTCCATGTACACCAAGTAATCTTCTAAAGATATACTTTCTCCTGATGGGGATTTAACCCTTCAGATATAGCAACCAAAGTCCATACATTGTTGGTGTATATGGATTCCATCTCAGATCGCTTAGCAACCAGCCATTCTTACAGAGTCCCCACACCTGATGTGTCACGACCCGAAATATTAGCTCGTGACCAGCACTTAAATCACGCAACGTCTAAAGGCGTAACGTAATTCAAGTAAGCTGAAACCTAGAAATCTAAACCTTTTTAAGAAAATAAATGAGGTGAAGTTTTGAAATAAAGGTATAATGAAATCAAGTTTTCTTAATGCATAGAAAAGGAACATAAAAATGCAAGTGAAATTTACTAGTTTGAAAACGTGTTTTGTCTTTTAAAAATTTGGGCAGCACCTCCTTTGTATTTTTTGATCCAAAACCACAAATACATAACAAGAATAATGGCATCTCTAAGCGGGAGCTAGCTCTTCGCCAACCGGCGGATCACAACCACGCAAAGTATAAAAATATGTATGCGACGCCCAATGGTGAAGATCACCACAAAAGAATAAGAAATAAGCAGAACATCAAAACCACAAGTAGCGGAAACCCCTCGCTCTAAATCGTATAACCACAACTCACTAAGTCTCATTACTTATACAATTTACTAATTTTGATTGATGGAGTTGACTAGATATAATATGAAATATAATACAAGAGTGAGTACGATACAAATGTCCCACCTACCAATGCAAAACATTCGAAAGCAACTGTGTGCCAGCGAAGCCGCTACTGATCCCTGCGGTCAACCTGCAACTGTGGTATAACGGGGGTGAGATGCCAACTCGTGAGTAGAAAAACATCTACAAGTAGAAATTGAATAAACAACGACTCATAGGTCAACTATATCATAATGGTAAAACTATGATATCTTGGGTGACCGGCTAATCAAATGTGCCAACAATATACTCGAAGTCTATAAGTATGCTGATATCATCGAATCATATAATCAATGTATGTATGCATGTGGATCTCGTCCAACCATAAAATCAATGTCTGTATGCATGTGGACCTCGTCCACGTGTCAACCCATGACACAACAATATCATGCATGTAAATATCATAAAAGAGTATGCATGAAAGTATGAAGATATAAATCAATGGGTGTCCCTCGCGACTCATAAAAATCATGGAACCTGGGTGCCTAACATCGACACTCGAAAATATCATGAAACCCGTGTCTAGCA
Source organism: Agapanthus africanus (assembly GCA_030015575.1). NCBI lineage: Eukaryota > Viridiplantae > Streptophyta > Magnoliopsida > Asparagales > Amaryllidaceae > Agapanthus > Agapanthus africanus. Next base: position 656,121,143 of record JASDDO010000024.1, read on the forward strand.
TCGACACGTAAATCCTTATATAACTCGGGCTTCGTCAGTTCGGATCGGCCCACGGGCTCCGTCAGTCCGGATCGGCCCATATCATCTCTCGATCCGGTCGGTGTCCTCCGGATATCCGCCGAGCCCAAATACTATCACCGGTAGGTAGTAGTCCCTCTGCCAGGCTCACCGTCTATATACACAGCATCCTTTTCTTGCCCCAGGGTACCATATCGGGTCCACCATATACCCGCAATCGGCCACATCCAGCTCCTCAAATCGGGTTTCACATGTCACACGTCTCATAACCGAGAAAACGCATGGTGGACGCACTAAAATATCATATCAAGAGAAACCGGGTTTTTAAAACAGTACATGCTTTCTTTTGAAATAGCAACGGTTCTCAAATCCAGAAATCTCATGAAAACAGCATATCTCAATGTGTAATATCGTAAAGCATGATGTATGCGACATATATCAGAAATGTAAGCATATCCGTATATCATGCAACATGGAACAGTAATATGCACATATCGAGGGAAAATCGCTCGTTTAAATGAATCCAGTTTTTAAAATATATCATGCAGTTCCCAAATCTCCAAAATCGAATGCAATATCGTATAAAGGTGCATATGTGTATATACGCAAGTATGGACGTACACGTGTGTATGTCTGCAAGTATGGGTGTATGTATGCACGCAAGTATGGTGTACAATATGTATGTACGCAAGTATGGTGTACAATATGTATGCGTGCCAATAGGGATGTACAAGCGGTATATACGCACGTATGAGTGTACAATATGTATATCATGATGCAGCAACTCTACTGTGTAGTGGCATAGCAATTATCGATGATGTAGTGTGTGAGCCAGCAAATCCGTGTACGTGTAACATACACATCATCGATAATGGTGCAGGTGTACTAGCACAAGTATAAGCAATGCAATAAGAGTAATATGAATGCGGTATAAGGTAAATCATATGCAAATACTGACGGGTATACGTATCTAACATGATCGAGTCGGTGAATCAATCAATCGGCATCTATCCTCACAGCATCCCGTACGGTATACTCCATCGTATGGCATCCTCTAGTCAAGGGTATGGATCAAACCTCAAGTCAAACTCATCACGTACGGAAAATCATCGTACGACGGCATTAAGCTATCAGGGATCCTATCAACCTATAAGACGAGGAGGGTACGGACCTAACGTCTCGTACGGCTATCACTCACGATTCACAACATATATAAATTTATCTATATACCTATGTCCCAGGTCACATCCATAACAATCTCATATCAGGGGACCAACAAGGTATCAATCATCTCAATCGACTCGCATCCGTATACCAACATATCATCATATCACATGTCAAATCGAATTCTCTTTTCATCGCATTTATATCTCACAAAGGTCAATTTTACAATACATTCTACCTTTACTATAAGCATAAGTATCTAATCTAATATGCACACCCGAACCATACAAACAGTTTTTGAAAGATGCGAATCGTAGTTTTGAAAGTAGGGGCTACGGTGTTTTTAAGGAAAAGATATCATTTGAAAATCCATACCATCCCTCAAGGTATCTGTTTAAAAGATGCCTACGATTCTTCGGTTTGGAAATAGGTACGGTTCGGATGACACATCTGCGTCGACTATCTAGTGCTATAGTATCCTAAACGGCAATATCATCAAATATCATCCTCAAGTCCCGTCATCACATACTAGCCGTATCATATCGCTTCTAACTATCCTTTAGTTTCAATTATGGTTCTCTAACTATCTTTTAACTATATCTAGTTTTCTATTAATGGTTTCATTAACCATTTACTATGAATCTGTCACGACCCGAAAAGTACGGAACATGACCGGCACTTAAATTACAAAACGTCTCGAGGCGTACGTAATCTAAGTAAGCTAAAACCCAGAAATCAAAACAAAAGAAGCAGTAGAGTGAAGGAAAACCCAATTTAAAGCAAGTAGTTTTAACAACATAGGCCGAAGTATGAAATTTTAAAATCATAAGTATTTTCTGAAAATTTCGGCAGAGTTTCCTTTGTAAATACTGGCCCCCAAATGGGATACAACATGAATAGTATACGAAATACAAAAAAGGCATCCCTAAGTGGGAGCTAGCTCTTCGTCAAACGATGGTCACAACCACGCAAGCAATATAATATACAACGCCGAAGGGCGAGGATCAAAACTCAAAAGAAAACCAAAAATCAGCATGAAAACCAAAATAATACAACGCGCGATTCTAAGGTCGAAAAAATAACAAGTCTAGTCTTCTATCTCTATCAAATATACAATCCGGTTGATGGAGTTTCTAGATACAACTAAAATAATAAATAAATGGTGGTCCTGATATAAGGAACCAACCGCCAAAACAATCACCCGGAAGGAACAGTATGCCAGTGTCACGACCCAAAGTTTGGCCTGTGACCGGCACTTAACCACGTAATGTCTACAGGCGTAACGCGACTAAGTAAGCCGAAACCCAGAAATCAAAACTATTAAAAGTAGTGAGTGTTGAAAACATTGTTTTAAAACTTTTGGAAAACCTTAAGTAGTCTAGTAAAATTCTTTAAAGTTCAAGTTATTATCTTAAAAATTTTGGCAGCATTTCCTTTGTAAAAACTAGCCCCGAAATCGGGTACAAGACAATATATGAATAAAATGATATACAAGAAGAATAAAGCATCCCAAACGGGAGCAATCACGCCCAACGGCGGAAGCAATCACCACCATGATAATATACGACGCCGTAGCGAAGAAATGAGCAATAAGTGAAAAACATCACAAATGATAAAAACTGCATAAGTAAATTCGGCTCACACGAGCTCGACACCAGAATATAAATAATATACATCATCGTCCGCACACTGGTCTCTAAGTAAATACACGAAAAATAGATAGAGAGTACTAGATAAAAATGTGTGTACAAATGGAGAATAACCGGATACCACAACCCATCTAGCAGCAAAACAGCTCACGTACCAACTGAAGTGGTATCCGTAGCCAAAAAGATACAAGAAAGCAGCCTACCGCGAATACTCTGAGGGGCAACCTGCAAACACTGTGGCACAACGGGGGTGAGTTGACAACTCGTGAATAGAGATAACATATAAAGGTAATCACGAGTATACACGTACTGCGCTACTCTAACATATGCCAGTAGATAACATATATATGCGATGAGCAGGATGTGCAATAATCATGCATAAGTACTCTATCAAGTGATACGACTACAGGATGAGATGCAAAATAATGAATGTTGAGCATGGGATGAAATAACATCTACACGGAATGTCAACGTGGAAAAATAACCTGTGCCTATCAATGCACCCAAATCCCAGAAAAACTCAGGCGCCGTCACTCTGATCGGCCTTCAAATCCTGTACAGTTCATGGAATCGTGAATGCCTAGCATCGGCACTCGAAAATAACACAAAATCATCGTGTCAAGCATCGACACACAAATCCTCAAGTATCGGGCTCCGTCAGTCTGGATCGGCCTACGGGCTCCGTCTGCGGAATCAGCCCTCGGCCCTGGCAGTACGGGTCATCCCGTATCCATCTATCGACTCTAGTTAGTATCCTCCGGATAACCGCCAGGTCCAACCAATCACCGGTAGGTAGTGATCCCATAGCCAGGCTCATCGCCTGCTGCACGACAGATCCGTTCTCGCCCCGGGGTACCATACCGGGTCCACCATTTACCCGCAATCGGCCTCATCCAGCTCCTCGATTCGGGTTCACAATTCACACGTCTCAGAACTGAGAAAACGCATGGTGGACGCACTGAAATATCATTTCAAGAGAAACTGGGTTTTCAAAATAGTGCGTATTTTCTTAAAATAACCCCACGGTCCTTAAATCCAGAAATCACATGAAATCCAAAGCCAATGCGTAAATCCATGCGATGTAATATATGCATCATAAGTCGTATTATGAGAAAAAGGGGAAAACCGCTCTTTAAGTAGATTCAGTTTTTAAATGGTATCATGCGGTCCACAGTTTTTACCAAAAATCAACTTATCTAGGTAGGTACAATTGTTTATGCATGAGTATGGATATGCAAATGAGTATGTGCACAAGTAACATAATCATATCAAATCATATATAAGGTGAGCTACAATATATTGTTCATGGCAATTCTATAGTGTGAGTGTCATGGCAATTACTAATGGTTTGTGTGTAGCATGCAGATTCGTGCTCGTGCAACATGAACCGCTAGTAACAGTGCGGTGTGTTATTAATTCTAAGTTCCTATACATATATATATAGCAGGAAATACAGTATGCAACTAAGGTATATGGATGCAAATATGCTGCTACTATCGCTTATCAAGCCCTGACGCTTAACGCCATATGGACGATTTTCCCATAGATGTTAAATTTACTCACCGTGGTCTTGTGCTAAGTGTAGCCGATGACTTGTTTCCCCTTCTTCGCGGCGTCCGTCGCACTCGCCTGCGAACCTAGAATTTCACAAAATAATACGCATAAGCTAACGTCTACAAAAACGCGACATTAAAGCCAAACGAGAAACCCGCGTCGCGAACCAAACGCGTGTATGTCTGATACGCTAAAACGTGTGATTACGCGCCTAAAGCTACCCCAACACGTCGCGATACGCAGAAAATCACCAAACCCACACACGTATCACACGTGTCGCGAAAGTTAAAAGTATAGGAAATAGGGTAAATGGTTCCAGATTTTCCTACAGATAGAATTTTACAACGTTGCATATACCATAAGTCTTAAAATTATAACAGACACCCACACAACAAACCCCAACACCCAGGTCCCCCATCTGGCCGCAATTTGCGGCGAGAATGAATATTCCAGCGGCCCACCTAGGGAGTTGTGCTCCCGTGCTTCGTGTGTGTTCTCTAAATCTAGTGTACATGCTCCAGTAAATACAATTTTTACCTGAAGCAGACGGGTTACAAGCAGATCACAACAGAGCACAAAACCTAGTTAAAAAGCCTAATTTAACACTAAACTAAAACATTATGGTGTTTTAGTGCAACATAAAACAAACCCTAGGTTAAAACAACACTATAAGCACTTAGTTAAGCTAACCAAGCCATAAAAATGCTAACTTAACATAAACTTCACTAATTTCCCTTCATTAGCACAAAAGTGCACAAAAAACGATTTTTAGCAAATTAAACTACAAGTTATGAATTAAGGTGCTAAGGGTGAGTTTAATACCTCCAAAAAAATCCTAGAGAAACCTCACACCCAGCCTTTGCCTTCAAAGGCACTGATTTGCCACCAAAATCCCCAAAAGAGCCATTTTTCCAAAGGTTTTTGTGAAGGGAAGTAGGATTTTTGTGTAGGGTTTGTGTATGGATCAAAGAGAAGCAAAAGAAGAAGAGAATGGTGATGATGTTGCTGTTGTTGCTGCTTTCTCTGCTGGAGAGCAGAAATGAGAGGGAGAGAGGGAAAAATGAGAGAGAGAGAAGGTCAAAGTCAAGTCCCAACTTCACCTAACCCACCATACCTCCCATTCCTTTGAATTTTAATTTAAAAAAAGGGTTTAAATTGATTTATTTGGGGATAATAGAACCATGCAAGAAGAAAATAATATGGTTACATGCTAATACTTAACCTATGTCACAAAAAGGGTGATAAGTGTGCATGTTGTTACACTAACCCTTGCTTAGGAAAGTAATTAAGGAAAATTCTAAATAAGGTGAACACAAGCTAAATTATAATTAACAAAACCCATTTATATATAAAAACACTTCTCATCAAAATTAGAACTAGTTTTATTCTAGTTTAAAAAGGAAATTAAAATTTTCGGGTTTTTATGAAAAACACGCATCATTACTAACTAACACGAAATTAACCTAAACGAATTTCAAAGCGTTACAATCTACCCCCCTTACAGAAATTCGGTCCCCGAATTTAAAAATCTAACTACGCGTACCTTCAAATAGATGGGGATATTTCTTCTTCATCTCGCTCTCGGTCTCCCAAGTGACCTCCACGCTGCTCGGGCCACGCCAAAGGACCTTGACAGACGGTATACCCTTCGATCTCAATTTCTTCACCTGTCGATCCAAGATAACCACCGGCTGCTCTGTAAAAGAAAGGTCGCGCTCCTGCTGGATCATCGGGTGCTGAATCACATGTGAAGGATCATGAAGATACCTGCGGAGCATCGAAACGTGAAATACTGGGTGAACATTTGGGAAACTAGGTGGAAGGGCTAACCGATACGCAACTGCACCAATGCGCTCGAGGATCTCGAAGGGGCCCACGTACCTGGGACTAAGCTTCCCCTTCTACCCAAATCTCATCACACCTTTCATTATGGAGACCCTCAAGAAAACATGATCGCCAAAAGAAAACTCAAGTCTGTGCCGACGACGGTCCGCATAAGATCTCTGCCTGCTCTGGGCTGCTCTCATTCTATCGCGAATCAACTGGATCTTCGCGGTCATCTCCTCAACAATCTACCGGCCCAAAATACTGCTCTCGCTGAGCTCTGTCCAACAGACGGGCGATCTGCATCTCCTCCCATATAGAGCCTCGAATGGTGCCATCTGAATGGTCTCCTGGAAACTGTTGTTGTAGGAGAACTCTACCAAGGGTAAATGATGATCCCTGCTACCTCCGAAGTCAAAGACGCACGCTCGGAGCATGTCCTCGAGAGTCTGAATAGTCCTCTCTAACTGGCCGTCGGTCTGCGGATGAAATGCTGTGCTGAAACTCAAGCGGGTGCCCAAAGCCTCCTGAAGCCTCTGCCATAGTCGGCTGGTAAACTGGATACCTCGATCGGACACGATACATGTCGGGACTCCATGCAGTCGTACAATCTCGTCGATGTATATCTGGGCATGCTGAGCAAATCCGAAAGTCGTCTTCACCGGCAGGAAGTGAGCCGCCTTCGTCAAACGATCAACGATCACCCAGATGGAGTCATACCCTCGCCTAGTCCTGGGTAGACCCACGATGAAGTCCATAGAAATCTGTTCTCATTTCCACTCCGGAATGCGTAACGGCTGTAGCTCTCCCGCTGGCCTCTGGTGCTCGGCCTTGACTTGCTGACAAGTCAGGCATCTCGACACGAATTCTGCGATGTCCCTCTTCATTCCGTACCACCAGTAAACATCTCTCATATCATGGTACATCTTGGTGGAACCCGGATGAACACTGTACACCGATCGATGTGCCTCCTCAAGAATCTCATGCCGCAGTCCCTCAGCATTTGGTACGCACAGCCTAATCCCAAATCGCAGTATCCCCTGATCATCGATCACGAACTCGGAAAATCTGCCCTGTCCAATCTGTGCCATGATCTCTGAACAACGGTCATCACTGTACTGTGCCTCATGTATACGGTCAAGCAACTGTGGGCATGCACGAACATGCGCAAGCTGTCCCCCAATCGGCGTGAACTCGAACTGTACTCGGCTGTCGCATAAAATCTGCTAATCCGCCGACGACTGCCTCTGCACTGCGCTCAAACACGATAGACTACCCCCGGGCCTCCTGCTCAAAGCATCCGCCACTACATTAGCCTTGCCCGGGTGATACAAGATCTCATAATCGTAGTCCTTTACTAGCTCCATCCAACGGCGCTGTCTAAGATTCAGGTCTCGCTGCTGAAATATATACTTTAAGCTCTTGTGATCAGTGAATATCTGGCACGACTCGCCGTATAGGTAATGTCGCCAAATCTTGAGTGCAAAGACCACTGCGGCCATCTCTAAATCGTGAGTGAGGTAGTTCTGTTCATGTTTCTTCAACTGTCATGAAGCATACGCGATCACCCTGTCATGCTGCATCAATACGCACCCTAGCCCTACTCGAGAAGCATCACAAAAGACCAAAAATCCGCCCGATCCTGAAGGCAATGATAACACCGACACCGTAGTCAAACGAGTCCGTAGCTGCTGGAAACTGTGCTCGCACTCCTCCATCCAATCGAAAGGAATTCCCTTCCGGGTCAATCCGGTCAAAGGTGCAGCAATACGGGAGAAGTCCTGCACAAATCACCTGTAGTAGCCGGCCAATCCTAGAAAGCTGCAGATCTCAGTAACTGATGTGGGTCTGGGCCAACTCTGAATGGCCTCGATCTTCCTCGGGTCTACACATATACCATCTCGTGTAATCACGTGACCCAAGAAGTCTACGCTGTCCAGCCAGAATGCACACTTGGAGAATTTTGCGAAAAGCCGGTGCTCCCTCAAAGTCTGCAGTGTGATCTGCAGGTGCTGCTCGTGCTCCTCTCTGCTCCAGGAATACACCAAGATATCGTCAATGAATATGATGATGAACAAATCGAGATACGGCCTGAAAATACGGTTCATCAAGTCCATGAATGCTGCTGGGGCGTTGGTGAATCCGAACGATATCACCAAAAACTCGTAATGGCCGTAGCGCGTGCGGAAAGCTGTTCTCAGAATGTCCTCCTGTCGAACCCGCAACTGATGGTAGCCCTATTGCAAATCGATCCTCAAAAAGTATCCTGCCCCCTAAAGCTGGTCGAACAAGTCGTCGATGCGTGGCAAAGGATACCTGTTCCGCACGGTAATCCTGTTCAGCCGGCGGTAGTCGATACATAAACGCAAACTGCCGTCCTTCTTCTTGACAAACAGGACAGGAGCACCCCAAGGAGACACACTGGGTCGAATAAGTCCCTTGTCCAGCAAATCTTGCAACTGACCCTTTAACTCTCTAAGTTCCGCCGGAGCCATCCGATAAGACGGTATAGAAATGGCCCCGTGCCGGGAATCAAATCAATACAGAAAGAAATATCGCGCTCAGGCGGTAGCCCAGGAAGCTCGTCAGAGAATACATCAAAGAACTCGCTAACAATCGGAACCTGATCCAACGGAACCTCTGTAGCTCTAGTATCGCAAAAATATGCGAGAAATCCCCGACATCCCTTCCTCAAAAGCTGTCCAGCACGAAAAGAAGAAATCAAACTTTGAAGGGTGGCACTACGGTCCCCCTGCACAACAAAAGCCGACTCGCCGGGAAAACAAAACCTAACTGTCTTCTCGCAGCAGTCCACAGACGCATAGCACGTGGCTAACCAATCCATGCCCAAAAGAACGTCGAAGTCCAACATCTCGAGAAGGATCAAATCGACAGGTAACTCTCTCTCGCCAATACGGACTACACAGGATCGGAACACGTGCCTAGCAACAAACAACTCTCCCACAGGAGTGGTCACAACAAGCGGCTGATCAAGCAAACCGGACTCTCTACCCAAACTTGGCACGAAGTGTGTGGAAACATACGAGTGCGTGGATCCCGGATCAAACAACACGTGTGCATCAACAGAACATACGGAAAGGATACCGGAGACCACTTCATTGGACGCCTGCGCGCCCTGATGTGTCAAAGAAAAAACCCGTATCTGTCCTCCACCTGTGACTGACTATCCCCTACTAGCAACTGGTTGTGCTCTGCCTCGGCCACCTCGTCATCTGTGAGCAAATCCTCTACGACCACGACCTCTCTGTGCATGAAACTAGCGCCGAGCAACGGTAGGTACAATAGGCAACGCCCTCTGGGGTGGTGAAGGTGGTAAAGTGACGTGTGGTACGGCGGTCTCGCCCTCACGTGGCTCCGGACAATCTCGAATATGATGATAAGAACTCCCACAGCGGAAACATCCCGACGATGACCGCCGACCCTCCTGGGGATAAGAGCTGAACAACCGGCCTCGCCCCAAATCCCTGCCACCTGCAAGATGTCTGTCACGGCGCCGAAAAGGTTGTCTCTGTGCTGATGTATCCGTACGAACTCTCTTCGTCTCTGAAACTACCGAAGTCTTAGCAAGGCGCTCCTCGACTAATAAAGCTGCATCTACAGCTGCTGCATAGGTCTCGCAATGCTGTGCGCTGATTATAAGAAATAATGGGGTAAGCAAGCCTCGAACAAACCTCTTGACTCGCATCTCCTCAGTAGCCACTAAATATGGGGCATAGACAGATAACTCGGTGAATAGCATGTCGTACTCTGCCACTGTCATCTCTGGAGTCTGACGTAAGGACTCGAACCTGCGCACTCTAGAATCTCTGACACTCTGTGGAAGGAAGTGGGCAAGGAACACTGTCACAAACTCTGTCCAGGTCATAGGAGGAAGACCTGCTGCTCTGCCCTTCTCGACCGATTCACACCATTTCTGCGCAAGACCTTCCAGGCGAAAGCTCGCAAACTCTACCCATCTCGTATCTGAGCATCTGAGTTAATGACATATCCGAGCCATCCTATCAATGGAAGACTGTGGGTCCTCGGCTGCATCGGTGCCTGTGAAGACCGGAGGCTTCAGCCTCATGAACTCTGATAGCGATACTGTAATAACCTCAGTAGCTGCAGGGGCAACTGCCTGTACTGTGGGTAGCATCATGGTCCCTGCAACGGGTGGAACTACCTCTGGTCGCTGCGCTCGAAGTGTCTCAACTAGCGATCCCATCATCTGGCGCATCACTTGCATACCGGCCCCTAGCATAGCGATCTGATCTGTTGTAGGAGGAACAGTCTACTCTGGTACAACTGGTGTACTACCCGGATCAGTCCTCGTCTCGGACGAGTCAACTCGAATCTCGGCTCTCGCGGCCGCTCTCTGTGCCCTCATAGTCTTTGGCGGCATAATGGCTAAAAAGAAAATAGGATTCGATAAGGATACGGAAATCGAATCGCAAGAATGCATATAATCATGAAGGAATTTCAAGCAATAAGTCCTAAGGTCACTTAGGCGAAATACCGTGTCGTGAGTATGCCACGGAACATACACACGCTACGCCATTCTGCTTCAGCTACCTACTCCATCATACCAGGGTCATCCTACACTCCGAAAAGTAAAACCTAGGCTCTGATACCAACTTTGTCACGACCCAAAGTTTGGCCCGTGACCGGAACTTAACCACGTAACGTCTACAGGCGTACCGCGACTAAGTAAGCCGAAATCCAGAAATCAAAACCATTAAAAGTAGTGAGTGTTGAAAACATTGTTTTAAAATTTTTGGAAAACCTTAAGTAGTTTATTAAAATTCTTTAAAGTTCAAGTTATTATCCTAAAAATTTTGGCAGCATTTCCTTTGTAAAAACTAACCCCGAAATCGGGTACAAGACAATATATGAATAAAATGATATACAAGAAGAATAAAGCATCCCAAATGGGAGCAATCACGCCCAACGGCGGAAACAATCACCACCATGATAATATACGACGCCGTAGCAAAGAAATGAGCAATAAGTGAAAAACATCACAAATGATAAAAACTGCATAAGTAAATTCGGCTCACACGAGCTCGACACCAAAATACAAATAATATACATCATCGTCCTCACACTGGTCTCTAAGTCAATACATGAAAAGTAGATGGAGGGTACTAGATACAAAAGTGTGTACAAATGGAGAATAACCGGATACCACAACCCACCTAGCAGTAAAACAGCTCACGCACCAACTGAAATGGTATCCGTAGCCAAAAAGATACAAGAAAGCAACCTACTGCGACTACTCTGAGGGGCAACCTGCAAACACTGTGGCACAACGGGTGTGAGTTGCCAACTCGTGAATAGAGATAACATATAAAGGTAATCATGAGTATGCACGTACTGCACTACTCTAACATATGCCAGTATATAACATCTATATGCAATGAGCAGGATGTGCAATAATCATGCATAAGTACTCTATCAAGTGATACGACTACAGGATGAGATGCAAAATAATGAGTGTTGAGCATGGGATGAAATAACATCAACACGGAATGTCAACATGGAAATATAACCTGTGCCTATCAATGCACCCAAATCCCAGAAAAACTCAGGCTCCGTCAGTCTGACCGGCCCTCAAATCCTGTACAGCTCATGGAATCGTGAATGCCTAGCATCGGCACTCAAAAATATCACAAAATCTTCGGGTCAAGCATCGACACGCAAATCCTCAAGTATCGGGCTCCGTCAGTCTGGATCGGCCCATGGGATCCGTCTGCGGAATCGGCCTTCGGCCCCGGCAGTATGGGTCATCCTGTATCCATCTATCGACTCTGGTCAGTATCCTCCGGATAACCACCAGGTCCAACCAATCACCGGTAGGTAGTGATCCCACTGCCAGGCTCATCGCCTACTGCACGACAGATCCGTTCTCACCCCGAGGTACCATACCGGGGCCACAATGTACCCGCAATCGGCCTCATCCAGCTCGTCAATTCGGGTTCACAAGTCACACGTCTCAGAACCGAGAAAACCATGGTGTACGCACTGAAATATCATATCAAGAGAAACCGGGTTTTTGAAAACAGTGTGTATTTTCTTAAAATAACCCCACGGTCCTAAAATCCAGAAATCACATGAAATCCAAAGCCAATGCGTAAATCCATGCGATGTAATATATGCATCATAAGTCGTATTATGAGGAAAAGGGGAAAGCCGCTCTTTAAGTAGATTCAGTTTTTAAATGGTATCATGCGGTCCCCAGTTTTTACCAAAAATCAACTTATCTAGGTAAGTACAATTGTATATGCATGAGTATGAATATGTAAATGAGTATGTGCACAAGTAACATAATCATGTCAAATCATATATGAGGTGAGCTATAATATATTGCTCATGGCAATTCTATAGTGTGAGTGTCATGGCAATTACTAACGATGTGTGTGTAACATGCGGATTCGTGCTCATGCAACATGAACCGTTAGTATCAGTGCGGTGTGTTATTAATTCTAAGTTCATATACAAATATATAGAAAGAAATACATTATGCAACTAAGGTATATGGATGCAAATATGCAGCTACTATAGCCTATCAAGCCCTGACGCTTACGCCATACGGGCGATTTCCCCGTAGATGTTAAATCAACCCACCGTGGTCTCGTGCTAAGTGTAGCCGATGACTTGTTTTCCCTTCTTCGCAGCGTCTGTCGCACTCGCCTGCGAACCTATAATTTCACAAAATAATACGCATAAGCTAACATCTACAAAAACGCGACGTTAAAGCCAAACGATAAACCCGCGTCGCGAACAAACGCGTGTGTGTCTGATACGCTAAAACGTGTGATTACGTGCCTGAAGCTACCCTGACACGTCGCGATACGCAAAAAATCACCAAACCCACACACGTATCACACGTGTCGCGAAAGTTAAAAGTATAGGAAATAGGGTAAATGGTTCCAGATTTTCCTACAGATAGAATTTTACAACGTTGCATATACCATAAGTCTTAAAATTGTAACAAACACCAACACAACAAACCCCAACACCCAGGTCCCCCATCTGGCCGCAATTTGCGGCCAGAATGAATATTCCGGCGGCCCACCTAGGGAGTTGTGCTCCCGTGCTTCGTGTGTGTTCTCTAAATCTAGTGTACATGCTCCAGTAAATACAATTTTTACCTGAAGCAGACGGGTTACAAGCAGATCACAACAGAGCACAAAACCTAGTTAAAAAAGCTAATTTAACACTAAACTAAAACATTATGGTGTTTTAATGCAACCAGAAACAAACCCTAGGTTAAAACAACACTATAAGCACTTAGTTAAGCTAACCAAGCCATAAAAATGCTAACTTAACATAAACTTCACTAATTCCCCTTCATTAGCACAAAAGTGCACAAAAAACGATTTTTAGCAAATTAAACTACAAGTTATGAATTAAGGTGCTAAGGGTGAGTTTAATATCTCCAAAAAGATCCTAGAGAAACCTCACACCTAGCCCTTGCCTTCAAAGGCACTGATTTGCTACCAAAATCCCCAAAAGAGCCATTTTTCCAAAGGTTTTTGTGAAGGGGAGTGGGATTTTTGTGTAGGGTTTGTGTATGGATCAAAGAGAAGCAAAAGAAGAAGAGAATGGTGATGATGTTGCTGCTGCTGCTGCTTTCTCTGCTGGAGAGCAGAAATGAGATGGAGAGAGGGAAAAATCAGAGAGAGAGAGAGAGAGGGTCAAAGTCAAGCCCCAACTTCACCTAACCCACCATACCTCCCATTCCTTTGAATTTTATTTTTAAAAAATGGTTTAAATTGATTTATTTGGGGATAATAGAACCATGCAAGAAGAAAATAATATGGTTACATGCTAATACTTAACCTATGTCACAAAAAGGGTGATAAGTGTGCATGTTGTTACACTAACCCTTGCTTAGGAAAGTAATTAAGGAAAATTCTAAATAAGGTAAACACAAGCTAAATTATAATTAACAAAACCCATTTATATATATAAACACTTCTCATCAAAATTAGAACTATTTTATTCTAGTTTAAAAAGGAAATTAAAATTTTCGGTTTTTTATGAAAAACACACATCATTACTAACTAACGCGAAATTAACCTAAACGAATTTCAAAGCGTTACAGCCAGCAAGCCACAAAGAACCTGTACGGCAAAACCTGCAAGGAACTGTGGAACAACGAGGGTGAGTTGCCAACTCGTGAGTAGAAAACATCTACGAGTAGAAATCGCATGCATAACGCTATCCTAGGTCATATAAGGTAATATCCTTAATAAAATCCTGGTCCAGCTATGTATAGTGTAATACTACCTGCTAGTGTCAGTGCCTCAGATAGCAACATATCAGATTTATGATGTATGAATGCATTACGAATTTAAACAGAATATATCATGAATGAAACAACTGTTTTCTTTAATCAATGAGATTCCTATATATATATATATATATATATCAAGTATCATCAATGAATGCAACAGAGAAATCAGTGTCAAGCATCGACACAAAACATAAGTCTCAGTATCTCAATATCAAACCTCAATATCTCAAATCTCAAGTATCAATATCTCAGGTGTCCGTATCATCTGCGGGATCGGCCCACGGGCTCCGACAGAACGGATCGGCCTATAACCATCTCATGACTCCGGCCGGTATCCTCCGGATAACCGACGAGTCCAAATAATATCACCGGTTGGTAGTGCTCCCCTGCCAGGCTCATCGAATACAACTCTGATGTCGGCGGAGTGGAACGTCATCTTATCAAGATCTCGTATGAACCTCTTACTCCACTTTTCTCTAATGTCGACCGATTCGTACTCATCTCTTCGTGGCTGCATGGACTGCGCTCTAACGGCTATACTCGTATCTGGAGTCTCCCAAGCAATGCATCTCATCACCTGATATCCGAATGAAGTCGAATCATCCGATCGATTTGTCAAAACCACATAATCCCCCAAGAGCTCAATACCTTGGGTACAGTTTAATAGTATCGAGTATATGCCACAGCACCTATGGACCAACCGTAGAAGGGCAGACCCAAGCCTCACTAATGTCACCGCTAAACTGCCGCAAATCCTAAGGTTCACCGGCATTCCATGGTCATCAAATCGAGTTAGGGTTTCATTCCTCTAGAGGGTCCGTAGAATTGCTTGCATTGTTTTCCGAATACTTTAAACTTGGAAAATGAGTTCCTGACATTCGATCATCTCTATCGACTCTCAACGTATCAGCGTAAAATCGCCTCTAGCAGGAATCAATCCATCTGATGACTTTGCATCGGGGTAGGCAATGAATCACATGTCCTAGTCTTTTGTCCTTGGTGACTAGTGTAAGTCTACGTTACCTGTCCCGGTTCTTACGGGTTGCGGAAATGGTGAAAAACGATTTTTAGGGCTAGGGTAACATGGACTAGAAACCGGATCTTTGCTAAACAACACACTAGCAACTAAGTACAAGCTTTACCTACTCGGTTAGAGGGTTATACCTAGTCTTGAACTCCTTCTCTTCTTCTCCTTGGAGTGGGTTGAATGGTTCCTCCTCGTCGCCTTCTCTTGCCGAAGAAAGATCCACCCGAGGGCCTCTACCTTGAGCTCCTTCCTCAAACTTGAGGTAACTAAAGTGCTAGGTTTGCCAAACCTTGAACCTTAGGATGAGTAGAGAGCAATTTTGGTGTTTTATCTCAATAGCAAATGGTTCTCAACTCATGAGAGATATTTTGCCTTGAGAGAGAGGAAGAGGATGAGAGAGAATGAGAATAAGAGAATGAAATGAATTTTGGCAACCATATTCACATATATGTGAATTACCAATTAACAATATTAATCAAAAAAGAAAAAAGTGATGGTTGATTTGAAAAGACCATTATCATTTCACATTTAATGAATTTTGCAAAGATCAAAGAGCATCTTTTGTGTGAAATGATGATGGTCAACTTTTCAACATGGGTCAACAAGTCAACCATGGTCAAATGGTCAACAACCCTAACCATAACACAATTTCCTTTAATTAATATTATTAATCATATTTCACATATTCATTAGGGTTAGGAAAAAGACAACAGTCATCAACCCTAATGAGAATCCTCTGCCTCTGCCTCGGTCAACTGTGCATACACACCCGCATCCATGTTCCGAGGAACACGAATACAATGAGATAAAACCAATCCCAAAACATATACTAGGATCTGGCTTACACCAAAGCCCGCTAGTAATAACTGTCCTGACACCAAACGTGCACAAGTGCGCGGATGTGAACGAACCCCGTCGCAAAACCATGCGACCTTTACTCTGTTTTGCCCAAAGGCGAATAACCCTCTGTGTGGAACTCTAAAGACTCGAGACTACGCTGGCAGTGGGTTTAACCACAGACCGCAAGCGGCACTAGCTGTACGTAACGGTCACCAGGTAGATGCCGATAAGAAGACTGATGAGGTAAACCCATCCGAACTTCTACTGAGCCTGTATGTGACAATCTCCTTACAGTCCGGTCTGTTCGTCTGAGAGTATCGCATGGCGGGCCTAAGGGGTGGTAAACGTCAGTCCCCTAATAGCGGTACAAGTCGTGCCGGAGTGTAGCCCAGAACACCCTAAGATATTACTGGAAACGCTACCAGTATATCTCGCTTGCCCTGGCCAGGGACTTTGTGTAATGACTCTCCTAGACACAGTGCGATATCAACCCCCATACCAGGAGAGACGAATCCTGTCTAACCGTCACTGCCTCCAAGTGCTTCGGGACTGCACCCAACTACTACCTGTTTGCACGACTCCTTTGAGCCGTGGTAGGGTAGTAATCAAAGTACGGTGGGAACACACTCAAGGCGAAGTGACAGTGTCAAGTCAGCAGACTAAGCTGTACTCATGTCACCTGGGAACTGATAGCTGACGATAGGTATAGTACCAACCAACAGTTCCCGACGAGTCCTGTCCAGTGTACCCGTAACCTAACGAGCACCCGCATACTATCTCAAGTATGACGTACTGACGGCTGTGGGACAGACCGTCTCCCCTGCTGGGATGAGAAGCGCATACGCTAGTCTACTCCAGAGTATCGATGCCCCGTCTCAATAATCCCATTACTAGGGACCTGTATATAAGGATGTGCTTGTAGATTACCTAGCCCCCACTAGTGTGACTGCCATCACAACGCTGGTAATCAAGCAAAGATCCTAAGGGCTCCACCAATGTGTATAGGTGATATGCTAAAAGAAACACATGTACACATTAAAGTAGAGACAAACCAAGTAGCATACTACCATTTCGAGCAAGATTGTCTATACAACTATGAATATCTCAAGCTTCCATCAAGTAATATACAAACTAGTATGATACAGTAATGGCCTCTAGGGCATATACACTAACAATCTCCCACTTGCACTAAGGCCATGTACTGGCGTATCGAAGACCTATCATCTCGATCAGCCGCTCGAACTGAGTCTGGGGTAAGGCTTTCATGAGTGGATCTGCAGTGTTATCTTGTGAAGCAACCCTCCGAACCTCGATCTCCTGGCGATCCACGATCTCCCTGATCAGGTGATACCGCCTTAAGATGTGTCTGGACTTCTGATGGGACCTGGGTTCCATCTCTAAAGCTATAGCCCCGTTGTTGTCGCAATACAGAGGTATTAGATCAACAATGGACGGAACCACCTGAAGTTCTGTCAAGAACTTCCTCATCCAGACGGCTTCTTTTGTGGCATCAGATGCAGCGATATATTCCGCTTCCATCGTCGAGTCAGCAACGGTTTCCTGTTTGTAACTCTTCCAACACACCGCCCCTCCATTGAGGGTAAAGACATAACCCGACATGGACTTGGAGTCATCCTTGTCACTTTCGAAGCTGTAGTCAGCAAAGGCCTCCATCTGGAGGTCTTTTCCGCCGTAAACCAAAAATATGTTCTTAGTCCTTCTCAGGTATTTCAGAATGTTCTTTACCGCTATCCAGTGCTTCTCCCCAGGGTTTGACTGATACCGGCTTACCACACTCAGTGCATAAGCTACATCTGGTATGGTATATAACATCGCATACATTATAGAGCCTACCACAGATGCGTTAGGGTATAATAGACATGTGATCCCTTTCCAAATCAGTCTTGGGAGACATTTCTTTGGAGAAGGTGATCCCGTGACAAGACGTTAAATTACCGCGCTTGGAATCTTCCATACTGAATCTTTTCAATATGGTGTCGATATACCTGCACTGTGAAATTCCTAATATCCTCTTGGACCCATCACGATGGATCCGGATCCCCAGAATGTAAGAGGCATCACCCAGGTCTTTCATGGAGAACTTGTGTGACAAGAACCCTTTGACAGATTGTAGCATAGGAATGTCATTTCCTATCAAGAGAATGTCATCCACGTATAAAACGAGGAATACGAGAGTTCGTGCTACAATTTTACTATAGATGCATGGTTCATCTGGATTTTTGATAAAGCCAAATTCTTTGACCGTCTCATCAAAACAGATGTTCCAACTCCGCGATGCCTGCTTTAGTCTATAAATGGACTTAACCAACTTGCACACTTTCCCGCTGCTCCCACTCTGTATGAAACCCTCTGGCTGGTCCATATAGACACACACCTCTAAATTTCTATTTAGAAAAGCGGTCTTTACGTCCATCTGCCAAATCTCATAATCGTGGAAGGAAGCAATGGCAAGAAGGATCCGAATGGATTTGAGCATAGCCACTGGAGAAAAGGTTTCGTCATAGTCCAAACCAGGTCTTTGACGAAAACCCTTTGCAACAAGTCTAGCCTTATAGGTCTCAACCTGCCCATCTACACCAATCTTCCTGTTGAAGATCCATTTGCATCCTACGGGTTTTACCCCTTCTGGAGCAACGTCCAAAGTCTATACTTTGTTGGTGTACATGGACTCCATTTCGGTCCGCATTGCATCCAGCCATTTTACCGAGTCAACACTCTGAATAGCCTGCTGGAAGCTAGTCAGCACATCATTATCAATGATGCAATTCTCTCTTTCCCCGTCTATGAGAAAACTGTAGTATCTATCGGGCGGATAAGACTGCCTACTACTCCTGCGGAGCGGCGTAGGAATGTCCTGTTCTTTTGAACCCTCTGGTTCAAATAAGCTTTCAGTAATAGCTCGTGGTTCTGGAATTTCTTCCAGTTCTATTACATTCCCACTTATCTGATTTTCCAAAAATTCAGTTTCCAAGAAGTAGGCATGACGAGAAACAAAAACCTTTTGTTCCTCTTGGCAATGGAAGAAATATCCCTTGGAGTCCTTTGGATATCCCACAAACTTGCACTGTACTGAGCGTGCCTCGAGTTTGTCCGCATGCTGCTTTTTGACAAAAGTTGGACATCCCCATGTCTTAATGTGCTTAAGATAGGGTTTCTTCCCACTCCACATCTGATATGGTATGGTAGGCACAGTCTTAGTTGGAACTCGGTTCAAAAGGTATGCAGTTGATTCTAGTGCATATCCCCAGAATGATCGCGGCAACTCAGCATTACTCATCATGGAACGTACCATATCCAATAGGGTTCGGTTCCGTCTCTCCGATACACCGTTATGTTGCGGAGTGTATGGAGGAGTAAGCTGAGAGAGAATTCCATTCTCTTTTAGGTAATCCAGGAACTCGGCACTCAAGTATTAACCACCTCGATCAGATCTCAGTGTCTTGATACTTTTGCCTGTTTCTTTTTCTACTTCATTCTTGTATTCCTAGAATTTTCCAAAGGCTTTAGATTTATGTTTCATTAAGAAAACATATCCGTACCTTGAAAAGTCATCCGTAAAAGTAATGAAGTAAGAATAACCGCTTCGCGCATGTGTAGACATTGGACCGCACACGTCGCTGTGTACGAGCCCCAAGAGCTCGCTCGCTCTTACTCCGTGTGCAGTGAACGGAGTCTTTGTCATCTTTCCTTTGAGACAGGATTGACAAGTTGCATATGATTGATATTCGAACGGATTCAAATATCCTTCTGTATGCAACTTCGTCAACCTTCTCTCATTGATGTGACCCAATCTACAATGCCATAAGAAAGCATGATTTATTTCTGGAGACTTTCTTTTGTGTGTATTCTGGACATTGAAAATCTGTGGTTGGTTTAATACGTATATACCATTGCTTAATGTACCCGACCCAATCAGAACTTGATTAAGGTGAATGTTTACAACATTGCTTACAAATGCAAATTCATAACCTTCTTTAGACATTAAAGATACAGATATGATATTACAAGTTGCATTGGGTACAAAATAACAATCCCGTAAAACCAAAACATGTCCATCTGATAATCCCAAGTGATAGTCCCCCACGGACTCAGCATCCATGCCAGCTCCGTTTGCAACTCTGAGGGTCATATCACCTGCCTTCAAAACCCTACGCTTTCTCAGTGCCTGCAAAGAATTACAGATATGAGATGCTGATCTGGTATCCAATACCCAGGAAGTAGAGTTTATTGATAGACAGTTTTCGATAACATACACACTTGAAGCCGAAGCCACAACTTGTTTCGGGTCCTGGTTTCTGGCCTTCCAAGCCCTGCAATCTTTCTTCCAGTGTCCACTCTTGTAACAGTAAAAGCACTCTTCCTTTCCCACAAGCTTTCCCTCTACCTTTGTTGCTTTTGTAAGTCGATGTGCAACACCCCACGAGTTGCAGGGAGGCGGAAATATGAAAAACGATCTTGTTCTTGAAGCATACATCGACTAACCGAAGATCTTTGCTAAACGATAATTAACAACTACCATAGAAGTTCTAAATTACTATGTAAAGAGATTACACCTAGTGATACGTGTCCTTCGTCTTTACGATCTCTTCGTCCTCTTCGGCCTCCTCCAAGTGATAGTTGATCCACCCGAGAACCCTAATCCAAGCTTCACCTCAAAACTTGAGGTAACTAAGCTTCTCTAGTTGCTAATCAAAGGAACTTAGATCATATAGAGTTAGGTTATGGGATGTATAGTCTTTTCTAATCCTTGTTCTCAACTCATGAGTGGTAGGATTAGAGCTTCAAGAAAGAGAGAGCTTGAGGAGAGAGAAGGTGAACTAGAATTATGAAATGAAATTGTTTCTCACTTAATATATCAAGCATAATGAATTAAATCAATAAATGAATAATAAGAGATTATTCATCATGCTTCATAAATGTATATGAGTGATTCATTCTGTGAGTCATTAAGCATTTAATAATGAATTAATGATATAGTGAATCACACATTATGAGTCACAATAACATTAATGACAATGCCACCTTAACCCCTCAAGTCACCATGCTTCTAGAAGCTTCCCGGAAATTACGAGAACGCCCCTCTCATCCGTGAAAACACGGAAAAACCTTAGACTGTATAAAGCCAATAAACTGATACTAGAATCTGGCTTAAACCAAAGCCGTCTAGAAAAAACTGTCCGAATGTCGTACGTGCGTTTAAACACGTATTCGTCCGAACCCTTGTCGTAAAACCGTACGACCTCTATATGGTTTCACCTGGAGTTGGGAAAACTCTGTGTAGGACTCTAAAGACTCGACTACTATGCTGGCAGTGGGTTTAACTACAGACCGCAAGCGGCATTAGCTGTACGTAACGGTCCCCAGGTAGATGTCGATAAGAAGGCCGATGAGGATACCCATTCAAACTCCTACTGAGCCTGTCTGTGACAATATCCGTGTAGTCCGGTCTGTTCGTCTAAGAGTATTGCATGTATGGTCTAGGGTGGTGGTAAACGTCAGACCCTTAATAACCGTACAAGTCGTGTCGGTATGGCTCTATCACCATCTGAGAAGCTACTGATCAATCTATCAGTAATTCTCAATCAGCCCTGGCCAGGGATTTATGGTAATGACCAACCGATCACTGTGCGATATCAAATCCCTATACTGGGAGAGACGAATCCCTAACAGTCACTCACTGCCTCCACATGGCTTGGGACTGTGCCCAACTAAAACCTGTTTGCACGACTCCTTTGAACTGTGGTAGGGTAGTAATCAAAGCACAGTGGGAACTCACACGAGACAAATGATGACTTTAAGTCAACGGACTATCTGCACACATGTCACCTGAGAACTGCTATCTGACGTTAGGTATAAATACCATCCAGTCAGTTCTCGTCGAGTCCTGTCCGGTGTACTCACTCCCAGTGAGCATCTGTATACAATCTTAGGTGTACTCCACCAATGGCTGCAGGACCAATCCATCGCACCTCCTCAGGGTCTAGATATGTATACACCAGTCTACTCCGGAGTATCGATGCCTAGTCTCGATACTCCTGTGACCAGGGACATCTAAGGATGTGTCTATTGACTATCCAGCTCCCACTAGTATAACTGCCATCAAAACGCCGGTAGTCAGGCAAACACCCTATGGGCTTTATCAACATGTATATATATATATATATATATGAATACTACGCAAAATATATCATATGTTAAGATAAAGATAAACCAAATAGCATACTATCATATTAAGCAAGACTGTCATGTACATACATATCCCTAGCATCCTATACAATGAAGGCCTCTAGGGCATATATATCCAACAATCTCCCACTTGCACTAAGGCCTATAATTGGCGCAATGAGTACCCACTGTCTTCACTAGATCCAGTTGCTAGAGTACCGCATGCCCAATGTTAGTTATATGTATGCCCCAGAGGCCATTACTGTACATTGGATGTATATTGTAGTGGATGCTGGGATATATATAGGTAGGACTTTCTTGCTCGACATGATAGTACGCTATCTGGTTGCTCTTTATCTTAACATGTATACTTTCTGTCTCTCTGATTACATGTTGATAAAGCCCTTAGGATGTGTACTCGACTTCCCGGATTATGATGTAGATCATACTAATGGGGCCTGGGTAGTCCATGAGTACATCCTTCAATGTTCCTAGTCATGGGAATATCGAGACGGGGCATTGATATTCCAGAGTAGACTAGCATATATCTTCTCGACCCATGTGATGGGCGATGGATGATCTCATATACATTGGTGTTTGACATCAGAGATGGTATGCGGGTGCTCAGTGGAGACTGTGTACACTGAACGGACTCACCGAGAACCCCCAGATGGTATTATACCTCACGTCAGATGGCAGTTCTCTGGTGACACTGGTACAGCTTAGTCTGTTGACCCGAGATCGTCATAGAGTCTTGTGTGTCTCCCACTGTGCTTTGATTTCCACCCTACCACGTCTCTACTGAGTCGTGCAAACAGGTGGTTTTTGGGTACAGTCCCGATTCACATGGAGGCAATGAGCGATAGGAGGGGATTCGTCTCTCCTGGTATTGGAGGTTGATGTTGCGCTATGCACGACTGGCCATAACAAGAAATTCCTGGCCAGGGTTGCAGTGATATACTGGTAAGACTTATCAGTAGTTTCACGATTGTTATGGACCTCACGTCAGCATGACTTATCAAGCTATTGGGGTCTGTCGTTTACCACCCCTAGACGAGATATGCGACATATCAGACGAACAGACCGGACTGTACGGTAAGTGTTACTGGTTGGATTCACAGGAGTGTGAGCGGGCTTGCTCGTCGATCTTCTGATCGCTTAATACCCGGGTGGCCGTTACGTTTAGCAGACCGCTTGTGGCTTGTGGGTGTTTGATATGATCATCACCTGCTGACGGCGTATTGACGAGTCTTTAGAGTCCTACACAGAGGTTTCCTGGCTCAAGCGAAACGAAATAGGAGCACATATGAGATATGTGCGGGACAGAGAATAATGCGTTTATGTGATACAGTATTCTATTCTCGCGATTAATGTATCGATTGGTTGTATGCGATATAACCTAGTTATCGAATCGAAGATTGATTCGATAAGTCGATACATTGGATATTAATCGGTCATACGCGATATGACCGGGTCGTTAAATCAAGTGTTGATTTAATGATTTAATGTATAATTATATATTTGATATATTACTTTACATTAACTAGTATTTGTTCACTTAAGATGGATTTTCTCACTTGAAGTGCACATTGTATATATGATATAGTTTTGTGCACTAGTTTGTATCATGTTTGATGATACATGCAAACTTGGGTGTGTATGATTAAACCATGGTTATGTTAATGGTTAGGCTTTTGATTTACTTATTTATTTATTCTTTTTATTTATTTTTGGGCAAAATAAATCATGGTGGCTTTCTTTGTTTGCTACTTGAAGCTTCTTGAAGCTTTGAAAAGTCTAGCTAGTTTGTCTTTTGCCTTAACCCTAACCATTCAACCTAACCCTAGTTTATTCTCTACACATAACCATGGTTGCTATATGATAAGAATCAACTTATTTTCTATTTTCAAATATACTTATCATATTCTTTTTCTTCTTCAACAAGAAGAGAGCTTGCTACCATTAATGGCAACATGAGAAAAAGAGTGAGAAATCCAATTCTAAAGTGAACCCACTTCCTATTTCTTCATCCTCTACCACTTGCCAAGTAGTATAGGGTGTTTTCTTCATAAGTTTCATGACTTGGTGAAGTTGGAGTTTGATCTTGAGTTGCCTCGACGTAGATCATCTTCGGCATCGAAGTCGACGACCTAGCCCGATCATTTCTCCGACGAAACCTTCGCCAGAGTCCGGATTCCGATAGGTACAGCGGAGGGACATCATCATGGAGCCTAGGAAGTGGAGGACCCGATCTACAAAGGTTGTAGTCACTTTCCTTTAGCAATAAAGTCATTTACTTGCTTGCATCGCCTTATTATCTAGTTAACGATCCGTATTAGGGTTTGTAGGCATATGAAAAAATTTGAATTGGGCATGTTTGATCTGTTATGAGACCTCATTAGTGTGCCTAGGAACCCTACAGTGGTATCAGAGCTACTAGGCATTGGATGTCGACCTATGGGGGGTTCTCACTGTGTGACAGTGTGGCGAAGCATAGGCTCTTACCCCCAGGGTGTCCCGAGACCGGAAGGTGTTCCGGCGGGTTGTAGTCCTCGCGGGGGGGCATGCGTAAAAAGTAGCGGCTGAGGCACCCGTTGGTGCCACGGCGACCCCATTGGATGGGGTGGCTGCCTGACCTACATTGGTATCAGAGCTACTAGGCATTGGATGTCGACCTATGGGGGGTTCTCACTGTGTGACAGTGTGGCGAAGTATAGGCTCTTACCCCCAGGGTGTCCCGAGACCGGAAGGTGTTCCGGCGGGTTGTAGTCCTCACGAGGGGGCATGCGTAAAAAGTAGCTGCTGAGGGACCCGTTGGTGCCACGGCGACCCCATTGGATGGGGTGGCTGCCTGGCCTACAATGGTATCAGAGCCTAGCTAGAGCCTTAGGCGATGCGTAGACGGAGTTAGAAATCCGATAGAACCGAAACCCTAATATCAAATTGCTCTCTGTACATTTTTTGAAATCGGGGATTTTTGATGATTAAAAATATGCAGAAAAATAAGCAGGGTCTTATATGAATTACTGTGAAGAACTAGGGCCTAATTCAATTAAACCACCGCGGAACCGCGGCACAAGCCTGGCTTGTGCGGCGGTTCCGCGGCCGTACGGTCTCCTCTTTCATTGAGTTTTACACAGTAATTCCTATATTGTAGTGCTGGTTTTCCTGGGAATTTTTAATCTGAACTCAAGAGTTAAGTTTTCTGGGTTGTATTGGGAGTTCGGAGATTCGATCGGACTGTCTAATTTTGTCTGTTTTTTTTCCAGGTATTTTTAGAGCATGTTAAAAAGTTCGACCAGATATAAATACCCATTTTTTCCCCTGCCGGGAAATTTCCAATTGTTGGATATTTCCGTAGTTTAATCATGTTCTAAGTAGTGCAAGTAACGCGATGGTCCCTCTAGAAGACAACAAACCTTAACTCGATTATGTGACCGTCTTGAACTGCCCTTTGAACCTTAGGGTTTGGGGCAGTACGGCGTGCCACATGTGAGGCGTTGGCTTGACCCTTCTACGGCTGGACCGTTGGTACTGAGGCATGAAGTGAATGTTTTTAAACTTATTTCATGTGTTGAGCTGTTTCGGGAAAACTTGGGTGTTCGATTGTTCGATCGGAAAGTTTAACATTTTCTATTTATCCGGAATGTGATACAATAATTGGAATTCACAAGTAGTTATGAGATAACTGAATGAATGTTATAAATCTAGCGGTTTAGTCTCACTTGATATGTTGCCACGGAATTTTGATGCGATCAAAAGTCCGTCGCAATCACGTAGCGTACGCGGATACTCGCCGGGTAAACTTAATAGACAGTCTCACCCCATAGCCCCGACCAAGTGACTGTAGGAGAATCCCGTCGCCGAAAGCATCCGTTTGGGTGCTCGCGACAGCGGTGTTCCGCCTTGGTGCACTTCGTCGACGGCGTCGGGGGTGCGGCCGCCTACTAAAGTTTGCGACGAGAATTCGATCAGTTTTTCGGGAATCCTGTTGAATTGCCCGACTTGATATTGAAAAGTGTTTTCGATAATGAGACTAAAATGCGGGGTTTATAATTGTTAGGCATGCGATGTCTAAGGAATTTCATTTGATTAGGCATGCGAAGTCTAAAGAGTTTGCGGATTCCAACTGTTGTAGTTTTACACTTTCTTTTCTGTGACCGTAAGTGTAATATATGATATCGCCGGTTTCGTTGCTATATGTCAACGACAATTGGGATGCGCATATTTACTTACGTTGATGACATGTGATGTTATGTGTTGCTGGATATGTTATATTGGATCGTCGTGTTTGAATAGCCGGGGTTTTTTTATGTGACATGAGTGTTTTTCATTTTCATTCATGTAAAAACTTGTATGTAATATTCTTTTATTGGGGCACTTCCAGGTTGCGGATGATGTCACCATTTGTATATTATTTACTTTTCCGCATTAGGATAGACCTAAGGAGGGGAGCACAAGTAACCGGGTTTTAGGGTCCAGTGGGAGGCCATCTCGAGAAGTCGAGTCCGGGTCTCCTAACCCTAGAATTAGTAGGGTTGCTTGCCACTCTCGTAGGGGTCTAGAGGTGTGGGATTGGCTATTCGTCACGACCGTGGAATCTGTGTTTTATACTGGCTCGTATTGAAAACACGGACGTCCTAGTATATCCAATATTTCATATGATACTTTCTGCTGCGTTATCTGTGATGTGATCATGTGATATGTTCAGATAGATATTATATATAGTATATATATGATATATTATATAGACGTTGCTTATGTTTTACACCCGCGCTAGCCCTGCCTCGCTCTGGCGTTAGTTACCTAACCTAACGGTGCAGACGGGACATCGAGGCAAATGCGGATGGCATAAGCGTACGTTATATTTATCTGTGATGTTTAGGTGGACTTAATTGATAGGACATTCATTAATGAGATTAATGAAAAAAAATAAACCTAAAAGATGTTGTGGAATCGAATTTCAAAAATAAAAAGGTAGCTACAGTTCTTACTTTGCATCGCGGTATTCCTTGTAGAACATCCTGCACCTTATTCGATGAGGAAAGGACCGAGATCCCTTCACTGGGAGTGACTCCTTTAGCAATAACTGGCAGATGCTACACACTCGGTTTGTCTTTTGATCGCTTCTATAGTTTTTGCTTTGCACAGTGATATATATGATATATCCCGCACCTCATTCGACGAGGAAAGGGCCGACGATCCCTTCACCGGGAGTGACCCCTTTAGCAAAACTAGAAAAGCCTCAAAAACACTCCATTTAAAAACCATTTGATTCCGCAACGAGATCAAGTTCAAAGCATTAAAGGTTTTCACAAAAACCGTTCGCAACCCTCCGTAATTTTAGGAAGTAGATGTTGGAGATAGTGCCCTCAGAGTCAATTATTGGATCACAGGCACGTGATTGCAATGATTGAGGGAGGACCTATCCCGGTAGGACAGTCTTACTCAAGATGATAGTATGCTATCTGGTTTATCTTTATCATCGTGTACTGCTTTAGGTGACCTGACAGGTCACTATTGCACGTTGATAGAGTCCCTAGGATTCTTGCTTGACTGCCAGCAGTATGAGGGCGATCATATACGTGAAAGCTGGTAGTCTATAAGCACATCTTTAAAAGGTCCCTAGTCGTGGGAGTTTCGAGACAGGGCATCGATTCTCCAGAGTAGACTAGTGTATACAATCGAAACCCCGACGAGGGGCGGTGGCCGGTCTCACAAGCCACTGGTGTCAGTTGGATCACCTAAGATGTATACAGGTGCTCATTGGGTTATGAGTACACCGGAAAGGACTCGCCGGGAACATGCTAGTTGGTCTTATACCTGACGTCAGATAGCAGTTCCCTGGTGACATGTGTACAGGTTAGTTCATCGACCTGAAGATCGTCATTTGTCTCGTGTGAGTTTCCACTGTTCTTTGATTACTACCCTACCACGCTCAAAGGAGACGTGCAAACAGGTTTTAGTTGGGTACAGTCGCGAGCCACATGGAGGCAGTGAGCAGATCTTCGGGGGTTCGTCTCTCCCGGTATTTGGGGTGAGGTCGCGCTGTGTCTAGGAGAGCCAGAATATGAATAGTCCTTGGCCAAGGCAGGAGATTTACTGGTAGGTATTCCAGTAGTATCTCAAGGTGTTCTGGGCTGATCTCTGACACGACTTGTACCGCTTTTGGGGGTCTGACTTTTACCAACCCCCTAGGCCCGCCATGCGATGCTCATAGACGAATGAACCGGACTGTAAGGATATTGTCACTGACAGGCTCAGTATGGTGTCAGGATGAGTCTGCTCATCGACGTCCCTTTTTAGTCAATAGCTGGTAGCCCGTCACGTATGGCTAATACCTCTGACGTGCTAGTGGTTAAATCCACAGCCATGGTATTGACGAGTCTTTAGAGTCCCCCACATTCAGTTGCTCAAGTTTTCGGGCGAAACGCTGTAGAGGCCGTATGGAGATATGGCAGGGTTCGATCAGATACGTGCGGTATTGCACGGATCAGGATCGGACGGTTAATACTAGCGGGCTTTGGTTTAAGCCGGATTCTAGTATAGTACAGTGTAGATTTTGTCTCATTGCATTTGTATTTGGTTGGAATACAGATGCGGATATGTATACACAGTATCGGGGTTTTCCTGTAATTTATTACGGGACCAGTTTTCTGGGGTTGCCGGTTTTTTTTCCGTTTCGGCCATTTTCGTTTGTATCTTTCATTGGCCGAAGATTGTTGGAGAAGGGCTTATTTGCATTTATACAAATAAGCATTATGGAGGGTTCTCTTTGCATATAGTTGCATCATGATGGTTTTCATGATGGTGCACCATCCATTGACTTGTTTTGACTTCATGATGACTTGACTTTTGTGAGTGATGATGGAGGGTCATGATGGTGGGTTTGGTGTGTTGGTTTTGCTAGTGATGATGATTCTTGCATGATGACCATTCCTCTCACTTGCATTATTCTTGTGGCTATATTTTTTCATACACTCCCTCATTCACTCTCTCCTCTCCATTCATGCATGGCCGGCCAAGCTCCTTGAGGGCTGTCCCATTTTTGGTGTGGGTGATTTTTGGTTGATCTCATATCATTTTCTTTCACCAAAATTCCCAAGAAAAACTCCATAGTTCATCCCTCCACCAAAGGCAACATCCACTACCCCAAATGAGACATGTTTCTACACTATATTCTACAGCAAACCTTGGGCACGTCGACTCGCCAACTTCATGCCCGAGTTGCCTCGGTATAGAGGTGGGAGCCCGTAAAAGAAGCAGGCGACGTGGTGCCCTTCCGGCGACTTGGTGGAGACCGGAGATTCTGCAGGGAGATCGGGACGACGGCGGGAAGACCGGAGGACACGGATCGCTCGGTAGATCTCTCTTCCCCATCTTGTAGTTAGCTAGGACTAGTTTAATGGCACGATCCGGGTTTATAGTGTGCGGTGGTGTCGGTTTTTAAAAAGTTAAAGTAAATCACCGCTTCTGCATTCGGGCGTCGGATTGACGGCCGGGGCATCGCCGTGCACTTACAGTGGTATCAGAGCATCGCCATTAACATAGTCTAGCTTTGTCTAATGTGTTTTACATTTCCGATCGAACAAAAATCCCAAAAACGCGTTTTTATACACATCAGTTTTCTGTCGAAATTTTTTTGGCTCCAAAAATTTTTCAGGTAGTTGCAGAATGATGTGCAGGGAATTTTAAGAATTCTGAGAAAATTTGGTCTCGTGAACAGTCTAAACGACCGCGGAACCGCGGCCAAACCCATGCTTGGGCCGCGGTTCCGCCGCGACTTGAACTGTTCAGTATACCAAAATTTTGCAAAAAGCTCCTAACTTGAAAATAGGGTTTTAGGAACATTCTTTTTGGGCCCAGAATTTCTTTAAGTGCTACAGTAAAGTTTGGGGCCCACTTGATAAAATTTGATCGATCGGATATTTTAAACACATTAGTTCATAGTATTTACATTATATCTGCGACCGTGAATGTCACTTGATCGGTAAATCCTGTCTAACTGCTATAGCCCGATTAGACAGATTTGCGAACGTGACATTCACGTTGATGTTCTGTGTATTGCTGTGATGTTGCGGATTGGTCGTAGGGGATAGCCTGGATGCAATGCTAGTACAGTTTTTGTTGTATTATGTACATTTGATATTGCGGGGCGAGCGTCCGACATGTGGACTGCCGTCACTGCCTGATTGTATTATTATTTTGGGGCACGACCAGGTTGCGGTCGATGCACCCGTTGTATGTATATTTTACTTTCTGTACTAGGATTACCCCAAGGAGGGGTGCACGGATAGCCGGGTTCTAGAGGGCAACGGGCCCGCATCTCATGGCATTGAGATGGAGGGGGCTTCACTCTAGAATTGGCGGGCTATTCGCCGCACTCGTAGGGGGTACAGGTTGACCCAGGAGGGGTGCCCAAGTTACCGGATTCCGTGAAGTGCTGGGTGGTCCA
Organism: Agapanthus africanus; assembly: GCA_030015575.1. NCBI lineage: Eukaryota > Viridiplantae > Streptophyta > Magnoliopsida > Asparagales > Amaryllidaceae > Agapanthus > Agapanthus africanus. Next base: position 656,152,159 of record JASDDO010000024.1, read on the forward strand.
TTCATGTTGCTGAAGGGGGCTGCCTCGCTTCAGGTTTTGGCGGGTAACTTGCCGCGCCCATAGGGGTCTAGGATTTCATTGCACAGGCTATCCACACGACCAGGGGAACGTTGGGTTTCAGTAGTGGCTCTGTGAAACCCGGGGATCCCAGATATCTGTATTGTTCTGTGATGTTGTACATTTCTGTGATGTTGCATTTTTATCACGCCTTGAGCGAAATATTATATATTGATATATATATATTAGTAGATGTTGTATATGTTTTGCATCCGCGCTAGTCCAGTCCCCGCTCTGTCGTTAGTTGGCTAACCTAACGGGTAATGACGGGACCCAGTGGCGAATGCGGATGGCATATACGTACATCGGTATATTTTCGTTCTTTGTGGTGTGATCAATTGATGGGACTGCGTTGATTCGGATCAATGCAAGTTAAACAAACCTAATCTGATGTTGTTGGAACACTTTTCAAAAAGCTGTTATTGCAAGGACGTTCACTTTTGTTTTGCATCGTGGTATTCAGTTGGAATATCATGCTCCTCAGTCGACGAGGCAAGGGCCGAGATCCCTTCACCGGGAGTGACCCCTTGGACAAAAAGTTTGCGTCAGGGCAATAACTTCACTATAGCCGATTACTTTTGCTTTGCACCGTGGTATTCAGTTGGAATATCCTGAACCTCATTCTACGGGGAAAGAGCCGAGATCCCTTCACCGGGAGTGACCTCTTTAGCAAAGGTTTTCGTCACTATATTTTTAAAAGCTATCCGGTTCCTTCAACGATATCAAGTTCATTACGTTAAAGGTTTTCGCCAGAAACTATTCGTAGCTCTCCGTCATTTCAGTTAAATATTCGGTAGTATTCAAGCTATGTATTTTGACCTCACGCCAAGGCATAGTGATTGGTAGCTGCCGGGTATTTATCTGTTGCATATGATAGATGCGTTGGTTTGGGACAGTCATACTACTATTTTGGCCTACGTCAAGGGTATGTACGGATGGGTTCAAATCAACCTGGAGAATGACGGGTAGAACTTGACATGTGACTTATGATATTTTGACCACACGCCAAGGTCATAAGAGCATGGGGCAAAAATCACATCGGGAGTTTCTAAAGAAACTGAAACTTGCCAGATATGCGCATACCTTCTGGAGTGTGATGACGTGAGCAGATTCCGTCACGTTATCATGCGATGATAGTTGGATCCTGATTCCCACTGATGAGTTAGTTTACTCCTCGGGTGACCCCGACTAATTCTTCTTTCAGGTTTGGAGGAGAATTTGATGGTACAGTGGGAGGTTTCCTGATTAGATAAATTGGTAACCATTCTGATCTAGGTTACAGTGCACGCTGAGTGTTTCTTTTCTCTCTCTCTTTGGCAGCGACCCATTGACCCGACCCTAGACTATGACTCAGTGACCAAATTGACCGAACCTTCTAAAACACTGGCTTTTGGATTGTCAGAGTTGCAAACCTCATTGCCACTCCTACTTTTACCCTTTTCTCCAGGACACCCCGTATTACTACGAACGTCCACTTCCGTTGGACAAAACCATCGTATGGTTAGATACGAACTATACGAACTCGAAGGAATTTATTCGGGGATGGTTTCCGGTTCTGGAGAAAACGGATAGGACTATTCAGTTGTCTTTTCCTTTTACCTTCTCTCAGGTTGCGAGTACTCCTTGGTTTAGGAGATAGTACACCTATTACGCAAATTGGATAGTCTTCTTCCAAACCTTAGGCTGGTGCCGACCGGTAAGGAATTAAGAAAACCAGTTAGCCTAAACGGTGTACAGAAGGTATTGGGTTAAGACAAAGAAAGGGATTAGTAAGAGGGCAAAGTAAATTGCGACTGCTATTCACGACCAAACCAAGTATTTATTCGCCAATCCTAAATCACCTTTGTATTTCTCCAGAACACTCCGTATCACTACGAAGATCCACAGTTTATTGGATACTCCATCGTATGGTTATATACGAACTCGAAAAGAACTTGTTCCAGTTCGGGGATGGATTCTGGTTCAGGAGAAATAGGAATAAGGTTTATTCGGTTGTATTTTATCTTCACCTTCTCTCGCATTGCGAGTGTTCCTAGGATTAGGACAGTACACCCATTATGCTTATTGGATAGTCTTCTTCCAAACCATAGGCTGGTGCCGAACGGTAAGGAAGAAAGAAAACCATTTGGCCTAAAGGGGTGTACAGAAGGTAATGACTAAAGACATATAAAGGGATTTGGAGAGGTGGCAAAGAATTATACGGTTACAGTCGTGAATATGGAAGAGGCATTACTAGGAATACCGGGATACCCCATCGAAACATTCCAATGTTTCAGTTTCACTGTGTACTGTTTAAGGAAAACTGATTTCCCAATTAGACACTTGCTCCAGGGTATGTATTTACCAGGTATGATTCTCACATCTGTATGGTTTTACAGATGATGAGTGGGAGTAAGTTATTGGGAATTAGGTGATCATCCTCATTATATCGGGATTCGTTGTAATCGGTGATATTTGAGGAACTCACCTGGGCTGTTTGCCGGACGGCAAATATTTGGTTTTGAATATCAGCCGTTGTGCACCAATTTCAAATTGATATATCTGTACGTCTATTTTCATAGAGTGAGATATAACTTTTTGAAATTATGTCTATGACATTTACCTATATCAGTGGATGGTTAGGTAAGGAGCATTAAACAGCAGTGTAATTCTTCATAACCAAAGGTACAGTTTTCAACCTACGACATACAGGGATTGAGTTATTAGACTCAAGGGACTTATACAGAGTATTGTATGTTGTCCAGTGTCCATTAGGACAGAGGGGTTGGTCCTCGTACTATATTCGGTTTACTTATGACTTCTCTAGTTTTTAGACAGGTGTTTTGTGGAAACACAGGGTCCGAATTTTGAGAAGTTATAGGTATTTGAATAAATTAGAGAACCAGGTGTTGCAAGTATCGGGATTCTTCAAAGTGATCGAAGATGTAGATACTTGAGTATGGTATTCAGTTGATAATAATGATTGAGAGAACTTGCTTCTCTTTCAGGTTACTCATAATTGGAAGCATTCCTAAGTTGAGTAACGCTGATCGGCCTCTTTCCATTTAGTTGAAATGCACTGGAGACAGCTGCATGATTTGAATCTGGTTCAATTAAATCAGTGCCTCTGGTTCTATATTGGATGTAGAACAGTTCATATCTTAACGATGTTAAGGTACGGGGAGTTGTCCGGCTTATGATTAAAACCAGACACTGGACAACTCAAGGCACGTTTCTGTAATGGCTGTTTGTGGGTTGACCCAGGCTATGACGAGGGTTGACTTTCTACCATCTGGAAGATCAATAGTGATATTGTTCTAGACTCGCCACAGTTTTAATAAAAATGGATTTTTTCAGAAAACAGTAGTGGGAGTATGGTAGAACTGGAAGTGATTCCAGAACCACAAACAATTACTGAAGATTTGATAGGAACCTAAAGATTCAATTGTTAGTTGTATGTATGCCCTAGAGGCCAGTATTGTACAGATGATGTATATTATATTGGATGCTTGGACATATATAGAGATGACTTTCTTGCTCGATATGATAGTATGCTATCTGGTTACTCTTTATCTTAACATGTACACTTGTCTCTTTAAACTGTCTTATAGTTACATGTTGATAAAGCCCTTAGGATGTGTACTTGACTACCTGGACTATGATGCAGATCATACTAGTGGGGATATGGTAGTCCATAAGTACATCCTTCATGGTCCCTAGTCGTGGGTGTATCGAGACGGGGCATCGATATACCAGTATAGACTAGCGTATACGCTTCTCGACCCATGAGATGGGCGATGGATGATCCCATATCCATTGGTGTTTGACATCAGAGATGGTATACGGCTGCTCAGTGGAGACTGGGTACACTGGACGGACTCGCCGAGAACTCCCAGATGGTATTATACCTCACTTCAGATGGCAGTTCTCAGGTGACACTTGTACAGGTTAGTCTGTAGACCCGAGATCGTCATAGAGTCTTGTGTGATTCCCACTGTGCTTTGATCTCCACCTTACCACGTCCATGAGGGCGTGCAAAACGGTGGTCTTTGGGTACAGTCCCGAGTCACATGGAGGCAATGAGCGATAGGAGGGGTTTCGTCTCTCCCGGTATTGGGGGTTGATGTTGCGCTGTGCTCGATTAGCCGTAACAGGGAAGTCCCTGGCCAGGGCTGATCAGAGATTTGCTGGTAAGTGTTACCAGTAGTTTCTCGACCCGTTATGAGCCTCACATCGGCACGACTTATCGGTTATTGGGGTCTGACGTATACCACCCCTAGACTTGATATGCGACATATCAGACGAACAGACCGGACTGTACGGTAAGTGTTACTGGTTGGATTCACAGGAGTGTGAGCGGGCTAGCTCGTCGATCTTCTGATCGCTCAATACCCGGATGGCCGTTACGTTTAGCAGACCGCTTGCGGCATGTGGATGCTTGATATGATCATCATCTGCTACCGGCGTATTGACGAGTCTTTAGAGTCCTACACAGTGGTTTCCTGGCTCAAGCGAAACGAAATAGGAGCGCATATGAGATATGTGCAGGACCGAGAATAATGCGTGTATGTGATACCGCATTTCATTCTCGCGATATATGTTTCGATTGGTTATATTTGATATGACCTAGTTATCGAATCATTGATTCGATAAGCCGATACATTGGATACTAGTCGGTTATATGCGATATGACCGGATCGTTAAATCAAGTGTTGATTTAATGATTTAATGTATAATTATATATTTGGTATATTACTTTGCATTAACTAGTATTGGTTCACTTTAAATGGATTTTCTCACTTGATGTGCAAAAAGTATATGTGATATACTTTTGTGCACATTTTTGTATCATGTTTGATGATACTTGATAATGTGGTTAAGTGTAAAGGATTAAACCATGGTTAAGTGATGATTAGGGTTTTGGTTTTTCATTTATTTATTTGTTTATTTATTTGGAAAGGATTAAGTTAAGAATGGTGGCTTATTTTGGAGCTATGTTGAAGCTTCTTGAAGCTTTGACAAAGTCCACCATCCTTATCTCATCCTTAACCCTAACCATTCCAACTAACCTTAGTTTAATCTCTACACTTGACCATGGTCAAGATATGATAAGTATTCATATTAGTTTCTTTTTTTTTAAAGAGAACACTTATCATATTCTTTCTTGTTCTTCATCTTCATCTTCAAGAAAGAAACCTTGATGCCATCAATGGCAACTTGAGTTCTAGTGAGAGAAATCCAATTCTAAAGTGAACCCACCTCCTATTTCTTCACCCTCTACCTCTTGCCAAGTTGTTTTGGGTGTTTTCTTCACAAGTTTCACAACTTTGTGAAGTCGGAGCTTGAGCTTGTGCAACCTCGACGTAGATCGTCTTTGACACGAAGCCGACGACCTAGCTCGCCCGTTTCTCCGATGAAGCCGACGATTGAGTTCGGGATTCATGATGGACAGTGAGAGGACACCCACGTGGAGCTAAGGAAGTGGAGAACCGGATCTACAAAGGTTGTAGCATCTAACTTTTAGTTAAGTAGTTAACTAGATTAACTTTTCGCCTAGATTTCTAGTCAACGATCCGCATTAGGGTTTCTCGGCACCCATAATTTTAGAAATTAGCATGGTTGATGCCTTGTGAAATCTCTATAGTGTGCCTAGGAACCCTACAGTGGTATCAGAGCCTAGCTAGAGTCTTAGGCGAAGTCTAGACGGAGTTTGAAGTCCGAACGAACCCGAAACCCTAACCCGATAATGCTCTCTGGACTTTTTCCAAATTTGTTGTTTTTTGTCAATTAAAAATGCTTAAAAAATTCAGCAATGAAATCTAAGAATTACGGTGCAAACAGTTTCCCATGAACAGTACTTTGTGCGGCGGAACCGCGGCAGAAGCCTAGCTTCTGCGGCGGTTCCGCGGCTATTTGGTGACGTCAGCCCTAAGTGTTTGCACAGTAATTCCTGATTAATTATTCTGAGTTTTCTGGGAATTTTTAAATTGGCTCTTAAGTTGAGTGTTCTGGGGTTAAATTGGGAAACGATGTTTCGATCGGATTATCGAACCTTGTCTAAGTGTTTTTCCGGATATTTTAAGAATATGTTAGAAAAAGTTCGACCGGATATAAATACCCAACTTTTCCCCTGTCGGGAAATTTCCAAGTGTTGGATTTTTCCGTAGTTTAACGACGTTCTAAGTAGTGCAAGTAACGCGATGGACCCTCTAGTAGACAACAAACCTTAACTCGATTATGTGACCGTCTTGAACTGCCCTTTGAACCTTCGGGTTTGGGGCAGTACGGCGTACCACATGTGAGGCGTTGGCTTGACCCTTCTACGGCTGAACCGTTGGTACTGAGGCACGAACTGAATGTTGTTAGACTTATTTCATGTGTTGAGTTGTATCGGGAAAACTTGGGTATTCGACTGTTCGATCGGAAAGTTTAACATTTTCTGTTTATCTGGAATGTAATACAATAATTGGAATTCACAAACAGTTATGTGATAACAGAATGAATGTTATAAATCTAGCAGTTTAGTCCCACATGATATTGAAAAGAGTTTTCGATAATGAGACTAAAATGCGGGATTTATATCTGTTAGGCATGTGATGTCTAAGTATTTCATTTGATTAGGCATGTGATGTCTAAAGAGGTTGCGGATTCCAACTGTTGTAGTTTTACACTTTCTTTTCTGTGACCGTAAGTGTAATATGTGATATCGCCGGTTTCGTTTCTATATGTCAACGATAATTGGGAGGGATGGACATATTTACTTACGTTGATGACATGTGATGTTATGTGTTGCTGGTTATGTTATATTGGATTGTCGTGTTTGAATAGCCGGGGGTTTTTATGTGAGATGAGTGTTTTTCATTTTCATTCATGTAAAAACTTGTATGTAATATTCTTTTATTGGGGCACTTCCAGGTTGCGGAAGTCGTCACCTTTTGTATATTATTTACTTTTCCGCATTAGGATAGACCCAAGGAGGGGAGCACAAGTAACCGGGTTCTGGGGTCCAGTGGGAGACCAACTCGAGGAGTCGAGTCCGGGTCTCCTAACCTTAGAATTGGCAGGGTTGCTTGCCGCTCTCGTAGGGGTCTAGGGGTGTGGGATTGGGTATTCATCACGACCGTAGAATCCGTGTTTTATACCGGCTCGTATTGAAAACACGGACGTCCTAGTATATCCAGTATTTCATATGTTTCTTCTGCTGCGATATCTGTGATGTGATCATGTGATGTTCTGTGATAGATACAGTATATAGTATATATGATATATTATATAGACGTTACTTATGTTTTGCACCCGCACTAACCCTGCCTTGCTCTGTCGTTAGTTACCTAACCTAACGGTGCACGAGGGGACATCGAGGCGAATGCGGATGGCATAAGTGTACGTCGTATTTATCTGTGATGTTTAGGTACTTAAATGATGGGACTTCATTAATGTGATTAATAAAAGAAAAGAAACCTAAGATGTTGTAGAATCAAATTTTAAACAAAACAGATAGCTACAGTTCTTGCTTTGCATAGTGATATATATGATATATCCCGCACCTTATTCGATGAGGAAAGGACCAAGATCCCTTCACCGGGAGTGACTCCTTTAGCAATAACTGGCAGATGCTACACACTCGGTTTGACTTTTGATTGCTTCTATAGTTTCTGCTTTGCACAGTGATATATATGATATATCCCGCACCTCATTCGACGAGGAAAGGGCCGATGATCCCTTCACCGGGTGTGACCCCTTTAGCAAAACTAGAAAAGCCTCAAAATCACTCCATTTCAAGACTTCATTCGATTCTACAACGATATCAAGTTCATTACGCTCATGGTTTTTTCTGAAAGAACCCGCGTAGCCCTCCGTCATTTCAGATAGATATTATTTAGTATTCGTGCTATGTTTGTTGACTTAGTCAAGGCATAGTGTATGGTAGCTAAATTATGTTTATCTGTAACAACATGAGATGTGATTGGATTAGAGCATTCGCACGGCCTTGTTGACTCAGTCAAGGGTCGTACGGGTGGGTTTAATTCAATCGGGAAATGTACGGGTTGAACTTGACTTGCGATTTATGATTTGTTGACTTAGTCAAGGTCATAGATCGCTAGGGGCAAAAGCATTATCGGGAATTTCAAGTGTTGAAATTTGCAATGAGATTGCATACCTTCTATGAGATAGTTGGATCCCGATACCCACTGCGAGTAAGAGTTACTCCTGGGAGAGTTTTACACATTACAATTAGCCGATCAAGTAGGTGTCTAGAAAGGTGTTTACGAGGTTACGCCTCTGGGAAAACGAGGTTTACATTAATTAGGTTCGTGCGAAAGCACGGGGGACCTCCCTCAAAGTACCGACACTGGCCTGGCTGAAAGATTGGCGAACTTGTAGTGTGTAATTAATCCCGGCTAGTCTTTCCTTTTAAGGTTTGAAGGAAGATTTGATAAAAACAGTGGGAGCCATCCTGATTAGATAAGATAATAACCAATCTGATCTTGCACGAGCATACGCTAAAGTGTTTTCTTCTCTCTCTCTCCAGGTAGCGACCATTTCATGCCCTAATAAAGATAATAATATGGATGTATTGACCGAACCCGCATGTTATACTGTGCAGGGGAAAGTTGGACCCGTTCTATCTTATAAATGTTATAAGACTGAATAGGAAACAGGAGAATATCTAGATTCTCAAGCCGCCCAAACGGAGAACGTGCATGTTGATGCACCTTCTTCGGGTGTGTTTGTTATTGAGAACCGTTTCTCAGTTCACCCTACGTCCTGGGTATTAGATACCGGATCAGGATCCCACATATGTAAGCAGTTACATGGGCTACGGAAAGGTAGAGAACTGAGAAAAGGTGATCATTTAGTTCAAGTAGGGAATGGAGCAAATGTTGCAGCCAAAGCAGTTGGCATATATCACCTGGTATTACCAAATGGTAATACACTAGTCCTGAATGAGTGCTATTATATACCGAACATGATGTGCAACATTATATCAGTTTCTTTATTAAGTAAAGAAGGATATAATTTTGTAGTAAAGGATAATGTTATGAACATATTCCTGGATCAAAGGTTGATTGCATCAGGCTCGCTACATAATGGCATATTCATTCTCAATCAAAATACAGTCTTCAATATACAAAACACACACAAAAGGAAAAGCTCAGAAATGAACGAATCCTTCTTGTGGCACTGTAGACTTGGCCATATCAATGAGACACGACTAGCTAAGTTGCATAAGAATGGATATTTGAATTCATTCGAATTATCATCTTATGACACTTGCCATTCATGTCTCAAAGGAAAAATGACCAAAACTCCGTTTACGGGACACGGAGAAAGAGTTACTGAACTCTTGGGACTGGTGCATAGTGATGTATGCGGTCCAATGTCTACATACGCCAGAAATGGTTCTTCCTACTTCATTACATTCACTGACGATCTCTCTAGATACGGGCATGTGTTCCTGTTGAAACACAAGTCTGAAGCTTTTGAGAAATTCAAAGAATATAAGCACGAGGTAGAGAACCAAACGGGCAAAAGTATTAAGGTTCTTCGATCTGATCGAGGAGGTGAATACTTAAGCAGTGAATTCCTAGATTATCTAAAAGAGAATGGGATTCTCTCTCAGCTTACTCCACCTTATACACCACAGCACAACGGTGTATCGGAACGAAGGAATCGCACCCTATTAGATATGGTGCGTTCAATGATGTGTAATGCTGAGTTACCTATTTCCTTTTGTGGGTATGTGCTTGAGACAGCCATATACCTATTGAATCTGGTTCCGTCTAAATCTGTACCTACCACACCATATGAGATATGGAGTGGGAAGAGACCATATTTTAAACGTATTAAGATATGGGGTTGTCCGGCCTATGTTAAAAAGCAAAATCCGGATAAACTCGAGGCACGATCAGTCCTTTGCAAGTTTGTGGGATATCCTAAAAATACTCAAGGATATTTTTTCTACCAAGCTGAAGAACAAAGAGTGTTTGTTGCTCAACATGCCACCTTTTTGGAAAGGGAATTTCTTGCAAAAGAAATTAATGGCAAAGAGGTAGAGCTGGAAGAGGTTCCAGCACCACAAACTGCAACTAACGATTTAGAAGAACCAGAGGATTCAGTGGTGCCCGACGTACCCCAGCCTCTCCGCCGATCTAGTAGGGTTTCTCGTCCACCTGAGAGATACTATGGTTTTCTCATTGATGGTGGCAGTGAGGATTGCATCATGGAGGATGATGACCCAACTAGCTTCGAGCAGGCCATCACGAGTGGGGACTCAGTGAAATGGCTGGATGCTATGCGGTCCGAGATGGAATCCATGTACACCAACAAAGTATGGACTTTGGAAGTTGCTCCTGAAGGGGTAAAACCCATTGGGAGCAAGTGGATCTTCAAGAAAAAACTTGGTGTAGATGGGAAAGTGGAGACTTTCAAAGCTAGACTTGTAGCAAAAGGTTTTCGTCAAAGACCAGGTGTGGACTATGACGAGACCTTTTCTCCAGTGGCTATGCTTAAATCCATCCGGATCATGCTTGCCATCGCTGCATATCATGACTACGAAATCTGGCAAATGGATGTTAAGACCGCCTTTCTAAATGGTGATTTAGAAGAGTGCGTGTACATGACTCAGCCAGAGGGCTTCGTGGACAGTGGGAGCAGCGGGAAGGTGTGCAAGCTGCTTAAATCCATTTATTGATTAAAGCAAGCATCGCGGAGTTGGAACATCTGCTTTGACGTCGTTATCAAAGAGTTTGATTTCGTCAAAAATCCAGATGAACCTTGTATCTACAAGAAGGTGGCAGAGAGTAAGGTTGTCTTCCTCGTATTGTACGTGGACGACATACTCTTGATAGGAAATGATATTCCTATGCTGCAATCGGTCAAGCTCTTCTTATCACAAAGATTCTCAATGAAAGATCTTGGTGATGCCTCCTGCATATTGGGAATTAGGATCTATAGAGATAGATCCAAACGGATATTGGGATTGTCCCAATCCAGGTACATTGACACCATACTAAAGAGGTTTAGTATGGAAGAATCCAAGCGTGGGAACTTGCCCACGATCTCTGGACTCACTCTCTCCAAAGAGATGTCTCCCAAGACTAATTTGGAGAGAGCTCGCATACAAGGGATACCCTATGCTTCGGCAGTAGGCTCTATCATGTATGCGATGCTATGTACCAGACCCGATGTTGCATACTCACTAAGTGTAGTGAGTCGGCATCAAGCAGATCCTGGAGAGAGTCACTGGACAGCTGTGAAGAACATTCTCAAGTACTTGCAAAGGACTAGAGATATGTTCTTGGTGTATGGTAACGGAGAACTCCAAGTGGAGTCCTTTACCGATTCAAGCTTCCAGAGTGATAAGGACGACTCTAAGTCGCAGTCGGATTTTGTCTTTACCCTTTACGGAGGGGCGGTTAGCTGGAAGAGTTCCAAGCAGGAAACCGTGGCAGACTCGATGATGGAGGCTGAATACATCGCTGCCAACGATGCTGCTAAAGAAGCTGTCTGGATCAAGAAGTTCATTACTGAACTTGGAGTGGTTCCATCCATTGAGCATCCAATACCTTTATATTGCGATAACAATGGAGCGGTGGCTTTGGCCAAGGAACCCAGGTCCCATCAACGGTCCAGGCATATTCTGAGGCGGTATCACCTGATCCGGGAGATAGTTGATCGCCGGGAGATCGAGGTCAGGAGAGTTGACACGAAGGACAACACAGCGGATCCACTCACGAAGGCCATTCCCCAGATACAGTTTGAGAGACTCTTCGGGATGCTCGGTATGCGATACTACAGCAGCTGGCCCTAGTGCAAGTGGGAGATTGTTAGTTGTATGTATGCTCTAGAGGCCAGTATTGTACAGATGATGTATATTATATTGGATGCTTGGACATATATAGAGATGACTTTCTTGCTCGATATGATAGTATGCTATCTGGTTACTCTTTATCTTAACATGTACACTTGTCTCTTTAAACAGTCTTATAGTTACATGATGATAAAGCCCTTAGGATGTGTACTTGACTACCTGGACTATGATGCAGATCATACTAGTGGGGACATAGTAGTCCATAAGTACATCCTTCATGGTCCCTAGTCGTGGGTGTATCGAGACGGGGCATCGATATACCAGTATAGACTAGCGTATACGCTTCTCGACCCATGAGATGGGCGATGGATGATCCCATATCCATTGGTGTTTGACATCAGAGATGGTATACGGGTGGTCAGTGGAGACTGGGTACACTGGACGGACTCGCCGAGAACTCCCAAATGGTATTATACCTCATGTCAGATGGCAGTTCTCAGGTGACACTTGTACAGGTTATTCTGTAGACCCGAGATCGTCATAGAGTCTTGTGTAATTCCCACTGTGCTTTGATCTCCACCTTACCACGTCCATGAGGGCGTGCAAAACGGTGGTCTTTGGGTACAGTCCCGAGTCACATGGAGGCAATGAGCGATAGGAGGGGTTTCGTCTCTCCCGGTATTGGGGGTTGATGTTGCGCTGTGCTCGATTGGCCGTAACAGGGAAGTCCCTGGCCAGGGCTGATCAGAGATTTGCTGGTAAGTGTTACCAGTAGTTTCTCGACCCGTTATGAGCCTCACATCGGCACGACTTATCGGTTATTGGGGTCTGACGTATACCACCCCTAGACTTGATATGCGACATATCAGACGAACAGACCGGACTGTACGGTAAGTGTTACTGGTTGGATTCACAGGAGTGTGAGCGGGCTAGCTCGTCGATCTTCTGATCGCTCAATACCCGGATGGCCGTTACGTTTAGCAGACCGCTTGCGGCTTGTGGATGCTTGATATGATCATCATCTGCTACCGGCGTATTGACGAGTCTTTAGAGTCTTACACAGAGGTTTCCTGGCTCAAGCGAAACGAAATAGGAGCGCATATGAGATATGTGCAGGACCGAGAATAATGCGTGTATGTGATACCGCATTTCATTCTCGCGATATATGTTTCGATTGGTTATATTTGATATGACCTAGTTATCGAATCATTGATTCGATAAGCCGATACATGGGATACTAGTCGGTTATATGCGATATGACCGGATCGTTAATTCAAGTGTTGATTTAATGATTTAATGTATAATTATATATTTGATATATTACTTTGCATTAACTAGTATTGGTTCACTTTAAATGGATTTTCTCACTTGATGTGCAAAAAGTATATGTGATATACTTTTGTGCACATTTTTGTATCATGTTTGATGATACTTGATAATGTGGTTAAGTGTAAAGGATTAAACCATGGTTAAGTGATGATTAGGGTTTTGGTTTTTCATTTATTTATTTGTTTATTTATTTGGAAAGGATTAAGTTAAGAATGGTGGCTTATTTTGGAGCTATGTTGAAGCTTCTTGAAGCTTTGACAAAGTCCACCATCCTTATCTCATCCTTAACCCTAACCATTCCAACTAACCTTAGTTTAATCTCTACACTTGACCATGGTCAAGATATGATAAGTATTCATATTAGTTTCTTTTTTTTTAAAGAGAACACTTATCATATTCTTTCTTCTTCTTCATCTTCATCTTCAAGAAAGAAACCTTGATGCCATCAATGGCAACTTGAGTTCTAGTGAGAGAAATCCAATTCTAAAGTGAACCCACCTCCTATTTCTTCACCCTCTACCTCTTGCCAAGTTATTTTGGGTGTTTTCTTCACAAGTTTCACAACTTTGTGAAGTCGGAGCTTGAGCTTGTGCAACCTCGACGTAGATCGTCTTTGACACGAAGCCGACGACCTAGCTCGCCCGTTTCTCCGATGAAGCCGACGATTGAGTTCGGGATTCATGATGGACAGCGAAAGGACACCCACGTGGAGCTAAGGAAGTGGAGAACCGGATCTACAAAGGTTGTAGCATCTAACTTTTAGTTAAGTAGTTAACTAGATTAACTTTTCGCCTAGATTTCTAGTCAACGATCCGCATTAGGGTTTCTCGGCACCCATAATTTTAGAAATTGGCATGGTTGATGCCTTGTGAGACCTCTATAGTGTGCCTAGGAACCCTACATCAATCTGGTTTAACATTCTATTGGCCACTCCGCAGATAAGGTGGGTAACTTCAGGCACCCGAGAGGTACTCCGGTAGCCTCAAGGACGGTGACAGGGAAGTTCTTGTTTACCCAGACTTGCCATAGCTGTTGTTCCAGACTGTGAGACCCGGCAGGAGGATGAGTATAGCGTCATTCTAAACTGGCTTTAGAAGTGTACGTCTATATGACTCTGCCAGAGGGTTGTCATGATCAGTGGGAGCAGCGGAAGCATTGGTGGACTGGTGGCTTATGTCTATTTTTGGACTAAAGCAGATACAGCGGAGATAGATCATCAATTTCTGATGTGACAGTCATAGGTTTGACTTCATCAGAATAGGGGATGGATCTGTTGAGAAGGTAGTAGGGTGTGATGTTATGGTATTTGGATGACATACACAGAGCAGGAAAAGAAACTCCTATACTACGATCGGTTATACTTTGGTCGTCGCACAGTGGTTTCTCCACATGGGACTAGGACATTATATCAGACATTCTGGTTACTAGATCTATGGTTTTAGATCTAGATTTGGGTGGTTTCCCAAATTAAGGGTACTTAGATAGCATTCTAAGAGTATTTAGAATGGACGACTCCAGGCATGGCAGTGTACCTGCAGGTGATGGAGTCACCCCTCTCTAAAGGTGTCTTATAGACTAAAGGAGAGGGATGTGCATGATTGGCAGATCACTTGCTCAGGCAATTGAGTCAATCATGAGATGTCAAGTACCACACCAGATGTTGTTCTTGCACTAGATGCAATAAGTTGACATTGATCCTATCCTAGAGAAACAGTCGGAAGCAGTTTTAGAACATAAGTGGATGTTCTAGGGATATGATAACGACAACCTCATTCGGGAGACAGTTATCATTCCAGGCTTCCAAGGTGACCTAGACGACAAGGAGGTTGTCAGAGTTATAGTTTTCCTTCTGATGAGGGGCAGTATTTTGGACAGGTGGTCCAAGACAATACTGAGGGAGGCATGGCGTAGGATACTGATTAAGTTCAGTTGACGATACAGTCTAAGAAGTTTGGATTTGGACTTCATTTATGAGCTAGGTCCCATCAGACATCCAGACACATTCTAAGACATGTATTGCTCATTTCGGGAGATGGGTTTCTCTGCGAACTTGAGATATCGAGAGACATAGAAAGAAACAACAAAGCGGATCCACTCACTGAGGCTATTCCTCGAACACAATAGTTTCGCAAACAGGTTTTGTGAGAATGACTAGTAGAGGAGTTGGGTGTTCGGTATCACACGGGCTGTGAGTATACGACATCGCAATAATTAGCCTTGAGTGCAAGTGGGAGATTGTTGGAGATAGTGCCCTCAGAGTCAATTATTGGATCACAGGCACGTGATTGCAATGATTGAGGGAGGACCTATCCCGGTAGGACAGTCTTACTCAAGATGATGTATGCTATCTGGTTTAACTTTATCATCGTGTAATGCTTTAGGTGACCTGACAGGTCACTATTGCACGTTGATAGAGCCCATAGGATTCTTGCTTGACTGCCAGCAGTATGAGGGCGATCATATACGTGAGAGCCGGTAGTCTATAAGCACATCCTTAAAAGGTCCCTAGTCGTGGGAGTTTCGAGACAGGGCATCGATTCTCCAGAGTAGACTAGTGTATACATTCGAGACCCCGATGAGGGGCGGTGGCCGGTCTCACAAGACACTGGTGTTAGTTGGATCACCTAAGATGTATACAGGTGCTCATTGGGTTATGAGTACACCGGACAGGACTCGCCGGGAACATGCTAGTTAGTCTTATACCTAACGTCAGATAGCAGTTCCTTGGTGACATGTGTACATGTTAGTTCATCGACCTGAGGATCGTCATTTGTCTCGTGTGAGTTCCCACTGTACTTTGATTACTACCCTACCACGCTCAAAGGAGACGTGCAAACAGGTTTTAGTTGGGTACAGTCCCGAGCCACAAGGAGGTAGTGAGCGGATCTTCGGGGGTTCGTCTCTCCCGGTATTGGGGGTGAGGTCGCGCTGTGTCTAGGAGAGCTAGAACATGAAAAGTCTTTGGCCAAGGCAGGAGATTTACTGGTAGGTATTCCAGTAGTATCTCAGGGTGTTCTGGGCTGATCTCTGACACGACTTGTACCGCTTTTGGGGGTCTGACTTTTACCAACCCCCTAGGCCCGCCATGCGATGCTCATAGACGAACGGACCGGACTGTACGGATATTGTCACTGACAGGCTCAGTAGGGTGTCAGGATGAGTTCGCTTATCGACGTCCCTGTTTAGTCAATAGCTGGTAGCCCGTCACGTATGGCTAATACCTCTGACGTGCTAGTGGTTAAATCCACAGCCATGGTATTGACGATTCTTTAGAGTCCCCCACATTCAGTTGCTCAAGTTTTCGGGCGAAACGCTGTAGAGGCCGTATGGAGATATGGCAGGGTTCAATCAGATACGTGCGGTATTGCACGGATCAGGATCGGACGGTTAATACTAGCGGGCTTTGGTTTAAGCCGGATCCTAGTATAGTACAGTGTAGATTTTGTCTCATTGCATTTGTATTCGGTAGGATTACAGATGCGGGTGTGTATACACAGTATCGGGGTTTTCCTGTAATTTATTACGGGACCAGTTTTCTGGGGTTGCCAGTTTGTTTTCCGTTTCGGCCATTTTCGTTTGTATCTTTCATTGGCCGAAGATTGGTGGAGGAGGGATTATTTGCATTTGTGCAAATAAGCATTATGGAGGGTTCTCTTTGCATATAGTTGTATCATGATGGTTTTCATGATGGTGCACCATCCATTGACTTGTTTTGACTCCATGATGACTTGACTTTTGTGAGTGATGATGGAGGGTCATGATGGTGGGTTTGGTGTGTTGGTTTTGCTAGTGATGATGATTCTTGCATGATGAACATTCCTCTCACTTGCATTATTCTTGTGGCTATCTTTTTTCATACTTTCCCTCATTCACTCTCTCCTCTCCATTCATGCATGGCCGGCCAAGCTCCTTGAGGGCTGTCCCATTTTTGGTGTGGGTGATTTTGGGTTGATCTCATATCATTTTCTTTCACCAAAATTCCCAAGAAAAACTCCATAGCTCATCCCTCCACCAAAGGCAACATCCACTACCCCAAATGAGATATGTTTCTACACTATATTCTACAGCAAACCTTGGGCACGTCGGCTCGCTAACTTCGTGCCCGAGTTGCCTCGGTATAGAGGTGGGAGCCCGTAAAAGAAGCGGGCGACATGGTGCCCTTCCTGCGACTTGGTGGAGACCGGAGATTCCGCGGGGAGATCGGGACGACGGCGAGAAGACCGGAGAACACGGATCGCTCGGTATATCTCTCTTCCCCATCTTGTAGTTAGCTAGGACTAGTTTAATGGCACGATCCAGGTTTATAGTGCGCGGTGGTGCCAGTTTTTGAAAAGTTAAAGTAAATCACCGCTTCCGCATTCCGGCGTCGGATTGACGGCCGGGGCGCCGCCGTGCACTTACAGTAGAGTACTTAGTATTCGTGCTGTATTTGTTGACCATAGTCAATGCACAGTGTACGGTAGCTAAGTGATGTCACGACCCGAGAGTACGGAACGTGACCGGCACTTAGATTACGAAGCGTCTAGAGGCGCCACATAACCTAAGTAAGCCGAAGCCCAGAAATCTAAACCATAAAAGAAGAAGAAGAAGAAAACAAGTTTAAAAGCATCAGCAAATTTTCTCAAAAATTTCGGCAGAGTCTCCTCTATAAAAACTGGCCCCCAAATGGGTACAACAAGTATAATATACATAAACAGTAAAAAGCATCCCCAAACGGGAGCTAGCTCAACGCCAACAGGCGGAAACAACCACAACAAGCACAATAATATACAACGCCAAAGGGCGAGGCTCAAAACTCAAAAGAAAACAAAACAACCAGATCAGAATAATACATGCGCGACTCTAAGGTCGAAATAAAAGACTGGTCCAATAAACTTATCAAATAATACAAGTATGGTTGATGGAGCTTACTAGATACAAATGAAAGAATAAAAGTACAATGGTGGTTCAGATACAAGTGTACCAACCTACCATGCAAGTCACCCTGAATGAAATGATGTGCCAGCAAGCTGCCAGGGAAACCTGTACCTCGTACCTGTAAAAAAATTTGGCACAACGGGGGTGAGTTGCCAACTCGTGAGTAGAAGACATCTACGAAAAGAAATCGAATGCAGGACGCTATCCTAGGTCATAATAATACACTATAATATCCCAATCATCTAGTAATAGCAGGGTAAAACTACGTGTAAATGCAGATACTTCGTGCTCGTGTCAGTGCCTCATATAATACTATGCCATATGAATGGATATGCATGCACCATGAATATAAAATAATCAATCCTGAAATCCAGATATATCTGTATAAGAAATCTTTAACTGTTATTATAGTAAAATGTGTATAGGAATCTGAAATCTCAACAATAAAATCCATGGAAATCCGTGTCAAGCATCGACACAAACATGTAAATCTCAAGTCTCATAGTCTCAATACCTCGGGCTCCGTCAGTCCGGATCGGCCCATATCATCAAATCTCACGGCAACGGTCGGTATCCTCCGGATATCCGCCGCGCCAGACATCACCGGTAGGTAGCCTTCCCCTGCCAGGCTCATCGTCTACAACTCGATCTTCTTGCCCCGGGGTACCATACCGGGCCCACCATGTACCCGAGACAGTTCATCCACTCCTCGAATCGGGTCTCGAAATCCATCAGAAAACATGAAATCTCATGGTGGACGACACATACATCACAAGAAAACCGCATCTTATGTTTTTTAAAAAGAGAGGAGGAGGAGAGAGAGAAGTTTTTATATATTCTTTGCGGTTTTCCCCAAAATCCAGAAATCTCATAGAAATCCAAATATCAAAATCATGAGTAAGTATATGATAAGTGTCGGCATATGCCCATGATACTGCATGATAACATGAAAATATGAATGCATGAATGTCTAAGTGATAAATATCATGTCTAAATTAACATCAGAAAGTAATCACAATATTATATCGGTCTAGATGTTAACTGATTCTATCAATTAAAGATAATATGATCTAAAGTGTACGTGACATAGCAATTACCGATGATGATGTGTGTAAGCCGGCAAATGAGTGTGCGTGGAATATGCACATCATCGGTAATGGTGCTGGTGTCCTAACATATAAGGTTTATATTGATTATAGCAGCATATGTAAGAACATGCATCATTATGATTCCAGTGTGAAAGTAAGACGGATGTATGTTATCCACTCATTTGATATACCATTACCACTACCACTATATGACTCGAACCTAATCTAGTGTCCATCTAACCTCCTAAGGAACAAAACCTAAGAAACTAGTCAATAAGAAACAAGAGTCTACCTAAGGTCTGAATCAATATCTCTAATAGTCGGCGATCCGGCCTCAATAGCGTCACGTACGTAGTACGGTTTCCTCGAATCAAGAGTGCGGATCAATCATCATATTTATGCCTCGTACGGTAAAATCCATCGTACGGCGTCCCAATATCAGGGTACGGGTCAAGTATCTCCTAGGTGTCTCATCATTAGTATAATGTCATCATCAACACATCTCATGATCAAGGTGCTAAACTGTGATCGCATACATCAATAATATATTATTGCCATCATAATAAGCATCATTAGTTTATCCTCAGAAATATCATGTCATATGTATCATATCGTCCTCAAGTCACACCTCTATGATATCGACATCAGGTCACACCTATATGATGTCGTAATCAAGTCATACATATATCATATCTTGATCAGTCACAAGTTACAGTCCGGGTACTATTTTAGAGTCCCATGTACCTCAATATCATCACCACCCATTATAATTTAAGTATACATGTTCATTATCTCATTCTCTAATGATCCGCTAACACTTAATACGACTGTATATCCAAGAATCACGGCATCAAGCCCAGTTACACTGTTTCATCATATCTCGGATATCATATCACATCAATGTATCCCATATACGTGTTGTATATATATATATATATATACCTATACCTCGTCCTATATATATATATACACATGCACGTATACACCATGTCGTTTTTCAGTGTGTGCGTGTGTGTGTTTCTACCTGAAACCTACGAGCCTCTTCAAAGGTATTCATCTTCTGATATGGTTTTCCTAAATCAGTCTAGTCCAGCCTAGGGTCATTACTAGGGTCCTACTCATTAAGAATCTGGGGTCACATCTGGTTTCCCAATGTCAATAAGTACTATTCCTATTCTACGTTGCGGGGGTGCTAAACGCCATCCACCCGACTTCCCCTGTAGATATGCATCTACTCACCTGGTCCATATCTGTCGAAGACGGTGTCGCCATCCTCCTCTTCATCGTCCGCGGTCCACGTGAGGGGTAACTAAATGCAAACATACAAATAGCATCGTAAACTGAATCACATACAAAAGTCAAAACGATGCAAGGAATAAGCATAGGTTAAAACCTATGTCCCGTCCACGCAAAAGAACAAAATATCGCTCGATATCGGCGTACAAACTCTAATGGATCGAAATAACATCAACAAATAACTCGTAGTTTTAAAACACATTAATTATATTATAAAACATGATTAAATCCATCGAAACCCTAAAATCCATCAAACTGTCCAATTTCGTAAAACCCGAAATACCAATTTACCGTTTTTCATCAAAACTTGACATTTAAATGAAACCAATGGTAAACTCATTAAATAGCATAACTAGACTATACAAACCATTACTATATTTTTATTACACAAATTTGTATTAATTTGAAATTTCTAGTTTGCAACCTTTAACAATTTTCAACATTTTTCAAGCAAAATACCACAATTCCACCATAAAACGTGATTTTGCATGAATTAATATATTAAACTACAATTCATGATGATAATGATATAATGAAACCATGATTATATTTTTAATTTCATTTATATAGGAATTTCCAAAATCTAGTTTACAAAATACTAGTATTTTATTACTATTTTCCAATTATCAAAGGAAACTAGTGATCAAACTAAGTTTTTCTTTCCATTAACATGCTAATATTCTCATTAAAACTACCATCTAATGATAACAACCTTAATAAGTATTTTATTTTACCCACAAACACATTTTAGAAAAATCTAGTTAGCTAAATAGCTTGATTAAAACAATTTGAATAAACAATTTATTATACAACAACCATGCAAGATTTTTCCACTCTAAAAGATGTTAAACTAGCTATTATAACCTTATTTAATTAATAAAAATCACAACTTGAATTTACAAACCCAAACTTGAATTTTAAAATTTGCAACTAGAATTAATTTAATAAATCTAATTATGCTTTGAAAGAAACATCTAATAGAAATAAAACAAAAGAAGGAAATTTATACCTTCGAAATATGAAATCCAAACATGAAAATGAGCCTCCAAAATGCATGCTTTCCCACTCCAAAATCCATGTAAAGAAGAGCAAAGAACAAAGGGTAGGAATTTATTAGGATTTTGTGGAATTTTAATTGAATTTTTGATGAATTTTGGAGCAAAATAAAATGAGGAAAATGGGGGCTACCATGGGGGGTGAGGCCGGCCATTTTTGGAGGTGAGGGAGAGAAGGAAGAGAGTGACAAAAGTTGTGTAGAAGTCTCCACAAAAATATCACTTCATTATGTCTTTTCATGCAATTCTTTATTTTTCTTTTATTTCTTTACTATAGCAACTCAAGAAAGCTCTAGAAAATAGGAAAAATTTGCAAATAAATTTTGCATGATACACACTAAATTCTAACATGCCATGGTTCATTTTTACAAATTAAAACCATTTAAATTTGTAATTTACACTAATTTAGTGTAAAAATAAAGCTTATGTTAGTATTTAAAATAATTAATTTAGGAAAAATATTTAATTAAACTAAAAATTTATAAGTGGCTAAATAAACACCATTTACTAGTAATTACATAATTAAAATAGGTATTTTTGAAATTATAATGAAAAACAATCACGGCTAGGTTTTACGAAAAATACATTTTACTTTGCCGAAAATCATAAAATTCACTTAAACAATTTTATTCATTTAATTATTTATTTAATTATTTTTAAAACATTACAAGTGATGTCTTCCTACACCGCATATGATGCGATTAGTTAGGACAGTCGCGTGACTTTGTTGACCTTAGTTAAGGGTCATGTGGGTGGGTCTAATTAATCACGAAATGACGGGTAGAACTTGACTTGTGCTTATGATTTGTTGACCATAGTTAAGGTCATAGGTGCTAGGGGTAAAAACCTTTATCGGGAATTTCAAGTGTTGAAACTTGCAATGAGATTGCATACCTTCTATATGATAGTTGGATCCCGATACCCACTGCGAGTAATTGTTACTCCTGGGAGAGTTTTGCACTTTACAATTAGCCGATCAAGTAGGTGTCTAGAAAGGTGTCAACGGGGTTATGCCTCTGGAAAAACGAGGTTTACTGTAATTAGGTCCGTGCGAAAGCACGGGGAACCTCCCTTAAAGTACCGACACTGGACTGGCTAAAAGATTGGCGAACTTGTAGAGTGTAATTAATCCCGGCTAGTCTTTCCTTTTAGGGTTTGAAGGAAGATTTGATAAAAACAGTGGGAGCCATCCTGATTAGATAAAATATATATAACCAATCTAATCTTGCAAGAGCGCACGCAGAGTGTTTTCTTCTCTCTCTCTCTCCTGGTAGCGACCATATCACAACTTAATCAAGATAATAATATGGATGTATTGACCGAACCCGCTTGTTATACTGAGTTGGGGAACGTTGGTCCCGCTCCAACTTATAATTGTTATAAGACAGAGCAGGAAATAGGGGAATACCAGAATTCCTATACCGCCCAAACGAAGAAAGTGCATATGATGCATCTTCTTCGGGTGTGTTCGTTACAAAGAACTGTTTCTCAGTATCCTCTGCATCCTGGGTATTTGATACCGGATCAGGATCCCAGATATGTAATCTGTTACATAGGGCTACAAAAGGGTAGAGAACTGAGAACGGGTGATAAGTTTTATGAGACAGAAAACGGGGCAAGTGTTGCAGCCAAGTCTGTTGGTCACTGTCACCCTGTATGACCAGTACATTGATTCTGAACGAATGTTATTAGATACCGAACCTGATATACAAAATCATATCAATCTCTTTATTTATTAAAGAAATGATAAAATTTTGTATTGATGGATAATGTTTTGAACATTTCCTATATCAAAAGTTGATCGGTTCAGGCACGTTATCTAAAAGCATTGATGTTCTAAATCAAAATACAGTTCCTAGTATACAGAACACACACAAGAGGAAGAGTTCAGAAATGAACGAATCCTTCTTGAGGCATTGTAGACTAGGTCATATCAATGCGACCCGACTGGCTGAAGTTACATTTTAGATGCATATTTAAATCAGTTTTAATTTACATCTTATGAAACTTGCCAGTCATGTCACAAAGATAAGATGACCATAGCTCTGTTTATTGGAAACAGAGAAAGAGTTTGTAAACCTTTGGGATTGATACATGATGATATGTAAGATCCCCTGTCTACACATGCCAAGACCGGTTCTTTGTATTTCATTACATTCTCTGATAATCTCTCAAAATTCAGACATATGTTCCTGTTGAAACACAAGTCCGAACCTTTTGAGATATTCACGGAATATAAGTTAGAAGTAGAGAACCAATATACGGGTATAAGTATTATGTCCTATGATAAGATCAGGGAGGAGAATACTTGTGCATAGAATTCTTGGACAATTCTAAAAGAAAATGAGATTCTCTCTCAGTATACTCCTCTGAATACACCATAGCACAACGGTGTATCAGGGCGGAGCAATAGCACCATATATGATATGGTGTGCTCTATGATGAGTAATACTGAGTTACCTATTCCCTTTTGGGGTTGTGCACTTGAGAAGCTGCATACATATTGAATTAGGTTCGAATCAAATCAGTGCCTACCACTCCATATAAGATATGGTATGGGAAGAGCCTATCTCTTAAGTAAGTTAAGATTTGGGATTGTCTGGCCTATGTCAAAAGCAAAATTCGGACAAAATCGAGGCAAGGTCAGTTCTGTAGAACTGGAAAGGTTCCAGCTATACAAAACTGCAGCTGATGATTTGACAGAACCAGAGGATTCAATAGTCCCCGACGAACCTCAGCCTCTCCGCCGATCTAGCAGGGTTCCTCGCCTGCCTGAGAGATACTTCGGTTTCTCGATGACAGTGGGAGAGAGGATTGCATCATGAGATGATGACCCAACTAGATTCGAGCAGGCCATCAAGAGTATGGACTCTGTAAGAATGGTTGGATGCTTAGCGATCTGAGATGGAATCCATGTACACCAGCAAAGTATAGACTTTGGCTGCTATATCTGAAGGGTTAAATCCCCATTAGCAGCAAGTATATCTTGAGAAGATTACTTGGTGTAGATGGAAAAGTTGAAACTTTCAAAGCTAGACTTGTTAAAGGTTTTCGTCATCGACCAGGCGTGGATAATGATGAAACCTTTTCCAGTGGCTATGTTTGAGTCCATCCAGATCCTACTTGCCATTGCTACATACCATGACTACGATATCTGGTGGTTGGGTGCCATGACTGCTTTTCTAAATAATGATTTAGAAGAGAACGACAATAAGAACACAGCCAGAAGGCTTCGTAAACAGTGGGAGCAGCGGAAACGTGTGCAAGTTGCATTACATAATAAAGCAGGCATCGCGGAGTTGGAACGTCTGTTTTGATATGATAGTCAAAGAGTTTGACTTCATCAAAATGGTAAATGAACCTTGTATGTACAAAAAGGTAGTAGAGAGTAAGGTGGTCATCCTCGTATCATACATGGACAACATACTCTTGATAAGAAAAGAGTTTCCTATGCTACGATCGGTCGATCTCCTCTTATCACATAGATTCTCCATATAGGATCAAAGTGATACCTCCTAAATCCTGGGTTTTGGATCTATGAGATAGATCTAAATGGATGTTAGGATTCTCACTAACTATAGTGAGATAGTATCAGTTGATCATGGGGAGAATCACTGGAAACGTTCCAGGGTGATAAGGACGACTGAGTGTCATTCGCAGGCATTGTCTTTGCCCTCAGTAAAGGGACGGTATGTTGGAAGAGTTCCAAGCTAGATACCGTGGCAAACTAGACGATAAAGGCTGGTAGCATCGCTATTAAAGATACTACCAAAGAGGCAGTTTGGGTGTATATTGGTTCATAAGATGAACTAGGTTCCTACTGTTAGTTATATGTATGCCCTAGAGGCCATTAATATACATAGGATGTATATTATAGTGGATGCTGGGACATATATAGGGAGGACTTTCTTGCTCGACATGATAGTATGCTATCTGGTTACTCTTTACTTTAACGTGTATACTGATTGTCTCTCTGTTACATGTTGGTAAAGCCCTTAGGATGTGTACTTGACTACTTGGACTATGACGCAGATCATACTAGTGGGGACATAGTAGTCCATAAGTACATCCTTCAAAGTCCCTAGCCATGGGTGTATCGAGACGGGGCATCGATATATCAGAGTAGACTAGCGTATACCTTCTCGACCCATACAGATGGGCGATGGATGATCCCATATCCATTGGTGTTTGACATCAGAGATGATATACGGGTGCTCAGTGGAGACTGGGTACACTGGACGGACTCGCCGAGAACTCCCACATGGTATTATACCTCACGTCAGATGGCAGTTCTCTGGTGACACTGGTACAGGTTAGTCTGTAGACCCGAGATCGTCATAGTGTCTTGTGTGGTTCCCACTGTGCTTTGATTTCCACCTTACCACGTCCAAGAGGGCATGCAAAACGGTAGTTTTTGGGTACAGTCCCGAATCACATGGAGGCAATGAGCGATAGGAGGGGATTCGTCTCTCCCGGTATAGGGAGTTGATGTTGCGCTGTGTTCGATTGGCTATAACCGGAAATCCCTGGCCAGGGTTGCTGAGATTTACTAATAAGTGTTACCTGTAGTTTCTCAAACTGTTATAGACCTCATATCGACACGACTTATCGAGCTATTGGGGTCTGACGTTTACCACCCCTAGGCAAGATATGCGACATATCAGACGATCAGACCGGACTGTACGGTAAGTGTTACTGGTTGGAATCACAGGAGTGTGAGCGGGCTTGCTCGTCGATCTTCTGATCGCTCAATATCCGGGTGGCCGTTACGTTTAGCAGACCGCTTGCGTCTTGTGGGTGTTTGATATGATCATCACCTGCTGCCGGCGTATTGACGAGTCTTTAGTGTCCTACACAGAGGTTTCCTGGCTCAAGCGAAACGAAATAGGAGCGCATATGAGATATGTGCGGGACCGAGAATACTGCGTGTATGTGATACCGTATTCTATTCTCGCGATAAATGTATCGATTGGTTGTATGCGATATAACCTAGTTATCGAATCGAGGATTGATTCGATAAGCCGATACATTGGATATTAGTCGGTCCTATGCGATATGACCGGATCGTTAAATCAAGTGTTGATTTAATGATTTAATGTATAATTATATATTTGATATATTACTTTACATTAACTAGTATTTGTTCACTTTAAATGGATTTTCTCACTTGAATTGCATAAGATGTATATGTTATATACTTTTGTGCACTTGTTTGTATCATGTTTGATGATACATGCATACTTGGGTTTGTGTAAAGACTTAAACCATGGTTATGTTAATGGTTAGGGTTTTGATTTACTCACTTATTCATTTATCTATTTATTTTGGATTAAAAATGAGAAAAGAAAACAAAATGGTTGCTTTCATACATGAAGCTTCTTGAAGCTTCATGCAACTTTGACTAAAGCAACCATTCTTGTCTTCTTCTCCTAACCCTAACCATTCAACCTAACCTTAGTTAATTCTCTACATCTAACCATGGTTGAAATTATGATAAGAATGATCTATTTTCTATTTTCTCATTATTCTTATCATAATCCTTTTCTTCTTCTTCATCATCTTCAAAAAGGAAGAAAGCTTGCCTCCATCAATGGCAACTTGAGAAAAAGAGTGAGAAATCCAATTCTAAAGTGAACCCACTTCCTATTTCTTCATCCTCTACCACTTGCCATGTAGTATAGGGTGTTTTCTTCACAAGTTTCATGGCTTGGTGAAGTTGGAGCTTGATCTTGTGTTGCCTCGATGTAGATCATCTTCGGCATCGAAGTCGATGACCTAGCCCGCCCATTTCTCCGATGAAGCCGACGCTAGATCCCAGGATCCGATGATCGCAGCGAGGGGAATTCATCGCGGAGCTATGGAGGTGGAGGACCGGATCTACAAAGGTTGTATTTCCGTTCACTTAGTTAAGTTGTTAATTAGCTGCTTGTTTCGCCTTAAACTCTAGTCAACGATCCGTATTAGGGTTTCTCGGCACTTGTAAAATTTTAAATTGGCATGATTGATGCCTTGTGAAACCTCCTTAAAGTGCCTAGGAACCTTACAGTGGTATCAGAGCCTAGCTAGTGCCATAGGCGAAGAGTAGACGACGTTTGAAATCCGAACGAACATTGAAACCCTAACTCAAAATGCTCTCTGTACAATTTTTGAAATCGGGGATTTTTCCAAATTAAAAATATGCAGAAAAATCAGCAGGAGTTTTTAAGAATTACTGTGAAATTCGAGCGGCCAATTCGTCTAAACTGCGGCGGAACCGCGGCACGAGCATGCCTAGTGCGGCGGTTCCGCGGCCAATTTGTCACATCACCTCTTTAATTTTGCACAGTAATTCCTATTTGGTGGTGCTGAGTTTTCTGGGAATTTTTAATTTGCACTCAAGAGTTGAGTTTTCTGGGTTGTATTGGGAGTTCGTAGATTCGATCGGATTATCAGACTTTGTCTATGTGGCTTTCCGGGTATTTTTAGAATATGTTAAAAAGTTCGACCGGATATAAATACCCATCTTTTCCCCTGTCGGGAAATTTCCAGGTGTTGGATCTTTCCGTGGTTTAATAACGTTCTAAGTAGTGCAAGTAACGCGATGGTCCCTCTAGAAGACAACAAACCTTAACTCGATTATGTGACCGTCTTGAACTGCCCTTTGAACCTTAGGGTTTGGGGCAGTACGGCGTGCCACATATGAGGCGTTGGCTTGACCCTCCTACGGCTGGACCGTTGGTACTGAGGCATGAACTGGATGTTTTTAAACTTGTTTCTTGTGTTGAGCTGTTTCAGGAAAACTTGGGTGTTCGAATGTTCGATCGGAAAGTTTAACATTTTCTATTTATCTGGAATGGGATACAATAATTGGAATTCACAAGTAGTTATGAGATAACTGAATGAATGTTATAAATCTAGCACTTTAGTCTCACTTGATCGGTTGCCTCGGAATTTTGATCAAAAGTCCGTCGCAATCACGTAGCGTACGCGGATATTCGCCGATAAACTTAATAGACAGCTACACCCCTTAGCCCCGACCAAGTGACTGTAGGAGAACCCCGTCGCCGAAAGCATCCGTTCGGGTGCTCGCGGCTGCGGTGTTCCGCCTTGGTGCACTTCGTCGACGGCATCGGGGGTGCGGCCGTCTAGTAAATTTTGCGACGAGCATTCGATCAGGATGTCGGTAATCTTGTTGAATTGCCCGACTTGATATTGAAAAGAGTTTTCGATAAAGAGACTAAAATGCGGGGTTTATAATTGTTAGGCATGCGATGTCTAAGTAATTCATTTGATTAGGCATGCAATGTCTAAAGAGTTTGCGGATTACAACTGTTGTAGTTTTACACTTTCTTTTCTGTGACCGTAAGTGTAATATGTGATATCGCCGGTTTCATTGCTATATGTCAACGACAATTGGGATACGCATGTTTACTTACGTTGATGACATATGATGTTATGTGTTGCTGGATATGTTATATTGGATCGTCGTGTTTGAATAGCCGGGGTTTTTTATGAGAGATGAGTGTTTTTCATTTTCATTCATGTAAAAACTTGTATGTAATATTCTTTTATTGGGGCACTTCCAGGTTGCGGAAGATGTCACCGTTTGTATATTATTTACTTTTCCGCACTAGGATAGACCCAAGGAGGAGGGCACAAGTAACCGGGTTCTGGAGTCCAGTGGGAGACCAACTCGAGGAGTCGAGTCCGGGTCTCCTAACTCTAGAATTGGTAGGGTTACTTGCCGCTCTCGTAGGGGTCTAAGGGTGTGGGTTTGGCTATTCATCGCGACCGTGGAATCCGTGTTTTATACTGGCTCGTATTGAAAACACGGACGTCCTAGTATATCCAATATTTCATATGATTCTTCTGCTGCGATATCTGTGATGTGATCATGTGATATGTTCTGTGATGGATACAGTATATAGTATATATGATATATTATATAGGCGTTACCTATGTTTTACACCCGCGCTAGCCCAGCCACGCTCTGCCGTTAGTCACCTAACCTAACGGTGCATGAGGGGACATCGAGGCGAGTGCGGATGGCATAAGTGTACGTCGTATTTATCTGTGATGTTTAGGTGGACTTAAATGATGGGACTTCATTAATGTGATTAATTAAAGAAAAGAAACCTAAGATGTTGTGGAATCGAATTTCAAAAATAAAACAGGTAGCTACAGTTCTTGCTTTGCACAGCGGTATATATGATATATCCTGCACCTTATTCGATAAGGAAAGGACCGAGATCCCTTCACCGGGAGTGACTCCTTTAGCAATAACTGGCAGATGCTACACACTCGGTTTTTTTTTTGATTGCTTTTAAGAGTTTTTGCTTTGCACAGTGATATATATGATATATCTCGCACCTTATTCGATGGGGAAAGGGCCGACGATCCCTTCACCGGGAGTGACCCCTTTAGCTAAACTAGAAAAAGCCTAAAAAAACACTCCATTTTAAAATCATTTGATTCTACAACGATATCAAGTTCATTACGCAATAGGTTTTCAGAAAAACCTGTCGTAGCCCTCCGTCATTTCAGATAAGTTGTATATAGTATTCGTGCTACATTTGTTGGCTTTCGTCAAGGTGTAGTGTGCGGTAGCTATATGCTGCTTATCTGCTGCATACGATGCGATTGGATTAGGGTAGTCGTGCGGCTTTGTTGGCTTTCGTCAAGGGTCGTGCGGGTGGGTTTAATTCAATCAAGAAATGTACGGGTTGAACTTGACTAGCGGGCTATGGTTTGTTGGCTTTCGTCAAGGTCATAGCACGTTAGGGGCAAAATTATCGGGAATTTCAAGTGTTGATCCCGATACCCACTACGAGTAAGAGTTACTCCTGGGAGAGTTTTACACATTACAATTAGCCGATCAAGTATGTGTCTAGAAAGGTGTTAACGAGGTTACGCCTCTGGGAAAACGAGGTTTACATTAATTAGGTTCGTGCGAAAGCACGGGGGACCTCCCTCAAAGTACCGACACTGGCCTGGCTGAAAGATTGGCGAACTTGTAGTGTGTAATTAAACCCGGCTAGTCTTTCCTTTTAGGGCTTGAAGGAAAATTAGATAAAAAGCAGTGGGAGCCATCCTGATTAGATAAAATAATAACTAATATATTCTTGCAAGAGCGCACGCTGAGTGTTTTCTTCTCTCTCTCTCCAGGTAGCGACCATATCACGCCTTAATCAAGATAATAATACGGAATATTGACCGAACCCGCTTGTTTTACTGAGCTGGGGAACGTTGGTCCCGCTCCAACTTATAACTGTTATAAGACAGAGCAGGAAATAGGGGAATACCAGAATTCCTATGCCGTCCAAACAGAGAAAGTGCATGAGATGCATTTTCTTCGGGTGTGTTCATTATAAAGAACTGTTTCTCAGTTTCCTCTGAATCCTGCGTATTTGATACCGGATCAGGATCCCAGATATGTAATCTGTTACATAGGGCTACAAAAGGATAGAAAACTGAGAACGGGTGATAAGTTTCATGAGACAGAAAACGGGGCAAGTGTTGCAGCCAAGTCTGTTGGTCACTGTCACCCTGTATTACCAATACATTGATTCTGAACGAATGTTATTAGATACTGAACCTGATATACAAAATCATATCTATCTCTTTATTAGTAAAGAAACGGTAAAATTTTGTATTTCTGGATAATGTTTTGAACATTTCCTATATCAAAAGTTGATCGGTTCAGGCACATTATCTAAAAGTATTGATGTTCTAAATCAAACTACAGTTCTTAGTATATGGAACACACATAAGAGGAAGAGTTCAGAAATGAATGAATTCTTCTTAAGGTATTGTAGACTAGGTCATATCAATACGACCCGACTAGCTGAAATTACATATAGATGCATATTTAAATCAGTTTGAATTTACATCTTATGAAACTTGCCAGTCATGTCACAGAGATAAGATGACCACAGCTCTGTTTATTGGTAACAGAGAAAGAGTTAGTAAACTCTTGGGACTGATACATGATGATGTATATAAGGTCCCCTGTCTAAACATGCCAGGACTGGTTCTTTATACTTCATTACGTTCTCTGATGATCTCTCAAGATTCAGACATATGTTCCTATTGAAACACAAGTCAGAAACTTTTGAGGTATTCATGGAGTATAAGTTAGAAGTGTTAGTGTATATGCCCTAGAGGCCATTACTGTATCATACTAGTTTGTATATTACTTAATGGAAGCTTGGGATATTCACCTTGTATAAACAATCTTGCTCAATATAGTAGTATGCTACTTGGTTTGTTTCTACTTCAATGTGTACATGTGTTTATTTTGCGATATCACCTATACATATTAGTGGAGCCCTTAGGATCTTTGCTTGATTACCAGCGTTGTGATGGCAGTCACACTAGTGGGGGCTGGGTAATCTATAAGCACATCCTTATACAGGTCCCTAGTCGCAAGACTATCGAGACAGGGCATCGATACTCCGGAGTAGACTAGCGTATGCGCTTCTCATCCCAGTGTGGGAGATAGTCTGTCCCACAGCCATCAGTACGTCGTACTGGAGATAGTATACGGGTGCTCGTTGGGTTACAAGTACACTGGACAGGACTCGTCGGGAACTGACAGGTTGGTATTATACCTATCGTCGGTTATCAGTTCCCAGGTGACATGAGTGCAGCTTAGTACGCTGACTTGACACTGGCACTTCGCCTCGAGTGTGTTCCCACTGTACTTTGACTACTACCCTACCACGGCTCAAAGGAGTCGTGCAAACAGGTGGTAGTTGGGTGCAGTCCCGAAGCACTTGGAGGCAGTGCCGGTTAGACAGGATTCGTCTCTCCCGGTATTGGGGGTTGACATCGCACTGTGTCTAGGAGAGCCATTACACGAGTAGTCCTTGGCCAGGGCAAGCGAGATATACTGGTAGGCTTCCAGTGTTATCTCAGGGTGTTTTGGGCTTCACTCCGACACGACTTG
Source organism: Agapanthus africanus (assembly GCA_030015575.1). Taxonomy (NCBI): domain Eukaryota; kingdom Viridiplantae; phylum Streptophyta; class Magnoliopsida; order Asparagales; family Amaryllidaceae; genus Agapanthus; species Agapanthus africanus. Next base: position 656,184,622 of record JASDDO010000024.1, read on the forward strand.
TACCGCTATTGGGGGACTGACATTTACCGCCCCCTAGGCCCGACATGCGATGTATCAGACGAACAGACCGGACTGTACGGAGAATGTCACATTCAGACTCAGTAGGAGTTCAGATGGGGTTCACCTCGTCAGCCTTCTTGTCGGCATCTACCTTGGGACCGTTACGCACAGCTAGTGCCGCTTGCGGTCTGTGGTTAAACCCACTGCCAGCGTAGTGTCGAGTCTTTAGAGTCCCATACAGAGGGTATTCGCCTCTGGGCAAAACAGAGTAGAGGTCGCATGGTTTTTGCGGCAGGGTTCGTTCTCATCCGTGCACTTGTGCACTTTTGGAGTCCGGACGGATTATACTAGCAGGCTCTGGTTTGAGCCAGATACTGGTATATGTTTTGGGGTTGCTTTTATCTCTCAGTATTCTTGTTCCTCGGAACGAGAATGCAGGTGTGTATGCACAGTTGTTTGAGGCGGAGGAAGAGTTTTTTCATTAGGGTTTCGGAACGGGTGCGTATGCACAGTTGACAGTCGTCTTTTTCCAAACCCTAATGGAATTATGAAATATCAATTAATAATAGTAATTAAATGAAATTGTGTCATGGTTGATTTTGTTGACTTGTTGACCATGGTTGACTTGTTGACCATGGTTGAATGTTTGACCATCATCATTGCTTTGCAAGGATACTCCTTGATTCTAGCATACATTCATTTAATGAAGTGATGATAATGGTCATTCCAAATACAACCATCAACTATTTCATTTGAATTATTATTATTAATTAGATAATTCTTTTTCCTTTTGTTATGGTTGCAAGAAGGAAAAGAGCTCATTCTATCATATTCATTCTCTCTCCTTACTTCATCTTCTTCTTCCTCAAGCTCAAGGAGAATCCTTCTCATGTGTTGAGAATCCCTCTCCTTGAAAAGAAAACACCCCTTAGACACTCTCTACTTACTCTAGGATCAAAGGTTTAGCAAGCCGAACATTCTAGTTCTCTCAAAGTTCGAGAAAGAGCCCGAAGGTTGAACCCTCAGGTGGATCCATCTTTGACGGAAGAAGGCAACGAGGAAAGCACCATCAACCTCTACAAAAGTTTGAAGAAGAAGGAGTTCAAGTTTAGGTATAACCATCTTTCCGAGTAGCTAACTCTCTTTAGCTAGTTTGCTAGTTTTAGTTTAGAAAAAGATCCCGACTTTGTTAGTCCATGTTGCCCCATGCGCTAAAAATTTGATTTTTATACCGTTTCCGCCTCCCCGTAATAACCGGGGGTCGCAACGTGGACTTACAAGAAGTAGAGAACCAAAACGGGTATAAGTATTATGTCCTTTGATGAGATCAAGGAGGAGAATACATGAGCACGGAATTCTTGGATTATTCTAAAGGAGAATGAGATTCTCTCTCAGCATTACTCCTCCGTATACACCATAGCACGATGGTATATCGGGGCGGAGCAATTGCACCCTATTCGATATGGTGCGCTCTATGATGAGTACTACTGAGTTTCCTATTTTCCTTTTGGGTGTTATGCACTTGAGAAGCTGCATACCTATTGAAAAGGGTTCGAATCAAATCAGTTGCCTACCACTCCATATGAGATATGGTATAGGAAGAGCCCATGTCTTAAGCTAGTTAAGATTTGGGTTGTCCGGCCTATGTCTAAAAGCAAAATACGGACAAACTCGAGGCAAGGTCTGTAATGTAGAACTGGAAAAGTTCCAGCTATACAAACTACAGTAAATGATTTAGTAGAACCAAAGGATTCAGTAGATTCCAACGAACCTCAACCTCTCCGCCGATCTAGTAGGGTTCCTCACCCACCTGAGAGATACTTCGGTTTCTCTATGAAAGTAGGAGCGAGGATTGCATCATGAGATGATGACCTAACTAGTTTCGAGCTGGCCATCAGGAGTAAGACTCTGTCAGAATGGATGGATGCTTAGCGATCTGAGATGGAATCCTTATACACCAACAAAGTATGGACTTTGGATGCTTTATCTGAAGGGTTAAATCCCCATCAGGAGCAAGTATATCTTGAGAAGATTACTTGGTGTACATGGAAGAGTTGAGACTTTCAAAGCTAGACTTGTTAAAGGTCTGCATCATTGACCAGGTATGGATTATGTTGAAACCTTTTCTAAGGATCTATGCTTAAGTCCATCCAGATCCTACTTGCCACGGCTACATACCATGACTACGATATCTGGTGGTTGGGTGTCATGACTGTTTTTCTAAATGATGTTTTAGAAGAGAACGTCTGTAAGTACACAGCAAGAGGGCTTCGTAAACAGTGGGAACAGCGGAAACGTGTGCAAGATGTTTTATAGGATAAAGCAGGCATCGCGGAATTGGAACATCTGTTTTGATGTAGTAGTTAAATAGTTTGACTTCATCAAAATGGTAGATGAACCTTGTATATACAAAAAGGTAGTAGGGAGTATGGTGGTGATTCTCGTAGAGTACGTGGATGACATACTCTTGATAGGGAAAGAGTTTCCTATGCTACGCTCAGTCAATCTCCGCTTATCACAATGATTCTCCATATAGGATCAAAGTGATACCTCCTAAATCCTGGGTTTTGGATTTATGAGATAGATCTAATTGGATGTTTGGATTCTCACTAGTTGTAGTGAGATGGTATCAATCGATCCTGGGGAGAATCACTGGAAAGGTTCCAGGGTGATAAGGATGACTGAATGTCAGTCACAGGCATTGTCTTTACCCTCAGTAAAGGGACGGTATATTGGAAGAGTTCCAAGCTAGATACTGTGGCATACTAGACGATTAAGGCTGGATACATCGCTACTTAAGATGCTACCAAAGAGGCTGTCTGGGTGTATATTAGTTCATAAGATGAACTCAGTTCCTCCCATTGTGTGACAATGGAGTTGTGGCTTATGCCGAGGAACGTCCGTCCCATCAGTGATCCAGACATATTCTAAGGCAGTGTCACCTGATCATGGAGATGGTTGATTTCCAAGGTGATCGAGGTTAGGAGAGCAGACTAAGAGGACAACACGGCGGATCCACTCACGAAGGCCTTTTCCCAGAGAGAGACTTTTATGGGATGGTTGAGTATGAGATACTACAACCACTGCTACAGATGGCCCTAGTGCAAGTGGGAGATTGTTAGTTATATGTATGCCCTAGAGGCCATTACTATACATAGGATGTATATTGTAGTGGATGCTGGGACATATATAGGGAGGACTTTCTTGCTCGACATGATAGTATGCTATCTGTTACTCTTTACCTTAACGTGTATACTAATTGTCTCTCTGTTACATGTTGGTAAAGCCCTTAGGATGTGTACTTGACTACCTGGACTATGATGCAGATTATACTAGTAGGGACATAGTAGTCCATAAGTACATCCTTCAAGGTCCCTAGTCGTGGGTGTATCGAGACGGGGCATCGATATACCAGAGTAGACTAGCGTATACCTTCTCGACCCATACATATGGGCGATGGATGATCCCATATCCATTGGTGTTTGACATCAGAGATGATATACGGGTGCTCAGTGGAGACTGGGTACACTGGACGGACTCGCTGAGAACTCCCAGATGGTATTATACCTCACGTCAGATGGCAGTTCTCTGGTGACACTGGTACAGGTTAGTCTGTAGACCCGAGATCGTCATAGAGTCTTGTGTGGTTCCCACTGTGCTTTGATTTCCACCTTACCATGTCCAAGAGGGCGTGCAAAACGGTGGTTTTTGGGTACAGTCCCGAATCACATGGAGGCAATGAGCGATAGGAGGGGATTCGTCTCTCCCGGTATAGGGAGTTGATGTTGCGCTGTGTTCGATTGGCAATAACCGAAAATCCCTGGCCAGGGTTGCTGAGATTTACTGGTAAGTGTTACCTGTAGTTTCTCGAACTGTTATAGACCTCATATCGACACGACTTATCGAGCTATTGGGGTCTGAAGTTTACCACCCCTAGGCAAGATATGCGACATATCAGACGATCAGACCGGACTGTACGGTAAGTGTTACTGGTTGGATTCACAGGAGTGTGAGCGGGCTTGCTCGTCGATCTTCTGATCGCTCAATACCCGGGTGGCCGTTACGTTTAGCAGACCGCTTGCGGCTTGTCGGTGTTTGATATGATCATCACCTGCTGCCGGCGTATTGACGAGTCTTTAGAGTCCTACACAGAGGTTTCCTGGCTCAAGCGAAACGAAATAGGAGCGCATATGAGATATGTGTGGGACCGAGAATAATGCGTGTATGTGATAACGTATTCTATTCTCGCGATAAATGTATCGATTGGTTGTATGCGATATAACCTAGTTATCGGATCAAGGATTAATTCAATAAGCAGATACATTGGATATTAGTCGGTCATATGCGATATGACCGGATCGTTAAATCAAGTGTTGATTTAATGATTTAATGTATAATTATATAATTGATATATTACTTTACATTAACTAGTATTTGTTCACTTTAAATGGATTTTCTCACTTGAATTGCATAAGATGTATATGTGATATACTTTTGTGCACTTGTTTGTATCATGTTTGATGATACATGCATACTTGGGTTTGTGTAAAGACTTAAACCATGGTTATGTTAATGGTTAGGGTTTTGATTTACTCACTTATTCATTTATCTATTTATTTTGGATTAAAAATGAGAAAAGAAAACAAAATGGTTGCTTTCGTACATGAAGCTTCTTGAAGCTTCATGCATCTTTGACTAAAGCAACCATTCTTGTCTTCTTCTCCTAACCCTAACCATTCAACCTAACCTTAGTTAATTCTCTACATCTAACCATGGTTGAAATTATGATAAGAATTATCTATTTTCTATTTTCTTATTATTCTTATCATAATCCTTTTCTTCTTCATCATCTTCAAAAAGGAAGAAAGCTTGCCTCCATCAATGGCAACTTGAGAAAAAGAGTGAGAAATCCAATTCTAAAGTGAACCCACTTCCTATTTCTTCATCCTCTACCACTTGCCAAGTAGTATAGGGTGTTTTCTTCACAAGTTGCATGGCTTGGTGAAGTTGGAGCTTGATCTTGTGTTGCCTCGACGTAGATCATCTTCGGCATCGAAGTCGACGACCTAGCCCGTCCATTTCTCCGATGAAGCCGACGCTAGAGCCCAGGATCCGATGATCGCAGCGAGGGGACTTCATCACGGAGCTATGGAGGTGGAGGACCGGATCTACAAAGGTTGTATTTCCGTTCACTTAGTTAAGTTGTTAATTAGATGCATGTTTCGCCTTAAACTCTAGTCAACGATCCGTATTAGGGTTTCTCGGCACTTGTAAAATTTTAAATTGGCATGATTGATGCCTTGTGAGACCTCCTTAGAGTGCCTAGGAACCCTACACCTAGCATTGTATGACAATGGATGTGTGGCTTTGGCCCATGAACCCTGGTCCCATCAGTGACCCAGACATATTCTGAGGCAGCATTACCTGATCATGGAGATAGTTGATCTCCAGGGTGATCGAGGTTAGGAGAGTAGACTCAAAGGACAACACGGCGGATCCACTCACGAAGGCCTTTTCCCAAAGAGAGACTTTTAGGGGATGGTTGAGTATTAGATACTACAACTACTGCTACAGATGGCCCTAGTGCAAGTGGGAGATTGTTAGTTATATGTATGCCCTAGAGGCCATTACTGTACATTGGATGTATATTGTAGTGGATGCTGGGACATATATAGGTAGGACTTTCTTGCTCGACATGATAGTACGCTATCTAGTTGCTCTTTATCTTAACATGTATACTTTCTGTCTCTCTGATTACATGTTGATAAAGCCCTTAGGATGTGTACTCTACTTCCAGGACTATGATGTAGATCATACTAGTGGGGCCTGGGTAGTCCATGAGTACATCCTTCAATGTTCCTAGTCATGGGAATATCGAGACGGGGCATCGATAATCCAGAGTAGACTAGCGTATATCTTCTCGACCCATGTGATGGGCGTTGGATGATCCCATATCCATTGGTGTTTGACATCAGAGATGGTATGAGGGTGCTCAGTGGAGACTGGGTACACTGGACGGACTCGCCGAGAACTCCCAGATGGTATTATACCTCATGTCAGATGGCAGTTCTCTGGTGACACTGGTACAGCTTAGTCTGCTGACCCGAGATCGTCATAGAGTCTTGTGTGTCTCCCACTGTGCTTTGATTTCCACCCTACCACGGCTCTACTGAGTCGTGTAAACAGGTGGTTTTTGGGTACAGTCCCGATTCACATAGAGGCAATGAGCGATAGGAGGGGATTCGTCTCTCCCGGTATTGGGGGTTGATGTTGCGCTATGCACGACTGGCCATAACAGGAAATCCCTGGCCAGGGTTGCAGTGATATACCGGTAAGAGTTATCAGTAGTTTCACGATTGTTATGGACCACAAGTCGGCATGACTTATCAAGCTATTGGGGTCTGACGTTTACCACCCCTAAGCGAGATATGCGACATATCAGACGAACAGACTGGACTGTACGGTAAGTGTTACTGGTTGGATTCACAGGAGTGTGAGCGGGCTTGCTCGTCGATCTTCTGATCGCTCAATACCCGTGTGGCCGTTACGTTTAGCAGACCGCTTGCGGCTTGTGGGTGTTTGATATGATCATCACCTTCTGCCGGCGTATTGACGAGTCTTTAGAGTCCTACACAGAGGTTTCCTGGCTCAAGCGAAACGAAATAGGAGCGCATATGAGATATGTGCGGGACAGAGAATAATACGTGTATGTGATACCGTATTCTATTCTCGCGATGAATGTATCGATTGGTTGTATGCGATATAACCTAGTTATCGAATCGAAGATTGATTCGATAAGTCGATACATTGGATATTAGTCGGTCATATGCGATATGACCGGGTCGTTAAATCAAGTGTTGATTTAATGATTTAATGTATAATTATATATTTGATATATTACTTTACATTAACTAGTATTTGTTCACTTAAGATGGATTTTCTCACTTGAAGTGCACATTCTATATATGATATAGTTTTGTGCACTAGTTTGTATCATGTTTGATGATACATGCAAACTTGGGTGTGTATGATTAAACCATGGTTATGTTAATGGTTAGGCTTTTGATTTACTTATTTATTTATTCTTTTTATTTATTTTTGGGCAAAATAAATCATGGTGGCTTTCTTTGTTTGCTACTTGAAGCTTCTTGAAGCTTTGAAAAGTCTAGCTAGTTTGTCTTTTGCCTTAACCCTAACCATTCAACCTAACCCTAGTTTATTCTCTACACTTAACCATGGTTGCTATATGATAAGAATCAACTTATTTTCTATTTTCAAATATACTTATCATATTCTTTTTCTTCTTCTTCTTCTTCTTCAACAAGAAGAGAGCTTGCTACCATTAATGGCAATATGAGAAAAAGAGTGAGAAATCCAATTCTAAAGTGAACCCACTTCCTATTTCTTCATCCTCTACCACTTGCCAAGTAGTATAGGGTGTTTTCTTCACAAGTTTCATGACTTGGTGAAGTTGGAGTTTGATCTTGAGTTGTCTCGATGTAGATCATCTTCGGCATCGAAGTCGACGACCTAGCCCGATCATTTCTCCGACGAAACCTTCGCCAGAGTCCGGATTCTGATAGGTACAGCGGAGGGACGTCATCACGGAGCCTAGGAAGTGGAGGACCCGATCTACAAAGGTTGTAGTCACTTTCCTTTAGCAATAAAGTCATTTACTTGGTTGCATCGCCTTATTATCTAGTTAACGATCCGTATTAGGGTTTGTAGGCACATGAAAAATTTTAATTGGGCATGTTTGATCTGTTATGAGACCTCATTAGTGTTCCTAGGAACCCTACACCCAACATCTCAAACAGCCTCTCGAACTGAACTTGAGGGATGGCCTTGGTGAATGGATCTGCCGTGTTGTCTTTTGTGTCCACTCTTCGTACCTCGATCTCCCGACGATCAACGATCTCCCTGATCAGGTGAAACCGCCTTAAGATATGCCTGGATTTATGATGGGATCTCGGTTCCTTCGCCAATGCTACGGCCCCATTGTTATCACAATACAAAGGTATTGTATTGGCAATGGACGGAACCACCTGAAGTTCAGAGATGAACTTCCTCATCCAGACAGCCTCTTTTGTGGCTTCACTAGCAGCTATATACTCAGCCTCCATAGTTGAGTCTGCGACGGTATCCTGTTTGGAACTCTTCTAACATACCGCCCCTCCATTAAGGGTAAACACAAAACCCGAAATGGATTTAGAATCATCTTTGTCACTTTGGAAGTCGGAGTCGGTAAAAGCCTCTACCTGGAGGTCCCTATTACCATAAATCAAGAACATCTCCTTAGTCCTTCTCAGGTACTTGAGAATGTTCTTTACCTCTATCCAATGTTTCTCACCTGGGTCAGACTGATACCTGCTTACCACACCAAGTGCGTAAGCTACATCCGGTCTTGTACATAACATCGCATACATTATAGATCCTACTGCCAAAGCATAGGGTATAATGCCTATGTGATCCCTCTCTTCATCAGTCTTTGGAGACATCTCTTTGGAGAGGGTGATCCCATGACAAGCGGGCATATTGCCGTGCTTGGAATCTTCCATACTAAATCTATTTAGTATAGTGTCACTATACCTGGACTGTGAAAGTCCCAATATTCTATTAGATCTATCATGATAGATCTTAATGCCCAAAATGTAGGTTGCATCATCCAAGTCTTTCATGGAGAATTTCTGTAACAAGAAGAGCTTTACTGATTGTAGCATAGGGACATCATTCCCTATTAGTAGTATGTCATCGACGTACAAAACGAGGAAGACTACTGCTCCTTCTACAATCTTCCTATAAATACATGGTTCATCTACATTTTTGATAAAGTTAAATTCTTTGACTGTCTCATCAAAGCAGATGTTCCAACTTCACGATGCTTGCTTTAATCCATAGATGGATTTAAGCAACCTGCACACTCTTCCGCAGCTCCCACTGTCTAAGAAACCTTCTGGTTGATCCATGTAAACACTCTCTTCTAAATATCTATTTAGAAAAACTGTTTTTACATCCATTTGCCAGATTTCATAGTCATGGAAGGCAACAATGGCAAGCAGGATCCGAATGGATTTAAGCATAGCTATAGGTGAAAAGGTTTCATCATAGTCCAATCCTGGTCTTTGACGAAAACCTTTTGCAACGAGTCTAGCTTTGTAGGTTTCCACTTGTCCAAGTGCACCAATCTTCCTTTTGAAGATCCATTTGCATCCAACTGGTTTTACCCCAGGAGGAGCAACTTCTAAAGTCCATACTTTATTGGTGTGCATGGATTCCATTTCGGATCTCATAGCATCCAGCCACTTCATCGAGTCAATACTCATGATAGACTGCTGAAAACTAGTAGGCTCATCATCATCGATGATGCAATCCTCTCGATCCCCATCTAGAAGAAAACCATAGTATCTCTCAGGAGGATGAGAAAGCCTACTAGATCTGCAGAGCAGCGTTGGTTCATCATGTTCTATTGAAATCTGAGGTTCTTCTAAGTCCTCGGTAGCAGTTTGAGGTTCTGGAATTTTTTCCAGCTCTACCGCGCTCCCACTAATTTCTTTTGCAAGAAATTCGCTCCCTAAGAAGACAATGTGGCGAGCGACAAACACCTTTTGTTCTTCAATGTGGTAGACCATGTACCCCTTTGAATGTTTGGAGTATCCTACAAACTTGCACAAAACCGATCGTGCCTCGAGCTTGTCCGGTCTATGCTTTTTAACATTTGCCGGACACCCCCATATCTTGATATACTTGAGATATGGTCTCTTCCCGCTCCACATTTCATATGGACTGGTAGGCACAGACTTAGTTGGAACTCTATTCAATAAGTATGCTGCTGATTCTAAAGCAAATCCCCAGAAGGAAAGTGGCAACTCAGCACTACTCATCATTGAACGCACCATATCTAATAGCGTGCGATTCCTCCTTTCTGATACACCATTATGCTGAGGTGTATAAGGCGGAGTAAGCTGAGAGAGAATTCCATTCTCTTTTAAGCATTCAAGGAAACTGGTACTTAAGTATTCTTCACCTTGATCAGATCGAAGTGTATTGATTCTTTTACCAGTTTGTTTCTCTACTTCATTTTTATACTCCTTCAACTTATCAAAAGCCTCGGATTTATGTTTCATTAAGAACACATGTCCATACCTAGAGAAGTCATCAGTAAAAGTGATGAAGTAGGAGTGACCGCTTCTCGCATGCATAGACATTGGACCACATACATCACTGTGTATAAGTCCCAAGAGTTCTGTAGCTCTTGCTCCGTGTCCGGTGAACGGAGATTTGGTCATTTTTCCTTTGATACATGATTGACAAGTTGCATATGATGAATATTCAAACAGATCTAGATATCCATCTTTATGTAACTTGTCAACCTTGTTACGTTTATATGACCAAGTCTACAATGCCATAGGAAGGCTTGATTTGAATCTGGAGCCTTTCTTTTAAGTGTGTTTTGAATGTTGAAAATTCGAGATTGATTAAGTATGTATATGCCGTTTTCCAGTGTGCCATACCCAATCAGTTATTGATTTAGGAGAATGTTCATGACATTTCTTTCAAGGGCAAAATTATATCCTTCATTAGATAACAAAGATACTGATATAATATTACACAACATACTGGGAATACAAAAACAGCTGTACAAGACCAAAATGTGCCCACTAGTCAACCCTAGGTGACATTCCCCCATTGCAATAGCATCTACATGCATTCCATTGCCCATCCGGAGAGTCATATCACCTGCCCCCAGTACTCTACTATTTCTCAGATCCTGCAATGAATTACAGATGTGAGAACCAGAACCGGTATCTATTGGAGATAGTGCCCTCAGAGTCAATTATTGGATCACAGGCACGTGATTGCAATGATTGAGGGAGGACCTATCCCGGTAGGACAGTCTTACTCGAGATGATAGTATGCTATCTGGTTTATCTTTATCATCGTGTACTGCTTTAGGTGACCTGACATGTCGCTATTACACGTTGATAGAGCCCCTAAGATTCTTGCTTGACTACCAGCAGTATGATGGCGATCATATACGTGGGAGCTGGTAGTCTATAAGCACATCCTTAAAAGGTCCCTAGTCGTAGAAGTTTCGAGACAGGGCATCGATACTCCCTTAGTAGACTAGTGTATACAGTCGAGACCCCGACGAGGGACGGTGGCCGGTCTCACAAGCTACTGGTGTCAGTTGGTTCACCTAAGATGTATACAGGTGCTCATTGGGTTATGAGTACACCGGACAGGACTCGCCGGGAACCTGCTAGTTGGGATTATACCATACGTCAGATAGCAGTTCCCAGGTGACATGTGTACCGGTTAGTTCATCGACCTGAGATCGTCATTTGTCTCGTGTGTGTTCCCACTGTACTTTGATTACTACCCTACCACGGCTCAAATGAGTCGTGCAAACAGGTTTTAGTTGGGTACAGTCCCGAGCCACATGGAGGCAGTGAGCGGATCTTCAGGGGTTCGTCTCTCCCGGTATTGGGAGTGAGGTCGCGCTGTGTCTAGGAAAGCCATTACACAAAGCTCTCGGCCGAGGCAGGAGATTTACTGGTAGGTATTCCAGTAGTATCTCAGGGTGTTCTGGGCTACACTCCGACACGACTTGTACCGCTTTTGGGGGTCTGACTTTTACCAACACCCTAGGCCCGCCATGCGATGCTCATAGACGAACGGAACGGACTGTACGGATATTGTCACTGACAGGCTCAGTAGGGTGTCAGGATGAGTTCGCTCATCAACGTCCCTTTTGGTCAATAGCTGGTGGCCCGTCACGTATTGGCTAATACCTCTGACGTGCTAGTGGTTAAATCCACAGCCATAGTATTGACGAGTCTTTAGAGTCCACCACACTTTCAGTTACTCAAGCTTTCGGGCGAAATGCTGTAGAGGCCGTATGGAGATATGGCAGGGTTCGATCAGATACGTGCGGTATTGCACGGATCAGGATCGGACGGTTTGTACTAGAGGCCGTATAGTTATATGGCAGGGTTCGATCAGATACGTGCGGTATTGCACGGATCAGGATCGGACGGATATTACTAGCCGGCTTTGGTTTAAGCCGGATCCTAGTATAGTACACTGTAGATTTTGTCTTATTGCATTTGTATCCGGACGGAATACAGATGCGGGTGTGTATACACAGTATCGGGGTTTTCCTGTAATTTATTACGGGACCAGTTTTCTGGAGTTTCCAGTTTGCTTTCCGTTCCGGCCGGTTTTCTTTTGTTCTTTCCCGGCCGGACTTTTCCGATGGAGGGGGTTATTTGCAATTGTGCAAATAACATTTGAGGAGGGGGTTTCTTGCACTTGTATTCATTATGATAAGCATCTTTTGTTTTTCATCCATTATGGTGCTTTAATTGTGATAAGAAAAGGTATGGAGTGATAAGTATGGTGAGGTTTACTTTGGATGTGGTCACCATTCTCTTTATCCTACACTCACCTCCCTTAGTTGATTCCTCCCACCAATTCCCACATGATATTGGCCGGCCACATTAGAGGAGATGGTGGTGGTTCATTTATTTTGGTGAGGGTGTGGGAAAAATTATTCATTCATATCATTTTTCCATTGCCACAAAAATCCCCAAGTTCATATCTTGTTGATTCCTCCATCAAGGCAACTTCACCAACCCAAAAGAGACTATGATTCTACACTACATTCTATAGCACATCTTGGGCGCGTCGGCTAGCCAACTTCGCACCCGAGTTGCCTCGGTATTGAGGTGGGAGCCCGTAAAAGATACAGACGATGTGGTGCCCTTCCGGCAAGGAGGCGACGACCGGAGTTTCCACGGGAGATCGGGACGATGACGAGAAGACCGGAGGACTCGGATCACTCGGTATATCTCTCACCCTTTCTCTTGTTAGCTAGTATCGGTTAATGGTTACGATCCGGGTATATTGTCCGCGGTAGCGCCAGTTTAAAAGTTAAGAAAAATTTTGATTCCGCATTTTGGCCTCGGATAGACGGCCGGGGCGCTGCCGTGGCGCAACATGGTATCAGAGCCACGCCATTAACCTTGCCTAGCTTGTTCTAGTGTGTTTTACATTTCCGATCGAACAAAATCCCAAAAACCCCATTTCGTGTGCATCAGTTTTCTGTCGATTTTTTCCGGGCTCTAAAAATTTTTCAGGTTGTAAAAAACTAATGTACTGGAAATTCTAAGACTACTGGAAAAATTCGACACAGTCAGTCGATCACTCCAGCGCGGAACCGCGGCCAAACCCCCCCTTGGGCCGCGGTTCCGCCGCGCATTGGTGTCTTCACTGTATCATATTTTTTCAGTGGGCTTCTGGGCTAATTTTTGGGGTTTTGGAATATTAATATTGGGCCCAGATTTTCTGTGAGTGCTACAGTATTGCTTGGGGGCCCACTTGTTAATGTTTGATCGATCGGATATTTTAAACACATTATTTCACAGTATTTACATTATATCTGCGACCGTGAATGTCACTCGATCGGTAAATCCGGTCTAACTGCTATAGCCCGGTTAGACGGATTTGCGAATGTGATTTTCACGTTGATGTTCTGTGTTTATGCTGTGATATTGCGGATCGGTCGTGGGGGATAGCCTGGATGCAATGCTAGTACTTTGTTGTTGTATTATGTACATTTGATATTGCGGGGCGAGCGTCCGACATGTGGACTGCCGTCACTGCCTGTTTGTATTATTCTTTTGGGGCACGACCTGGTTGCGGTCGATGTACCCGTTGTATGTATATTTTACTTTCTGTACTAGGATTACCCCGCGGAGGAGTGCACGGATAGCCGGGTTCTAGAGGGCAACAAGCCCGCATCTCATGGCATTGAGACGGAGGGGGCTTCACTCTAGGATTGGCGGGCTATTCGCCGCACTCGTAGGGGGTACAGGTTGACCCAGGAGGGGTGCCCAAGTTACTGGATTCCATGAAGTGCTGGGTGGTCCATTCACGGTGCTGAAGGGGGCTGCCTCGCTTCAGGTTTTGGCGGGTGACTTGCCGCGCCCATAGGGGTCTAGGATTTCATTGCACAGGCTATCCACACGACCAGGGGAACGTCGGGTTTCAGCAGTGGCTCTGTGAAACCCGGAGCTTCCAGATATCTGTATTGTTCTGTGATGCTGCATATTTCTGTGATGTTGCATTTTATTCACGCCTTGAGCGAAATATAATATATTGGTATATATATTAGTAGATGTTGTATATGTTTTGCATCCGCGCTAGTCCAGTCCCCGCTCTGTCGTTAGTTAGCTAACCTAACGGGTAATGACGGGACCCAGTGGCGAATGCGGATGGCATATACGTACATCAGTATATTTTTGTTCTTTGTGGTGTGATCAATTGATGGGACTGCGTTGATTCGGATCAATGCAAGATAAACAAACCTATTCTGATGTTGTTGGAACACTTTTCAAAAAGCTGTTATTGCAAGGATGTTCACTTTTGTTTTGCATCGTGGTATTCATTTGGAATATCCTGCTCCTCAGTCGACGAGGCAAGGGCCGAGATCCCTTCACCGGGAGTGACCCCTTGGACAGAAGTTTGCGTCAGGGCATTAACTTCACTATAGCCGATTACTTTTGCTTTGCATCGTGGTATTCAGTTGGAATATCCTGCACCTCATTCTACGGGGAAAGAGCCGAGATCCCTTCACCGGGAGTGACCTCTTTAGTAAAGGTTTTCGTCACTATATTTTCTAAAAAGGCTATGCAGTTCCTTCAACGATATCAAGTTCATTACGTTAAAGGTTTTTCGCCAAAAACCATTCGTAGCCCTCCGTCATTTCCTACAGGTATTATTTGGTATTCGTGCTGCGTTTGTTGACCTAGTCAAGACGTAGTGTTCGGTAGCTAAGTGGTACTTGTTTGTTGCCTAAGTGGGATTGGTTAAGACAGTCGTGCGGCCTTGTTGACCTAGTCAAGGGCACGTACGGGTGGGTTTAATGCAATCCAGAATAATGACGGGTTGAACTTGACTGGCAGTTTATGGTTTGTTGACCTAGTCAAGGTCATAAACCGCTTGGGGTAAAAATCACATCGGGAGTTTCAAAAGAACTGAAACTTGCCAGGCATGCGCATACCATCTGGAGTGTGGTGACTTGAGTGGATTCCGTCAAGTTATCATGCGATGATAGTTGGATCCCGATTCCCACTGATGAGTTGGTTTACTCCTCAGGTGATCCCGACTAATTCTTCTTTCAGGTTTGGGGAAGAATTTGAGGTTACAGTGGGAGGTTTCCAGATTAGATAAAGTGATAACCATTCTGATCTAGGTTAGAGTGCACGCTGAGTGTTTCTTTTCTCTCTCTCTTTGGCAGCTACCATTGACCCGACCCTGGATTATGACTCAGTGACCAAGTTGACCGAACCTTCTTAACACAGGCTTTTGGATTGTCAGAGTTGCAAACCTCATTGCCACTCCTACTTTTACCCTTTTCTCCAGGACACCCCGTATTACTACGAACGTCCACTTCCATTGGACAAAACCATCGTATGGTTATATACGAACTCGAAGGACTTCGAGGATGGTTTCTGGTTCTGGAGAAAACGAATAGGATTATTCAGTTGTCTTTTCTTTTCACCTTCTCTCATTGCGAGTACTCCTTGGTTTAGGAGATAGTACACCTATTACGCAAATTGGATAGTCTTCTTCCAAACCTTAGGCAGGTGCCGAACGGTGGGGAATGAAGAAAACCAATTAGCATAACGATGGTGTACTGAAGGTATTAAGTCAAGACAAAGTAAGGGATTAGTAAGAGGGCAAAGTAAATTGCGACTGCTATTCACGACCGAACCAAGTATTTCTTCGCCAATCCTAAATCACCTTTGTATTTCTCCAGGACACTCCGTATCACTACGAAGATCCCAAGTTTATTGGATAATCCATCGTATGGTTATATACGAACTCGAAAGGAACTTGTTCCAGTTCGGGGATGGATTCTGGTTCAGGAGAAATAGGAACAAGGTTTATTCGGTTGTCTTTTATCTTCACCTTCTCTCGCTTTGCGAGTGCTCCTACGATTAGGACAGTACACCCATTATGCTTACTGGATAGTCTTCTTCCAAACCATAGGCTGGTGCCGAACGGTAGGGAAGGAAGAAAGCCATTTGGCCTAAGGGGTGTGCAGAAGGTAATGACTAAAGACATATAAAGGGATTTGGAGAGGTGGCAAAGAATTATACGGTTATAGTTGTGAATCTGGATAATGATAGAGGCATTACTAGGAATACCAGGATACCCCATCGAAACATTTCAATGTTTCAGTTCACTGTGTAATGTTAAAAGAAAACTGATTTCCCGATTAGATACTTACTCCAGGGTATGTATTTACCAGGTATGATTCTCACATCTGTATGGTTTTACAGATGATGAGTGGGAGTAAGTTATTGGGAATTGGGTGATCATCCTCATTATATCGGGATTCGTTGTAATCGGTGATATTTGAGGAGATCACCTGGGCTGTTTGCCGGTCGGCAAATATTTGGTTTTGAATATCCGCTTTTATGCACCAATTTCAAATTGATATATCTGTACGTCTATTTTCATAGAGTGAGATATACCTTTCTGAAATTATGTCTATGACATTTACCTATATCAGTGGATGGTTAGGTAAGGAGCATCAAACAGCGGTGTAATTCTTCTTAACCATAAGTACAGTTTTCAACCTACGACGCACAGTGAATGAGTTGTTAGACTCGGCGGACTTATACAGAGTATTGTATGTTGTCCAGTGTCCATTAGGACAGAGGGGTTGGTCCTCATACTATGTTCTGTTTACTTTTAACTTCTCTAGTTCTTAGACATGTGTTTCGTAGAAACACGGGGTCTAAGTTTTGAGGAGTTATAGGTATTTGAATAGAGTAGAGAATCAGGTGTGGCAAGTATCGGGATTCTTCAAGGTGATCGAAGATGTAGATACTTGTGTATGGTATTCAGTTGATAGTAATGATAAAGAGAAATTGCTTCTCTTTCAGGTTACTCATAATTGGAAGCATTCCTAAGTTGAGTAACGCTGATCGGCCTCTCTCCATTTAGTTGACATGCACTGGAGACAGCTGCATGATTTGAATCTGGTTCAATTAAATCAGTGCCTCTGGTTCTATATTGGATATAGTACAGTTCATATCTTAACATTGTTAAGGTACGGGGAGTTGTCCGGCTTATGATTAAAACCAGACTCTGGATAACTCAAGGCACGTTTCTGTAATGGCTGTTTGTGGGTTGACCCAGGCTATGACGAGGGTTGACTTTCTACCATCTGGAAGATCAATAGTGATATTGTTCTTAACTCGCCACATTTTAAAAAGAAATGGTTATTTTTCAGAAAACAGAAGTGGGAGTATGGTTGAACTGGAAGCGATTCCAGAACCGCAAACGATTACTGAAGATTTGATAAGGAACCTAAAGATTCAATCTGATTTGACATTCCATTGGCCACTCCGCAGATAAGGTGGGTAACTTCAGGCACCCGAGAGGCACTCCGGTAGCCTCAAGGACGGTGACAGGGAAGTTCTTGTTTACCCACACTTGCCATTGTTGTTGTTCCAGGCTGCGAGACCCGGCAGGAGGATGAGTATAGCGTCGTTCTAAACTAGCTTTAGAAGTGCGCGTCTATATGACTCTGCCAGAGGGTTGTCGTAGTCAGTGGGAGCAGCGGAAGCATTGGTGGACATCAGGCTTATGTCTATTTATAGACTAAAGCAGATATAGCGGAGATAGATCATCTATTTCTGATGTGACAGTCATAGGTTTGACGTCATCAGAATAGGGGATGGATCTGTTAAGAAGGTAGTAGGGTGTGATGTCCTGGTATTTGGATGACATACACAGAGTAGGAAGTGATATTCCTATACTACGATCGGTTATTCTTTGGTTGTCATACAGTGGTTTCTCCACATAGGACTTGGATATTATTTCAGACATTCTGGTCACTAGATCTATGGTTTTAGATCTAGATTTGGGTGGTTTCCCAATCTGGGTACTTTGACAGCATTCTATGAGTATTTAGAATGGACGACTCCTGGCACGGTAGTATACCTGCAGGTAATGGAGTCACCCTCTCTAAAGGTGTCTTACAGACTAAAGGGGAGAGGGATACGCATGATTGACAGATCACTTGCTTAGGCAATTGATTCAATCATGAGATGTCAAGTACCACACCAGATGTTGTTCTTGCAGTAACTGCAATAAGCTGATATTAATCCAATCCTGGAGAAACAGTCGGAAGCAGTTTTAGGACATAAGTGCGTGTTCTAGGTATGTGATAACGACAGCCTCTTTTAGGAGACGGTTATCATTCCAGGCTTCCAAGGTGACATGGATGGCAGAGTGGCTGTCAGAGTTATAGTTTCTCCTTCTGACGAGGGGCAGTATTTTGGACAGGTGGTCCAAGGCAATACTGAAGGAGGCATGGCGCTGGGTACAGATTAACTTCAGTTATCGATACAGTCTAAGAAGTTTGGATTTGGAGTTCATTTATGAGCTAGGTCCCATCAGATATCCAGACATACTCTAAGATAGGTATTGCTCATTTCGGGAGATGGCTTTCTCCGCGAACTTGAGATATAGAGAGACATAGAAAGAAACATCACAGCGGATCCACTCACTGAGGCTTTTCCTCGAACGCAATAGTTTCGCAAACGAGCTTTGTGAGACTGACTAGTAGAGGAGTTGGGTGTTCGGTATCACACGGGCTGTGAGTATGCGACATCGCAATAATTAGCCTTGAGTGCAAGTGGGAGATTGTTGGAGATAGTGCCCTCAGAGTCAATTATTGGATCACAGGCACGTGATTGCAATGATTGAGGGAGGACCTACCCCGGTAGGACAGTCTTACTCGAGATGATAGTATGCTATCTGGTTTATCTTTATCATCGTGTACTGCTTTAGGTGACCTGACATGTCGCTATTACACGTTGATAGAGCCCCTAGGATTCTTGCTTGACTACCAGCAGTATGATGGCGATCATATACGTGGGAGCTGGTAGTCTATAAGCACATCCTTAAAAGGTCCCTAGTCGTAGGAGTTTCGAGACAGGGCATCGATACTCCATTAGTAGACTAGTGTATACAGTCGAGACCCCGACGAGGGGCGGTAGCCGGTCTCACAAGCTACTGGTGTCAGTTGGTTCACCTAAGATGTATACAGGTGCTCATTGGGTTATGAGTACACCGGACAGGACTCGCCGGGAACCTGCTAGTTGGGATTATACCATACGTCAGATAGCAGTTCCCAGGTGACATGTGTACAGGTTAGTTCATCGACCTGAGATCATCATTTGTCTCATGTGTGTTCCCACTGTACTTTGATTACTACCCTACCACGGCTCAAATGAGTCGTGCAAACAGGTTTTAGTTGGGTACAGTCCCGAGCCACATGGAGGCAGTGAGCGGATCTTCAGCGGTTCGTCTCTCCCGGTATTGGGAGTGAGGTCGCGCTGTGTCTAGGAGAGCCATTACACAAAGCCCTCGGCCGAGGCAGGAGATTTACTGGTAGGTATTCCAGTAGTATCTCAGGGTGTTCTGGGCTACACTCCGACACGACTTGTACCGCTTTTGGGGGTCTGACTTTTACCAACCCCCTAGGCCCGCCATGCGATGCTCATAGACGAACGGACCGGACTGTACGGATATTGTCACTGACAGGCTCAGTAGGGTGTCAGAATGAGTTCGCTCATCAACGTCTCTTTTGGTCAATAGCTGGTGGCCCGTCACGTATTGGCTAATACCTCTGACGTGCTAGTGGTTAAATCCACAGCCATAGTATTGACGAGTCTTTAGAGTCCACCACACTTTCAGTTACTCAAGCTTTCGGGCGAAATGCTGTGGAGGCCGTATGGAGATATGGCAGGGTCCGATCAGATACGTGCGGTATTGCACGGATCAGGATCGGACGGTTTGTACTAGAGGCCATATAGTTATATGGCAGGGTTCGATCAGATACGTGCGGTATTGCACGGATCAGGATCGGACGGATATTACTAGCCGGCTTTGGTTTAAGCCGGATCCTAGTATAGTACAGTGTAGATTTTGTCTCATTGCATTTGTATCCGGACGGAATACAGATGCGGGTGTGTATGCACAGTATCGGGGTTTTCCTGTAATTTATTACGGGACCAGTTTTCTGGAGTTTCCAGTTTGCTTTCCGTTCCGGCCGGTTTTCTTTTGTTCTTTCCCGGCCGGACTTTTCCGATGGAGGGGGTTATTTGCAATTGTGCAAATAACATTTGAGGAGGGGGTTTCTTGCACTTGTATTCATTATGATAAGCATCTTTTGTTTTTCATCCATTATGGTGCTTTAATTGTGATAAGAAAAGGTATGGAGTGATAAGTATGGTGAGGTTTACTTTGGATGTGGTCACCATTCTCTTTATCCTACACTCACCTCCCTTAGTTGATTCCTCCCACCAATTCCCACATGATATTGGCCGGCCACATTAGAGGAGATGGTGGTGGTTCATTTATTTTGGTGAGGGTGTGGGAAAAATTATTCATTCATATCATTTTTCCATTGCCACAAAAATCCCCAAGTTCATATCTTGTTGATTCCTCCATCAAGGCAACTTCACCAACCCAAAAGAGACCATGATTCTACACTACATTCTATAGCACATCTTGGGCACGTCGGCTAGCCAACTTCGCGCCCGAGTTGCCTCGGTATTGAGGTGGGAGCCCGTAAAAGATACAGATGATGTGGTGCCCTTCCGGCAAGGAGGCGACGACCGGAGTTTCCGCGGGAGATCGGGACGATGACGAGAAGACCGGAAGACTCGGATCACTCGGTATATCTCTCACCCTTTCTCTTGTTAGCTAGTATCGGTTAATGGTTACGATCCGGGTATATTGTCCGCGGTAGCGCCAGTTTAAAAGTTAAGAAAAATTTTGATTCCGCATTTTGGCCTCGGATAGACGGCCGGGGCGCTGCCGTGGCGCAACAGTATCAAGTACCCATGATATAGAGTTTACTGAAAGACAATTTTCGATTACGAACACACCTGAAGCAGAAGCAACAGCTTGCTTCGTGTCCTTTGCCTTGAAGGCCATACAGTCCTTCTTCCAGTGCCCTTGCTTGTGACAATAATAGCATTCATTTATATCCGCTTTCACCCTTCCTGCCTTGTTCTTTCCCTGCACCTTCTTGACCCCACCCTTCGGTTTGGTGGCTTTCATCTTCTTCTTCCCTTTAGCTTTCGCTTTAGATTTAGAAGAGGATGATTGGACAACATACAGAACGGGGGTCTTCTCCTTTTTCAAGGAGGTCTCTGCTACCCTCCACATGTTGAGGAGCTTTGGAAGATCAGCTTCCATTTCGTGCATGTTGAAGCTTAGCACGAACTGAGAGAAGGTGTGGGGAAGGGACTGCAAAATCAAGTCGATATACAAATCATTCTCTAGCACGCATCCCAGGTTTGCGAGTTCCTCAATGAGGCTGATCATTTTGAGGACGTACTCTCCTACAGGCGATCCTGTAGCTAACCTCATCTGGAAGAGTTTCCTTAAGGTCTCGTACCTCGTGATACGGGAGTGCTCTCCATATAATTCCTTAACATGGAGAAAGATGGATACAATATCCATACTCTCGTGCTGTTTCTGGAGTTCATTGTTCATGGACGCCAGCATGATACACTTAGCTCGCTCACAGTCTAGATCCCAGGTTTTGCGAACTTCCTTGTCCACAACTGAGGAATCTGGTCCTGTGATAAGGGGGGAACAGCGGTGGTAACATATGCTACTTTGTCATAAGTCAGTGCAATGTTGACGTTCCTTAGCCAATCTTTATAGTTCTGCCCGGTCAGTATATTTTTTTCAAGTAATAGTTTTAGTCCTGTCATAGTAGCTGCTAGAGAGAGAGAAAAGAAAACACTCAGCATATGCTTCTTGTAAGTTTAGATTGGTTATTAGTTTATCTACTCCCACTGTTCCCTCAAATCCTTCTTCAAAACATAAAGGAAGAACTAGTCAGGATTTAATCACACGTCACAATACTTGCTTAACCTTTCAGCCAGGCCGGTGTTGGTACATCGAGGGAGGTTTTCCAACGCTTTCGCGAAGTTCCTTAATTAAATAAGCTCTTTTCCCTGGAGGCGTAGCCCCTCTAACACCTTTCTGGACACCTACTTGGTTTATAGCATATTGTTAAGTGAGAAAGTTTCCCGAGAGTAATCCTACTCATCAGTGGGATCGGGATCCAACTATCATTGCATGATGTACTAGATGGAAGCCACTCTAGTCACCACACTCTAGAAGGTATGCTAAATCTGCAAGTTTCCTTTATGTTTGAAACTTCCGATGTGATTTTTACCCCAAGCGCTTATTGACCTTGACGTAGGCCAACAAGTCATAAGACGCAAGTCAAGTTCTACCCGTCGTTGTCCTGATTAATTTAAGTACATCGTACATGCCCTTGACGTAGGCCAACAAGGTTGTACGTCTGTCCTATACTAATGCATCTATCTATGCAACAAATAAGCAAACCACACTGCTACCATCCACTATGCCTTGACGTAGGCCAACAAGCATAGCATGAATACGATGTGTTGTCTATTTGAAACGTCGGAGGGTTACAGCTGGTTTTTGGCAAAAAACCGTTAACGTAGTGAACTTGATTTGATCGAAGGAACCAAGATAGCCTTTATTAAAAGGAGTGGTTTAAGCTCCGCATTTAAAATCTGCTTTTTCAAGAAAACCGAGTGGTTTTAAAAATTGTTCCAACGATTCAGTTTAGGTTTTATTTTTCTTTGCATTAAAATTAATGCGTCCCATCTTTAACCTATCATTACAGATAACAACGAAAATACAACGTCGTCTTATGCCATCCGAATTCGCCACGAGGTCCCGTCATCACCCGTTAGGTTACTTAACTAACGGCAGAGCGGGGGCCGGGCTAGCGCGGGTGTAAAACATAAGTGACGTCTAAATAGCTATCATATATAGATATTGTACATTCGTCAGACGCAATAATAGGCATTCCAGATCACAGATAAATTTTATTGGATATGCAAGCAATCCGCGTTTCTTTTGAGCCTGTAAGAAAAGACGGATTACACAGTTGTGATGAATAGCCATTACCCCACCTCAGACCCCTACGGGTACGGCAAACTACCCGCCAAGTACCCGAAGTGAAGCGGTCTCCCTCAACAACGTGAGTAGGCTATTAAGCACTTCGAAATACCCGGTAGTTTGTGCACCCCACCTTTGGTCTATCCTAGGAGCAAAAAACAGTAAAAAGAAATAATACAACGGTGGCAACAACCGCAACCTGGATGTGCCCCGCAAAATAATATTACAACTTATTACAATTACATCGAATGAATTAATACAATAACCCATCTTGAAACCCCGGCTAATCATCACAACAATCCAATAGAGTTCATAATCACAAACAGTTAAAACATTACATATATGTGCAACCCCCTGCCAACCGACATACTAGCAGTTAGGGGAGGTTTACGAACACATAATACAGTTCACAGATATAATCAAACAAAAAAACATCGTATAATTTCGATCGATCAAACCCATTAGATTCTGCTCCAAAACTTCTCTGTAAACCTGAGTCCTGAGCAAAAAATAAACCGTACCAGAAAAGACAAAATATCACAGAAGATGCACAGAGAAAAACTGGGCTGAATCGGCCCCAACTCGGCCGCGGATCCGCAGCGGATCGGTGGGATCGGCCGCGGTTCCGCGGCTCAGTGGCCGATTCAGGAGCCCTTTTTTTTGTGCGTTCTTATAATTTCATATAGGGTGTTCTGGAGGAACCTGAAAAATTTTTGGACCTCATTTTAAAAACGACAGAAACTATGTGATATCGGGGTATTTTCCGGTTCGTTTTGCGTTCGAAATTCACATGACTTTGCAAGTGAGTTAATTATTGTTTAGTGAGGCTCTGATACCACTGTAAGTCGATGTGCAACACCCCACGAGTTGCGGGGAGGCGGAAATATGAAAAACGATCTTGTTCTTGAAGCATACATCGACTAACCGAAGATCTTTGCTAAACGATAATTAACAACTACCATAGAAGTTCTAAACTACTATGTAAAGAGATTATACCTAGTGATACGTGTCCTTCGTCTTTACGATCTCTTCGTCCTCCTCGGTCTCCTCCAAGTGATAGATGATCCACCCGAGAACCCTAATCCAAGTTTCACCTCAAAATTTGAGGTAACTAAGTTTCTCTAGTTGCTAATCAAAGGAACTTAGATCATATAGAGTTAGGTTATAGGATGTTTAGTCTTTTCTAATCCTTGTACCCAACTCATGAGTGGTAGGATTAGAGCTTGAGGAGAGAGAAGGTAAACCAGAATTATGAAATGAAATTGCTTCTCACTTAATAATCAAGCATAATGAATTAAATCTATAAATGAATAATAAGAGATTATTCATCATGCTTCATAAATGTATATGAGTGATTCATTATGTGAGTCATTAAGTATTTAATAATGCATTAATGACATAGTGAATCACACATAATGAGTCACAATAACATTAATGACAATGCCACCTTAACCCCTCAAGTCACCATGCTTCTAAAAGCTTCTCGGAAATTACGAGAACGCCCCTCCCATCCGTGAAAACACGGAAAAACTTTAGACTGTATAAATCCAATAACCTGATACTAGAATCTGTCTTAAACCAAAGTCGTCTAGAAAAAACTGTCCGAATGTTGTACGAGCGTTTAAACACGTATTCGTCCGAACCCTTATCGTAAAACCGTACGACCTCTATATGATTTCGCCTGGAGTTGGGAAAACTCTGTGTGGGACTCTAAAGACTCGACTACTACGCTGGCAGTTGGTTTAACCACAGACCGCAAGCGGCACTAGCTGTACGTAACGGTCCCCAGGTAGATGTCGATAAGAAGGCCGATGAGGATACCCATCTGAACTCCTACTGAGCCTGTCCGTGACAATATTCGTGCAGTCCGGTCTGTTCGTCTAAGAGTATCGCATGTATGGTCTAGGGAGGTGGTAAACGTCAGACCCCTAATAACCGTACAAGTCATGTCGGTATGGCTCTATCACCATCCGAGAATCGACTTATCAATCTATCAGTAATTCTCAATCAGCCCTGGCCAGGGACTTATGGTAATGACCAACCGATCACTGTGCAATATCAACTCCCTATACCGGGAGAGACGAATCCCTAACATTCACTCACTGCCTCCACGTGGCCCGGGACTGTGCCGAACTAAAACCTGTTTGCACGACTCCTTTGAACCGTGGTAGGGTAGTAATCAAAGCACAGTGGGAACTCACATGAGACAAATGACGACTTTAAGTCAACGGACTATCTGCACACATGTCACCTGAGAACTGCTATCTGACGTTAGGTATAAATACCATCCAGTTAGTTCTTGGCGAGTCCTGTCCGGTGTACTCACTCCCAGTGAGCATCTGTATACAATCTTAGGTGCACTCCACCAATGGCTGCGGGACCAATCCATCGCCCCTCCTCAGGGTCTAGATAAGTATACACCAGTCTACTCCGGAGTATCGATGCCCAGTCTCGATACTCCTGCGACCAGGGACATCTAAGGATGTGCCTATTGACTATCCAGCTCCCACTAGTATGACTGCCATCACAACGCCGGTAGTCAGGCAAACACCCTATGGGCTTTATGAACATGTATATATATATATATGAATACTACGCAAAATATATCATATGTTAAGATAATGATAAACCAAATAGCGTACTATCATATTAAGCAAGACTGTCATGTACATACATATCCCTAGCATCCTATACAATGAAGGCCTCTAGGGCATATATATCCAACAGCTTTTGCTTTTCCCTTGGCTTCCACTTTACTAACACCGCCCCTTGGTTTGGTGGGGGCCTTCTTCTTCCTTCTTTTGGCTCTTGCCTTGGACCTGGAAGAGGAAGCTCCTCCAACAAACAAAGTGGATGTTTCCCTTACTTTCTGTAAGGTGCCCTCTGCACTCCTCAACATGTTGAGGAGTTCTGAAAGTTCAACTTCTTTTCCTTGCATGTTGAAGTTCAGGATAAACTGGGCGTAAGTGGAAGGAAGGGACTGGAGAATCAAGTCCGTATAGATCTCGTTCTCTAACGTGGTCCCAAGGTCCGCGAGCTCTTCAAAAGCCAATCATCTTAAGCACGTTTTTCTCTACCGATGATCCGATGGCCAATCTCGCCGAAAAAAACTTTTTCGAGACTACGTATCTGGCGATACGGGATTGCTCTCCATACAGATCCTTAGTATGGAGAAATATGGATTCTAAGTCCATATTCTGTAGGGTTCCTGGGCACCCTAATGAGATCTCACAAGGCATCAACCATGCCAATTTCAAATTTAAACGGTGCCGAGAAACCCTAGAACGGATCGTTGGCTAGATTTCTAGGCGAAAAGATAACTAGTTAACAACTTTAACTAAAAGGAAACGGAAATACAACCTTTGTAGATCCGGTGCTCCACCTCCATAGCTCCGCAACGAAGTCCCCTCGCTGTCCTAGTGAATTCTCGGGCTCTAGCGTCGGCTTCGTCGGAGAAATGGCGAGCTAGGTCGTCGATGTCCATGCCGAAGATGATCTACGTCGAGGCATCGCTAGATCAAGCTCCACCTTCACCAAGCCTTGAAAACTTGTGAAAGAAACACACTCTACTACTTGGCAAGAGGTAGAGGATGAAGAAATAGGAAGTGGGTAGACTTTAGAATTGGATTTCTCACTCATTTCCATCAATCACCATTGATGGAGCTTGCTTTCTTCAAGTGAAGAAAGGAAGAAGAAGAAGAATTATGTTATGATAAGTTAATTAAAAAAAAGAAAAGAATAATCAATCCTTATCATAACATGACCATAGTTAAGTGTAGAGAACTAATCATGGTTTAATGCAATGGTTAGGGTTAAGCTAAAAGACAAAATGGTCATATGGTCAAAGCTTCATGAAGCTTCATCAAGCTTCATGAAAGAAAGAAATAATGATAACCATTTTGTTTTCTTTTTGTCATTTCATTTTAATCCAAATAAAAAGATAAATGAATGGACAAATAAATAGAAACCTTAACCATTTACTTAACCTAGGTTTAATTCTTTACACTAACCAATGTGGCATGCATCATCAAACATGATACAATCAAGTGCACAACAATATATCGCATATACAATGCGCACATCCGAGTGAGAAAATCCATCTTAAGTGAACCGATACTAGTTAATGCAAAGTAATATATCAAATATATAATTATGCATTAAATCATTAAATCAACACTTGATTTAATGATCCGGTCATATCGCATATAACCGACTAATATCAACAGTAACAACTTATCGAATCAACACTTGATCCGTTAACCCGGCTATATCGCATATAACCGATCAATGTCACATATCGCGAGAATCGAATACAGTATCACATACTGGTATCATTCTCGGTCCCGCACATATCTCATATGCACTCCTATTTCGTTTCGCTTGAGCCAGGAAACCTCTGTGTAGGACTCTAAAGACTCGTCAATACGCCGGCAGCAGGTGATGATCATATCAAACACCCGCAAGCCGCAAGCGGTCTGCTAAACGTAACGGCCACCCGGGTATTGAGCGATCAGAAGATCAACGAGCAAGCCCGCTCATACTCCTATGAATCCAACCAGTAACACTACCGCACAGTCCGGTCTGATCGTCTGATATGTCGCATATCTCGCCTAGGGGTGGTAAACGTCAGACCCCAATAGCTCGATAAGTCGTGTCGATATGAGGTCTATAACAATTCGAGAAACTACTGGTAACACTTACCAGTAAATCTCAGCAACCCTGGCCAGGGATTTCCGGTTATAGCCAATCGAACACAGCGCAACATCAACTCCCTATACCGGGAGAGACGAATCCCCTCCTATCGCTCATTGCCTCAATGTGACTCGGGACTGTACCCAAAAACCACCGTTTTGCACGCCCTCTTGGACGTGGTAAGATGGAAATCAAAGCACAGTGGGAACCACACAAGACTCTATGACGATCTCGGGTCAACAGACTACTCTGTACCAGTGTCACCAGAGAACTGCCATCTGACGTGAGGTATAATACCATCTGGGAGTTCTCGGCGAGTCCGTCCAGTGTACCCAGTCTCCACTGAGCACCCGTATATCATCTCCGATGTCAAACACCAATGGATATGGGATCATCCATCGCCCATCTGTATGGGTCGAGAAGGTATACGCTAGTCTACTCTGGTATATCGATACACCCACGACTAGGGACTTTGAAGGATGTACTTACGGACTACCCTGTCCCCACTAGTATGATCTGCATCATAGTCCAGGTAGTCAAGTACACATCCTAAGGGCTTTACCAACATGTAACAGAGAGACAATCAGTGTACACGTTAAGGTAAAGAGTAACCAGATAGCATACTATCATGTCGAGCAAGAAAGTCCTCCCTATATATGTCCCAGCATCCACTACAATATACATCCAATGTACAGTAATGGCCTCTAGGGCATACATATAACTAACAATCTCCCACTTGCACTAGGGCCATCTGTAGCAGTGGTTGTAGTATCTCATACTCAACCATCCCATAAAAGTCTCTCTCTGGGAAAAGGCCTTCGTGAGTGGATCCGCCGTGTTATCCTCTGAGTCTACTCTCCTAACCTCGATCACCCTGGAGATCAACCATCTCCATGATCAGTTGATACTGCCTTAGAATATGTCTGGATCACTGATGGGACATGCGTTCCTTGGCATAAGCCACAACTCCATTGTCACACAATGGGAGGAACATAGTTCATCTCATGAACCAATATACATCCAAACAGCCTCTTTGGTAGCATCTTAAGTAGCGATGTATGCTGCCTTTATCGTCTAGTATGTCACGGTATCTAGCTTGGAACTCTTCCAACATACCGTCCCTTTACTGAGGGTAAAGACAATGCCTGCGACTGACATTCAGTCGTCTTTATTGTTAGTTGTATGTATGCTCTAGAGGCCAGTATTGTACAGATGATGTATATTATATTGGATGCTTAGACATATATAGAGATGACTTTCTTGCTCGACATGATAGTATGCTATCTGGTTGCTCTTTATCTTAACATGTACACTAGTCTCTTTATACTGTCTTATAGTTACAAGTTGGTAAAGCCCTTAGGATTTGTACTTGACTACCTGGACTATGATGCAGATCATACTAGTGGGGACATGGTAGTCCATAAGTACATCCTTCAAGGTCCCTAGTCGTGGGTGTATCGAGACGGGGCATCGATATACCAGTGTAGACTAGCGTATACGCTTCTCGACCCATGTGATGGGCGATGGATGATCCCATATCCATTGGTGTTTGACATCAGAGATGGTATACGGGTGCTCAGTGGAGACTGAGTACACTGGACGGACTCGCCGAGAACTCCCAGATGGTATTATACCTCACGTCAGATGGCAGTTCTCAGGTGACACTTGTACAGGTTAGTCTGTAGACCCGAGATCGTCATAGAGTCTTGTGTGATTCCCACTGTGCTTTGATCTCCACCTTACCACGTCCATGAGGGCATGCAAAACGGTGGTCTTTGGGCACAGTCCCGAGTCACATGGAGGCAATGAGCGATAGGAGGGGTTTCGTCTCTCCCGGTATTGGGGGTTGATGTTGCGCAGTGCTCGATTGGCCATAGCAGGGAAGTCCCTGGCCAGGGCTAATCAGAGATTTGCTGGTAAGTGTTACCAGTAGTTTCTCGACCCGTTATGAGCCTCACATCGGCACGACTTATCGGGTTATTGTGGTCTGACGTTTACCACCCCTAGACTTGATATGCGACATATCAGACGAAGAGACCGGACTGTATGGTAAGTGTTACTGGTCGGATTCGCAGGAGTGTGAGCGGGCTAGCTCGTCGATCTTCTGATCGCTCAATACTCGGGTGGCCGTTACGTTTAGCAGACCGCTTGCGGCTTGTGGGTGCTTGATATGATCATCATCTGCTACCGGCGTATTGACGAGTCTTTAGAGTCCTACACAGAGGTTTCCTAGCTCAAGCGAAACGAAATAGGAGTGCATATGAGATATGTGCGGGACCGAGAATAATGCGTGTATGTGATACCGTATTTGATTCTCGCGATTAATGTTTCGATTGGTTGTATGAGATATGACCTAGTTATCGAATCATTGATTCGATAAATCGATGCATTGAATACTAGTCGGTTATGTGCGACATGACCGGATCATTGAATCAAGTGTTGATTTAATGATTTAATGTATAATTATATATTTGATATATTACTTTGCATTAACTAGTATTGGTTCATTTTAAACGGATTTTTCTCACTTGATTTACACATTGTATATGTGATATACTTTTGTGCACATATTTGTATCATGTTTGATGATACTTGTTCATATGGTTAAGTGTATAGAATTAAACCATAGTTAACTTGAGATTAGGGTTTTGATTATGCATTTATTCATTTATTTGGATAAAGTTTAAGATGAAAATGGTGGCAATTTTTGTTTCATATTGAAGCTTCATGAAGCTTTGACTTTGCTAACCATTCTTGTCTTCATGCTTAACCCTAACCCACTCAAATGACCATGGTTTACTCTCTACACTTAACCCTAGTTAAAGTTATGATAAGTTTGTATTTTCTTTTCATTTTAAATATAGAACTTATCATAACTAGCTTCATCATCTTCTTCTTCTAAAAAGAAAAAGCTTGCTACTTTAATGGCAACTTGAGTTCTAGTGAGAGAAATCCAATTCTAAAGTGAACCCACCTCCTATTTCTTCACCCTCTACCTCTTGCCAAGTTGTTTTGGGTGTTTTCTTCACAAGTTTCACAACTTTGTGAAGTCGGAGCTTGAACTAGTGCAACCTCGACGTAGATCGTCTTTGACACGAAGCCGACGACCTAGCTCGCCCGTTTCTCCGATGAAGCCGACGATTGGGTTCGGGATTCATGATGGACAGCGAGAGGACACCCACGTGGAGCTAAGTGGAAATCCGGATCTACAAAGGTTGTAGCTTCTCACTTCGAGTTAAGTAGTTAACTAGTTTACCTTTTCGCCTAAACATCTAGTCAACGATCCATATTAGGGTTTCTCGGCACCAATAATTTTTGAAATTGGCATGGTTGATGCCTTGTGAGACTTCATTAGGATGCCTAGGAACCCTACAGTGGTATCAGAGCCTAGCTAGAGCCTTAGGCGAAGTCTAGACGCAATTTATTAAGCAAAGAAGGAACCTTTCACTGGTATCATTGGGAATCAAAGTCAGCCGCGGCCTTACTGTTCCCTTGTGTGATGATTTCTGCACAGTAACTCATATAATTTAATGCTATATTTTCTGGGATATTTTTGTTGTGACTCTACAGAAGAGTATTCTGGGGTACTATTGGGAATCAAAGTTTCGATCGGGTTATCAAATTTCGTCTTTGTGTTTTTCCGGATAATTTTTAGAATATGTTAAAAAGTTCGACCGGATATAAATACCCAATTTTTCCCCTGTCGGGAAATTTCCAAGTGTTGGATTTTTCCGTAGTTTAACGACGTTCTAAGTAGTGCAAGTAACGCGATGGACCCTCTAGAAGACAACAAACCTTAACTCGATTATGTGACCGTCTTGAACTGCCCTTTGAACCTTCGGGTTTAGGGCAGTACGGCGTGCCACATGTGAGGCGTTGGCTTGACCCTTCTACGGCTGGACCGTTGGTACTGAGGCATGAACTGAATGTTGCTAGACTTATTTCATGTGTTGGACTGTATCGGGAAAACTTGGGTATTCGAATGTTCGATCGGAAAGTTTAACATTTTCTGTTTATCTGGAATGTGATACAATAATTGGAATTCACAAGTAGTTATGAGATAACTGAATGAATGTTATAAATCTAGCAATTTAGTCCCATATGATATTGAAAAGAGTTTTCGATAATGAGACTAAAATGCGGGATTTATATCTGTTAGGCATGCGATGTGTAAAGAGGTTGCGGATTCCAACTGTTGTAGTTTTACACTTTCTTTTCTGTGACCGTAAGTGTAGTATGTTCATATCGCCGGTTTCGTTGCTATACGTCAACGACAATTGGGGTATGCATACTTACTTACGTTGATGGCATGTGATGTTATGTGTTGCTGGATATGTTATATTGGATCATCGTGTTCGAATAGCCGGGGGTTTTTATGTGAGATGAGTGTCTTTCATTTTCATTCATGTAAAAACTTGTATGTAATATTCTTTTATTTGGGGCACTTCCAGGTAGCGGAAGTTGTCACCTTTTGTATATTATTTACTTTTCCGCATTAGGATAGACCCAAGGAGGGGAGCACAAGTAACCGGGTTTTGGGGTCCAGTGGGAGACCAACTCGAGGAGTCGAGTCCGGGTCTCCTAACCCTAGAATTGGCAGGGTTGCTTGCCGCTCTCGTAGGGGTCTAGGGGTGTGGGATTGGCTATTCATCACGACCGTGGAATCCGTGTTTTATACTGGCTCGTATTGAAAACACGGACGTCCTAGTATATCCAATGTTTCATATGTTTCTTCTGCTGCGATATCTGTGATGTGATCATGTGATGTTTTGTGATGGATATAGTATATAGTATATATGATATATTATATAGACGTTACTTATGTTTTACACCCGCGCTAGCCCTGTCCTGCTCTGTCGTTAGTTACCTAACCTAACGGTGCACGAGGGGACATCGAGGCGAATGCGGATGGCATAAGTGTACGTCATATCTATCTGTGATGTTTAGGTATTTAAATGATGGGACTTCATTAATGTGATTAATGAAAGAAAAGAAACCTAAGATGTTGTAGAATCAGATTTTAAACAAAACAGGTAGCTACAGTTCTTGCTTTGCATAGCGGTATATATGATATACCCTGCACCTTATTCGATGAGGAAAGGACCGAGATCCCTTCACCGGGAGTGACTCCTTTAGCAATAACTGGCAGATGCTACACACTCGGTTTGGCTTTGATTGCTTTTAAGAGTTTTTGCTTTACACAGTGATATATATGATATATCCCGCACCTCATTCGACGAGGAAAGGGCCGACGATCCCTTCACCGGGAGTGACCCCTTTAGCAAAACTAGAAAAGCCTCAAAATCATTCCATTTTAAAACTTCATTTG
Source organism: Agapanthus africanus (assembly GCA_030015575.1). Classification (NCBI taxonomy): domain Eukaryota; kingdom Viridiplantae; phylum Streptophyta; class Magnoliopsida; order Asparagales; family Amaryllidaceae; genus Agapanthus; species Agapanthus africanus. The sequence continues at coordinate 656,217,686 of JASDDO010000024.1, forward strand.
ATTCTACAACGATATCAAGTTCATTACGCAATAGGTTTTCAGAAAAACCTGACGTAGCCCTCCGTCATTTCAGATAAGTACTAGTTACTATTCGTGCTACGTTTGTTGACTATGTTAAGGCGTAGTGTGCGGTAGATAATTAGTGCTTATCTGTATAAGCATATGATGCGATTGGATTAGGGTAGTCGTGCGACTTTGTTGACTATGTTAAGGGTCGTGCGGGTGGGTTTAATTCAATCGGGAAATGACGGGTTGAACTTGACTAGCACTTATGATTTGTTGACTATGTTAAGGTCATATAGCTGCTAGGGGCAAAATATTATCGGGAATTTCAAGTGTTGAAATTTGCAATGAGATTGCATACTTTCTATGAGATAGTTGGATCCCGATACCCACTGCGAGTAAGAGTTACTCCTGGGAGAGTTTTACACATTGCAATTAGCCGATCAAGTAGGTGTCTAGAAAGGTGTTAACGAGGTTACGCCTCTGGGAAAACGAGGTTTACAGTAATTAGGTTCGTGCGAAAGCACGGGGGACCTCCCTCAAAGTACCGACACTGGCCTGGCTGAAAAATTGGCGAACTTGTAGTGTGTAATTAATCCCGGCTAGTCTTTCCTTTTAAGGTTTGAAGGAAGATTTGATAAAAAGCAGTGGGAGCCATCCTGATTAGATAAGATAATAACCAATCTGATCTTGCACGAGCATACGCTAAAGTGTTTTCTTCTCTCTCTCTCCAGGTAGCGACCATTTCATGCCCTAATGAAGATAATAATATAGATGTATTGATCGAACCCGCATGTTATACTGTGCTGGGGAACGTTAGTTCCGTTCCTTCTTATAAGAGTTATAGGAATGAACAGGAAATAGGGGAATACCAGGATTCCCATGCCACCCGAATGAAGAAAGTACATGTTGATGCATTTTCTTCGGGTGTGTTCGTTACAGAGAACTGTTTCTCCATTTGCTCCACGTCCTGGGTATTAGATACCGGGTCAGGATCCCATATATGTAATCAGTTACATGGGCTTAGGAAAGATAGAGAACTTAGAGAAGGTGATAAAGACATTAGAGTCGGAAATGGTGCAATTGTTGCAGCTAAGACTGTCGGGGAATATCACCTTACATTACCAACTGGTAATACATTGGTTCTGAACGAAAGCTATAACATGCCGAACCTGATATGCAACATTATATCGGTTTCTTTACTGAGTAAAGAGGGATATAATTTTGTATTACAGGATAATGTTATGAACATTTTCCGTAACCAAAAGTTGGTTGGATCAGGCACGTTGTGCAATGGCATTTATGTTCTAAACCAATCAACAGTTCTGAGCATAACAAACACACACAAGAGGAAGAGTTCTGACATGAACGAATCCTTCTTGTGGCATTGTAGACTGGGTCACATCAATGCGACACGACTGGCTAAGTTGCATAAGGATGGATATTTAAATCCGTTTGAATTTTCATCCTATGACACTTGCCAGTCATGTCTCAAAGGCAAGATGACCAAAGCTCCGTTTACGGGACACGGAGAAAGAGTTACCGAACTCTTGGGACTGATACATAGTGATGTATGCGGTCCCATGTCTACACATGCCAGGGATGGTTCTTCGTACTTCATTACATTCACTGACGATCTCTCTAGATTCGGATATGTGTTCCTGATGAAACACAAATCAGAAGCTTTTGAGAAATTTAGAGAATATAAACAAGAAGTCGAGAACCAAACCGGAAAAAGTATTAAAATCCTACGATCTGATCGAGGAGGAGAATACTAAAGCAATGAATTCCTGGAATTCCTAAAAGAGAATGGGATTCTCTCTCAGCTTACTCCTCCTTATACACCACAGCACAACGGTGTATCTGAACGGAGAAACCGCACCCTATTAGATATGGTGCGCTCAATGATGAGTACAGCTGAGTTACCTATTTCCTTCTGGGGATATGCGCTGGAAACAGCAACATACCTATTGAATCAAGTTCCATCTAAATCTGTACCTACCACACCATATGAGATATGGAGTGGGAAGAGACCATATTTTAAACGAGTTAAGATATAGGGTTGTCCGGCCTATGTCAAAAGGCAAAATCCAGACAAACTCGAGGCACGGTCAGTTCTTTGCAAGTTTGTGGGATATCCTAGGAATTCCCAAGGATATTTTTTCTACCATGCTGAAGAACAAAAAGTGTTTGTTTCTCAATATGCCACCTTTTTAGAAAAGGAATTCCTTGAAAAAGAAATTAGTGACAAAGTGGTAGAGCTGGAAGAAATTCCAGATACACAAACTATAACTGAAGATTTAGTGGAACCAGAAGATTCGATAGTACCCGACGAACCCCAGCATCTCCGCCGATCTAGTAGGGTTTCTCGTCCACCTGAGAGATACTACGGTTTTCTCATTGATGGTGGAAGCGAGGATTGCATCATGGATGATGATGACCCAACTAGCTTCGAGCAGGCCATCACGAGTAGGGACTCAGTGAAATGGCTGGATGCTATGCGGTCCGAGATGGAATCCATGTACACCAACAAAGTATGGACTTTGGAAGTTGCTCCTGAAGGGGTAAAACCCATTGGGAGCAAGTGGATCTTCAAGAAGAAATTTGGTGTAGATGGGAAAGTAGAGACTTTCAAAGCTAGACTTATAGCAAAGGGTTTTCGTCAAAGACCAGGTATGGACTATGACGAAACCTTTTCTCCAGTGGCTATGCTTAAATCCATCCGAATCATGCTTGCCATTGCTGCCTTTCATGATTACGAAATCTGGCAAATGGATGTTAAGACCGCCTTTCTAAATGGTGATTTAGAAGAGTGCGTGTACATGACTCAGCCAGAGGGCTTCGTAGACAGTGGGAGCAGCGGGAAGGTGTGCAAGCTGCTTAAATCCATTTATGGATTAAAGCAAGCATCGCGGAGTTGGAACATCTGCTTTGACGTCGTTATCAAAGAGTTTGATTTCGTCAAAAATCCAGATGAACCTTGTATCTACAAGAAGGTGGCAGAGAGTAAGGTTGTCTTCCTCGTATTGTACGTGGACGACATACTCTTGATAGGAAATGATATTCCTATGCTGCAATCGGTCAAGCTCTTCTTATCACAAAGATTCTCAATGAAAGATCTTGGTGATGCCTCCTACATATTGGGAATTAGGATCTATAGAGATAGATCCAAACGGATTTTAGGATTGTCCCAATCCAGGTACATTGACACCATACTAAAGAGGTTTAGTATGGAAGAGTCCAAGCGTGGGAACTTGCCCACGATCTCTGGAGTCACTCTCTCCAAAGAGATGTCTCCCAAGACTGATTTGGAGAGAGCTCGCATGCAAGGGATACCCTATGCTTCGGCAGTAGGCTGTATCATGTATGCGATGCTATGTACCAGACCCGATGTAGCATACTCACTAAGTGTAGTGAGCAGGTATCAAGCTGATCCGGGAGAGAGTCACTGGACAGCTGTGAAGAGCATTCTCAAGTACTTGCGAAGGACTAAAGATATGTTCTTGGTGTATGGTAACGGAGAGCTCCAAGTGGAGTCCTTTACCGATTCGAGCTTCCAGAGTGATAAGGACGACTCTAAGTCGCAGTCGGGTTTTGTCTTTGCCCTTTACGGAGGGGCGGTTAGCTGGAAGAGTTCCAAACAGGAAACCGTGGCAGACTCGACGATGGAGGCTGAATACATCGCTGCCAATGATGCTGCTAAAGAAGCTGTCTGGATCAAGAAGTTCATTACTGAACTTGGTGTGGTTCCATCCATTGTGCATCTAATACCTTTGTATTGCTATAACAATGGAGCAGTGGCTTTGGCCAAGGAACCCAGGTCCCATCAGCGATCCAGGCATATTCTGAGGCGGTATCACCTGATCCGGGAGATAGTTGATCGCCGGGAGATCGAGGTCAGGAGGGTTGACACGAAGGACAACACTGCGGATCCACTCACGAAGGCCATTCCCCAGATACAGTTTGAGAGACTCTTCGGGATGCTCGGTATGCGATACTACAGCAGCTGGCCCTAGTGCAAGTGGGAGATTGTTAGTTGTATGTATGCCCTAGAGGCCAGTATTGTACAGATGATGTATATTATAATAGATGCTTGGACATATATAGAGATGACTTTCTTGCTCGACATGATAGTATGCTATCTGGTTGCTCTTTATCTTAACATGTACACTAATCTCTTTATACTGTCTTATAGTTACATGTTGGTAAAGCCCTTAGGATTTGTACTTGACTACCTGGACTATGATGCAGATCATACTAGTGGGGACATGGTAGTCCAAAAGTACATCCTTCAAGGTCCCTAGTCGTGGGTGTATCGAGACGGGGCATCGATATACCAGTGTAGACTAGCGTATACGCTTCTCGACCCATGTGATGGGCGATGGATGATCCCATATCCATTGGTGTTTGACATCAGAGATGGTATACGGGTGCTCAGTGGAGACTGAGTACACTGGACGGACTCGCCGAGAACTCCCAGATGGTATTATACCTCACGTCAGATGGCAGTTCTCAGGTGACACTTGTACAGGTTAGTCTGTAGACCCGAGATCGTCATAGAGTCTTGTGTGATTACCACTGTGCTTTGATCTCCACCTTACCACGTCCATGAGGGCATGCAAAACGGTGGTCTTTGGGCACAGTCCCGAGTCACATGGAGGCAATGAGCGATAGGAGGGGTTTCGTCTCTCCCGGTATTGGGGGTTGATGTTGCGCAGTGCTCGATTGGCCGTAGCAGGGAAGTCCCTGGCCAGGGCTGATCAGAGATTTGCTGGTAAGTGTTACCAGTAGTTTCTCGACCCGTTATGAGCCTCACATCGGCACGACTTATCGGGTTATTGGGGTCTGACGTTTACCACCCCTAGGCTTGATATGCGACATATCAGACGAAGAGACCGGACTGTATGGTAAGTGTTACTGGTCGGATTCGCAGGAGTGTGAGCGGGCTAGCTCGTCAATCTTCTGATCGCTCAATACCCGGGTGGCCGTTACGTTTAGCAGACCGCTTGCGGCTTGTGGGTGGTTGATATGATCATCATCTGCTACCGGCGTATTGACGAGTCTTTAGAGTCCTACACAGAGGTTTCCTAGCTCAAGCGAAACGAAATAGGAGTGCATATGAGATATGTACGGGACCGAGAATAATGCGTGTATGTGATACCGTATTTGATTCTCGCGATTAATGTTTCGATTGGTTGTATGAGATATGACCTAGTTATCGAATCATTGATTCGATAAATCGATGCATTGAATACTAGTCGGTTATGTGCGACATGACCGGATCATTGAATCAAGTGTTGATTTAATGATTTAATGTATAATTATATATTTGATATATTACTTTGCATTAACTAGTATTGGTTCATTTTAAACGGATTTTTCTCACTTGATTTACACATTGTATATGTGATATACTTTTGTGCATATATTTGTATCATGTTTGATGATACTTGTTCATATGGTTAAGTGTATAGAATTAAACCATAGTTAACTTGAGATTAGGGTTTTGATTATGCATTTATTCATTTATTTGTTTATTCATTTATTTGGATAAACTTTAAGATGAAAATGGTGGCAATTTTTGTTTCATATTGAAGCTTCATGAAGCTTTGACTTTGCTAACCATTCTTGTCTTCATGCTTAACCCTAACCCACTCAAATGACCATGGTTTACTCTCTACACTTAACCCTAGTTAAAGTTATGATAAGTTTGTATTTTCTTTTCATTTTAAATATAGAACTTATCATAACTAGCTTCATCATCTTCTTCTTCTAAAAAGAAAAAGCTTGCTACTTTAATGGCAACTTGAGTTCTAGTGAGAGAAATCCAATTCTAAAGTGAACCCACCTATTTCTTCACCCTCTACCTCTTGCCAAGTTGTTTTGGGTGTTTTCTTCACAAGTTTCACAACTTTGTGAAGTCGGAGCTTGAACTAGTGCAACCTCGACGTAGATCGTCTTTGACACGAAGCCGACGACCTAGCTCGCCCGTTTCTCCGATGAAGCCGACGATTGGGTTCGGGATTCATTATGGACAGCGAGAGGACACCCACGTGGAGCTAAGGAAGTGGAAATCCGGATCTACAAAGGTTGTTGCTTCTCACTTCTAGTTAAGTAGTTAACTAGTTTACCTTTTCGCCTAAACATCTAGTCAACGATCCATGTTAGGGTTTCTCGGCACCAATAATTTTTGAAATTGACATGGTTGATGCCTTGTGAGACTTCATTAGTATGCCTAGGAACCCTACATTTATCACCCTGGAACACTTCCAGTGATTCTCCCTAGGATCGATTGATACCATCTCACTACAACTAGTGAGTATTCTAACATCCATTTAGATCTATCTCATAGATCCAAAACCCAGGATTTAGTAGGTATCACTTTGATCCTTGATGGAGAATCATTGTGATAAGCGGAGATTGATCGAGCGTAGCATAGGAAACTCTTTCCCTATCAAGAGTATGTCATCCACGTACTCTACGAGGATCACCACCATACTCCCTACTACCTTTTTGTTTATACAAGGTTCATCTACCATTTTGATGATGTCAAACTCTTTGACTAATCCATCAAAACAGATGTTCCAACTCCGCGATGCCTGCTTTAATCCTATAAAGCATCTTGCACACGTTTCCGCTGCTCCCACTGTCTACGAAGCCCTCTGGCTGTGTACTTATAGACGCTCTCTTCTAAATCATCATTTAGAAAAGCAGTCAAGACACCTAACCACCAGATATCGCAGTCATGGTATGTAGCCGTGACAAGTAGGATCTGGATGGACTTAAGCATAGCTACTTGAAAAGGTTTCATCATTATCCACACCTGGTCAATGATGCAAACTTTTAACAAGTCTAGCTTTGAAAGTCTCAACTTTTCCATGTACACCAAGTAATCTTCTCAAGATATACCTGCTCCTGATGGGGATTTAACCCTTCAGATATAGCAATCAAAGTCCATACTTTGTTGGTGTCTAAGGATTCCATCTCAGATCACTAAGCATCCAGCCATTCTTACAGAGTCTTACTCCTGATGGCCAGCTCGAAGCTAGTTGGGTCATCATCTCATGATGCAATCCTCGCTCCCACTGTCATAGAGAAACAGAAGTATCTCTCAGGTGGGTGAGAAACCCTACCAGATCGGCGGAGAGGCTGAGATTCGTTGGTAACTATTGAATCCTTCGGTTCTATCAAATCATCTTCTGTAGTTTGCATAGCTGGAACCTTTCCAGTTCTACATAACTAACCTTGCCTCGAGCTTGTCCGGATTTTGCTTTTAGACATAGGCCGGACAACCCCAAATCTTAACTAGCTTAAGAGATGGGCTCTTCCCTTGTCATATCAAATATGAAGTGGTAGGCAACTGATTTGATTCGAACCCCATTCAATAGGTATGCAGCTTCTCAAGTGCATAACTCCCAAAAAGGAAATAGGTAACTCAGAAGTACTCATCATAGAGCACACCTTATCATATAGGGTGTGATTGCTCCGCCCTGATATACCATCGTGCTATGGTGTATACAGAGGAGTAATGCTGAGAGAGAATCTCATTCTCCTTTAGAATAGTCCAGTATTTCCGTGCTCAAGTATTCTCCTCCTTGATCTCATCATAGGACATAATACTTATACCCGTATTCTGGTTCTCTACTTCTCGCTTATATTCTTTGAATATCTCAAAAGGTTCGGACTTGTGTTTCAACAGGAACATAGGTCTGAATCTCGAAAGATCATCAGAGAATGTAATGAAGTACAAAGAACCAGTCCTGGCATATGTAGACAGGGGACCTAACATACATCAACATGTATCATCCCAAGAGTTCACTAACTCTTTCTCCGTTTCCAATAAACGGAGCTATGGTCATCTTATCTCTGTGACATGACTGGCAAGTTTCACAAGATGTAAATTCAAACTGATTTAAATATGCATCTAAATGTAACTTAGCTAGTCGGGTCGCATTGATATGACCTAGTCTACAATACCTCAAGAAGGATTCGTTCATTTCTGAACTCTTCCTCTTGTGTGTGATCCGTATACTAAGAACTGTAGTTTGATTTAGAACATCAACGCTTTTAGATAACGTGCCTGAACCGATCAACTTTTGATATAGGAAATGTTCAAAACATTATCCAACAATACAAAATTTTATCATTTCTTTACTTATAAAGAGACTGATATGATTTTGTATATCAGGTTCGGTATCTAACAACATTCGTTCAGAATCAATGTATTGGTAATACAGGGTGACAGTGACCAACAGACTTGGCTGCAACTCTTGCCCCGTTTTCTGTCTCATGAAACTTATCACCCGTTCTCAGTTCTCTACCTTTCTGTAGCCCTATGTAACTGATTACATATCTGGGTTCCTGATCTGGTATCACATACCCAGGACGTAGAGGATACAGAGAAACAGTTCTTTGTAGTGAACAAACCCGAAGATGATGCATCAGCATGCACTCTCTTCGTTTGGGCTGCACGGGAATTCTGGTAATTCCCAATTTCCTGCTCTGTCTTATAACAATTATAAGTTGGAGCGGGACCAACGTTCCCCAGCTCAGTATAACAAGCGGGTTCGGTCAATATTCCGTATTATTATCTTGATTAAGGCGTGATATGGTCGCTACCTGGAGAGAGAGAGAAGAAAACACTCAGCGTGCGCTCTTGCAAGAATAGATTGGTTTTTATTTTATCTAATCAGGATGGCTCCCACTGCTTTTTATCAAATCTTCCTTCAAACCCTAAAAGGAAAGACTAGCCGGGATTAATTACACACTACAAGTTCGCCAATCTTTCAGCCAGGCCAGTGTCGGTACTTTGAGGGAGGTCCCCCGTGCTTTCGCACGAACCTAATTAATGTAAACCTCGTTTTCCCAGAGGCGTAACCTCGTTAACACCTTTCTAGACACCTACTTGATCGGCTAATTGTAATGTATAAAACTCTCCCAGGAGTAACTCTTACTCGCAGCGGGTATCGGGATCCAACTATCTCATAGAAGGTATGCAATCTCATTGCAAATTTCAACACTTGAAATTCCCGATAATATTTTGCCCCTAGCGTCCTATGACCTTGACGGAGGTCAACAAACCATAGGCTACTAGTCAAGTTCAACCCGTCATTTCTTGATCGAATTAAACCCACCCGCACGACCCTTGACGGAGGTCAACAAGGCCGCACGACTACCCTAACTCAATCTGCATCATATGCATAAACAGATAAATACTAGTTAGCTACCGCACACTACGCCTTGACGGAGGTCAACAAACGTAGCACGAATACTAAATAGGACTTATCTGAAATGACGGAGGGCTACGACAGGTTTTTCTAAAAACCTATTGCGTAATGAACTTGATATCGTTGTAGAATCAAATGATTTTAAAATGGAATGCTTTCGAGGCTTTTCTAGTTTTGCTAAAGGAGTCACTCCCGGTGAAGGGATCATCGGTCCTTTCCTCGTCGAATGAGGTGCGGGATATATCATATATATCACTGTGCAAAGCAAAAACACTTAAAAGCAATCAAAAGACAAACCGAGTGTGTAGCATCTGCCAGTTATTGCTAAAGGAGTCACTCCCGGTGAAGGGATCTCGGTCCTTTCCTTATCGAATAAGGTGCAGGATATATCATATATACCGCTGTGCAAAGCAAGAACTGTAGCTACCTGTTTTATTTTGAAATTCGATTCTACAACATCTTAGGTTTCTTTTATTTCATTAATCACATTAATGAAGTCCCATCATTTAATTAGCTAAACATCACAGATAAATACGACGTACACTTATGCCATCCGCATTCGCCTCGATGTCCCCTCGTGCACCGTTAGGTTAGGTAACTAACGACAGAGCGGGGTAGGGCTAGCGCGGGTGTAAAACATAAGTAACGTCTATATAATATATCATATATACTATATATTGTATCTATCACAGAACATCACATGATCACATCACAGATATCGCAGCAGAAGAATCATATGAAATATTGGATATACTAGGACGTCCGTGTTTTCAATACGAGCCAGTATAAAACACGGATTCCACGGTCGCGATGAATAGCCAAACCCACACCCCTAGACCCCTATGAGAGCGGCAAGCAACCCTACCAATTCTAGAGTTAGGAGACCCGGACTCGACTCCTCGAGTTGGTCTCCCACTGGACTCCAGAACCCGGTTACTTGTGCTCCCCTCCTTGGGTCTATCCTAGTGCGGAAAAGTAAATAATATACAAACGGTGACAACTTCCGCAACCTGGAAGTGCCCCAATAAAAGAATATTACATACAAGTTTTTACATGAATGAAAATGAAAAACACTCATCTCACATAAAAACCCCCGGCTATTCAAACACGACGATCCAATATAACATATCCAGCAACACATAACATCACATGTCATCAACGTAAGTAAGTATGCATACCCCAATTGTTGTTGACGTATAGCAACGAAACCGGCGATATGAACATACTACACTTACGGTCACAGAAAAGAAAGTGTAAAACTACAACAGTTGGAATCCGCAACCATCTCAGACATCGCATGCCTGACCAAATGAATTTCTTAGACATCGCATGCCTAACAATTATAAACCCCGCATTTTAGTCTCAAAATCGAAAACTCTTTTCAATATCAAGTCGGGCAATTCAACAAGATTCCCGACATCCTGATCGAATGCTCGTCGCAAACTTCAGTAGACGGCTACACCCCCGATGCCGTCGACGAAGTGTACCAAGGCGGAACACCGCTACCGCGAGCACCCGAACGGATGCTTTCGGCGACGGGGTTCTCCTACAGTCACTTGGTCGGGGCTATGGAGTGAGGCTGTCTATTAAGTTTACCCGGCAAGTATCCGCGTACACTACGTGATTGCAACGGACTTTTGATCACATCAAAACTCCGTGGCAACCGATCAAGTGAGACTAAACTGCTATGTTTATAACATTCATTCCGTTATTACATAACTTTTGTGAATTCCAATTATTGTATCCCATTCCAGATAAACAGAAAATATTAAACTTTCCGATTGAATATTCGAACACCCAAGTTTTCCCGATACAGATCAACACATGAAATAAGTCTAACAACATTCAGTTCGTGCCTCAGTACCAACGGTCCAGCCGTAGAAGGGTCAAACCAATGCCTCACATGTGGCACGCCGTACTGCCCCAAACCTGAAGGTTCAAAGGGCAGTTCAAGACGGTCACATAATCGAGTTAAGGTTTGTTGTCTTCTAGAGGGTCCATTGCGTTACTCGCACTACTTAGAACGTCGTTAAACTACGGAAAAATCCAACACTTGGAAATTTCCCGACAGGGGAAAAATTGGGTATTTATATCCGGTCGAACTTTTAAACATATTCTAAAATTTATCCGGAAAGCTACATAGACAAAATCTGATAATCCGATCGAAACACCGAATCCCCAAAACAACCCCAGAAAATTCAACTCTTGAATAAATATTAAAAATTCCCAGAAAACTCAGCTCTTTGACACAAGAATTACTGTGCAAGACACGTGACCTAAATCACCAACATGGCCGCGGAACCGCCGCGAAACCCAGGGTGGGGCCGCGGTTCCGCGGCTCTTTAATCGATTTAGAGCCACGTGCTTCACAGTAACTCATAGGATTCCCTGCTGAATTTTTTGGCGATTTTTAATTCACAAAAATCCCTGTTTTTGAAAAAAGGACAGAGAGCATGTTTGGAATTGGGTTTTGGGTTCGTTCGGACTTCAAATTGCGTCTAGACTTCGCCTAAGGCTCTAGCTAGGCTCTGATACCACTGTAGGGTTCCTAGGCACCCTAATGAGGTCTCACAAGGCATCAACCATACCAATTTCAAATTTAAACGGTGCCGAGAAACCCTAGAACGGATCGTTGGCTAGATTTCTAGGAGAAAAGATAACTAGTTAACAACTTTAACTAAAAGGAAACGGAAATACAACCTTTGTAGATCCGGTGCTCCACCTCCATAGCTCCGCAACGAAGTCCCCACGCTGTCCTAGTGAATTCCCGGGCTCTAGCGTCGGCTTCGTCGGAGAAATGGCGAGCTAGGTCGTCGATGTCCATGCCGAAGATGATCTACGTCGAGGCATCGCTAGATCAAGCTCCACCTTCACCAAGCCTTGAAAACTTGTGAAGGAAACACACTCTACTACTTGGCAAGAGTTAGAGGATGAAGAAATAGGAAGTGGGTAGACTTTAGAATTGGATTTCTCACTCATTTCCATCAATCACCATTGATGGAGCTTGCTTTCTTCAAGTGAAGAAAGGAAGAAGAAGAAGAATTATGTTATGATAAGTTAATTAAAAAAAAGAAAAGAATAATCAATCCTTATCATAACATGACCATAGTTAAGTGTAGAGAACTAATCATGGTTTAATGCAATGGTTAGGGTTAAGCTAAAAGACAAAATGGTCATATGGTCAAAGCTTCATGAAGCTTCATCAAGCTTCATGAAAGAAAGAAAGAATGATAACCATTTTGTTTTCTTTTTGTCATTTCATTTTAATCCAAATAAAAAGATAAATGAATGGACAAATAAATAGATTAACCATTTACTTAACCTAGGTTTAATTCTTTACACTAACCAATGTGGCATGCTGTAAGTGCACGGCGGCGCCCCGGCCGTCAATCCGACGGCCAAATGCGGAAGCGGGGATAAACTTTAAATTTTCTTGAACTGGCAAACCGCCGCACACTAAAGCCCGGATCGAACCACTAACTAGTCCTAGCTATCTACAAGAAAGGGAATAGAGATATACCGACGATCCAAGTCCTCCGGTCTTCTCGTCATCGTCCCGATCTCCTGCGGAATGTCCCGTCTCCTCCTCGTCGCCGGAAGTGCACCACATCGCCTACTTCTTTTACGGGCTCCCACCTCAAAGCCGAGGCAACTCGGGCACGAAGCCGGCTACTCGACGTGCCCAAGGTTCGCTGTAGAATATAGTGTGGATACTTGTGTCTCATTTGGGGTAGTGGAGCTTGCCATTGGTGGAGGGATGAAACAAGAACAAATGTGGAGGAGCTTGGGGATATTTTGTGCATCAAATGAACAACAAAAACCCCACTACAATTTTTGGACAGCCCATGAATAACATGGCCGGCCACCCCCTTTGGAGAGAGGAGAGAATGAGATTGAAGCCAAAAAAATGAGTGGGAAAAACTCTATCATACAAGAGAGAGAAAGAGGAATGGCTATGATGCAAAAGCCATCATTAAAGAACATCATCACAATATCAAAACCACACTCAACACCACCATCATCACCTTACAATGTCCAACCATGATGAGAAAGAAAAAGTCAATGATGGTGCACATCATGAAAACCATCATGATGCTACAATAAGCAAAGACCCCCTCCACAAAAGCCTATTTGCAACAATGCAAATAAATCCTCCTCCACCAAACATCGGCCAATGAACGATCAAAGGAAAATTGACCGAAACAGAAAACAAACTGGCAACTCCAAAAACTGGTCCCGTAAAAAATTACAGGAAAACCCCGATACTGTGCATACACACCCGCATTTGTATTCCGACCGAAATACAAATGCAATGAGACAAAATCTACACTGTACTATACTAGGATCCGGCTTAAACCAAAGCCGGCTAGTAATATCCGTTCGATCCTGATCCGTGCAATACCGCACGTATCTGATCAAACCCTGCTATATAACCATACGGCCTATAGTACAGACTGTCCGATCCTGATCCGTGCAATACCGCACGTATCTGATCGGACCTTGCCATATCTCCATACGGCCTCTACAACCTTTCGCCCGAAAGCTGAGTAACTGAAATGTGGGGGACTCTAAAGACTCATCAACACCTTGGTTGTGGATTTAACCACTAGCACGTTAGAGGTATAAGCCAATACATAACGGGCCACCAGGTATTGACCAAAAGGGACGTCTGTGAGCGAACTCAGCCTGACACCCTACTGAGCCTGTCAGTGACAATATCCGTACAGTCCGGTCCGTTCGTCTATGAGCATCGCATGGCGGGCCTAGGGGGTTGGTAAAAGTCAGACCCCCAAAAGCGGTACAAGTCGTGTCGGAGTGTAGCCCAGAACACCCTGAGATACTACTGGAATACCTACCAGTAAATCTCCTTGCCTCGGCCGAGGGCTTCGTGTAATGGCTCTCCTAGACACAGCACGACCTCACCCCCAATACCGGGAGAGACGAACCCCTGAAGATACGCTCACTGCCTCCATGTGGCTCGGAACTGTACCCAACTAAAACCTGTTTGCACGACTCCTTTGAGCCGTGGTAGGGTAGTAATCAAAGTACAGTGGGAACTCACACGAGACAAATGACGATCCCCAGGTCGATGAACTAACCTGCACACATGTCACCAGGGAACTGCCATCTGACGTCTGGTATATCACCAACTAGCATGTTCCCGGCGAGTCCTGTCCGGTGTACTCATAACCCAATGAGCACCTGTATACATCTTAGGTGATCCAACTGACACCAGTGGCTTGTGAGACCGGCCACCGCCCCTCGTCGAGGTCTCGACTGTATACACTAGTCTACTATGGAGAATCGATGCCCTGTCTCGAAACTCTCACGACTAGGGACCTTTTAAGGATATGCTTATAGACCCCCAGCTCCAACTTATATGATCGCCCTCATACTGCTGGTGGTCAAGCAAGAATCCTAGGGGCTCTATCAACGTGTAATAGTGACGTGTCAGGTCACTTAAAGCATTACACGATGATAAAGGTAAACCAGATAGCATACTATCATCTCGAGTAAGACTGTCCTACCGGGATAGGTCCTCCATCAATCATTGCAATCACGTACCTGTGACCTAATAATTGACTCTGAGGGCACTATCTCCAACAATCTCCCACTTGCACTCAAGGCTAATTATTGCGATGTCGCATACTCACAGCCCGTGTGATACCGAACACCCAACTCCTATACTAGTCAGTGTCACAAAGCTCGTTTGCGAAACTATTGCGTTCGAGGAACAGCCTCAGTGAGTGGATCCGCTTTGTTGTTTCTTTCTATGTCTCTCTATATCTCAAGTTCGCGGAGAAAGCGATCTCCCGAAAAGAGCAATACCTGTCTTAGAATGTGTCTGGATGTCTGATGGGACATAGCTCATAAATGAACTCCAAATCCAAACTTCTTAGACTGTATCGTCAACTGAACTTAATCAGTATCCTGCGCCATGCCACCCTCAGTATTGCCTTGGACCACCCGTCCAAAATACTGCCCCTCATCAGAAGGAAAACCATAACTCTGACAACCTCCTTGTCGTCCAGGTCACCTTGGAAGCCTGGAATGATAACTGTCTCCCGCATGAGGCTATCGTTATCATATCCCTAGAACATCCACTTATGTTCTATAACTGCTTCCGACTGCTTCCCCAGGATTGGATTAGTATCAACTTATTGCATCTAGTGCAAGAACAACATCTGGTGTGGTACTTGACATCTCATGATTGACTCAATTGCCTAAGCAAGTGATCTGCCAATCATGCACATCCCTTTCTACTTTAGTCTATAAGACACCTTTAGAGAGGGTGACTCCATTATCTGCAGGTACACTAACGTGCCAGGAGTCGTCCATTCTAAATACTCTTAGAATGCTGTCTAAGTACCCTGATTGGGAAACCACCCAAATCCACATCTAAAACCATAGATCTAGTAACCAGTATGTCTGATATAATGTCCAAGTCCCATGTGGAGAAACCACTGTGTGACGACCAAAGTATAACCGATCGTAGTATAGGAGTTTCCTTTCCTACTTTGTGTATGTCATCCAAATACCAGGATATCACACCCTACTACCTTCTCAACAGATCCATCCCTTATTCTGATGAAGTCAAACCCATGACTGTCACATCAGAAATAGATGATCTATCTCCGCTACATCTGCTTTAGTCTATAAATAGACATAAGCTACCTGTCCACCAATGCTTCCGCTGCTCCCACTGACTACGACAACCCTCTGGCAGAGTCATATAGACGTACACTTCTAAAATTAGTTTAGAACGACGCTATACTCATCCTCCCGCCGGGTCTCGCAGCCTGGAACAACAGCAATGGTAATTGTGGGTAAACAAGAACTTCCCTGTCACCGTCCTTGAGGCTACCGTAGTACCTCTCGGGTGCCTGAAGTTACCCACCTTATCTGCGGAGTGGCCAATGGAATGTCAATCCAGATTGAATCTTTAGGTTCCTTATCAAATCTTCAGTAATCGTTTGTGGTTCTGGAATCACTTCCAGTTCTACCACACTCCCACTACTGTTTTCTGAAAAAATCCATTTTTATTAAAACTGTGGCGAGTCTAGAACAATATTGCTATTGTTCATCCAGATGGTAGAAAGTCAACCCGCGTCATAGCCTGGGTCAACCCACAAACAGCCATTACAGAAACGTGCCTTGAGTTGTCCAGTGTCTGGTTTTAAGCATAAGCCGGACAACTCCCCGTACCTTAACATCGTTAAGATATGAACTGTTCTATATCCCATATAGGACCAGAGGCACTGATTTAATTGAACCAGATTCAAATCATGCAACTGTCTCCAGTGCATGTCAACTAAATGGAAGGAGGCGGATCAGCGTTACTCAACTTAGGAATGCTTCCAATTATGAGTAACCTGAAAGAGAAGCAAGATCTCTTAATCATTACTGTCAACTGAATACCATGCACAAGTGTCTACATCTTCGATCACTTTGAAGAATCCCGATACTTGCTACACCTGGTTCTCTACTCTATTCAAATACCTATAACTTCTCCAAATTCGGACCCTGTGTTTCCTACGAAACACCTGTCTAAAAACTAGAGAAGTCATAAGTAAACCGAATATAGTACGAGGACCAACCCCTCTGTCCTGATGGACCCTGGACAACATACAATACTCTGTATAAGTCCCTTGAGTCTAATAACTCATTCACTGTGTGTCGTAGGTTGAAAACTGTACTTATGGTTAAGAAGAATTACACCGCTGTTTAATGCTCCTTACCTAACCATCCACTGATATAGGTAAATGTCGTAGACATAATTTCAAAAAGGTATATCTCACTCTATGAAAATAGACGTACAGATATATCAATTTGAAATTGGTGCATGACAGCGGATATTCAAAACCAAATATTTGCCGACCGGCAAACAACCCAGGTGACTTCCTCAAATATCACCGATTACAACGAATCCCGATATAATGAGGATGATCACCCAATTCCCAATAACTTACTCCCACTCATCATCTGTAAAACCATACAGATGTGAGAATCGTACCTGGTAAATACATACCCTGGAGTAAGTATCTAATTGGGAAATCAGTTTTCCTTTAACAGTACACAGTGAGACTGAAACATTGAAATGTTTCGATGGGGTATCCCGGTATTCCTAGTAATGCCTCTTCCAGATTCACGACTGTAACCGTATAATTCTTTGCCACCTCTCCAAATCCCTTCATATGTCTTTAGTCTTTACCTTCTGCACACCCCTTTAGGCCAAATGGTTTTCTTCCTTCCCTACCGTTCGGCACCAGCCTATGGTTTGGAAGAAGACTATCCAATAAGCATAATGGGTGTACTGTCCCAATCCTAGGAACACTCGCAATGAGAGAAGGTGAAGATAAAAGACAACCGAATAAACCTTATTCCTATTTCTCCTGGACCAGAATCCATCCCCGAACTGGAACAAGTTCCTTTCGAGTTCGTATATAACCATAGGATGGAGTATCCAAATAAACTGTAGATCTTCGTAGTGATACGGAGTGTCCTGGAGAAATACAAAGGTGATGTGGGAGTGGTAACGAAATATTTGGTTTGGTCGTGAATATCTGTTGCAATTTACTTTGCCCTCTTACTAATCCCTTGCTTTGTCTGAACTTAATGCCTTCTGTACACCATCGTTAGGCTAATTGGTTTTCTTCATTCCCTACCGGTCGGCACCAGCCTAAGGTTTGGAAGAAGACTATCCAATTTGCGTAATAGGTGTACTATCTCCTAAACCAAGGAGTACTTGCAACCTGAGAGAAGGTAAAAGGAAAAGACAACTGAATAATCCTATCCGTTTTCTCCAGAACCTGAAACCATCCTCGAATAAATTCCTTCGAGTTCGTATCTAACCATACGATGGTTTTGTCCAATGGAAGTGGACGTTCGTAGTAATACGGGGTGTCCTGGAGAAAAGGGTAAAAGTAAGAGTGGCAATGAGGTTTGCAACTCTGACAATCCAAAAGCCGGTGTTTAAGAAGGTTTGGTCAACTTGGTCACTGAGTTATAGTCTTAGGGTCGGGTCAATGGTCGCTGCCAAAGAGAGAGAGAAAAGAAACACTCAGCGTGCACTCTAACCTAGATCAGAATGGTTACCAATTTATCTAATCTGGAATCCTCCCACTGTACCTCAAATTCTCCTCCAAACCTGAAAGAAGAATTAGTCGGGGTCACCCGAGGAGTAAACTAACTCATCAGTGGGAATCGGGATCCAACTATCATCGCATGACAACGTGACGGAATCCGCTCACGGTATCACACTCCAGAAGGTATGCGCATATCTGGCAAGTTTCAGTTCTTTTGAAACTCCCGATGTGATTTCTGCCCCATGCTCTTATGACCTTGACTTTGGCCAACATATCATAAGTCACATGTCAAGTTCTACCCGTCATTCTCCAGGTTAATTTGAATCCACCCGTACCTACCCTTGACTTTGGCCAAAATGGCAGTACGACTGTCCCAAACCAACGCATCTATCTATGCTGCATATGAATACCCAATAGCTACCAATCACTGTGCCTTGACTTTGGCCAACATACACAGCTTGAATACTATTGACCACCCATATGAAACGACGGAGGGCTACGAATGGTTTCTGGCGAAAACCTTTAACGTAAAGAACTTGATATCGTTGAAGGAACTGATAGCTTTTTGAAAATATAGTGACGAAAACCGTTGCTAAAGAGGTCACTCCCGGTGAAGGGATCTCGGCTCTTTCCCCGTAGAATGGGGTGCAGGATATTCCTGTTGGAGATAGTGCCCTCAGAGTCAATTATTGGATCACAGGCACGTGATTGCAATGATTGAGGGAGGACCTATCCCGGTAGGACAGTCTTACTCGAGATGATAGTATGCTATCTGGTTTATCTTCATCATCGTGTACTGCTTTAGGTGACCTGACATGTCGCTATTACACGTTGATAGAGCCCCTAGGATTCTTGCTTGACGACCAGCAGTATGATGGCGATCATATACGTGGGAGCTGGGGTCTATAAGCACATCCTTAAAAGGTCCCTAGTCGTGGGAGTTTCGAGACTGGGCATCGATACTCCATTAGTAGACTAGTGTATACAGTCGAGACCCCGACGAGGGGCGGTGGCCGGTCTCACAAGCCACTGGTGTCAGTTGGTTCACCTAAGATGTATACAGGTGCTCATTGGGTTATGAGTACACCGGACAGGACTCGCAGGGAACCTGCCAGTTGGTCTTATACCAGACGTCAGATAGCAGTTCCCTGGTGACATGTGTACAGGTTAGTTCATCGACCTGAGGATCGTCATTTGTCTCGTGTGAGTTCCCACTGTACTTTGATTACTACCCTACCACGGCTCAAAGGAGTCGTGCAAACAGGTTTTAGTTGGGTACAGTCCCGAGCCACATGGAGGCAGTGAGCGGATCTTCAGGGGTTCGTCTCTCCCGGTATTGGGGGTGAGGTCGCGCTGTGTCTAGGAGAGCCATTACGCAAAGCCCTCGGCCGAGGCAGGAGATTTACTGGTAGGTATTCCAGTAGTATCTCAGGGCGTTCTGGGCTACACTCCGACACGACTTGTACCGCTTTTGGGGGTCTGACTTTTACCAACCCCCTAGGCCCGCAATGCGATACTCATAGACGAACGGACCGGACTGTACGGATATTGTCACTGACAGGCTCAGTTGGGTGTCGGGGTGAGCTTCCTCATCGACGTCCCTTTTGGTCAATAGCTGGTGGCCCGTCACGTATTGGCTAATACCTCTGACGTGCTAGTGGTTAAATCCACAGCCATAGTATTGACGAGTCTTTAGAGTCCACCACACTTACAGTTACTCAAGCTTTCGGGCGAAACGCTGTAGAGGCCGTATGGAGATATGGCAGGGTCCGATCAGATACGTGCGGTATTGCACGGATCAGGATCGGACAGTTTTGTACTAGTAGCCGTATAGTTATATGGCAGGGTTTGATCTGATACGTGCGGTATTGCACGGATCAGGATCGAACGGATTTTACTAGCCGGCTTTGGCTTAAGCCGGTCCTAGTCTAGTACAGTGTAGATTTTGTCTCATTGCATTTGTATCCGGTCGGAATACAGATGCGGGTGTGTATGCACAGTGTCGGGGTTTTCCTGTAATTTATTACGGGACCAGTTTTCTGGAGTTGCCAGTTTGCATTCCGTTCGGCCGGTTTTCCTTTGTTCTTTCCCGGCCGGACTTTTCCGATGGAGGGGGTTATTTGCAGTTTTGCAAATAACTCTTAGTGGAGGGTTTTCTTGCATAATGATTGATTATGATAGCTTTCTTATCTTTCAACCATGCTTGCTTTATTGTGATTTGAAGGGTTATGGAGTGAATAGGAGAAGAAGCATGGTTGAATGTTTTCTTGTCTAGGATGTGGTCACCTTTCTTTAGCTCCTACACTCACCTCCCTTTGTGTGATGATATTCATTCCTCCACCATTCTCATTCTAACTTGGAGAAAGTCTTTCATGGTTATGAAAAAAAAAGAGAGGAAGAAAAAGAGAGAGAGGAAGAAAAAGAAAGAGAGAAAGAAAAAGAATGAGAGAGTTCATCTTGATTATGTGAGGAATTCTTCATCTCCTTCTTCTTCTTGTTTTAGAAAAATGAAAGCACCATTTTTCTTAACCCCAATCCTCCATCATGGCAACTACAAACCCCAAATGAGATTAGCATTATCTACTACACTTCCTACAGCACATCTTGAGCATGTCGAGTTGCCGGCTTCATGCTCGAGTTGCCTCGGTATTGAGGCGGGAGCCCGTAAAAGACGAAGGCGATGTGGTGCCCTTTCCGGCGAGGAGGCGACGATATGGAGACTACACTTTCCGCGGGAGATCGGGGCGATGATGAGAAGACCGGAGGACTCGGATCTCTTGGTATACTTCTTATCCCATCTCTTGTTTGCTAGTTAGGTTAATGGTAAACGATCCGGGTTTTCTTTGTCTGCGGTAGCGCCGGTTTCCGAGTAAGGAAAATTTTTGATTCCGCTATTTGGCCTCGAGTAAGACGGCCGGGGCGCTGCCGTGGCGCAACATGGTATCAGAGCCACGCCATTAACCTTACCTAGCTTCGTTTGATGTGTTTGCGTTTCCGATCGACCGAAATTTCCAAAAACCGTATTTTTATTGCACATCAGTTTCTGTCGAAATTTTTTGAAGTCCAAAAATTTTTCAGGTGGTTGCAGAATGATGTGCAGGGAAATATAAGAGATCTGGTAAAAATTGGTAGCCTGATTCCTTCTTTTCACCGCGGAAGCGCGGCCAAAGCATTGCTTTGGCCGCTCTTCCGCCGCGAGTTAAATTCTTCACTGTACCAAATTTTTCCAGATTGTCTCGAACATGAAATTAGGGGTTTTGGAATGTTAAAATTGGGCCCAGGTTTTCTGTGAGTGCTACAGTTTTGATTGGGGGCCCACTTGTTAATGTTTGGTCAATCGGAAAATTTTAAACACATTTTTTCACAGTATTTACATTATATCTGCGACCGTGAATGTCACTCGATCGGTAAATCCGGTCTAACTGCTATAGCCCGGTTAGACGGATTTGCGAACGTGACTTTCACGTTGATGTTCTATGTTTATGCTGTGATGTTGCGGATCGGTCGTGGGGGTAGCCTGGATGCAATGCTAGTACAGTTTTTGTTGTATTATGTACATTTGATATTGCGGGGCGAGCGTCCGACATGTGGACTGCCGTCACTGCCTGTTTGTATTATTCTTTTGGGGCACGACCTGGTTGCGGTCGATGTACCCGGTGTATGTATATTTTACATTCTGTACTAGGTTTACCCCGCGGTGGGGTGCACGGATAGCCGGGTTCTAGAGGGCAACGGGCCCGCATCTCATGGCATTGGGACGGAGGGGGCTTCAGTCCAGGATTGGCGGGCTATTCGCCGCACTCGTAGGGGGTACAGGTTGACCCAGGAGGGGTGCCCAAGTTACCGGATTCCGTGAAGTGCTGGGTGGTCCATTCACGGTACTGAAGGGGGCTGCCTCGCTTCAGGTTTTGGCGGGTGACTTGCCGCGCCCGTAGGGGTCTAGGATTTCATTGCACAGGCTATCCACACGACCAGGGGAACGTCGGGTTTCAGCAGCGGCTCTGTGAAACCCGGGGCTTCCAGATATCTGTATTGTTCTGTGATGCTGTACATTTCTGTGATGTTGCATTTTATTCACGCCTTGAGCGAAATACTATATATTGGTATATATATTAGTAGATGTTGTATATGTTTTTCATCCGCGCTAGTCCAGTCCCCGCTCTGCCGTTAGTTAGCTAACCTAACGGGTGATGACGGGACCCAGTGGCGAATGCGGATGGCATATACGTACGTCAGTATATTTTCATTCTTTATGGTGTGATCAATTGATGGGACTGCATTGATTCGGATCAATGCAAGATAAACAAACCTAATCTGATGTTGTTGGAACACTTTTTCAAAAAGCTGTTATTGCAAGGACGTTCACTTTTGTTTTGCATCGTGGTATTCATTTGGAATATCCTGCTCCTCAGTCGACGAGGCAAGGGCCGAGATCCCTTCACCGGGAGTGACCCCTTGGACAGAAGTTTGCGTCAGGGCATTAACTTCACTATAGCCGATTACTTTTGCTTTGCATCGTGGTATTCAGTTGGAATATCCTGCACCTCATTCTACGGGGAAAGAGCCGAGATCCCTTCACCGGGAGTGACCTCTTTAGTAAAGGTTTTCGTCACTATATTTTTATAAAAGGCTATGCAGTTCCTTCAACGATATCAAGTTCATTACGCTAATGGTTTTTCGCCAAAAACCAGCCGTAGCCCTCCGTCATTTCTTACAAGTATTACTTAGTATTCGTGCTGCGTTTGTTGACTGTGTCAAGGCGTAGTGTGCGGTAGCTAAGTAGTGTTTGTTTGCAGCATATTAATGGGATTGGTTAGGACAGTCGTGCGGCCTTGTTGACTGTGTCAAGGGCTCGTACGGGTGGGTTTAATGCAATCCAGGATAATGACGGGTTGAACTTGACTAGGACTCTTTGATTTGTTGACTGTGTCAAGGTCACTTGGGTCCTAGGGGTAAAAATCACATCGGGAGTTTCAAAAGAACTGAAACTTGCCAGGCATGCGCATACCTTCTGGAGTGTGATGACTTGAGTGGATTCCGTCAAGTTATCGTGCGATGATAGTTGGATCCCGATTCCCACTGATGAGTTGGTTTACTCCTCGGGTGATCCCGACTAATTCTTCTTTCAGGTTTGGAGGAGAATTTGAGGTACAGTGGGAGGTTTCCAGATTAGACAAAGTGATAACCATTCTGATCTAGGATAGAGTGCACGCTGAGTGTTTCTTTTCTCTCTCTCTGGCAGCGACCATTGACCCGACCCTGGACTATGACTCAGTGACCAAGTTGACCGAACCTTCTTAACACTGGCTTTTGGATTGTCAGAGTTGCAGACCTCATTGCCACTCCTACTTTTACCCTTTTCTCCAGGACACCCCGTATTACTACGAACGTCCACTTCCATTGGACAAAACCATCGTATGGTTAGATACGAACTCGAAGGACTTCGAGGATGGTTTCTGGTTCTGGAGAAAACGAATAGGATTATTCAGTTGTCTTTTCTTTTCACCTTCTCTCATTACGAGTACTCCTTGGTTTAGGAGATAGTACACCTATTACGCAAATTGGATAGTCTTCTTCCAAACCATAGGCTGGTGCCGACCGGTAGGGAATGAAGAAAACCAGTTAGCCTAAACGGTGTACAGAAGGTATTAAGTTAAGACAAAGCAAGGGATTAGTAAGAGGGCAAAGTAAGTTGCGACTGATATTCACGACCAAACCAAGTATTTCTTCGCCAATCCTAAATCACCTTTGTATTTCTCCAGGACACTCCGTATCACTACGAAGATCCACAGTTTATTGGATACTCCATCGTATGGTTATATACGAACTCGAAAGGAACTTGTTCCAGTTCGGGGATGGATTCTGGTTCAGGAGAAATAGGAATAAGGTACATTCAGGTGTCTTTTATCTTCACCTTCTCTCGCAATGCGAGTGCTCCTAGGATTAGGACAGTACACCCTTTATGCTTATTGGATAGTCTTCTTCCAAACCATAGGCTGGTGCCGAACGGTAGGGAAGGAAGAAAACCAATTGGCCTAAAGGGGTGTGCAGACGGTAATGACTAAAGACATATAAAGGGATTTAGAAAGATGGCAAAGAATTATACGGTTACAGTTGTGAATCTGAATAATGGAAGAGGCATTACTAGGAATACCAGCATACCCCGACGAAACATTTCAATGTTTCAGTTTCACTGTGTGATGTTAAAAGAAAACTGATTTCCCGATTAGACACTTACTCCAGGGTATGTATTTACCAGGTTGGATTCTCACATCTGTATGGTTTTACAGATGATGAGTGGGAGTAAGTTATTGGGAATTGGGTGATCATCCTCATTATATCGGGATTCGTTGTAATCGGTGATATTTGAGGAAGTCACCTGGGTTGTTTGCCGGACGGCAATTATTTGGTTTTGAATATCCGCGGTTATGCACAAATTTCAAATTGATATATCTGTACGTCTATTTTCATAGAGTGAGATATACCTTTTGATATTATGTCGATGACATTTACCTATATCAGTGGATGGTTAGGTAAGGAGCATTAAACAGCGGTGTAATTCTTCTTAACCATAAGTACAGTTCTCAACCTACGACGCACAGTGAAAGAGTTGTTAGACTCAGCGGACTTATACAGAGTATTGTATATTGTCCAGTGTCCATTAGGACAGAGGGGTTGGTCCTCATACTATATTCTGTTTACTTTTAACTTCTCTAGTTCTTAGACATGTGCTTCGTGGAAACATAGGGTCTGAGTTTTGAGGAGTTATTGGTATAAGAATAGAGTAGAGAACCAGGTATAGCAAGTATCGGGATTCTTCAAAGTGATCGAAGATGTAGATACTTGTGTATGGTATTCAGTTGATAGTAATGATAAAGAGAAATTGCTTCTCTTTCAGGTTACTCATAATTGGAAGCATTCCTAAGTTGAGTAACGCTGATCGGCCTCCTTCCATTTAGTTGACATGCACTGGAGACAGCTGCATGATTTGAATCTGGTTCAATTAAATCAGTGCCTCTGGTTCTATATTGGATATAGAACAGTTCATATCTTAACGATGTTAAGGTACGGGGAGTTGTCCGGCTTATGCTTAAAACCAGACTCCGGATAACTCAAGGCACGTTTCTGTAATGGCTGTTTGTGGGTTGACCCAGGCTATGACAAGGGTTGACTTTCTACCATCTGGCAGATCAATAGAAATATTGTTCTAGACTCGCCACAGTTTTATTAAAAATGGATTTTTTCAAAAAACAGTAGTGGGAGTATGGTAGAACTGGAAGTGATTCCAGAACCGCAAACGATTACTGAAGATTTAATAAGGAACCTGAAGATTCAATCTGATTTGACATTCCATTGGCCACTCCGCAGATAAGGTGGGTAACTTCAGGCACCCGAGAGGTACTCCGGTAGCCTCAAGGACGGTGACAGGGAAGTTCTTGTTTACCCACACATGCCATTGCTGTTGTTCCAGGCTGCGAGACCCAGCAGGAGGATGAGTATAGCGTCGTTCTAAACTAGCTTTAGAAGTGCACGTCTATATGACTCTGGCAGAGGGTTGTCGTAGTAAGTGGGAGCAGCGGAAGCATTGGTGGACTTCATGCTTATGTCTATTTATAGACTAAAGCAGATATAGCGGAGATAGATCATCTATTTCTGATGTGACAGTCATAGGTTTGACGTCATCAGAATAGGGGATGGATCTGTTGAGAAGGTAGTAGGAAGTGATACTCCTATACTATGATCGGTTATACTTTGGTCGTCACACAGTGTTTTCTCCACATGGGACTTGGACATTATATCAGACATACTGGTTACTAGATCTATGGTTTTAGATCTAGATTTGGGTGGTTTCCCAATCTGGGTACCTTGACAGCATTCTATGAGTATTTAGAATGGACGACTCCTGACACGGTAGTGTACCTGCAGTTGATGGAGTCACCCTCTCTAAAGGGGTCTTATAGACTAAAAAGGAGAGGGATACTCATGATTGGCAGATCACTTGCTTAGGCAATTGAGTCAATCATGAGATGTCAAGTACCACACCAGATGTTGTTCTTGCACTAGATGCAATAAGTTGATATTGATCCAATCCTGGAGAAACAGTCGGAGGCAGTTTTAGAACATAAGCTGAAGTTCTAGGGATATGATAACGACAGCCTCATTTGGGAGACAGTTATCATTCCAGGCTTCCAAGGTGACATGGACGACAAGGAGGTTGTCAGAGTTATAGTTTTCCTTTTGATGAGGGGCAGTATTTTGGACAGGTGGTCCAAGGCAATACTGAGGGTGGCATGGTGCAGGATACTGATTAAGTTCAGTTGACGATATAGTCTAAGAAGTTTGGATTTGGAGTTCATTTATGAGCTAGGTCCCATCAGACATCCAGACATTCTAAGACAGGTATTGCTCATTTCGGGAGATGGCTTTCTCCGCGAACTTGAGATATAGAGAGATATAGAAAGAAACATCACAGCGGATCCACTCACTGAGGCTATTCCTCGAACGCAATAGTTTCGCAAACGAGCTTTGTGAGACTGACTAGTAGAGGAGTTGGGTGTTCGGTATCACACGGGCTGTGAGTATGCGACATCGCAATAATTAGCCTTGAGTGCAAGTGGGAGATTGTTGGAGATAGTGCCCTCAGAGTCAATTATTGGATCACAGGCACGTGATTGCAATGATTGAGGGAGGACCTATCCCGGTAGGACAGTCTTACTCGAGATGATAGTATACTATCTGGTTTATCTTCATCATCGTGTACTGCTTTAGGTGACCTGACATGTCGCTATTACACGTTGATAGAGCCCCTAGGATTCTTGCTTGACGACCAGCAGTATGATGGCGATCATATACGTGGGAGCTGGGGTCTATAAGCACATCCTTAAAAGGTCCCTAGTCGTGGGAGTTTCGAGACTGGGCATCGATACTCCATTAGTAGACTAGTGTATACAGTCGAGACCCCGACGAGGGGCGGTGGCCGGTCTCACAAGCCACTGGTGTCAGTTGGTTCACCTAAGATGTATACAGGTGCTCATTGGGTTATGAGTACACCGGACAGGACTCGCAGGGAACCTGCCAGTTGGTCTTATACCAGACGTCAGATAGCAGTTCCCTGGTGACATGTGTACAGGTTAGTTCATCGACCTGAGGATCGTCATTTGTCTCGTGTGAGTTCCCACTGTACTTTGATTACTACCCTACCACGGCTCAAAGGAGTCGTGCAAACAGGTTTTAGTTGGGTACAGTCCCGAGCCACATGGAGGCAGTGAGCGGATCTTCAGGGGTTCGTCTCTCCCGGTATTGGGGGTGAGGTCGCGCTGTGTCTAGGAGAGCCATTACGTAAAGCCCTCGGCCGAGGCAGGAGATTTACTGGTAGGTATTCCAGTAGTATCTCAGGGCGTTCTGGGCTACACTCCGACACGACTTGTACCGCTTTTGGGGGTCTGACTTTTACCAACCCCCTAGGCCCGCCATGCGATACTCATAGACGAACGGACCGGACTGTACGGATATTGTCACTGACAGGCTCAGTTGGGTGTCGGGGTGAGCTTCCTCATCGACGTCCCTTTTGGTCAATAGCTGGTGGCCCGTCACGTATTGGCTAATACCTCTGACGTGCTAGTGGTTAAATCCACAGCCATAGTATTGACGAGTCTTTAGAGTCCACCACACTTACAGTTACTCAAGCTTTCGGGCGAAACGCAGTAGAGGCCGTATGGAGATATGGCAGGGTCCGATCAGATACGTGCGGTATTGCACGGATCAGGATCGGACAGTTTTGTACTAGTAGCCGTATAGTTATATGGCAGGGTTTGATCTGATACGTGCGGTATTGCACGGATCAGGATCGAACGGATTTTACTAGCCGGCTTTGGCTTAAGCCGGTCCTAGTCTAGTACAGTGTAGATTTTGTCTCATTGCATTTGTATCCGGTCGGAATACAGATGCGGGTGTGTATGCACAGTGTCGGGGTTTTCCTGTAATTTATGTTGGAGATAGTGCCCTCAGAGTCAATTATTAGGTCACAGGTACGTGATTGTAATGATTGAGGGAGGACCTATCCCGGTAGGACAGTCTTACTCGAGATGATAGTATGCTATCTGGTTTACCTTTATCATCGTGTACTGCTTTAGGTGACATGACACGTCGCTATTACACGTTGATAGAGCCCCTAGGATTCTTGCTTGACCACCAGCAGTATGAGGGCGATCATATAAGTGGGAGCTGGGGGTCTACAAGCATATCCTTAAAGGTCCCTAGTCGTGGGAGTTTCGAGACTGGGCATCGATACTCCATTAGTAGACTAGTGTATACAGTCGAGACCCCGACGAGGGGCGGTGGCCGGTCTCACAAGCCACTGGTGTCAGTTGGATCACCTAAGATGTATACAGGTGCTCATTGGGTTATGAGTACACCGGACAGGACTCGCCGGGAACATGCTAGTTGGTCATATACCAGACGTCAGATGGCAGTTCCCTGGTGACATGTGTGCAGGTTAGTTCATCGACCTGGGGATCGTCATTTGTCTCGTGTGAGTTCCCACTGTACTTTGATTACTACCCTACCACGGCTCAAAGGAGTCGTGCAAACAGGTTTTAGTTGGGTACAGTCCCGAGCCACATGGAGGCAGTGAGCGTATCTTCAGGGGTTCGTCTCTCCCGGTATTGGGGGTGAGGTCGTGCTGTGTCTAGGAGAGCCATTACACAAAGTCCTTGGCCAAGGCAAGGAGATTTACTGGTAGGTATTCCAGTAGTATCTCAGGGTGTTCTGGGCTACACTCCGACACGACTTGTACCGCTTTTGGGGGTCTGACTTTTACCAACTCCCTAGGCCCGCCATGCGATGCTCATAGACGAACGGACCGGACTGCACGGATATTGTCACTGACAGGCTCAGTAGGGTGTCAGGATGAGTTCGCTCATCGACGTCCCTTTTAGTCAATAGCTGGTGGCCCATTACGTATTGGCTTATACCTCTGACGTGCTAGTGGTTAAATCCACAGCCATAGTATTGACGAGTCTTTAGAGTCCACCACACTTTCTGTTACTCAGCTTTCGGGCGAAACGCTGTAGAGGCCGTATGGAGATATGGCAGGGTCCGATCAGATACGTGCGGTATTGCACGGATCAGGATCGGACAGTTTGTACTAGTAGCCGTATAGGTTTATGGCAGGGTTCGATCAGATACGTGCGGTATTGCACGGATCAGGATTGAACGGATATTACTAGCCGGCTTTGGTTTAAGCCGGTCCTAGTTTAGTACAGTGTAGATTTTGTCTTTTTGCATTTGTATCCGGACGGAATACAGATGCGGGTGTGTATGCACAGTATCGGGGTTTTTCTGTAATTTATTACGGGACCAGTTTTCTGGAGTTGCCAGTTTGCATTCCGTTCCGGCCGGTTTTCCTTTGTTCTTTCCCGGCCGGACTTTTCCGATGGAGGGGGTTATTTGCAATTGTGCAAATAACATTTGTGGAGGGGGTTTCTTGTAAAAGATTGATTATGATAGCTTTCATTTCTTTTCAACCATGCTTTTGCTTTATGAGATTTGAAAGGGTATGGTTTCAATAGTATGAAGCATGGTGTATGTTTCTTTGTCTCTTGATGTGGTCACCCTTTCTACATCTCCTACACTCACCTCCCTTCTTGCTTCATATAGATTTTCCTCCACCATTATTCTCACTTGATGCATAAGTTTTTCCATGGTTGAGTGAGAAGAAGATGAGAGCTTCATCTTTGAGAGTTTTCTTCATTCTTGATCTCTTTTCATGCTAAGAAAAATGCAAGCACCATTTTTCTTATCTTGTTTCCTCCATCATCTACAAATGGCAACAAACCCCAAAGTGAGACATCCACTCTACACTACACTTCCTACAGCATATCTTGAGCATGTCGAGTTGCCGGCTTCATGCGCGAGTTGCCTCGGTATTGAGGTGGGAGCCCGTAAAAGTACCCGGCTTCGTGGTGCCCCTTTCCGACGAGGAGGAGATGGACGGAGATCCCGCGAGGAGATCGGAGTGGAGATGAAGACCGGAGGACTTGGATCGTCGGTATACATCTCTTCCCTTTCCTTTTTATAGCGTAGACTAGTTTAATGGTTACGATCCGGAGTTTAGTGCGCGGTGGTGCCGGTTTGCAAAGTCCGCAAAATTTAAGTTTATCACCGTTTCCGCATTCCGGCGTCGGATTGACGGCCGGGGCGCCGCCGTGCACTTACAGTGGTATCAGAGACTCCCCATTAACTTAGTCTAGCTTTGTGTAATGTGTTTGCATTTCCGATCGATCAAAAAGTTCCAAAACTGCATTTTACCCACGACAGTTTCTGTTGAAATTTTTCAGTCTCGAAAATTTTTTCAGATTGTAAAATATTGATGTACTGGATAATCTAAGAGTTCTGTAAAAATTTGATGAAGTAACTCCACAGTTGGAGCGCGGAACCGCCGCGAAAACCACCTTTGTGCGGCCCTTCCGCCGCGCACTATTCACATCACTTCACCATTTTTTTACAGAGGCCTTCTGGGCTTAAAATATGGGCTTTGGAATATTAAAGTTGGGCCAATTGTTTCTGTGAGTGCTACAGTTTTCTTTGGGGCCCACTTGTTAATTGTTTGATCAATCGGAAAATTTTAAACACATTTTTCACAGTATTTACATTATATCTGCGACCGTGAATGTCACTCGATCGGTAAATCCTGTCTAACTGCTATAGCCCGGTTAGACGGATTTGCGAACGTGATTTTCACGTTGATGTTCTATGTATTTGCTGTGTTGTTGCGGATCGGTCGGTGGGGATAGCCTGGATGCAATGCTAGTACAGTTGTGTTCGTATTATGTACATTTGATATTGCGGGGCGAGCGTCCGACATGTGGACTGCCGTCACTGCCTGTTTGTATTATTATTTTGGGGCACGACCTGGTTGCGGTCGATGTACCCGTTGTATGTATATTTTACTTTCTGTACTAGGATTACCCCGCGGAGGGGTGCACGGGTAGCCGGGTTCTAGAGGGCAACAAGCCCGTATCTCATGGCATTGAGACGGAGGGGGCTTCACTCTAGGATTGGCGGGCTATTCGCCGCACTCGTAGGGGGTACAGGTTTGACCCAGGAGGGGTGCCCAAGTTACCGGATTCCGTGAAGTGCTGGGTGGTCCATTCACGGCGCTGAAGGGGGCTGCCTCGCTTCAGGTTTTGGCGGGTGACTTGCCGCGCCCGTAGGGGTCTAGGATTTCATTGCACAGGCTATCCATACGACCAGGGGAACGTCGGGTTTCAGTAGTGGCTCTGTGAAACCCGGGGATCCCAGATATCTGTATTGTTCTGTGATGCTGTACATTTCTGTGATGTTGCATTTCATTCACGCCTTGAGCGAATATAATATATTGGTATATATATTAGTAGATGTTGTATATGTTTTGCATCCGCGCTAGTCCAGTCCCCGCTCTGTCGTTAGTTAGCTAACCTAACGGGTAATGACGGGACCCAGTGGCGAATGCGGATGGCATATACGTACATCAGTATATTTTCGTTCTTTTTGGTGTGATCAATTGATGGGACTGCATTGATTCGGATCAATGCAAGTTAAAACAAACCTAATCTGATGTTGTTGGAACACTTTTCAAAAAGCTGTTATTGCAAGGACGTTTACTTTTGTTTTGCATCGTGGTATTCATTGGAATATCCTGCTCCTCAGTCGACGAGGCAAGGGCCGAGATCCCTTCACCGGGAGTGACCCCTTGGACAGAAGTTTGCGTCAGGGCATTAACTTCACTATAGCCGATTACTTTTGCTTTGCATCGCGGTATTCATTTGGAATATCCTGCACCCCATTCTACGGGGAAAGAGCCGAGATCCCTTCACCGGGAGTGACCTCTTTAGTAAAGGTTTTCGTCACTATATTTTCTAAAAAGCTATCCGTTCCTTCAACGATATCAAGTTCATTACGTTAAAGGTTTTCGCCAGAAACCATTCGTAGCCCTCCTTCATTTCAGTTAAATATTCGGTAGTATTCAAGCTATGTATTTTGACCTCACGCCAAGGCATAGTGTTTGGTAGCTGCCGGTTATTTATCTGTTGCATAGATAGATGCGTTGGTTTGGGACAGTCGTACTACTATTTTGGCCTACGTCAAGGGTATGTACGGGTGGGTTCAAATTAACCTGGATAATGACGGGCAGAACTTGACATGTGACTTATGATATTTTGACCTCACGCCAAGGTCATAAGAGCATGGGGCAGAAATCACATCGGGAGTTTCAAAAGAACTGAAACTTGCCAGATATGCGCATACCTTCTGGAGTGTGATACCGTGAGCGGATTCCGTCACGTTGTCATGCGATGAGAGTTGGATCCCGATTCCCACTGATGAGTTGGTTTACTCCTCGGGTGACCCCGACTAATTCTTCTTTAAGGTTTGGAGGAGAATTTGAGGTACAGTGGGAGGTTTCCAGATTAGATAAATTGGTAACCATTCTGATCTAGGATAGAGTGCACGCTGAGTGTTTCTTCTCTCTCTCTCTTTGGCAGCGACCATTGACCCAACCCCAAGACTTTGACTCAGTGACCAAGTTGACCGAACCTTCTTTACACTGGCTTTTGGATTGTCAGAGTTGCAAACCTCATTGCCACTCCTACTTTTACCCTTTTCTCCAGGACACCCCGTTTTACTACGAACGTCCACTTCCATTGGACAAAACCATCGTATGGTTAGATACGAACTCGAAGGGATTCGAGGATGGTTTCCGGTTCTGGAGAAAACGGATAGGATTATTCAGTTGTCTTTTATCTTCACCTTCTCTCGCGTTGCGAGTGCTCCTAGGATTAGGACAGTACACCCTTTATGCTTATTGGATAGTCCTCTTCCAAACCATAGGCTGGTGCCGACTGGTAGGGAATAAAGAAAACCAGTTAGCTTAAACGGTGTACAGAAGGTATTAAGTTCAGACAAAGCAAGGGATTAGTAAGAGGGCAAAGTAAATTGCGACTGCTATTCACGACCAAACCAAGTATTTCTTCGCCAATCCTAAATCACCTTTGTATTTCTCCAGGACACTCCGTATCACTACGAAGATCCCATTTTATTGGATAATCCATCGTATGGTTATATACGAACTCGAAAGGAACTTGTTCCAGTTCGGGGATGGATCCTGGTTCAAGAGAAATAGGAATAAAGTACATTCAGGTGTCTTTTATCTTCACCTTCTCTCGCGTTGCGAGTGCTCCTAGGATTAGGACAGTACACCCTTTATGCTTATTGGATAGTCCTCTTCCAAACCATAGGCTGGTGCCGAACGGTAGGGAAGGAAGAAAACCATTTGGCCTAATGGGTGTGCAGAAGGTAATGACTAAAGACATATGAAGGGATTTGGAGAGGTGGCAAAGAACTATACGGTTACAGTCGTGAATCTGGAAGAGGCATTACTAGGAATACCAGAATACCCCATCGGAACATTTCGATGTTTCAGTTTCACTGTGTAATGTTAAAGGAAAACTGATTTCCCGATTAGATACTTACTCCAGGGTATGTATTTACCAGGTACGATTCTCACATCTGTATAGTTTTACAGATGATGAGTGGGAGTAAGTTATTGGGAATTGGCTGATCATCCTCATTATATCGGGATTCGTTGTAATCGGTGATATTTGAGGAAATCACCTGGGCTGTTTGCCGGTTGGCAAATATTTGGTTTTGAATATCCACAGTTATGCACCAATTTCAAATTGATATATCTGTACGTCTATTTTCATAGAGTGAGATATACCTTTCTGAAATTATGTCTATGACATTTACCTATATCAGTGGATGGTTAGGTAAGGAGCATTAAACAGCGGTGTAATTCTTCTTAACCATAAGTACAGTTTTCAACCTACGACACACAGTGAAAGAGTTGTTAGACTCAGCGGACTTATACAGAGTATTGTATGTTGTCCAGTGTCCATTAGGACAGAGGGGTTGGTCCTCATACTATATTCTGTTTACTTTTAACTTCTCTAGTTCTTAGACATGTGTTTCGTAGAAACACAGGGTCTAAGTTTTGAGGAGTTATAGGTATTTGAATAGAGTAGAGAACCAGGTGTAGCAAGTATCGGGATTCTTCAAGGTGATCGAAGATGTAGATACTTGTGTATGGTATTCAGTTGATAGTAATGATAAAGAGAAATTACTTCTCTTTCAGATTACTCATAATTGGAAGCATTCCTAAGTTGAGTAACGCTGATCGGCCTCCTTCCATTTAGTTGACATGCGCTGGGGACAGCTGCATGATTTGAATCTTGTTCAATTAAATCAGTGCCTCTGGTTCTATATTGGATATAGAACAGTTCATATCTTAACGTTGTTAAGGTACGGGGAGTTGTCCGGCTTATGATTAAAACCAGACTCTGGACAGCTCAAGGCGCGTTTCTGTAATGGCTGTTTGTGGGTTGACCCAGGCTATGACGCGGGTTGACTTTCTACCATCTGGATGAACAATAGCAATATTGTTCTAGACTCGCCACAGTTTTATTAAAAATGGATTTTTTCAGAAAACAGTAGTGGGAGTATGGTAGAACTGGAAGTAATTCCAGAACCACAAACGATTACTGAAGATTTGATAAGGAACCTAAAGATTCAATCTGGATTGACATTCCATTGGCCACTCCGCAGATAAGGTGGGTAACTTCAGGCACCAGAGAGGTACTACGGTAGCCTCAAGGACGGTGACAGGGAAGTTCTTGTTTACCCACAATTGCCATTGCTGTTGTTCCAGGTTACGAGACCCGGCGGGAGGATGAGTATAGCGTCGTTCTAAACTAGTTTTAGAAGTGTACGTCTATAGGACTCTGCCAGAGGGTTGTCGTAGTCAGTGGGAGCAGCGGAAGCATTGGTGGACAGGCAGCTTATGTCTATTTATAGACTAAAGCAGATGTAGCGGACATAGATCATCTATTTCTGACGTGACAGTCATAGGTTTGACTTCATCAGAATAGGGGATGGATCTGTTGAGAAGGTAGTAGGGTGTAATGTCATGGTATTTGGATGACATACACAAAGTAGGAAAGGAAACTCCTATACTACGATCGGTTATACTTTGGTCGTCACACAGTGGTTTCTCCACAAAGGACATGGATTTTATATCAGACATACTGGTTACTAGATCTATGGTTTTAGATCTAGATTTGGGTGGTTTCCCAATCAGGGTACTTGACAGCATTCTAAGAGTATTTAGGATGGACGACTCCTGGCACGGTAGTGTACCTGCAGGTAATGGAGTCACCCTCTCCAAAGGTGTCTTACAGACTAAAGGGGAGAGGGACGTGCATGATTGGCAGATCACTTGCTTAGGCAATTGAGTCAATCATGAGATGTCAAGTACCACACCAGATGTTGTTCTTGCACTAGATGCAACAAGTTGACATTAATCCAATCCTGGAGAAACAGTCGGAAGCAGTTTTAGAACATAAGTGGATGTTCTAGGGATATGATAACGACAGCCTCATTCAGGAGACGGTTATCGTTCCAGGCTTCCAAGGTGACATGGACGACAAGGAGGTTGTCAGAGTTATAGTTTTCCCTCTGACGAGGGGCAGTATTTTGGACAGGTGATCCAAGGCAATACTGAGGGAGGCATGGCGCGCAGGATACTGATTAAGTTCAGTTGACGATACAGTCTAAGAAGTTTGGATTTGGAGTTCATTTATGAGCTAGGTCCCATCAGACATCCAGACTTATTCTGAGACTGGTATTGCTCATTTCGGGAGATGGGTTTCTCCGCGAACTTGAGATATAGAGAGACATAGAAAGAAACAACTAAGCGGATCCACTCACTGAGGCTATTCCTCGAACGCAATAGTTCCGCAAACGAGCTTTGTGAGACTGACTAGTAGAGGAGTTGGGTGTTCGGTATCACACGGGCTGTGAGTATGCGACATCGCAATAATTAGCCTTGAGTGCAAGTGGGAGATTGTTGGAGATAGTGCCCTCAGAGTCAATTATTAGGTCACAGGTACGTGATTGTAATGATTGAGGGAGGACCTATCCCGGTAGGACAGTCTTACTCGAGATGATAGTGTGCTATCTGGTTTACCTTTATCATCGTGTACTGCTTTAGGTGACATGACACGTCGCTATTACACGTTGATAGAGCCCCTAGGATTCTTGCTTGACCACCAGCAGTATGAGGGCGATCATATAAGTGGGAGCTGGGGGTCTACAAGCATATCCTTAAAGGTCCCTAGTCGTGGGAGTTTCGAGACTGGGCATCGATACTCCATTAGTAGACTAGTGTATACAGTCGAGACCCCGACGAGGGGCGGTGGCCGGTCTCACAAGCCACTGGTGTCAGTTGGATCACCTAAGATGTATACAGGTGCTCATTGGGTTATGAGTACACCGGACAGGACTCGCCGGGAACATGCTAGTTGGTCATATACCAGACGTCAGATGGCAGTTCCCTGGTGACATGTGTGCAGGTTAGTTCATCGACCTGGGGATCGTCATTTGTCTCGTGTGAGTTCCCACTGTACTTTGATTACTACCCTACCACGGCTCAAAGGAGTCGTGCAAACAGGTTTTAGTTGGGTACAGTCCCGAGCCACATGGAGGCAGTGAGCGTATCTTCAGGGGTTCGTCTCTCCCGGTATTGGGGGTGAGGTCGTGCTGTGTCTAGGAGAGCCATTACACAAAGTCCTTGGCCAAGGCAAGGAGATTTACTGGTAGGTATTCCAGTAGTATCTCAGGGTGTTCTGGGCTACACTCCGACACGACTTGTACCGCTTTTGGGGGTCTGACTTTTACCAACTCCCTAGGCCCGCCATGCGATGCTCATAGACGAACGGACCGGACTGCACGGATATTGTCACTGACAGGCTCAGTAGGGTGTCAGGATGAGTTCGCTCATCGACGTCCCTTTTAGTCAATAGCTGGTGGCCCGTTACGTATTGGCTTATACCTCTGACGTGCTAGTGGTTAAATCCACAGCCATAGTATTGACGAGTCTTTAGAGTCCACCACACTTTCTGTTACTCAGCTTTCGGGCGAAACGCTGTAGAGGCCGTATGGAGATATGGCAGGGTCCGATCAGATACGTGCGGTATTGCACGGATCAGGATCGGACAGTTTGTACTAGTAGCCGTATAGGTTTATGGCAGGGTTCGATCAGATACGTGCGGTATTGCACGGATCAGGATTGAACGGATATTACTAGCCGGCTTTGGTTTAAGCCGGTCCTAGTTTAGTACAGTGTAGATTTTGTCTTTTTGCATTTGTATCCGGACGGAATACAGATGCGGGTGTGTATGCACAGTATCGGGGTTTTTCTGTAATTTATTACGGGACCAGTTTTCTGGAGTTGCCAGTTTGCATTCCGTTCCGGCCGGTTTTCCTTTGTTCTTTCCCGGCCGGACTTTTCCGATGGAGGGGGTTATTTGCAATTGTGCAAATAACATTTGTGGAGGGGGTTTCTTGTAAAAGATTGATTATGATAGCTTTCATTTCTTTTCAACCATGCTTTTGCTTTATGAGATTTGAAAGGGTATGGTTTCAATAGTATGAAGCATGGTGTATGTTTCTTTGTCTCTTGATGTGGTCACCCTTTCTACATCTCCTACACTCACCTCCCTTCTTGCTTCATATAGATTTTCCTCCACCATTATTCTCACTTGATGCATAAGTTTTTCCATGGTTGAGTGAGAAGAAGATGAGAGCTTCATCTTTGAGAGTTTTCTTCATTCTTGATCTCTTTTCATGCTAAGAAAAATGCAAGCACCATTTTTCTTATCTTGTTTCCTCCATCATCTACAAATGGCAACAAACCCCAAAGTGAGACATCCACTCTACACTACACTTCCTACAGCATATCTTGAGCATGTCGAGTTGCCGGCTTCATGCGCGAGTTGCCTCGGTATTGAGGTGGGAGCCCGTAAAAGTACCCGGCTTCGTGGTGCCCCTTTCCGACGAGGAGGAGATGGACGGAGATCCCGCGAGGAGATCGGAGTGGAGATGAAGACCGGAGGACTTGGATCGTCGGTATACATCTCTTCCCTTTCCTTTTTATAGCGTAGACTAGTTTAATGGTTACGATCCGGAGTTTAGTGCGCGGTGGTGCCGGTTTGCAAAGTCCGCAAAATTTAAGTTTATCACCGTTTCCGCATTCCGGCGTCGGATTGACGGCCGGGGCGCCGCCGTGCACTTACAATTTATTACGGGACCAGTTTTCTGGAGTTGCCAGTTTGCATTCCGTTCCGGCCGGTTTTCCTTTGTTCTTTCCCGGCCGGACTTTTCCGATGGAGGGGGTTATTTGCAGTTTTGCAAATAACTCTTAGTGGAGGGTTTTCTTGCATAATGATTGATTATGATAGCTTTCTTATCTTTCAACCATGCTTGCTTTATTGTGATTTGAAGGGTTATGGAGTGAATAGGAGAAGAAGCATGGTTGAATGTTTTCTTGTCTAGGATGTGGTCACCTTTCTTTAGCTCCTACACTCACCTCCCTTTGTGTGATGATATTCATTCCTCCACCATTCTCATTCTAACTTGGAGAAAGTCTTTCATGGTTATGAAAAAAAAAGAGAGGAAGAAAAAGAGAGAGAGGAAGAAAAAGAAAGAGAGAAAGAAAAAGAATGAGAGAGTTCATCTTGATTATGTGAGGAATTCTTCATCTCCTTCTTCTTCTTGTTTTAGAAAAATGAAAGCACCATTTTTCTTAACCCCAATCCTCCATCATGGCAACTACAAACCCCAAATGAGATTAGCATTATCTACTACACTTCCTACAGCACATCTTGAGCATGTCGAGTTGCCGGCTTCATGCTCGAGTTGCCTCGGTATTGAGGCGGGAGCCCGTAAAAGACGAAGGCGATGTGGTGCCCTTTCCGGCGAGGAGGCGACGATATGGAGACTACACTTTCCGCGGGAGATCGGGGCGATGATGAGAAGACCGGAGGACTCGGATCTCTTGGTATACTTCTTATCCCATCTCATGTTTGCTAGTTAGGTTAATGGTAAACGATCCGGGTTTTCTTTGTCCGCGGTAGCGCCGGTTTCCGAGTAAGGAAAATTTTTGATTCCGCTATTTGGCCTCGAGTAAGACGGCCGGGGCGCTGCCGTGGCGCAACAATTCCAAATGAATACCACGGTGCAAAGCAAAAGTAATCGGCTATAGTGAAGTCATTGCCCTGACGCAAACTTTTGTCCAAGGGGTCACTCCCGGTGAAGGGATCTCGGCCCTTGCCTCGTCGACTGAGGAGCAGGATATTTCAAATGAATACCGCGATGCAAAACAAAAGTGAACGTCCTTGCAATAACTGCTTTTTGAAAATGTTCCAACAACATCAGATTAGGTTTGTTTTAACTTGCATTGATCCGAATCAATGCAGTCCCATCAATTGATCACACCAAAAAGAACGAAAATATACTGATGTACGTATATGCCATCCGCATTCGCCACTGGGTCCCGTCATTACCCGTTAGGTTAGCTAACTAACGACAGAGCGGGGACTGGACTAGCGCGGATGCAAAACATATACAACATCTACTAATATATATACCAATATATTATATTTCGCTCAAGGCGTGAATAAAATGCAACATCACAGATATGTACAGCATCACAGAAACAATACAGATATCTGGGATCCCCGGGTTTCACAGAGCCGCTGAAACCCGACGTTCCCCTGGTCGTGTGGATAGCCTGTGCAATGAAATCCTAGACCCCTGCAGGCGCGGCAAGTTACCCGCCAGAACCTGAAGCGAGGCAGCCCCCTTCAGCTCCGTGAATGGACCACCCAGCACTTCACGGAATCCGGTAACTTGGGCACCCCTCCTGGGTCAACCTGTACCCCCTACGAGTGCGGCGAATAGCCTGCCAATCCTAGAGTGAAGCCCCCTCCGTCCCAATGCCATGAGATGCGGGCTTGTTGCCCTCTAGAACCCGGCTATCCGTGCACCCCTCCGCGGGGCAATCCTAGTACAGAAAGTAAAATATACATACAACGGGTACATCGACCGCAACCTGGCCGTGCCCCAAAATAATAATACAAACAGGCAGTGACGGCAGTCCACATGTCGGACGCTCGCCCCGCAATATCAAATGTACATAATACAACCACAACTGTACTAGCATTGCATCCAGGCTATCCCCCACGACCGATCCACAACATCACAGCAAAAACAGAACATCAACGTGAAAGTCACGTTCGCAAATCCGTCTAACCGGGCTATAGCAGTTAGACCGGATTTACCGATCAAGTGACATTCACGGTTGCAGATATAATGTAAATACTGTGAAATAATGTGTTTAAAAATATCCGATCGATCAAATTATAACAAGTGGGCCCCAAAGGAATACTGTAGCACTCACAGAAATAATTGGCCCAATTTTAAAATTCCAAAACCCCTATTTTAAGCCCACAAAGCAACTGAAGAAGTTCGATACAGTAAGGACACCATTGCGCGGCGGAACCGCGGCCCAAGGGGGTAATTGCCGCGGTTCCGCGCTCTGGTCGTCGAATTACTGCGTCGAATTTCTACAGTGGGCTTGTTACCTCCAGTACATCAACGTTTTACAACCTGAAAAATTTTTCGAGACCAAAAATTTTCAACAGAAACTGATGCTGAAGGAAATGCGGGTTTTGGGATTTTTGATTGATCCGAATTGCAAACACATTAAACCAAGCTAGACTAAGTTAATGGCGAGGCTCTGATACCACTGTAAGTGCACGGCGGCGCCCCGGCCGTCAATCCGACGGCCAAATGCGGAAGCGGGGATAAACTTTAAATTTTCTTGAACTGGCAAACCGCCGCGCACTAAAACCCGGATCGAACCACTAACTAGTCCTAGCTATCTACAAGAAAGGGAATAGAGATATACCGACGATCCAAGTCCTCCGGTCTTCTCGTCATCGTCCCGATCTCCTGCGGAATGTCCCGTCTCCTCCTCGTCGCCGGAAGTGCACCACATCGCCTACTTCTTTTACGGGCTCCCACCTCAAAGCCGAGGCAACTCGGGCACGAAGCCGGCTACTCGACGTGCCCAAGGTTCGCTGTAGAATATAGTGTGGATACTTGTGTCTCATTTGGGGTAGTGGAGCTTGCCATTGGTGGAGGGATGAAACAAGAACAAATGTGGAGGAGCTTGGGGATATTTTGTGCATCAAATGAACAACAAAAACCCCACTACAATTTTTGGACAGCCCATGAATAACATGGCCGGCCACCCCCTTTGGAGAGAGGAGAGAATGAGATTGAAGCCAAAAAAATGAGTGGGAAAAACTCTATCATACAAGAGAGAGAAAGAGGAATGGCTATGATGTAAAAGCCATCATTAAAGAACATCATCACAATATCAAAACCACACTCAACACCACCATCATCACCTTACAATGTCCAACCATGATGAGAAAGAAAAAGTCAATGATGGTGCACATCATGAAAACCATCATGATGCTACAATAAGCAAAGACCCCCTCCATAAAAGCCTATTTGCAACAATGCAAATAAACCCTCCTCCACCAAACATCGGCCAATGAACGATCAAAGGAAAATTGGCCGAAACAGAAAACAAACTGGCAACTCCAAAAACTGGTCCCGTAAAAAATTACAGGAAAACCCCGATACTGTGCATACACACCCGCATTTGTATTCCGACCGAAATACAAATGCAATGAGACAAAATCTACACTGTACTATACTAGGATCCGGCTTAAACCAAAGCCGGCTAGTAATATCCGTTCGATCCTGATCCGTGCAATACCGCACGTATCTGATCAAACCCTGCCATATAACCATACGGCCTATAGTACAGACTGTCCGATCCTGATCCGTGCAATACCGCACGTATCTGATCGGACCTTGCCATATCTCCATACGGCCTCTACAACCTTTCGCCCGAAAGCTGAGTAACTGAAATATGGGGGACTCTAAAGACTCATCAACACCTTGGTTGTGGATTTAACCACTAGCACGTTAGAGGTATAAGCCAATACATAACGGGCCACCAGGTATTGACCAAAAGGGACGTCTGTGAGCGAACTCAGCCTGACACCCTACTGAGCCTGTCAGTGACAATATCCGTACAGTCCGGTCCGTTCGTCTATGAGCATCGCATGGCGGGCCTAGGGGGTTGGTAAAAGTCAGACCCCCAAAAGCGGTACAAGTCGTGTCGGAGTGTAGCCCAGAACACCCTGAGATACTACTGGAATACCTACCAGTAAATCTCCTTGCCTCGGCCGAGGGCTTCGTGTAATGGCTCTCCTAAACACAGCATGACCTCACCCCCAATACCGGGAGAGACGAACCCCTGAAGATACGCTCACTGCCTCCATGTGGCTCGGGACTGTACCCAACTAAAACCTGTTTGCACGACTCCTTTGAGCCGTGGTAGGGTAGTAATCAAAGTACAGTGGGAACTCACACGAGACAAATGACGATCCCCAGGTCGATGAACTAACCTGCACACATGTCACCAGGGAACTGCCATCTGACGTCTGGTATATCACCAACTAGCATGTTCCCGGCGAGTCCTGTCCGGTGTACTCATA
This sequence comes from Agapanthus africanus, assembly GCA_030015575.1. Lineage (NCBI taxonomy): Eukaryota > Viridiplantae > Streptophyta > Magnoliopsida > Asparagales > Amaryllidaceae > Agapanthus > Agapanthus africanus. Next base: position 656,260,514 of record JASDDO010000024.1, read on the forward strand.
ACCCAATGAGCACCTGTATACATCTTAGGTGATCCAACTGACACCAGTGGCTTGTGAGACCAGCCACCGCCCCTCGTCGGGGTCTCGACTGTATACACTAGTCTACTATGGAGAATCGATGCCCTGTCTCGAAACTCTCACGACTAGGGACCTTTTAAGGATATGCTTATAGACCCCCAGCTCCCACTTATATGATCGCCCTCATACTGCTGGTGGTCAAGCAAGAATCCTAGGGGCTCTATCAACGTGTAATAGTGACGTGTCAGGTCACTTAAAGCAGTACACGATGATAAAGGTAAACCAGATAGCATACTATCATCTCGAGTAAGACTGTCCTACCGGGATAGGTCCTCCATCAATCATTGCAATCACGTACCTGTGACCTAATAATTGACTCTGAGGGCACTATCTCCAACACATGCATCATCAAACATGATACAATCAAGTGCACAAAAATATATCGCATATACAATGCGCACATCCGAGTGAGAAAATCCATCTTAAGTGAACCGATACTAGTTAATGCAAAGTAATATATCAAATATATAATTATGCATTAAATCATTAAATCAACACTTGATTTAATGATCCGGTCATATCGCATATAACCGACTAATATCAACAGTAACAACTTATCGAATCAACACTTGATCCGATAACCCGGCTATATCGCATATAACCGATCAATGTCACATATCGCGAGAATCGAATACAGTATCACATACTGGTATCATTCTCAGTCCCGCACATATCTCATATGCACTCCTATTTCGTTTCGCTTGAGCCAGGAAACCTCTGTGTAGGACTCTAAAGACTCGTCAATACGCCGGCAGCAGGTGATGATCATATCAAACACCCACAAGCCGCAAGCGGTCTGCTAAACGTAACGGCCACCCGGGTATTGAGCGATCAGAAGATCGACGAGCAAGCCCGCTCATACTCCTGTGAATCCAACCAGTAACACTACCGCAAAGTCCGGTCTGATCGTCTGATATGTCGCATATCTCGCCTAGGGGTGGTAAATGTCAGACCCCAATAGCTCGATAAGTCGTGTCGATATGAGGTCTATAACAATTCGAGAAACTACTGGTAACACTTACCAGTAAATCTCAGCAACCCTGGCCAGGGATTTCCGGTTATAGCCAATCGAACACAGCGCAACATCAACTCCCTATACCGGGAGAGACGAATCCCCTCCTATCGCTCATTGCCTCCATGTGACTCGGGACTGTACCCAAAAACCCCCGTTTTGCACGCCCTCTTGGACGTGGTAAGATGGAAATCAAAGCACAGTGGGAACCACACAAGACTCTATGACGATCTCGGGTCAACAGACTACTCTGTACCAGTGTCACCAGAGAACTGCCATCTGACGTGAGGTATAATACCATCTGGGAGTTCTCGGCGAGTCCGTCCAGTGTACCCAGTCTCCACTGAGCACCCGTATATCATCTCCGATGTCAAACACCAATGGATATGGGATCATCCATCGCCCATCTGTATGGGTCGAGAAGGTATACGCTAGTCTACTCTGGTATATCGATGCCCCGTCTCGATACACCCACGACTAGGGACTTTGAAGGATGTACTTACGGACTACCCTGTCCCCACTAGTATGATCTGCATCATAGTCCAGGTAGTCAAGTACACATCCTAAGGGCTTTACCAACATGTAACAGAGAGACAATCAGTGTACACGTTAAGGTAAAGAGTAACCAGATAGCATACTATCATGTCGAGCAAGAAAGTCCTCCCTATATATGTCCTAGCATCCACTACAATATAAATCCAATGTACAGTAATGGCCTCTAGGGCATACATATAACTAACATATTCTCATGCCTCCTCTGATGTTCATTGTCCATAGAGGCAAGCACGAGGCACTTGGCCTTCGCGCAGTCAATCTCCCAGGTCTTACGGATTTCCTTATCCGCGACGCTGGAGGTGGGACCTGGGACAGGGGGAGCTTTAGTGGTAAGGAGATACCCCAACTTGTCATAAGTGATTGCCATTTTGACATTCCTGAGCCAATCTTTGTAGTTTGACCCTGTCAGTATATTTTTATCTAGTAGTAACTTAAGTCCGGTCATGACGATTGGTCGCTGCAATTAGGAGAGAGAGAAGAAACACTTTAGCATGATGCTCTTGCAAGTTTAGAGTGGTTTTTAGTTTGTCTAAACAGGATGGCTCCCACTATTTCTCGAATCCTTTCTCAAACTAAAAAAGAAGAATTAGTCGGGGTCAATCTCACCGTACAATACTTGCTTAACCGTTCAGCCAGGCCAGCGTTGGTACTTCGAGGGAGGTTTTACGACGCTTTCGCGAAGTTCCTTAATTAAATAACCCCTTTTCCCTGTGGGAGTAGCCCTCCTAACACCTTTCTAGACACCTACTTGGTTTAAAGCATTGATCGTTAAGTGAGAAAGTTCCCGAGGAGTAGCATATACTCACAGTAGGATCGGGATCCAAATATCATTGTGTGATAAAACTGAAGGAATCCTACCAAAATCATCACACTCCAAATGGTATGCAGCACTAGCAAGTTTCAGTTTCTTTAGAAACTCCCGATGTGGATTTTTTCCCCATGCTCTTATGACCTTAACTTTGGCCAACAAATCATAAGTCACATGTCAAGTTTTACCCGTCATTTTCCAGGTTAATTTGAACCCACCCGCACCTACCCTTGACTTTGGCCAACAAGACAGTACGACTGTCCCGAACCCACACATCTTTCTATGCTACATATGAATATCCAATAGCTACCAATCACTGTTCCTTGATTTTGGCCAACAAACACAGCTTGAATACTATTGACTATCCATATGAAATGACGGAGGGCTACGAATGGTTTTGGCGAAACCGTGAACGTAGTGAACTTGATATAATTGATGGAACGAGATAGCTTTTAAAAGGAGTGGTTTAAGCTCCGCGTTTAAAAGTTGTTTTGAAAAGAAACCGAGTGGTTCTGAAATTGTTCCAACGACTTTACTTTGGTTTATTTTCTTGCATTAATTTAATGTGTCCCATCATTTAATCCTACCATTGCAGAAAACAATGAAAATACGACTTACACTTATGCCATCCGCATTCGCCACGGGGCCCCGTCATCACCCGTTAGGTTACTTAACTAACGACAGAGCGGGGACTAGACTAGCACGGATGCAAAACATAAGCAACGCCTAAATAGATATCATATATAGATATATACATTCATCAGATGCAATGATAGCCATTCCAGATCACAGATGAACACATTGGATATACGAGGAATCCGCGTTTCGTTCGAGCCTGCAACGTAAAGCGGATTACACGGTCGCGATGAATAGCCAAAACCATACCCTAGACCCCTACGGGTGCGACAAACTACCTGCCAAGTACCCGAAGCGATGCAACCTCCCTCAACAACATGAGTAGGCCACTCGGCACTTCGAGGTACCCGGTAGTTTGTGCACCCCACCTTGGGTCTATCCTAGGAGCAAAAACAGTAAAAAGAAATTACACAATGGCGGCTACAACCTCATCCCGGATGTGCGGCCATACAAATAATATTACATCAAATTACATATTACATGAATTGAAAGATAAAGAAAACTCTCATCTCACAACCCCCCGGCTATTCATCCGCGGCAATCCAATGAATTCGTATACACAAACCATCAACATTACAGATCACAGATATGTATAACCCCCACTAATCGACGTATAGCGATTAGCAGACGTTCAATACATATATCACATCACAGATATAACCCATTAGCTAAAGTCTACAGAAGTTCGATCAAAATAAGGATTTGTAACCACCCCAAACACAAATTTGTTCTCTGGAAATTCTGGGCAGAAACAAACCATCCTAAAAATCTCAAAACACCATTCTAAGAACACTGCAGGAAAAATGAGCCACGGCCGAGTCAACTCGGCCGTGGATCCACGGCAAGAAGCATGTTCTTGCCGTGGTTCTGCGGCGCGTTGACCGAGTCAGTGGAACATTTTTCTTGTGTGTTTTTTAAAAACCCTGAGCCGATTTTTAGTGTATGTTAAATTATTTTTTGAACAGATCTAAAAATTGGCAGAAAGTTCATATTTTGTACTTGTTTTGCGTTTTTTTTTCTCCGATCGAAATTCTAGATACTTTGCTAACATACTAGTGTATGTTTAGCTAGGCTCTGATACCACTGTAAGTCCACGTTACCTGTCCCGGTTCTTACGGGGTTGCGGAAACAGTGAAAAACGATTTTTAGGGCTAGGGTAACATGGACTAGAAACCGGATCTTTGCTAAACAACACACTAGCAACTAACTACAAGCTTTACCTACTCGGTTAGAGGGTTATACTTAGTCTTGAACTCCTTCTCTTCTTCTCCTTGGAGTGGGTTGAATGGTTCCTCATCGTCGCCTTCTCTTGCCGAAGAAAGATCCACCCGAGGGCCTCTATCTTGAGCTCCTTCCTCAAACTTGAGGTAACTAAAGTGCTAGGTTTGCCAAACCTTGAACCTTAGGATGAGTAGAGAGTAATTTTGGTGTTTTATCTCAATAGCAAATGGTTCTCAACTCATGAGAGATATTTTGCCTTGAGAGAGAGGAAGAGGATAAGAGAGAATGAGAATAAGAGAATGAAATGAATTTTGGCAACCATATTCACATATATGTGAATTATCAATTAACAATATTAATCAAAAAAGAAAAAAGTGATGGTTGATTTGAAAAGACCATTATCATTTCACATTTAATGAATTTTGCAAAGATCAAAGAGCATCTTTTGTGTGAAATGATGATGGTCAACTTTTCAACATGGGTCAACAAGTCAACCATGGTCAAATGGTCAACCATAACACAATTTCCTTTAATTAATATTATTAATCATATTTCACATATTCATTAGGGTTTGGAAAAAGACAATAGTCATCAACTCTAATGAGAATCCTCTGCCTCTGCCTCGGTCAACTGTGCATACACACCCGCATCCATGTTCCGAGGAACACGAATACAATGAGATAAAACCAATCCCAAAACATATACTAGGATCTGGCTTAAACCAAAGCCCGCTAGAAATAACAGTCCGGACACCAAACGTGCACAAGTGCGCGGATGTGAACGAACCCCGTCGCAAAACCATGCAACCTCTACTCTGTTTTGCCCAAAGGCGAATAACCCTCTGTGTGGGACTCTAAAGACTTGACACTACGCTGGCAGTGGGTTTAACCACAGACCGCAAGCGACACTAGCTGTATGTAATGGTCCCCAGGTAGATGCCGATAAGAAGACAGATGAGGTGAACCCATCTGAACTCCTACTGACCCTGTATGTGACAATCTCCGTACAGTCCGGTCTGTTCGTCTGAGAGTATCACATAGCGGGCCTAGGGGGGTGGTAAACGTCAGTCCCCTAACAGCGGTACAAGTCATGCCGGAGTGTAGCCCAGAACACCCTGAGATATTACTGGAAACGCTACAAGTATATCTCGCTTTCCCTGGCCAGGGACTTTGTGTAATGGCTCTCCTAGACACAGCGCGATATCAACCCCCAATACCGGGAGAGATGAATCCTATCTAACCGTCACTGCCTCCAAGTGCTTCGGGACTGCACCAAACTACTACCTGTTTGCACGACTCCTTTGAGCCGTGGTAGGGTAGTAATCAAAGTACAGTGGGAACACACTCGAGGCGAAGTGACAGTATCAAGTCAGCGGACTAAGATATACTTATGTCACCTGGGAACTGATAACTGACGATAGGTATAGTACCAACCAACAGTTCCCGACGAGTCCTGTCCAGTGTACACGTAACCTAACGAGCACCCGCATACTATCTCAAGTACGACGTACTGACGGCTGTGGGACAGACCATCTCCCCTGCTGGGATGAGAAGCGCATACGCTAGTCTACTCCGGAATATCGATACCCTGTCTCGATAATCCCATGACTAGGGACCTGTATATAAGGATGTGCTTGTAGATTACCCAGCCCCCACTAGTGTGACTGCCATTACAACGCTGGTAATCAAGCAAAGATCCTAAGGGCTCCACTAATGTGTATAAGTGATATGCTAAAAGAAACACATGTACACATTAAAGTAGAGACAAACCAAGTAGCATACTACCATTTCGAGCAAGATTGTCTATACAACTGTAAATATCCCAAGCTTCCATCAAGTAATATACAAACTAGTTTGATACAGTAATGGACTCTAGGGCATATACACTAACAACTAGTGACCTTCTATCATATCTCGAAGTATAACTCGTGCGGCATAGCTCCAAACTTCTGGGGCGATATCTCATCAGTCGCAGCAACATCTAAATCTTCTGTCCGCACGCTGAACAGTGCCTCATATATCAAAATATGGTGCATTAACGGTCATCACATCCTGGCTGGCCTCTTGCAGTGGCCCTATCCTCTGGTGCTGATCTGCACGTCCGAGAAATCTCGTAAAACCAATCCATCAAACGCTCGTGGCGCGAAAACACAATGAAACGACGCTTCCCTATGCAATCATATGTCCCTGGAATCACGTCCTAGTCAGTCCTCGTCCGTAACGAGCTCGTGCTGACGCAACTCTAGCCGTAGCTCTCTCTGCCCGTACAACCATGATAACAAAACCATAAACTGGTACCGATGAGGCTAGATCAATGGAAGGAATATAATATTGTGCAAGGAAATGTACATCCTAAGGCTTCTTAAGCGGAGTATCGTATCGTAAGTATGCCGCGGAACATACGTACGGTACGTCACTCTACTCAAGCTGCCTACTCCATCAACCAGGGGTCATCCTACACTCCGAAGGTAAAACCTAACGCTCTGATACCAACTTTGTCAAGACCCGAAAAGTACGGAACATGACCGGCACTTAAATTACGAAACGTCTCAAGACGTACGTAATCTAAGTAAACCAAAACCCAGAAATCAAAACCAAATAAGCGGTAGAGTGTAGGAAAAACCAATTTAAAACAAGTAGTTTTAACAACATAGGCCGAAGTATGAAATTTTAAAATCTTAAGTATTTTCTGAAAATTTCGGCAGAGTCTCAATACTGGCCTCCAAACGGGATACAACATGAATGGTATACGAAATACAAAAAAGGCATCCCCAAGCGGGAGCTAGCTCTTCGTCAAACGACGGTCACAACCACGCAAGCAATATAATATACAACGCCGAAGGGCGAGGATCAAAACTCAAAAGAAAACCCAAAATCAGCATGAAAACCAAAATAATACAACGCACGACTCTAAGGTCGAAAGAATAACAAGTCAAGCCTTCTATCTCTATCAAATATACAATCTGGTTGATGGAGTTTCTAGATACAACTGAAATAATAAATAAATGGTGGTCCTGGTGCAAGGAACCCACCTGCCAAAGCAATCACCCGGAAGGAACAGTGTGCCAACAAGCCGCAAAGAACCTGTACGGCAAAACCTGCAAGGAACTGTGGCACAACGGGGGTGAGTTGCCAACTCGTGAGTAGAAAACATCTACGAGTAGAAATCGCATGCATAATGCTATCCTAGGTCATATCAGGTAATATCCTCAATAAAACCCTGTTCCAGCTATGTATAGTGTAATACAACCTGCTCGTGTCAGTTCCTCAGATAGCAACATATTAGATATATGATGTATGAATGCATTACGAATTTAAATAGAATATATCATGAATGAAACAACTGTTTTCTTTAATCAATGATATTCCTATATATATATATATATATATATATATATCAAGTATCATCAATGAATGCAACAGAGAAATCAGTGTCAAGCATCGACACAAAACATAAGTCTCGGTATCTCAATATCAAACCTCAATATCTCAAATCTCAAGTATCAATATCTCAGGCATCCGTATCATCTGCAGGATCGGCCCGCGGGCTCCGGCAGAACGGATCAGCCTATAACCATCTCATGACTCTGGCCGGTATCCTCCGGATAACCGACGAGTCCAAATAATATCACCGGTAAGTAGTGCTCCCCTGCCAGGCTCATCGAATACAACTCGAGCTTCTTGTCCCGGGGTACCTTACCGGGCCCACCATGTACCCGAGACGATTCATCCAGCTCCTCGAATCGGGTTTCTAAATCTAACAGCAATCATGAAAACTCATGGTAGACGACTCATACATCATGAGAAAACCGCAAATTTTGCATTCTAAAATGATGATACTAAGCTTTTATTAAATTCTTGCGGTTTTCCCCCAAATCCAGAAATCTCATGTAAATCCGAAATCATCAAAATCATGATACCAATAAACGGTGAATACCGGCATAAATCTCCATCATACTGCATAACCAATGAATATATGAATGCACCTAATATCTTGCAATGAATGCAATATTTAAACTAGCATATGGAAGCTATAACATATTGCGACTATCAGTTATCAAGCTATATCAATGAAAAGGTATTTTCTAAAGTGTACGTGACATGGCAATTACCGATGATGATGTGTGTGAGCCGGCAAGTAAGTGTATTTGGAATATACGCATCATCGGTAATGGTGCTGGTGTCCTGACAGCATGATCTCAATAATCACATATGGAAGTACAATATAAACATGCAAATGCAATGCGAACGGTAATAATATGCGGAAGCTGAATGATAAACACAATGATAACTAATCTGCATTTATATAAATATGAATCAAACAGTGGTGCCATTTGAAATAACACGAATCGTGGTGTTTTGAAAAATAAGGGCTACGGTGTTTTTTAAGAAAAGATACGTCATTTGAAATATCCGTAGAAACCTTGTCCCGTCTTTAACATACACACGATTCGTTAGTTTTTGAAATAGGTATGAGTCGAATCTAATCTATTATTTACAAGTACACTACAAGGCTAAACTAAACAGGCTGATCAAAAGGTAAGGAAACCGCCTAACATCTGAGTCGATACATATATATACATATAATAGTCGGTGATCCCACCTCAATATTATCCCATACGATACAATATCTATAATATGACATCCTCGAGTCAAGAGTGCGGATCTATCATCAATATACAGCTCGTACGGTAAATCCATCATACGGCATCCCAAATCTGGGTACGGGTCAAAAGTCACATCTATCACATTAATCATCTGGTATCCTCTTTATCAATTATCATGATCGGGGTACTGATTGTTAGTGTATATGCCCTAGAAGCCATTACTGTATCATACTAGTTTGTATATTACTTGATGGAAGCTTGGGATATTCACAGTTGTATAGACAATCTTGCTCGAAATGGTAGTATGCTACTTGGTTTGTTTCTACTTTAATGTGTACATGTGTTTCTTTTAGCATATCGCCTATACACAGTAGTGGAGCCCTTAGGATCTTTGCTTGATTACCAGCGTTGTGATGGCAGTCACACTAGTGGGGGCTGGGCAATCTACAAGCACATCCTTATACAGGTCCCTAGTCGTAGGACTATCGAGACAGGGCATCGATACTCCGGAGTAGACTAGCGTATACGCTTCTCATCCCAGCAGGGGAGATGGTCTGTCCCACAGCCATCAGTACGTCGTACTTGAGATAGTATGCGAGTGCTCGTTAGGTTACGAGTACACTGGACAGGATTCATCGGGAACTGTTGGTTGGTATTATACCTATCGTCGGTTACCAGTTCCCAGGTGACATGAGTACAGCTTAGTCCACTGACTTGACACTGTCACTTCGCCTCGAGTGTGTTCCCACTGTACTTTGATTACTACCCTACCACGACTCAAAGGAGTCGTGCAAACAGGTAGTAGTTGGGTGCAGTCCCGAAGCACTTGGAGGCAGAGACGGTTAGACAGAATTCGTCTCTCCCGGTATTGGGGGTTGATCTCACGCTGTGTCTAGGAGAGCCATTACACAAAGTCCCTAGCCAGGGCTAGCGATATATACTGGTAGGTTTCCAGTGTTATCTCAGGGTGTTCTGGGCTACACTCCGACACGACTTGTACCGCTATTAGGGGACTGACGTTTACCACCCCCTAGGCCCGCCATGCAATATTCTCATACGAACAGATCGGACTGTACGGAGATTGTCACATACAGGCTCAGTAGGACATCGGATGGGTTCACCTCATCAGTCTTCTTATCGGCATCTAACTGGGGACCGTTACGTACAGCTAGTGCCGCTTGCGGTCTGTGGTTAAACCCACTGCCAGCGTAGTGTCAAGTCTTTAGAGTCCCATACAGAGGGTTATTCGCCTTTGGGCAAAACAGAGTAGAGGTCGCATGGTTTTGCGACGGGGTTCATTTACATCCGCGCACTTGTACACGTTTGGTGTCCGAACAGTTATTACTAGCGGGCTTTGGTTTAAGCCAGATCCTAGTATATGTTTTGGGATTGTTTTTATCTCATTGTATTCGTGTTCCTCGGAACGTGAATGCGGGTGTGTATGCACAGTTGACTGAGGCAGAGGCAGAGGATTCTCATTAGGGCTGATGACGGTTGTCTTTTTCCAAACCCTAATGAATATGTGAAATATAATTAATAATGTTAATTAAAAGGAAAATTGAGTTATGGTTAGGGTTGTTGACCTTTTGACCAAGGTTGACTTGTTGATCAAAGTTGAAATGTTGACCATAATCATTTCACACAAAAGTTGCTCTTTGATCTTTGCAAAAATCATTAAATGTGAAATGATAATGGTCTCATCAAATCAACCATCACCTTTTTCTTTTTTAATTAATATTGTTAATTAATAATTCACATATATGTGATATGGTTGCAAAATTCTCTCATTCTCACTTGCATCTTCTCCCTCATCCATACCTCTCCCTCTTCCTCTAGCTCAAGGCAAAAATCTCTCATGAGTTGAGAACCATTTGCCATTGAGATAAAACACTAAAACTACTCTCTACTCATCCTAAGGTTGAAGGTTTAGCAAACCTAACACTTTAGTTACCTCAAGTTCGAGGAAGGAGCTCAAGGTAGAGGCCCTCGGGTGGATCTTTCTTCGGCAAGAGAAGGCGACGAGGAGAACCATTCAACCCACTCCAAGGAGAAGAAGAGAAGGAGTTCAAGACTAGGTATAACCCTCTAACCGAGTAGTGATCGCACGCTTTTGGCGTGTCGGATGTTCAAAGAATTAAGTATAACCGCGATCAGGACGGTGTCGCTATGCAGCTAGACGGTTGAGCACGGGTCGGTCCACAGGGAGATGGTGTTATCTTACCTTCTTGTCTTAGACGAGTCAATAAAGAATATGTATGTTTGTTCAGACTAACCTATGTGTTTATCTGCAAGTATAAAGTTGTTAAGAAAGGATACAAGATTATAAGCTAAAGAAATCCGTACTCAAAACCTTTGAGCCGAGTCTTGACCAATTGAAGCTAAGCAATCGGCAACAACGTGGATTAGGGGATTTAAGTGCGGTATTCGTGGAATCCGGCTTATTTACCCTTGTCCTTCCGTTCTTGTCTCTTGCTTTTGCCTCCGGCCAAACCGAACGCAACCGGTCGCGGTTAGGAATCACCGTTACCTTGTCAGGGTACGGTGCCTAACGGAGCGCTTGCGTATGGTTTGGGCGAAGTTCAAATGGAAAATAACGGGAAAAGGAATTGGCAGAGAAAGTTAACTTATAATACCGTATTTCTTCTTAACAATAATAATTACAACATTCACAAAATGAACAAAAGAGAACAAAAAGAAAAGAACAAAGAAAAGAAAGGATTACAAGAAAGAAAGTGCATGAATAAAATTGCAAGTAATAAAAGCAAGAATGAAAAATGCAAGTAATAAATAAGCAAATAAAAAGAACACGGAAGTAGAACCCAAGCCAAGCATGTGCTCAATAGCCAACCCTTAAACTTGCAAGCTCAATGAAGAGGTTGCAAGATCAAGGGAAGGGTAGAGAACGCATGTGAAGTGAAGAACTAGTCCCGTGAGAAAATACGACCCTTGAGATCAATAACTAACTCTTACCCGTTCAAGCTCAATGAAGAGGTTGAATGAGCAAGAGAAAGCAAGAATCTCAAGGGGGAGCAAACTAACAAAAAAGATAACAAGCCCTCATCTTCATTAATCTTCCACTCAAAAGCTCTCACTACAATGTCATGGAGAAAGAATGAAGAAGAGGAGGAAGAAGAACAAAATTACACAAAGAAGAGAACAAAGAAAAGCTCTCTTGGTTAAGCTCAAGTCTGCTGTATTTATAGGAGGTAAACTGGAATTCTAGGGCATCCACCAGACCATAAATGAAATCCCCAAAATAACCCCAAAATCTGACAGTGAGTGGGCCCCACCCTGCGGCGCATGCGCGGCCAAAACCACCTATTGGCCGCGCATGCGCGGCCGTACTGATGAGTTGGGCAGTGGGATTTTCTGTGGGTTCCTGGTTGGTGTTTTCCTCGTGTTTGCAAACCTCAAACTGCGCGAAAGTCTTCAGAATCTTTCCAGATTTCCAAGTCCAAGATTGCATATCTTTTTACTTTTGACTTTGTCTCTCCCTCGAGCTCCGCGCACCCATTGATTCTTGTGCAGCCCACCTCGTGCTCTGTGCTTGTCCCAGACATGAATGACCACTGTCACATGTCTTGTATCGGGAGCCGGTACTCGGCACTGGACGGATATGGATGACCGGGACCCGGCTTTTATCTGTTGTCGACAGATGTTCTGCATTTGGCGTAACTGTGGAGATTTTATCTTGATTTACAATATTTGGACTGAAAACCTGTATTCTGTAAACATGTAACAAACACGGATTAAAAGTACCTACCTATAAACATACGAGCGTAAGAATGGGCGGTATAAAATGCAATATTCTGATATGAACAAATACCCCCAAACTTAACTTTTGCTCGTCCCGAGCAAAACCAATTATTCACAAAAATAAAATGATAACCGCACTTTCGCAGGGAACGCGATTGCACTGAGCATGTGCAACAAGCCGTTAAACCTCTAGGTGTCCCTAGTAGGAGGAGTGTTGTCTCCTGAGGGTTTTCAGCGGATACTACCCACAAAATCCGGTCAAGCTAGCTTTGTAAAATAACTAAGATTCAAACCCTAAAGTTTTTGTTTCAGAAAATAACAATTCTATAATCCTAAGTCTAGACTATCGAACCTTTAGTTTTCACACCTCGCTTCATATTTAACTACAGATTTTATATGTCTTTACGTGTAGTGCAAATAGTGCCGTTAAGTTCCAGAAAGGTCGATTAAAGTCCTCATGTCGCACAATAAAGCCCAGATAACAATTTTAAAAGGATCACATAAGTTTAATAAAGAGTTAAGCATTTTTCAAGTTTCGTTTTCCAGTAAAGTTTCAACTTCAGAATTTCTATCTTCCCTAACAGGAAACTAGGTCTTATTCTTCACTCCACCTTTTTCTTGTTTTCATTTCATACACACCTCTGTGAACGTGCAATAGTCTTTATCATAGAGTAAAACCTTCATATCTCCGTTAAAAAATTTTTTATAAAAGCTTGTCTTTTATCAAGATTATTCTCACACAAAGAACCGTTAGGAATTTTAACTCGGAGAGAACACTTGCTTGGCTTTGTTTTAAACTGGACTTTCTAGGCTTCTTAGCGAGCTTTGGGCCAATGCACCCAAACCAGTTGGTTTTAGGGCATTAGGTGTAGAAACACCCCAGCGGACTTAATTACTCAAGTTACCTAGGTCCAAAAACAAAAGACAGTTTGTCGTGAAAATCAGATGATTTAATACGAACGGAGATATAACCGGCAGTTCAATTATTTTTCAGATAAAAGACGTGTTTAGTGGGTTTGGTGTGAAATCATTCCAATCAAGTTTCAGATGGGTTATTTTTCAGACTTAGTTCCAATTAAGGCATCAATAACATTCCTTCATATTCACTCACTTCATAAACAATTCTTGATATATTACTTATTTCAGAACAAACCTATTTGATCCTCAGAAAATCATTTATCTATTTAAAAGTTTTTAAACATAAAAGACTTGTCATCTAATTTCCAAGACTCACAACACGTGTAGTGTGATGTAAAGACGTATATCAGCTATAGTTAACTTCAAAGGAGAGTTATCTTTCAGGTTTTCAAAATCTAAACATAAGATTTAGTTATTCCTATTTTTTCAAACAAAAACCGTCGAATGTTGAATCATAGTTCTTCCACAATCTAACTTGACAAAAAAGTTTTTATATTTTTAGAAAATTTTCAGATTTTTATGGATTTAATATGCAGATGCAAAATATACATATAAATGCGAAGGAAGAAAGCTTACCGAGAACACCCCCAAACTTAAACTTGACAGTGCCCTCACTGTCAGGCTATACCAAGAGGGTTAAAATTGCCGGCGCTTCCTAGAAACAAATTATATACAAAACAAAAAGGAAAACAAAAATATATAAAAAAAAATGTCCCCCCCAAACTTAAGTAAAACAGTGTTTCCACTGTTAAGCGTTGAAATTCAGGATTTAGGGGGAAAGAACAGTATCAAGCTATACAAGGCCTTACACAGGCCAAAAGTTAGTACCAACCATTCAAAGATTTTATCTCGATAAAGCAGTGGCTGGTGAAAGAAGGCGTAGAGAAAAGAGATGGAGAATACGCGAGACCGTATGGAGATAAAAGTGGTATACGGTCTCGGTATATGAGAGGAAGAAGAATGGCGGAAGGGAAAAAGAAGTGGAGTACGAACTTGAGGGTGCAAATGGAGTGAATAGATTAGCACAATTTGTGATGAGCGATGTGTAAACAGCGATTGTGCTAATCTATTAACCCGGCGAGAGATTGGGTCAAATCCCTCAAGATTCGTAAGAAACCATGGGTATGCCGAACTTGGTAAACCAGACATATGAAATGAAAGTGAGACAGGTTCTTGCAAGGTCGGAACGATGGAAAGGATGGAGGGAAGTGGTTGAGGAAGGGTATCGGTTAAGGGTTCTGGAGGGTGTACACAGTCAGTGAAAGGAACAGGATGAATTGGAAAATCCGACTCATCATCTAGAACTGTTTCATCCTCAAAAATATCCTCAAAATTCTCCTCAAAATTTATCTCATCCATGCAATTTTCAACAAAATCAAGACGCATATGGGGTTCGGAAAAAACATTTAATGACTCGGGATGATGATTTGAAGAAACAAATTCAGCCAAATCTACGGGTTCATCATCCAAAATGTTCCCAGCGTCAATATCCTCGATCAAGTGAAAATCTATATTCTCAGACACCTCAACAAAAGCATGGATATCAATCAATTCAGGTTCTAGAGTGGAGGTGTAGAGGTCGAGAGGATTGGGTATGGTTTCACTCAAAAGGGACCCTTCACAATCGGGCAAATCAAACACTACAAAGTCGCACAACTCATTAAACATTCTATCTTCAACTGATAATTCATTTGGGACACTTGATAGACTTTCAACACAGGAGTTGTGGGATTCAATTTGAAACGGGTAGGTTTGATTTGGAAGGGGGTACATCTCACTTTCTCCACTCAAATTCACAGCCTGTCCTGCCGCCTCATCATACATTGAAAAATTTGGAGCTAGTTGAAAACTAGCTACCGGATCACTAGGTTGTATGAGGGCGGCCATGGACGCATTCAAATCCATCATTTGCTGGCTTGACGCTACCCTAAAGTCTTCCAACGACTGTTCCAGACTAGACATGGGTTGTGATGGGGTTTCAGTAAAAGATTCAAAGTTATTTGGATACTGAAAACTCCCAAACGGCTGTTCTGAAGTAATGTCTAGGGAAGGTGCAAAAGTAGGATAGGATTGGTAGGAAATGGATGGCTGGACAGGAGTGGGATCAACATTGGGATAAGAAGGTGAATGTAATTGTTGATCACAAGAATTTGTAGTGGTGAAACGAGTGAAAGATCGGCAACGGGATTGTTCAATTCGTTCAGCAAGAGACATTGGTCTCAGGGTTACAACCGGAATTTCAAAAGGGTTATCAACGCAAGAAGGGGTGAATGTTTGAAACGGTTGATACGAAGTGGATTGCGGGGTCCAGTTGTTCGTCCTAGACGCGTCTATCCGATCTCTCAATGAAATTTTTGGCATGGATGGATCGTTCGAAGTTCGGCCAAAACAAGAACCGTAGGAAGTTATTTCTGGTTGTGGGTACCAAAGTTCGGCAAGAGTTTTGCGAGGTGGGGTACCCATGATATGAAGAGAGAGAGAGAAAGGTAGAGAAAAGGAGGGGGAAAAAGAATGTGATTTTTTTTTTTTTGAATATTAACAAAAGAATGAAATATACATAAAAAAGAATATTGACAAAAACAATCACGACACAAAAATACCACACACCTAATCGTTCTAGGGTTCACCTAGGTCAACTAGACCTGCTCCAGAACTTGATTGTCGAAGTAAAACTGTGTCGAGAAACAGGCTCAAGATACACTGATCACGAGGCCAGGTAAGTGCAGAGATAAGGGGAGGTTTTCCAACGCTTTCGCGAAGTTCCTTAATTAAATAACCCTTTCTTTTTTGGCGGTTTCGCCGTTAACACTTTCCTAGACACCCCGTAAACAATATACCGTTAAGCAAGGTTCTAAATACAGTTAACTTCTCCTAGTGAGCGCGAAGTCCTTAAGGCTTAAAGTCTAGTTTCTTTTAAATTTTGTGCGGGTAAACGTTATGCTCAAGTTCGTGATTTGTGGGCCACGGAAAAGGTGATGAAATCCTTTACCGTATATTGTGGGGTTCGCTTGCCCCTAAGTCCGTATTAATGTATGCAATGCGCAATTCAAAAATTCTATAAAGAATCAAACAATCGTTTTTTAGTTTAAGCGCGGCGCTGCAACAAATACGGGTTAGTCAATTTTTAGCGTTTGCTAGCGAACTTGCAAAGAATCCTGCAAAGAATAGTATATTGGATGCGTCGGATTTGAGAAGAAGGTGTTAGTAAAGTACGTACCGTTAAGTTTTGGGTTAGGAAACCCCCGTTGAATCAAATCCGGTAAGCTTGAAAAGTTCGCTTGCGCGGGTCAAACTATCCGGATCTTTGGCACTGTACTTCGTAATCACCTTAACTTTGAACGTACACTTTGCTCCCCACAATCGCAGTTTGCAAATCTGCAAAAATCTGCACTCTTGCCCACAAAAATGATCCAAAAAAAACAAAAAGAATTTTTTTTTTTAGATATATATACAAAAAGAATATTAACCCGAATAACAAGAAAGAAAATACGCTACCGTCTCCCCGGCAACGGCGCCATTTGATCGCACGCTTTTGGCGTGTCTGATGTTCAAAGAATTAAGTATAACCGCGATCAGGACGGTGTCGCTATGCAGCTAGCCGGTTGAGCACGGGTCGGTCCACAGGGAGATGGTGTTATCTTACCTTCTTGTCTTAGACGAGTCAATAAAGAATATGTATGTTTGTTCAGACTAACCTATGTGTTTATCTGCAAGTATAAAGTTGTTAAGAAAGGATACAAGATTATAAGCTAAAGAAATCCGTACTCAAAACCTTTGAGCCGAGTCTTGACCAATTGAAGCTAAGCAATCAGCAACAACGTGGATTAGGGGATTTAAGCGCGGTATTCATGGAATCCGGCTTATTTACCCTTGTCCTTCCGTTCTTGTCTCTTGCTTTTGCCTCCGGCCAAACCGAACGCAACCGGTCGCGGTTAGGAATCACCGTTACCTTGTCAGGGTACGGTGCCTAACGGAGCGCTTGCGTATGGTTTGGGCGAAGTTCAAATGGAAAATAACGGGAAAAGGAATTGGCAAAGAAAGTTAACTTATAATACCGTATTTCTTCTTAACAATAATAATTACAACATTCACAAAATGAACAAAAGAGAACAAAAAGAAAAGAACAAAGAAAAGAAAGGATTACAAGAAAGAAAGTGCATGAATAAAATTGCAAGTAATAAAAGCAAGAATGAAAAATGCAAGTAATAAATAAGCAAATAAAAAGAACACGGAAGTAGAACCCAAGCCAAGCATGTGCTCAATAGCCAACCCTTAAACTTGCAAGCTCAATGAAGAGGTTGCAAGATCAAGGGAAGGGTAGAGAACGCATGTGAAGTGAAGAACTAGTCCCGTGAGAAAATACGACCCTTGAGATCAATAACTAACTCTTACCCGTTCAAGCTCAATGAAGAGGTTGAATGAGCAAGAGAAAGCAAGAATCTCAAGGGGGAGCAAACTAACAAAAAAGATAACAAGCCCTCATCTTCATTAATCTTCCACTCAAAAGCTCTCACTACAATGTCATGGAGAAAGAATGAAGAAGAGGAAGAAGAAGAACAAAATTACACAAAGAAGAGAACAAAGAAAAGCTCTCTTGGTTAAGCTCAAGTCTGCTGTATTTATAGGAGGTAAACTGGAATTCTAGGGCATCCACCAGACCATAAATGAAATCCCCAAAATAACCCCAAAATCTGACAGTGAGTGGGCCCCACCCTGCGGCGCATGCGCGGCCAAAACCACCTATTGGCCGCGCATGCGCGGCCGTACTGATGAGTTGGGCAGTGGGATTTTCTGTGGGTTCCTGGTTGGTGTTTTCCTCGTGTTTGCAAACCTCAAACTGCGCGAAAGTCTTCAGAATCTTTCCAGATTTCCAAGTCCAAGATTGCATATCTTTTTACTTTTGACTTTGTCTCTCCCTCGAGCTCCGCGCACCCATTGATTCTTGTGCAGCCCACCTCGTGCTCTGTGCTTGTCCCAGACATGAATGACCACTGTCACATGTCTTGTATCGGGAGCCGGTACTCGGCACTGGACGGATATGGATGACCGGGACCCGGCTTTTATCTGTTGTCGACAGATGTTCTGCATTTGGCGTAACTGTGGAGATTTTATCTTGATTTACAATATTTGGACTGAAAACCTGTATTCTGTAAACATGTAACAAACACGGATTAAAAGTACCTACCTATAAACATACGAGCGTAAGAATGGGCGGTATAAAATGCAATATTCTGATATGAACAAGTAGGTAAAGCTTGTAGTTAGTTGCTAGTGTGTTGTTTAGCAAAGATCCGGTTTCTAGTCCATGTAACCTAGACCCAAAAAAAAATCGTTTTTCACCGTTTCCGCAACCCCGTAAGAACCGGGACAGATAACGTGGACTTACACTGATCTAAGTCTAGTACAATACTGATACCATCTATGAAATGCATGCGTGTGTATGAAAACACCACGCCTAAAGAACCCGCTAAAATATCATGTCATATCCCAAATACGGACTATATCACATCACCGATCTCATGGCCTCAAGCCCAATCTCATCGACTCATCTCCAAATATCATACAATATCCTCAACATTCATGCATGTGTATATGAATGTATATATATGCATAGTCCCATACCCATGCGTATATACATATATACACATTCCCATATATGCACAAGAAAATGATGTATGCAAGTGTATATGTGTGCGTGTATGCAAATTCTTACTCTAGGGTTGCGATATAGAAACCAACCAAAACCTTCCTCCGTTCCTCGCTAACACTAATCCATAAGCTCCTAAGGCTTTTCTTACTAGGTGTACATATCTCACATTAACATATAAAAGTATATCGTTACCATATCACATCATTTCTCATAACCTTGGGGGGTGCTAAACGCCATCCACCCGACTTCTCCCCGTAGATATAAATCTACTCACCTGATCCTCGCTCGCCGGTGCCGACATCGCCATGCGCTTGCTTGTCGTCTCGAAGTCCACATGGGGGTACCTACATGTCACAACGTCGTATCGCATAAAAACCAAATTCAAAATCGAAACGGCATACGAAAACCAAATGGCACGCGTATCACGCATCGGTCAAAACGTATCGCCTACGCAAGCAAAAATAGCCAAACCAGCCCTCGATGTTGATGTACAAATGTCAAACTATCGAGAGAGAAAAAAACCCAACGTACCAATCACGCATTCATAACGCACTAGAATTTATTTGAAAATATGGTGCAATTCATAAAAACCTTAAATTTGCTCAAATCGATTTATTTCACAAAACCTAGAAAGCACTTAATTACCGTTTTAATTCGAAACTTGATGTTTTAACCCAACTAATGGCCAAAATATTCACTAAGTATCATAACTGGGTCATATAAACCATTTCTATATTTTTAATCTCACTAATTATCATTTACCCAAAATTCAAATTTGCAAAAATAACCAATTTTAACAATTTTTAAAGCAAAATTCATAATTCAACAACTAAGCTAGATTTTGCATATTTTAAATGGTTAAACCACTCATGGAAACCTTAATGATGTGCTAAAAATCATAACTAGATTTTAATCCCACATTTTAATTTAATTTCTAAAATCTAGTTAGCAATTTAGCATAATTATCATAATTTTAAACTAACAAATTAGCAACTAATAACCAAATTAGATTTTGCATTCAATTACATGTTAATCCCCTCATTACAACCATAACCTAATGATAAAGAACCTAATTTAATTCAAACCCTAGCCTTGAATTTTCCAAACTTGCAATAAAACCAAATTAAACATCTAAATTTAACTAAATTGGAGTAATTAACCAACAATCAAAACATAGGTTAAGATTATACCTCATGATCAAGAGATCAAACATGAAAATCAAAGCCTCCAAAATGCCAACTTGTTCCCTAGATCCATACTAGAATAGCCAAGGAATAATGGGTAGGGATTAGATTTGGATTTTGTGTGGATTTTGAAGCATTTTTGATGATTTTTTGATGGAATTTTGTGATGAAATGAGAGGGGAAGAATTGGGGCTGCTGTTGAAGGAGTGGGGAAGGGGGGCTCGGCCAAAAGATGAGGAAGAGAGGAGAGAGAGTGAGGTGAGGAAAGTATTAAGTCAATGCAAAGTCAAAGCCATACCTCCTTTAACTTCTTCTCATTTCCTTTGTCTTTTCTTTTCATTTGTTTTGTTTAATTGGAGGGGAGAGTGGGGAGGGGCAGCTGAATTTCAGCCACTAAAGGGGAGGAAAAAAAATGGGGGGTGTGAGTGTTGGTGAGGGAAAAAGATAAATGTATTACTCCAATTTCCATTAACACTAATTTCACTAATTAAGCCATTTTTCTTCGATATTTTCTAAAACCGTTTGACAATTTCATTTCATTTCAAAAACAATATTTTACATGTTAGTTTAATGTGTCATGATGCATAAAATTTATTTCAACTCATTCCAATTTGTAATTTTCCCTAATTAGATGTATTAGTGACGGCTTAAAATAATATTAAAATAATTGATTTCGGAAAAATTTTCAGAAAATTAGAAATTTTACCAGTGTCTCAATAAACACCAAATACTAGCAATTATATAGCTAGAATATGTATATTTAATTTTATATTAAAAGATATTTATATTTTTACTTTTTACGGAAAACCCTTTATTTTACCGATTTTCCGAAATTTTACCGAAACGATTTTCAAAACGTTACAATCTTCCCCCCTTAAAGAAATTCGGTCCCCGAATTTAAATTAAAACTCTCCCCAAATACTAAAATATTTCAGCGAAACCATCAAGTCGTCGGGGCTCCGAAATCATAAATATATAAAACAAATCGTAGCGCAACGCATGCACATGAAAAATGAGCATGTAACTCAAAATCAAAACTCCATCTAGCATCCCGCAATCATCGGAGTCATAGGGAAGACATCAATGTCTAAATCCAAAATGAAAATCAATATGATATAAATCAACTATACATATAAACATCATTAAAACATTTGGAAGCAATGCATGCCAAACCTTTTTAATTCGCTGTGCGATGTGTGTATCACTGCACAGTGGCGGACGTCCATTGTGAGAAAATAACTATATCTATATATATATATATATATATATATATATATATATATATATATATATATATATATATATATATTTATGTGTGTGTGTGTGTCCTTTGTTTAATATGCACGTTCCGCTATTTTGAAAACAATTTTAGAAGGGTTTCCCTTTTAAACAGTTTCGTGCCATCATTGACACGTAGGTAAATACTGAGACTATAGCTCCTCCTTTGAAATCCCTTCGATAACTACCAGGGCATACAAAATATACTCAGGTACTGTCCTCTGACTAGTCCTGCTCAGTACTAAACCAAATAGAAAGTATCATAAAATATACTGCTCCAAAAACAATCAATCCCAAATATACATGAATGCCACATGTGTCTGGTGCGCACGGAAATCGAAATCCATGAATGTGCCATACATGTGCACAGAAACAACATCTAAGTGCAACGGGTGTGCCCGAAAACACCTGTCAAAGGCAACGTGTGTGCCTGACAGCAAAACCAGGTGCATCTGATATGCACGAACAATCTCAATTTAGTGCATCTAGTGTGCACCTAAATCGCATCAAGTGCCTTAAGTATGCGCTGTTGGAGATAGTGCCCTCAGATTCAATTATTGGATAACAGGCACGTGATTGCAATGATTGAGGGAGGACCTATTCCGGTAGGACAGTCTTACTCAAGATAATAATATGCTATCTGGTTTATCTTTATCATCGTGTACTGCTTTAGGTGACCTTACAGGTCACTATTGCGCGTTGATAGAGCCCCTAGGATTCTTGCTTGACTGCCAGCAGTATGAGGGCGATCATATACGTGGGAGCTGGTAGTCTATAAGCACATCCTTAAAAGGTCCCTAGTCGTGGGAGTTTCGAGACAGGGCATCGATACTCCAGAGTAGACTAGTGTATACAGTCGAGACCCCGACGAGGGGTGGTGGCCGGTCTCACAAGCCACTGGTATCAGTTGGTTCACCTAATATGTATACAGGTGCTCATTGGGTTATGAGTACACAGGATAGGACTCGCCGGGAACATGCTAGTTGGTCTTATACCTGACGTCAGATAGCAGTTCCCTGGTGACATGTGTACAGGTTAGTTCATCGACCTGAGATCGTCATTTGTCTCGTGTGAGTTCCCATTGTACTTTGATTACTACCCTACCACGCTCAAAGGAGACGTGCAAACAGGTTTTAGTTGGGTACAGTCCCGAGCCACATGGAGGCAGTGAGCGGATCTTCAGGGGTTCGTCTCTCCCGGTATTGGGGGTGAGGTCGCGTTGTGTCTAGGAGAGCCATTACACGAAGTCCTTGGCCAAGGCAGGAGATTTACTGGTAGGTATTCCAGTAGTATCTCAGGGTGTTCTGGGCTACACTCCGACACGACTTGTACCGCTTTTGGGGGTCTGACTTTTACCAACCCCCTAGGCCCGCCATGCGATGCTCATAGACGAACGGACCGGAATGTACGGATATTGTCACTGACAGGCTCAGTAGGGTGTCAGGTTGAGTTCACTCATCGATGTCCCTTTTGGTCAATAGCTGGTAGCCCGTTACGTATGGCTAATACCTCTGACTTGCTAGTGGTTAAATCCACGGCCATAGTATTGACGAGTCTTTAGAGTCCCCCACAACCAGTTACTCAAGTTTCGGGTGAAACGCTGTAGAGGCCGTATGGAGATATGGAAGGGTTCGATCAGATACGTGCGGTATTGCACGGATCATGATCGGACGGATAATACTAGCGGGCTTTGGTTTAAGCCGGATCCTAGTATTGTACAGTGTAGATTTTGTCTCATTGCATTTGTATTCAGTCGGAATACAAATGCGGGTATGTATATATAGTAGCGGGGTTTTCCTGTAATTTATTACGGGATCAGTTTTCTGAAGTTGCCAGTTTGCTTTCCGTTTCGGCAATTTTTCTTTGTATCTTTCATTGGCTGAAGATTGGTGGAGGAGGGCTTATTTGCATTTGTGCAAATAAGCATTTTGGAGGGTGGTCTTTGCATATTATTGCTTCATGATGGTTGCACCCTCATTTGACTTTCCTTGGATAATCATTGCTTGACTTTCTTATTCATCATGGTTTACTTTTGGAGTCATCATGCTTGATGATGATGGTTGGTTATGATGAAGGAGTGTGGTTTGCTTTTTGGATTGATGATCTCTTTTTCCCTCTCTCTTGCATTATTCCAACTCTCCTCTCTTCTCTCATATTTTCTCTCTTGGATGAAAAGGGGCCGGCCACATTCAAGGTGTGGGTTGTCCAAATTGTTAGTTATGGGATTTTGGTTCTCTTCATGTTTTGCAAAATCCCAAAGTTCATCTCCAAAAGAGTAGTTCATTTCCTCCACCAAAAAGGCAACTTCCTACAACCCCATGAGACAAAGCATTCTACAGTTAACCTACAGCAACCTTGGGCACGTCGGCTCGCCAATTTCGTGCCTGAGTTGCCTCGGTCCAGAGGTGGGAGCCCGTAAAAGAAGCCGGCGACGTGGTGCCTTTCCGGCGAGGAGGTGGAGACCGGACATTCCGCGGGAGATCGGGACGACGACGAGAAGACCGAAGGACACGGATCGCTCGGTATATCTCTCTACCCATTCTTTACTTAGCTAGGACTAGATTAATGGCCCGATCCGGGAGTTTTGTGCGCGGTGGTGCCGGTTCAAAAGTTTAAAGTAAAGTATCGCTTCCGCATTTTGGCCTCGGAAAGACGGCCGGGGCGCCGCCGTGCACTTACACTGGTATCAGAGCCAGGCCATTAACCTAGTCTAGCTTTGTCTAATGTGTTTACATTTCCGATCGAACAAAAATCCCAAAACCGCATTTTCATGTACATCTGTTCTCTATCGATTTTGTTTTGGCTCAGAAAATTTTTTAAAGTGTTGCAGAATGATGTGCAGCGAATTCTAAGACTTCTGTAGAAATTTGATCACGTGAACACACTATCCTACCACGGAACCGCGGCTAAACCCATGCTTGGGCCGCGGTTCCGCCGCAGTCTTTACTGTTCAGTGTATAAAATTTTTACAGAGAGTCTCTGTGTTGAAAATAGGGGTTTTGGTATATTCTTTTTGGGCCCAGAATTTCTTTATGTGCTACAGTAGTGCTTGGGGCCCACTTGGGTAAATTTGATCGATCGAATATTTTAAACATATTAGTTCACAGTATTTACATTATATCTGCGACCGTGAATGTCATTTGATCGGTAAATCCTGTCTAACTGCTATAGCCCGGTTAGACGGATTTGCGAACGTGACATTCACGTTGATGTTCTGTATTGTGCTGTGATGTTGCGGATTGGTCGTGGGGATAGCCTGGATGCAATGGTAGTACAGTTTTTGCTGTATTATGTACATTTGATATTGCGGGGCGAGCGTCCGACATGTGGACTGCCGTCACTGCCTGTCTGTATATTATTCTTTTGGGGCACGACCGGGGTGAGGTCGATGTACCCGTTGTATGTATATTTTACTTTCTGTACTAGGATTACCCCGCGGTGGGGTGCACGGATAGCTGGGTTCTAGAGGGCAACGGGCCCGCATCTCATGGCGTTGAGACGGAGGGAGCTTCACTCTAGAATTGGCGGGCTATTCGCCACACTCGTAGGGGGTACAGGTTGACCCAGGAGGGGTGCCCAAGTTACCGGATTCCGTGAAGTGCTGGGTGGTCCTTTCACGTTGCTGAAGGG
Source organism: Agapanthus africanus (assembly GCA_030015575.1). NCBI lineage: Eukaryota > Viridiplantae > Streptophyta > Magnoliopsida > Asparagales > Amaryllidaceae > Agapanthus > Agapanthus africanus. The sequence goes on from JASDDO010000024.1 coordinate 656,285,846, forward strand.
GGCTGCCTCGCTTCAGGTTTTGGCGGGTAACTTGCCGCGCCCATAGGGGTCTAGGATTTCATTGCACAGGCTATCCACACGACCAGGGGAACGTCGGGTTTCAGTAGCGGCTCTGTGAAACCTGGGGATCCCAGATATCTGTATTGTTCTGTGATGCTTATTACATTTCTGTGATGTTGCATTTTATCACGCCTTGAGTGAAATATTATATATTGATATATATACTAGTAGATGTTGTATATGTTTTGCATCCGCGCTAGTCCATTCCCCGCTCTGTCGTTAGTTAACTAACCTAACGAGTAATGACGGGACCCAGTGGCGAATGCGGATGGCATATACGTACGTCATTATTTTCGTTCTTTGTGGTGTGATCAATTGATGGGACTGCGTTGATTCGGATCAATGCAAGCTAAACAAACCTATTCTGATGTTGTTGGAACACTTTTTCAAAAAGCTGTTATTGCAATGGCGTTCTCTTTTTTTTGCACAGTGGTATTCGGTTATGAATATCCAGCACCTCAGTCGACGAGGCAAGGGCCGAGATCCCTTCACCGGGAGTGACCCCTTGGACAGAAGTTTGTATCAGGGCAATACCTCCACTATAGCCGATTACTTTTGCTTTGCATCGTGGTATTCAGTTGGAATATCCTGCACCTCATTCTATGGGGAAAGAGCCGAGATCCCTTCACCGGGAGTGACCTCTTTAGCAAAGGTTTTCGTCACTATATTTTTATAAAAGCTATCCGGTTCCTTCAACGATATCAAGTTCATTACGTTAAAGGTTTTTTGCCAGAAACCATTCGTAGCCCTCCGTCGTTTCATATGGGTAGTCAATAGTATTCAAGCTGTGTTTGTTGGCCAAAGTCAAGGCACGGTGTTTGGTAGCTATTGGGTATTCATATGCAGCATAGATAGATGCGTTGGTTTGGGACAGTCGTGCTGCCTTGTTGGCCAAAGTCAAGGGTAGGTACAGGTGGGTTCAAATTAACTTGGAGAATGACGGGTAGAACTTGACATGTGACTTATGATTTGTTGGCCAAAGTCAAGGTCATAAGAGCATGGGGCAAAAATCACATCGGGAGTTTCTAAAGAAACTGAAACTTGCCAGATATGCGCATACCTTCTGGAGTGTGATAACGTGAGCGAAGTCCGTCACGTTATCATGCGATGATAGTTGGATCCTGATTCCCACTGATGAGTTGGTTTACTCCTCGGGTGATCCCGACTAATTCTTCTTTCAGGTTTGGAGGAGGATTTGACCGTACAGTGGGAGGTTTCCTGATTAGATAAATTGGTAACCATTCTGATCTAGGTTAGAGTGCACGCTGAGTGTTTCTTTTCTCTCTCCCTTGGCAACGACCATGACCCAACCCTAGACTATGACTCAGTGACCAAAATTAACCGAACCTTTTTAAACACTGGCTTTTGGATTGTCAGAGTTGCAAACCTCATTGCCACTCCTACTTTTACCCTTTTCTCCAGGACACCCCGTATTACTACGAACGTCCACTTCCATTGAACAAAACCATCGTATGGTTATATACGAACTCGAAGGAATTTATTTGAGGATGGTTTCCGGTTCTGGAGGAAACGGATAGGACTATTCAGTTGTCTTTTCCTTTTACCTCCTCTCAAGTTGCGAGTACTCATTGGTTTAGGAGATAGTACACCTATTACGCAAATTGGATAGTCTTCTTCCAAACCTTAGGCTGGTGCTGAACGGTGGGGAATGAAGAAAACCAATTAGCATAACGATGGTGTACAGAAGGTATTATGTAAAGACATATCAAGGGATTAGTAAGAGGGCAAAGTAAATTGCGACTGCTATTCACGACCAAACCAAGTATTTCTTCTCCAATCCTAAATCACCTTTGTATTTCTCCAGAGCACTCTATATCACTACGAAGATCCACAGTTTATTGGATACTCCATCGTATGGTTATATACGAACTCGAAAGGAACCTGTTCCAGTTCGGGGATGGATTCTGGTTCAGGAGAAATAGGAATAAGGTTTATTCGGTTGTCTTTTATCTTCACCTTCTCTCGCATTGCGAGTGCTCCCAGGATTAGGACAGTACACCCATTATGCTTATTGGATAGTCTTCTTCCAAACCATAGGCTAGTGCCGAACGGTAGGGAAGGAAGAAAACCACTTAGCCTAAGAGGGTGTACAGAAGGTAATGACTAAAGACATATAAAGGGATTTGGAGAGATGGCAAAGAATTATACGGTTACAGTTGTCAATCTGGATAATGGAAGAGGCATTACTAGGAATACCCGGATACCCCTACGAAACATTTCAATGTTTGAGTTTCGCTGTGTACTGTCAAAAGAAAACTAATTTCCCAATTAGACACTTGCTCCAGGGTATGTATTTACCAAGTATGATTCTCACATCTGTATGGTTTTACAGATGATGAGTGGGAGTAAGTTATTGGGAATTGGGTGATCATCCTCATTATATCGGGATTCGTTGTAATCGGTGATATTTGAGGAAGTCACCTGGGTTGTTTGCCGGACGGCAAATATTTGGTTTTGAATATCCATTGTTATGCACCAATTTCAAATTGATATATCTGTACGTCTATTTTTATAGAGTGAGATATACCCTTTTGAAATTATTTCCATGACATTTACCTATATCAGTGGATGGTTAGGTAAGGAGTATTAAACAGCGGTGTAATTCTTCTTAACCATAAGTACAGTTTTCAACCTACGACACACAGGGAATGAGTTATTAGACTCAAGGGACTTATACAAAGTATTGTATGTTGTCCAGCGTCCATGAGAACAGAGGGGTTAGTTCTCGTACTATATTCGGTTTACTTATGACTTCTCTAGTTTTTGTTAGTGTTTATGCCCTAGAAGGCCATTACTGTATCATACTAGTTTGTATATTACTTAATGGAAGCTTGGGATATTCACATGTATATAACAGTCTTGCTAAACATGGTAGTATGCTACTTGGTTTTTCTATCTTAATATGTGAGTGTACGTATTGATAGAGCTCTTAGGATCTTGCTTGTCTACCAGCGTTGTGATGGCAGTCACACTAGTGGGGGCTGGGTAGTCTAAAAGCACATCCTTATTCAGGTCCCTGGTCGTTGGATTATCGAGACAGAGCATCGATATCCGGAGTAGACTAGTGTGTACGCTTCTCATCCCAGTTGGGGAGATGGTCTGTCCCACAGCCGTCAGTACGTCGTACTGGAGATAGTATGCAGGTGCTCGTTAGGTTACGGGTACACCGGACAGGACTCACAGGGAACTGTTGGTTGGTTTGATACCAGTCGTCAGTGAGCAGTTCCCAGGTGACATGAGTACAGCATAGTCCGCGGACTTGACACTGCTACTTCGCCTCGAGTGTGTCCCACTGTTCTTAGATTGCTACCCTACCACGGCTCAAAGGAGTCGTGCAAACAGGTAGCAGTTGGGTGCAGTCCCGAGCACTTGGAGGCAGTGGCGGTTAGACAGGATTCGTCCCTCCCGGTATTGGGAGTAGATATCGTGCTGTGTCAGAGAGCCATTACGCAAAGTCTCTGGCCAGGGCAAGCGAGATTTGCTGGTAGGTTCCAGTAGTTTCTCAGGGTGTAATGGGCTTCCCTCCGACACGACTTATACCGCTATTAGGGGACTGACGCTTGCCGCCCCCCTAGGCCCGATATGAGATAGTCTTGGACGAACGGACCGGACTGTATGGAGATTGTCACATCAGACTCGGTAGGAGTTCGGATGGGTTTCCTCATCGGCCTTCTTATCGACAACTACCTGGGGACCGTTACGTACAGCTAGTGCCGCTTACGGTCTGTGGTTAAACCCACTGCCAGCGTAGTAGTCGAGTCTCTAGAGTCCCACACAGAGAGTTTCCTACTCCAGGCGAAACGATATAGAGGTTGCATGGTTTTGCGACAAAGGGTTCGGACGCATACGTGCGTTTACGCACGTATGACTTTCGGACAGTTTTTACCAGTCGGCTTTGGTTTAAGCCAGTTACTGGTATCCGGTTATTGGATTTTTACAGTCTAAAGTTTTTCCGTATTTTTGCGGATCGGAGGGGCGTTCTCGTAATTGTGCGAGAAGCTTCTAGAAGATGTGACTAAGGAGGTTACTTTGGATAAGATTGTGAGTCATGAGGGTGATTCATCATTATCATTATTGCACCATAAATGATAATGACACATGCTTAATGAATCACCACTTTGCATTTATGAAGCATGCTTATTCATTTCTTTTATTCATTATTCTAAAATAAGAATGCTTCATAATATATTATGATACACTCACAATCTCATCTCATTATCATTTATCATATTCTCTCTCCTCAAGCTCTCATCTTCAAGAGATTAATCCTTAATTCTCATGTGTTGAGATCAAAGGTTTAGTTAGACTTAAACATCCATTACCTTCACTCTATATCATCCTTTCTTCTTTGATTGGCAATCAAAGTAGATTAGTTACCTCAAGTTAGAGGTGTAGCTTGGTGTTTTGCTCTCGGGTGGATCGTCTACTACCTAGAGAAGGTCGAGGAGAACAAAGGAGGACACAAAGACGAAGGACCGGTTTCATTAGGTATAATCCCTAAACACAATTGATAAGAAACTCTTTGTGTACGGTTATTTATAGTTTAGCTTCGATTCAAGCGGTTAGTCGATGTTCGTTCTTTAAACATGATCGTTTTTGAAAATTCCGCCTCCCCACAAGTACTGGGGTGTACTACATTGACTTACAGTGGTATCAGAGCCTCGCTAAACAATAAATAACTTGATTGCAAATTTGTACGAATTTCGAACGGAAAAACGAAGCCGGAAAACCCTAAATCTGTTCAGTTTCTGTCGAACTTAAAATGATGTCCAAAAATTTTTCAGGTAAGTTCAGAGAGCTTGAAAAGACACCAGAAGAACACCCAAGAAAAACAGTCGCCTGAATCGCCTAACTCGCCGCGGAACCGCGGCCTCAGCCTACTGAGTCGCCGCGCTTCCGCCGCCGAGTTGGCGAGTCAGGAGCCGATTTTTCTTCTGTTGCTTCTGTGTATTATTTGGGGTTTTCTGGAATATTTAATATTTGCTCAGGTTACAGTTTAACAGAGCAGATTTTGGAGCAATATTGATGTTGTTTAATCAATCGAAATTGTACAGTATTTGCATATTGGATTATATCTGTGATTGTTTAATGTGTTCGTAAACCTCCCCTAACTGCTAGTATGTCGGTTGGCAGGGGTTGCACATTTCTGTAATGGTTATATCTGTTTGTGCATATAAACTGTATTGGATTGTTGTGGTGTTTAGCCGGGGTTTTGCAATGGGTTATTGTTTAATTCATTTGTTGTAAATGTAATTTGTTGTAATATTATTTTTGCGGGGCACTTCCAGGTTGCGGTTGTAGCCACCGTTGTATTATTTCATTTTACTGTTTTTTCTCCTAGGACTGACCCAAGGTGGGGTACACAAACTGCCGGGCGGGTAGTTTGCCGTACCCGTAGGGGTCGAGGGTGGGGTAACGGCTATTCATCACAACTGTGTAATCTGTCTTTTCTTGCAGGCTCAAAAGAAATACAGATTGCTTGCAAATCCAATATTGTTTATCTGTGTTCTGGAATGAATATCATTGCGTCAGACGAATGTAAAATATCTATATATATGATAGCTATTTAGACGTCACTTATGTTTTACACCCGCGCTAGCCCAGCCCCCGCTCTGTCGTTAGTTAAGTAACCTAACGGGTGATGACGGGACCCAGTGGCGAATGCGGATGGCATAAGAGGACGTTGTATTTTCGTTGTTTTCTGCAATGATAGGTTAATGATGGGACGCATTATCTATAATGCAAAGAAAAACAAACCAAAGTTTAAATCGTTGGAACAATTTAAAAGAAACCACTCGGTTATTTTTAAAACAGATATTTTTAAATGCGGAGCTTTAACCACTCCTTTTAAAAGCTATCAGGTTCCTTCGGTTATATCAAGTTCACTACGTTCACGGTTTCGCCAAAACCATTCGTAGCCCTCCGTCATTTCATCTGGGTATTCAGTAGTATTCAAGCTATGTATTTTGACCTAACGCCAAGGCATAGTGTTTGGTAGCTACTGGGTATTCATTTGTTGCATAGGTAGATGTAGTTAGTTTGGGACAGTCGTATTATCATTTTGGCCGAACGTCAAGGATATATACGGATGGGTTCAAATTGACAAGATAATGATGGGTAGAACTTGACATGTGACTTATGACATTTTGACCTAACGCCAAGGTCATAAGAGCATGGGGCAGAAATAAATATCGGGAATTTCTAAAGAAACTGAAATTTGCAAAGAGATGCATACCATTTGGAGTTTGATGAATGTTGGTAGGATTCCTTCAACATTATCATACGATGATATTTGGATCCCGATCCTACTGTGAGTATATGCTACTTATCAGGATATTCGTCACTTAACGATCAATGCTATAAACCTAGTAGGTGTCCAGAAAGGTGTCAGCGGGGTTACGCCCCCAGAGAAAAGAGGTTATTTAATTAAGGAACTTCGCGAAAGCGTTGGAAAACCTCCCTCGAAGTATCGACACTGGCCTGGCTGAACGGTTAAGCAAGTATTGTACGGTGAGAATAGTCCTGGCTAATTCTTCTTTTATGGTTTGAGGAAGGATTCGAGAAACAGTGGGAGCCATCCAGTTTAGATAAACTAAAAACCACTCTAAACTTGCAAGAGCATCATGCTAAAGTGTTTTCTTCTCTCTCTCCTAATTGCAGCGACCCTGAAAATGACTGGACTTAAGTTACTTTTAGAAAAAAATATACTGACGGGGCCAAACTATAAAGATTGGCTGCGGAATGTCAAAATGGCCTTGACCTATGACAAATTGGGGTACGTCCTCACCGCTACGGCACCTGCTGTCCCTGGTCCCAAATCCAGCAATGCGGATAAGGAAATCCGCAAAACCTGGGATTTAGATTGCGCGAGAGCCAAGTGCATCGTGCTTGCCTCTATGAACAATGAACATCAGAGGAGGCACGAGGATATGTCCTTAGATGGCATATTTCTCCATACAAAGGAACTTTATGGAGAGCAATCTCGTATAGCAAGATACGAGACCTCTAAGAAATTGTTTCGAGCGAGGTTGGCTGTCGGGTCATCGGTAGGTGAACATGTCCTACAGATGATCGGCTATATTGAAGAGCTCGCAGACCTTGGGACGACTTTGGATAATGAGCTGTATACAGACCTTATTCTCCAGTCCCTTCCTCCCACCTACGCCCAGTTTATCCTCAACTTCAATCTTCAAGGAAAAGAAGTTGAACTTGCGGAACTCCTGAACATGTTAAGGAGTGCAGAGGGCACCTTGCAGAAGGCAAGGGAAACACCCGCTATGTTTGTTGGCGGTGCATCTTCTTCCGGGTCCAAGGCTAGGGCCAAAGGAAGGAAGAAGAAAGCCGCACCCAAACCTAGAGGAGGTGTTAGTAAGGTGGGAAAGAAGGGAAAGAAAAAGATAGCAGTACCGATAGTTGGCCAGGATGAGTGCTTCCATTGTCACAGGAAAGGGCACTGGAAGAAGGATTGCAAGGCATGGAACGCCAAGAACCAGGAACCGAAGCAAGCTGTGGCTTCGACTTCAGGTGTGTTTGTAATTGAGAATTGTCTGTCGATCAACTCTACTTCCTGGGTATTGGATACCGGATCAGGATCTCATATTTGCAATTCATTGCAGGCACTGAGAAACCGTAGAGTGCTGAAGGAAGGTGATATGATCCTCAGGGTTGCTAACGGAGCTAGCGTGGGAGCTGCGTCCGTCGGGGATTATCACCTAGGATTGACGAGTGGACATATTTTGGTTTTGCATAACTGTTATTTTGTACCAAGCTTAACGTGTAATATCATATCAGTTTCCTTGTTATCGAATAAAGGTTATGATTTCACGTTTATAAGAGATGTTGTTAACATCCACCTTAATCATGGTTTGATTGGGTCCGGTACTCTAAATAACGGCATATATGTTTTAAACCAACTCCAAATTTTCAATGTCCAGAACACACTAAAAAGAAAGTCTCCAGATTTAAATAAAGCTTTCTTATGGCATTGTAGACTGGGTCACATCAATGAGAGAAGGTTGACTAAGTTGCATAGAGAAGGATATTTGGACACGTTCGAATATCAATCTTATGACACTTGTCAATCCTGTCTCAAAGGAAAGATGACAAAGACTCCATTTACTGGACAAGGAGTAAGAGCGAGCGAGCTCTTAGGACTCATACACAGCGATGTATGCGGTCCAATGTCTACACATGCGAGAGGTGGTTTTTCCTATTTCATTACTTTCACGGATGATTACTCAAGATACGGATTCATTTATCTGATGAAACATAAATCCGAGGCTTTTGAGAAATTCCAAGAGTATAAGAATGAAGTAGAAAACCAAACCGGTAAAAGTATTAAGACACTAAGATCTGATCGAGGTGGAGAATACTTAAGTGCCGAGTTCCTAGGTTACCTAAAAGAGAAAGGAATTCTCTCTCAGCTTACTCCTCCATACACTCCACAGCATAACGGTGTATCGGAGAGACGGAATCGAACCCTATTGGATATGGTACGATCCATGATGAGTAATGCTGAGTTACCGCGATCTTTCTGGGGTTATGCGCTAGAATCAGCGGCATATCTTTTGAACATGGTTCCTACCAAGACTGTGCCTACCACACCATATCAGATGTGGAGTGGGAAGAAACCCCATCTACAGTATATAAAGATTTGGGGATGTCCAGCTTTTGTTAAAAAGCAGCATGTGGACAAGCTCGAGGCACGATCAGTAAAGTGTAAGTTTGTGGGATATCCAAAGCACTCCAGGGGATATCTATTCTATTACGCAGAGGAACAAAAGGTGTTTGTTTCTCGTAATGCCCATTTTCTAGAACATCAGTTTTTGGAAAAGGAATCAAGTGGGAGCGAAATAGAACTGGAAGAAATTCCAGAACCACAAACTAATACTGAAAGTTTGGTAGAACCGGTAGTTCAAGAAGAACAGAACATTCCCGCACCCCTCCGCAGGAGTAGTAGGCCGTCTCATCCGCCTGAGAGATACTACGGTTTTCTCATAGACGGGGATAGAGAGGATTGCATCATAGATGATGATGAACCTACTGACTTCCAGCAGGCCATCCAGAGCGGCGACTCGGTACGATGGTTAGATGCAATGCGGACCGAGATGGAGTCCATGTACACCAACAAAGTATGGACTTTGGACTTTGCTCCAGATGGGGTAAAACCCATAGGATGCAAATGGATCTTCAAGAAAAAGATTGGTGTAGATGGACAGGTGGAAACCTATAAGGCTAGACTTGTTGCAAAGGGTTTTCGTCAAAGACCTGGTTTGGACTATGACGAAACTTTTTCTCCAGTGGCTATGCTCAAATCCATTCGGGTCCTTCTTGCTATTGCTGCCTTCCATGATTATGAAATCTGGCAGATGGACGTAAAGACGGCTTTTCTGAATGGAAATTTAGAAGAGAGCGTCTATATGGATCAGCCAGAGGGTTTCAATCAGAGTGGGAGCAGCGGGAAAGTATGCAAGCTGCTTAAGTCCATTTATGGACTAAAGCAGGCATCGCGGAGTTGGAACATCTGTTTTGATGAGACAGTCAAAGAGTATGACTTTATCAAAAATCCAGATGAACCGTGCATATATAGTAAAGTTGTGGCCAGAAGTGTCGTATTCCTCGTCTTGTACGTGGATGACATTCTATTGATAGGAAATGACATTCCTATGCTACAATCTGTCAAAGGATTCTTGTCATACAGGTTCTCCATGAAAGACCTGGGTGATGCCTCGTACATTCTGGGGATCCGGATCTATCGTGATAGATCCAAGAGGATGTTGGGACTTTCGCAGTCCAGGTATATCGACACTGTACTGAAAAGATTCAGTATGGAAGATTCTAAGCGCGGTAATCTACCGGCTTGTCACGGAATCACCCTCTCCAAAGAGATGTCTCCCAAGACTGATTTGGAAAGGGAACGCATGTCTATTATACCCTACGCTTCTGCGGTAGGCTCTATAATGTATGCGATGTTGTGTACCAGACCAGATGTAGCTTACGCACTGAGCGTGGTAAGCCGGTATCAGTCAGACCCAGGGGAGAAGCACTGGATAGCAGTAAAGAACATTCTCAAGTACCTGAGGAGGACTAAGGAGATGTTCTTGGTTTACGGCGGAAAAGACCTCAGGTTGGAGGCCTTTGCTGATTCCAGCTTCCAGAGTGATAAGGACGATTCCAAGTCCATGTCGGGTTATGTCTTTACCCTCAATGGAGGGGCGGTGTGCTGGAAGAGCTCCAAGCAGGACACCGTTGCTGACTCGACGATGGAAGCGGAGTATATAGCTGCTTGCGATGCCGCAAAAGAAGCAGTCTGGATGAAGAAGTTCCTAACAGAACTTCAGGTGGTTCCTACCATAGTTGATCCAATACCTCTGTATTGCGACAACAACGGAGCTATAGCTTTAGCGAAGGAACCAAGGTCCCATCAGAAGTCCAGACACATCTTGAGGCGGTATCACCTGATCAGGGAGATCATTGATCGTCAGGAGATCGAGGTTCGGAGAGTTGCTTCTGAAGAGAACATTGCTGATCCATTCACGAAGGCCCTTCCTCAGATTTAGTTCGAGAGGCTACTCGAGATCATTGGTCAACGATATGCCAGTACATGGCCCTAGTGCAAGTGGGAGATTGTTAGTGTTTATGCCCTAGAAGGCCATTACTGTATCATACTAGTTTGTATATTATTTAATAGAAGCTTGGGATATTCACATGTATATAACAGTCTTGCTAAACATGGTAGTATGCTACTTGGTTTTTCTATCTTAATATGTGAGTGTACGTATTGATAGAGCTCTTAGGATCTTGCTTGTCTACCAGCGTTGTGATGGCAGTCACACTAGTGGGGGCTGGGTAGTCTACAAGCACATCCTTATTCAGGTCCCTGGTCGTTGGATTATCGAGACAGAGCATCGATATCCGGAGTAGACTAGTGTGTACGCTTCTCATCCCAGTTGGGGAGATGGTCTGTCCCACAGCCGTCAGTACGTCGTACTGGAGATAGTATGCAGGTGCTCGTTAGGTTACGGGTACACCGGACAGGACTCACAGGGAACTGTTGGTTGGTTTGATACCAGTCGTCAGTGAGCAGTTCCCAGGTGACATGAGTACAGCATAGTCCGCAGACTTGACACTGCTACTTCGCCTCGAGTGTGTCCCACTGTTCTTAGATTGCTACCCTACCACGGCTCAAAGGAGTCGTGCAAACAGGTAGCAGTTGGGTGCAGTCCCGAGCACTTGGAGGCAGTGGCGGTTAGACAGGATTCGTCCCTCCCGATATTGGGAGTAGATATCGTGCTGTGTCAGAGAGCCATTACGCAAAGTCCCTGGCCAGGGCAAGCGAGATTTGCTGGTAGGTTCCAGTAGTTTCTCAGGGTGTAATGGGCTTCCCTCCGACACGACTTATACCGCTATTAGGGGACTGACGCTTGCCACCCCCCTAGGCCCGATATGCGATAGTCTTGGACGAACGGACCGGACTGTATGGAGATTGTCACATCAGACTCGGTAGGAGTTCGGATGGGTTTCCTCATCGGCCTTCTTATCGACAACTACCTGGGGACCGTTACGTACAGCTAGTGCCGCTTACGGTCTGTGGTTAAACCCACTGCCAGCGTAGTAGTCGAGTCTCTAGAGTCCCACACAGAGAGTTTCCTACTCCAGGCGAAACGATATAGAGGTTGCATGGTTTTGCGACAAAGGGTCCGGACGCATACGTGCGTTTACGCACGTATGACTTTCGGACAGTTTTTACCAGTCGGCTTTGGTTTAAGCCAGTTACTGGTATCCGGTTATTGGATTTTTACAGTCTAAAGTTTTTTTCCGTATTTTTGCGGATCGGAGGGGCGTTCTCGTAATTGTGCGAGAAGCTTCTAGAAGATGTGACTAAGGAGGTTACTTTGGATAAGATTGTGAGTCATGAGGGTGATTCATCATTATCATTATTGCACCATAAATGATAATGACACATGCTTAATGAATCACCACTTTGCATTTATGAAGCATGCTTATTCATTTCTTTTATTCATTATTCTAAAATAAGAATGCTTCATAATATATTATGATACACTCACAATCTCATCTCATTATCATTTATCATATTCTCTCTCCTCAAGCTCTCATCTTCAAGAGACTAATTCTTAATCCTCATGTGTTGAGATCAAAGGTTTAGTTAGACTTAAACATCCATTGCCTTCACTCTATATCATCCTTTCTTCTTTGATTGGCAATCAAAGTAGATTAGTTACCTCAAGTTAGAGGTGTAGCTTGGTGTTTTGATCTCGGGTGGATCGTCTACTACCTAGAGAAGGTCGAGGAGAACAAAGGAGGACACAAAGACGAAGGACCGGTTTCATTAGGTATAATCCCTAAACACAATTGATAAGAAACTCTTTGTGTACGGTTATTTATAGTTTAGCTTCGATTCAAGCGGTTAGTCGATGTTCGTTCTTTAAACATGATCGTTTTTGAAAATTCCGCCTCCCCACAAGTACTGGGGTGTACTACATCGACTTACAGTTTTTAGACAGGTGTTTCGTAGAAACACAGGGTCCGAATTTTGAGAAGTTATAGGTATATGAATAAAGTAGAGAACCAGGAATTGCGAGTATCGGGATTCTTCAAAGTGATCGAAGATGTAGATGCTTGTGTATGGTATTCAGTTGATAGTAATGATTAAGAGAACTTGCTTCTCTTTCAGGTTACTCATAATTGGAAGCATTCCTAAGTTGAGTAACGTTGATCGGCCTCTTTCCATTTAGTTGACATGCACTGGGGCCAGCTGCATGATTTGAATCTGGTTCAATTAAATCAGTGCCTCTGTTTCTATATTGGATATAGAACAGTTCATATCTTGACATTGTTAAGGTACGGGGAGTTGTCCGGCTTACGCTTAAAACCAGACTCCGGATAACTCATGGCACGTTTCTGTAATGGCTGTTTGTGGGTTGACCCAGGCTATGACGAGGGTTGATTTTCTACCATCTGGAAGATCAATAGTGATATTGTTCTTGACTCGCCACGGTTTTAACAAAAATGGATTTTTTCAGAAAACAGTAGTGGGAGTATGGTAGAACTGGAAGTGATTCCAGAACCGCAAACGATTACTGAAAATTTGATAAGAACCTAAAGATTCAATCTGGTATGACATTCCATTGGCCACTCCGCAGATACTGTGGGTAACCTCGGGCATCCGAGGGGTACTTCGGTAGCCTCAAGGACGGTGACAGAGAGGTTCTTGTTTACCCAGACTTTCCATTGCTGTTGTTCCAGACTGTGAGACCCGGTAGGAGGATGAATATAGCGTCGTTCTAAATAGGATTTAGAAGTGCACGTCTATATGGCTCTGCCGGAGGGTTGTCGTAGTCAGTGGGAGCAGCGGAAGCATTGGTGGACAAGTAGCTTATGTCTGTGGACTAAAGCAGATATAGCGGAGATAGATCATCTATTTCTGATGTGACAGTCATGGGTTTGACTTCATCAGAATTGGGGATGGATCTGTTAAGAAGGTAGTAGGGTGTGATGTCCTGGTATTTGGATGACATACACAGAGTAGGAAGTGATATTCCTATACTACGGTCAGTTATACTTTGGTTGTCACACAGTTGTTTCTCCACAAAGGGACTTGGACATAATATCAGACATTCTGGTTACTGGATCTATGGTTTTAGATCTAGATTTGGGAAGTGTCCCAATCTGGGTACTTAGACAGCATTCTAAAGGTGTTTTAGAATGGACGACTCCTGGCACGGTAGTGTACCTGCAGGTGATGGAGTCACCCTCTCTAAAGGTGTCTTACAGACTAAAGGGGAGAGGGATGTGTATGATTGGTAGATCACTTGCTTAGGCAATTGAGTCAATCATGATATGTCAAGTACCACACCAGATGTTGTTTTTGCAATAGCTGCAATAAGTTGATATTGATCCAATCCGGGAGAAACGATCGGAAGCAGTTTTAGAACATAAGTAGATGTTATAGGGATATGATAACAACAGCCTCTTTTAGGAGATAGTTATCATTCTAGACTTCCAAGGTGACCTGGACGGCAGAGTGACTGTCAGAGTTATAGTTTTCCCTCTGACGAGGGGCGGTATTATGGACAGGTGGTCCAGGAGGATACTGAGGGAGGCATGGCACAGGATACTGATTAAGTTCAGTTGACGATACAGTCTAAGAAGTTTGGATTTGGAGTTCATTTATGAGCTAGGTCCCATTAGACATCCAGACACATTCTAAGACAGGTATTGCTCATTTCGGGAGATGGCTTTCTCCGCGAACTTGAGATATAGAGAGACATAGAAAGAAACATCAAGGCGGATCCACTCACTGAGGCTATTCCTCGAACGCAATAGTTTCGCAAACGGGTTTTGTGAGACTGATTAGTAGAGGAGTTGGGTGTTCGGTATCACACGGGCTGTGAGTATGCGAATCGCAATAATTAGCCTTAAGTGCAAGTGGGAGATTGTTGCCCTCAGAGTCAATTATTGGATCACAAGCACGTGATTGTAATGATTGAGGGAGGACCTACTCCGGTAGGACAGTCTTACTCAAGATGATAGCATGCTATCTGGTTTATCTTTATCATCGTGTACTGCTTTAGGTGACCTTACAGGTCACTATTGCGCGTTGATAGAGCCCCTAGGATTCTTGCTTGACTGCCAGCAGTATGAGGGCGATCATATACGTGGGAGCTGGTAGTCTATAAGCACATCCTTAAAAGGTCCCTAGTCGTGGGAGTTTCAAGACAGGGCATCGATACTCCAGAGTAGACTAGTGTATACAGTCGAGACCCTGATGAGGGGCGGTGGCCGGTCTCACAAGCCACTGGTGTCAGTTGGTTCACCTAAGATGTATACAGGTGCTCATTTGGTTATGAGTACACCGGACAGGACTCGCCGGGAACATGCTAGTTGGTCTTATACCTAACGTCAGATAGCAGTTCCCTGGTGACATGTGTACAGGTTAGTTCATCGACCTGAGGTCGTCATTTGTCTCGTGAGAGTTCCTGTTAGGTTTACCTAGCACCTTATGAAGGGTTTGGAAGCATCACATGTACCAAAGATTAAATTTTTTAGGGTGCTAAGTGAACACACAAAGAATCATTCCTAGAAAATTAGGGTTTCAAAAACAACACATCATCACAAGTAGGAAAAGCTTGGGTTTTGAGAGTACAACCTTTGTAGCTCCCTACGCTAGACTCCTCGGCTACTTGGAGTTTGGAAAAGGTCCGCTTGAACTCCTCTAGGTCCACGATGATCCACCCGGAGTCCGCTTTGTCTAAGCTTGCAACTTCACTTGATCAAGAGAAAGAAATGAAGCTAACACTCTAAACAAGTGGGCAAGACTTGTGTAGAATGATGTTGTGGTGACTTTTCTCACTTCAAAATCCTAACTTGGTGAGTAATTTACTCACTAGAGAAATCTAGAGAGTAAAATAAGAAGGAGGAAGAAGATGATGGCCTTTTTAGAACAAGAGAAAAGATAATCTCTAATGAAAAAATAGAAAATTTATGTATATATATTTTCCATCTCTCATCTCAAACCATGGTTAAATAATAAAGATATTATTGAATTTGAGTTAAAACACAAAAGGAATGTTAATCCATGGTTAAAAGGTGGGTGAGCATGGTTGGGTCAAAGAAGAGTGTAGAAACTAATCCATGAATTACCATTTTCCTTTTTCATTTTGTTTTAACATAAATAGAAAAAATAATCCATATTATTTAACCAAGGTATGAGTCTTATATTGCCACCATCTTCTATGTATATACAACCATGAAGGATGATGTATGTATGTATGTGTGCATGCACATCTATATGTGCATGAATCAAGAAGGAATGCATACATGCATGCATACATCCAAAAAATACAAGAAAGGATTTCTAGTGAGAAACTAATGGTTAAATGATAAATCAACACTTGATTTATCAATCCGGCCAAATCACATATGACCCAACCAAAAGCAAGCCGCCCGATTAATATATGGTATCTTATACGCGCATTTTAACCGGGTCCATGCGCATATCGCATACGCGCACCACAACGTTTCGCCTGGACTAGGTAACTCCTTTGTGGGACTCTAAGACTCGTCAATACGCCGGCAGTGGGTGATGATCATATCAAGCACCCCCAAGCCGCAAGCGGTCAGCTAAACGTAACGGCCACCCGGGTATTGAGCGATCAGAAGAAAACAAGCGAACCTGCTACAACTCCCGTCGAGCCAACCGGCAACACTACCGTACAGTCCGGTCTCTTCGTCAGATATGCTGCATATCGAGCCTAGGGATGGTAAACGTCAGACCCCAGTAACCGATAAGTCGTGCCGATGTGAGGCCCATAACGAGTCGAGAAACTACTGGTAACACTTACCAGTAAATCTCTAAAACAGCCCTGGCCAGGGACTTCCCTGTTACGGCCAATCGAGCACAGCGCAACATCAACCCCCAATACCGGGAGAGACAAAACCCCTCCTATCGCTCATTGCCTCCATGTGACTCGGGACTGTACCCAAAAACCACCGTTTTGCACGCCCTCATGGACGTGGTAAGGTGGAAATTAAAGCACAGTAGGAATCATATAAGACTCTATGACGATCTCGGGTCTACAGACTAACCTGCACAAGTGTCACCAGAGAACTGCCATCTGACGTGAGGTATAATACCATCTGGGAGTTCTCGGCGAGTCCGTCCAGTGTACCCAGTCTCCACTGAGCACCCGTATACCATCTTTGATGTCAAACACCAATGGATATGGGATCATCTATCGCCCATCTCATGGGTCGAGAAACGTATACGCTAGTCTACACTGGTATATCGATGCCCCGTCTCGATACACCCACGACTAGGGACCTTGAAAGATGTACTTATGGACTACCATGTCCCCACTAGTATGATCCTCATCATAGTCCAGGTAGTCAAGTACACATCCTAAGGGCTTTACCAACATGTAACTATAAGACAGTATAAAGAGACAAGTATACATGTTAAGATAAAGAGCAACAAGATAGCATACTATCATATCAAGCAAGAAAGTCATCTCTATATATGTCCAAGCATCCAATATAATATACATCATCTGTACAATACTGGCCTCTAGGGCATACAAACAACTAACAATCTCCCACTTGCACTAGGGCCAGCTGCTGTACTATCGCAAACCGAGCATCCCGAAGTGTCTCTCAAACTGTATCTGGGGAATAGCCTTCGTGAGTGGATCCGCTGTGTTGTTCTTCGTGTCAACCCTCCTGACCTCGATCTCCCGGCGATCAACTATCTCCCAGATCAGGTGATACCGTCTCAGAATATACCTGGATCGTTGATAGGACCTGGGTTCCTTGGCTAAAGACACTGCTCCATTGTTATCACAATACAAAGGTATTGGATTCTCAATGGATGGAACCACTCCAAGTTCAGTAAGGAACTTCTTGATCCAGACAGCCTCTTTGGCAGCATCGTTGGCAGCGATGTATTCAGCCTCCATCGTCGAGTCTGCCACGGTTTCCTGCTTGGAACTCTTCCAGCTAACTGCCCTTCCGTAAAGGGTAAAGACAAATCCTGACTGTGACTTAGAGTCGTCCATATCACTCTGGAAGCTCGAATCGGTAAAGGACTCCACTTGGAGTTCTCCGTTACCATACACCAAGAGCATCTCTTTAGTCCTTTGTAAGTACTTGAGAATGCTCTTCACAGCTGTCCAGTGACTCTCTCCAAGATCAGCTTGATACCTACTCACTACACTTAGTGAGTATGCTATATCGGGTCTGGTACATAGCATCGCGTACATGATAGAGCCCACAGCCGAAGCATAGGGTATCCCTTGCATGCGAGCTCTCTCCAAATCAGTCTTGGGAGGCATCTCTTTAGAGAGAGTGACTCCAAAGATCGTGGGTAAGTTCCCACGCTTGGATTCTTCCATACTAAAGCTCTTTAGTATGGTGTCAATGTACCTAGATTGGGACAATCCCAATATCCTTTTAGATCTATCTCTATAGATCCTGATTCCCAATATGCAGGAGGCATCACCTAGATCTTTCATTGAGGATCTTTGTGATAAGAAGAGCTTGACCGATTGCAGCATAGGAATGTCATTTCCTATCAAGAGTATGTCATCCACGTACAATACGAGGAAGACAACCTTACTCTCTGCCACCTTCTTGTAGATACAAGGTTCATCTACGTTTTTGATGAAATCAAACTCTTTGATAACGACGTCAAAGCAGATGTTCCAGCTCCGCGATGCTTGCTTTAATCCATAAATGGATTTAAGCAGCTTGCACACCTTCCCGCTGCTCCCATTATCTACGAAGCCATCTGGCTGAGTCATGTACACGCACTCTTCTAAATCACCGTTTAGAAAGGCGGTCTTAACATCCATTTGCCAGATTTCATAGTCATGATATGCAGCGATGGCAAGCATGATCCGGATGGATTTAAGCATAGCTAGTGGAGAAAAGGTCTCGTCATAGTCCACACCTGGTCTTTGACGAAAACCCTTTGCAACAAGTCTAGCTTTGAAAGTCTCCACTTTCCCATCTACACCAAGTTTTTTCTTGAAGATCCACTTGCTCCCAATGGGTTTTACCCCTTCAGGAGCATCTTCCAAAGTCCATACTTTGTTGGTGTACATAGATTCCATCTCGGACCGCATTGCATCCAGCCATTTCACTGAGTCCCCACTTGTGATGGCCTGTTTGAAGCTAGTTGGGTCATCATCCTCCATGATGCAATCCTCGCTCCCACCATCCATGAGAAAACCGTAGTATCTCTCAGGTGGGCGAGGAACCCTACTAGATCGGCGGAGTGGCTGGGGTTCATTGGGAACTGCCGAATCCTCTGGTTCCACTAAATCTTCAGTTTGAGTTTGTGTAGCCGGAATTTCTTCTAGTTCTACCTCGTTGCCACTAATTTCTTTTGTAAGAAATTCCTTTTCTAAAAAGGTGGCATGTCGAGAAACAAACACTTTTTGTTCCTCAGTATGGTAGAAAAGATATCCATGTGAATGTTTGGGATATCCCACAAACTTGCATAGAACTGACCGTGCCTCGAGTTTGTCCGGATTTTGCCTCTTGACATAGGCCGGACAACCCCATATCTTAACTCGTTTAAGACATGGTCTCTTCCCACTCCATATCTCATATGGTGTGGTAGGTACAGATTTAGATAGAACTTGATTCAATAGGTATGCTGCTGTTTCCAGCGCATATCCCCAGAAGAAAATATGTAACTCAGCTGTGGTCATCATAGAGCGCACCATATCTAATAGGGTGCGGTTCCTCCATTCTGATACACCGTTGTGCTGTGGTGTATATGGAGGAGTCAGCTGAGAGAGAATCCCATTCTCTTTTAGGAAGTCCAGGAATTCAATGCTCAAGTATTCACCTCCTCGATCAGATCGTAGGATTTTAATACTTTTTCCGGTTTGGTTCTCGACTTCTTGTTTATATTCTCAAAATTTCTCAAAAGCTTCTGATTTGTGTTTCATCAGGAACACATACCCGAACCTAGAGAGATCGTCAGTGAATGTAATGAAGTACACAGAACCATCCCTGGCATGTGTATACATGGGACCGCATACATTGCTATGCACCAGTCCCAAGAGTTCCGTAACTCTTTCTCCGTGTCCCGTAAACGGAGTTTTGGTCATCTTGCCTTTGAGACATGACTGGCAAGTGTCATAAGATGAAAATTCAAACGAATTCAAGTATCCATCCTTATGCAACTTAGCTAGTGTGTCGCATTGATGTGACCTAGTCTACAATGCCACAAGAAGGATTCGTTCAGTTCTGAACTCTTCCTCTTCTGTGTGTTTGTTATGCTCAGAACTGTTGATTGATTTAGAACATAAATGCCATTGCACAACATGCCTGATCCAACCAACTTTTGGTTACGGAAAATGTTCATAACATTATCCTATAATACAAAATTATATCCCTCTTTACTCAACAAAGAAACCGATATAATATTGCATATCAGGTTCGGCATGTAATAGAATTCGTTCAGAATCAATGTATTACCAGTTGGTAATATAAGGTGATACTCCCCAATGGTTTTAGCTGCAACAATTGCACCATTTCCAACTCTTATGTCTTTATCACCTTCTCCAAGTTCTCTACCTTTCTTAAGCCCATGTAACTGATTACATATATAGGATCCTGACCCGGTATCCAATACCCAGGACGTGGAGGAAATAGAGAAACAGTTCTCTGTAACGAACACACGTGAAGAAAATGCATCATCATGTACTTTCTTCATTCGGATGGCATGGGGATCCTGGTATTCCCCTATGTCCTGTCCAGTCCTATAACTCTTATAAGAAAGAACGGAACCAACGTTCCCCAGCACAGTATAACATGCGGGTTTGGTCAATACATCCATATTATTATCTTGATTAAGGCATGACTGTAACGTCTTCAAAATAATAAAATATGATTTTTGGGAAATTTTATAATTTAATATTATTTTAATGAATATTTTAATATTCTGGTATAATTAAATACAGATAAATGGGGAAAAATTATGGAAAATTCTAAAATAAGGTATTTTAAGGAATTGCCTCGTTTTCTGTGCATGCCCCTATTTCCTCTAGTTTTGACCCTGAGTATGTCTAGTTTTGACTGATTCCATCTAGGGTGAAATCTGGGTTGATTTTCCTATGTTGGTGTATAATTTGGGACTTGTTTTAGCATGGATTTTGGTATTTGGTGATTCATTCCTGTCGGGTGGCGTTTGGACGTCAACGACAAGTGGATTTTGATTGTGTTTACATGCGAGTCGATGGGTTTTTACCTATGCGGGTAGCGTGTGCTATTTTGGTTTCCGATGTGATTTTCATGTGCTTTAGCATTGTGATATACTTGTAGGTACCCCGCGTGATGTTGAGGCAAAGGAGGTGAAGATAGCGACATCGGGTTTGGCACACGAGAAGCAAGATGAGTAGATTTATATCTACGGGGAGAAGTCGGGTGGATGGCGTATAGCACCCCCGCAGTCCGTGGTGATGTATACGAATACGTATACACACGAATATTTATTATGTGTTGTTTAGGGTTATTGATGGTAATAATGATATTTTGATGATAAGAATATATTGGTTTAGTATAGTGCGAACCCTAGAGTAGTGGTTGCACTCACACATACATTTACACACATACTTGCATTCATTCTTTCATTTATTAGAGTGCATATGATGGTGCGTATATCTACACATGGGTATGGGACTATGTGTTTATATACGGGATTGGAGGATGATACGTGGTTTGAGATGATACTTGATGTGAGGCCGTGAGATCGGCGATGTGACATAGTTTGCCTTTGAGGTGCGATATGATAGTTTTAGCGGGCCTTTGGACATGTGCTTTACCCGCATTCATATTTTATAGATGGTGTCGATTTGTACTAGACTTACAGTAGTACCCCAGATTGTGTGATCTGATGATAAGTGATACCTGATATGTGATGAGATAGTGTGATATTGACCCCTACCCAGCTATTGGGATGCCGTACGACGATATACCGTACGAACCGATATTGATGATAGATCCGCACTCATGACTCGAGGATATCATACGATATGTTATTGAGGCGAGATCACCGACTATCATATCTATATTTATATATTGACTCAGATTAGGTGGTTTCATACCCCTCCTGTCTAGATTATTTAGTAGACATTAGACCAGACCGAGTCATACCTATTTCCAAACTAACAAATCGGGGATATTTTAAAGATAAGCAGAAAGGTTATACGGATATTTTCAAATGATGCATCTTTTCTTAAAACACCGTAGCCCTTACTTTACCAAAAGCCCTGATTCGTCTTATTTCAAAAGGCAAGGTTGCATGACATATCTATTGGGGCAGGTTCTGTACTTTTGCGTTGATCATTCGTTTCCGCATATTCCTGCTATTTGCATTGCATCGCTTGTATTGTTGTGACATTCAGTCATGCTGCTAGGACACCAGCACCATTATCGATGATGTATATGTTCCACGTACACTTGTTGCCGGCTCACACACTCATCATCGATAATTGCCATGTCACTACACTATAGTACTATTGCATTCATGATATGATTCTGGCATAGCATATTGTACACTTATACCTGTACACATATATAGATGATTCTAGCTTGATTGGGGATTTGGGAACCGCAAGATACTCTTTAAAAACAGATTCCTTTTAAAAGAGCGGTCTCCCTCGACATGTGCACATTATTATTCCATGTTGCATGACTTACTGATATGCTTGCATTACTGTTACATGCCGCATACATCATGCTTTGACTGTACGCATTGAGATATGTTTTTTCTATGATATTTCTGGATTTGGGAACCGAGGGTATTTCAAAAGAGAATATGTCATTTCTTTAAAAACCCGGTTACCCTTGATATGATATTTCAGTGCGTCCACCATGTGTTTTCTCGGTGCTGAGAGCGATATGTGTAACCCGAATCGAGGCGTGGATGAGCCGATTGCGGGTACATGGTGGACCCGGTATGGTTCCCCTCGGCAAGATGATCGATGAGCTTTGCCGATTGAGCCTGGAGGCGGGCGAGTACCTACCGGTGATTGGTTGGACCTGGCGGTTATCCGGAGGATACCGACCAGAGTCGATAGATGTTTTGGGCATACTGCCGGGGCCGATGGCCGATACCGCAGACAGAGCCCGCGAGCCGATCCGGACTGACGGAGCCCGATATATGAGGATTTACGTGCCGATGCTGGGAACAGTTTTCATGATGTTTTCGGGTGTCGATGCTGGGCACCCTGGTTCCATGATTTTGATGTGTCGCGAGGGACACGGGTGGTTATATCCTCATATTATTTCCCATGCACATGATTCAAGATATGTACATGCATGGTGGTTATTGTCAGTGGGTGACGAGTGGACGGGATCCACGAGTGTGCATATTTGATTACATTGGTAATACCTCATATTCATGACATGTTATTACCTGAGGCATTAGCACGAGCACTTGGCACTACACTCATGTATAGAGATTACATTGCCAGTTTAGCATGCTTCAGCTTTATTCATATTGAGGTTTATTTATTATCTGATCGTATTGACCTAGGATAGGTCATGCATTCGATCTCTGCTTGTAGATATTTTCTATTCACGAGTTGGCAACTAACCCCCGTTGTGCCCCAGTTCATGCAGGTTTTTGCCGTACAGATTCCATAGCGGCATTTCTGGCACACTGCTTCCTATGGGTGACTTGCTTGGTTAGGTGGGTTCTTTGTATCAGAACCGCTATTGTTCATGTATTTTTATTGTATCTAGAATTGTCCATCAACCAAAACTTGTAGTTTGTTTCAGACTTAGAAATCAGTGTTGTATTGTTTCGACCTTAGAGTCGCGCTTGTAGTATTGCGGTTTTCTGGCTGTTTTTGAGTTTCTTTTCAGTTTTGATCCTCGCCCCTTGGCGTTGTATATTATTATTGCTTGCGTGGTTGTGACCGTCGATTGACGAAGAGCTAGCTCCCGCTTGGGGATGCCTTTTATCATGTCATATATATTATTCTTGTTGTATCCCGTTCGGGGCCAGTTTTTACAAAGGAAACTCTGCCGAAATTTTCAGGAAAAATTACACATTTTAAAAATTCATATTCGGCTTAGTTATTTAAAAACTTGATTTTCAAACATGTTTTCTTTACCTCTTAAAACTAATTTTCCCTATTTACTCCTTAAATGGTTTTAGATTTCTGGGCTTTTGGCTTACTTGGATCAGATGGAGTCCTATAGACTTCATATGGTTCGAGGGCCAGTCACGTGCTCTTTCGGGTCGTGACAAAGTTGGTATCAGAGCGCTAGGTTGACCTTGGTTCGAGTCTAAGTTTGACTATGTGGAGCCTAGGGCGTTACTTATATACGGAACTTAGGCTTGACCTTACGGAACTTAGACTTGGTCGAGGGGGTATTAGACCCGAACTTTCTTCGCGTAGGATGACCCTTGGTTGATGGAATAGGTGACTAAAGTAGAGTGACGTACCGTTGGTATGTTCCGCGGCATACTTACGACACGCCACTCCGCTTAAGAAACCTTAGGTTGTACATTTCCTTGCATTGTGTCATATTCCTTCCTATGATCTATCTTCATCGATACTGGTTGTGGTTTTGCTGCCGCGATTGCACGGGCAGAGTGAGCTACGGCTTGAGTTGTCAGCATGAGCTCGTCGCGGACGAGGGCTGACCGGGGCGTGATTCCAGAGACATACGGTTACATTGAGGCTTCGTATTTTGTGTTTCCGCATTTTGAGCGTTTGACAGATCGCTGTTGCGAGATTTCTCGGATGTACCGGACGGTACCAGAGGATTGAGCCACTGATAGAGGCCAGCCAGGATATGATGACTGCTGATATATCGCTTATTCATGATGGTTGAGGCGCTGCTTAGCGTACCGACGAATGAGCCAGTTGTTGCTGCGAGTGATGAGATATCGCCCAGATGATTGGAGCTACTGCAGCATGAGCATATTCTTAGAGATATGGTAGTGAGTCGCTAGTCACCGAGGATGAATGACTAGGACATGTGGTTCGTTCGCTTACCCCGATGCGAGGTCATCAGATAGATTGATTCCAGCTAGAGGCGACTTCACGCAGATTCATTGAGAGTCGATTGAGACGATCGAAGGTCAGGAACCCATTTTCCAAGTTTAAAGTATACGGAAAGACATGCAGGTGATTCTATGGACCCTCTAGAAGAATGAAACCCTAACTCGACTTAATGACCGTGTGAAAGCCTTTGAACCTTAGGGTTTGCGGCAGTTCCTCGGCGCCATTAGTGAGGCTTGGGTTTGCCCTTCTACGGCTGGACCACCGACGCTGTGGCATGTACTCGATACTATTAAACTGTACCCGAGATGTTGAGCTCTTGGGGGATTGTGAGGTTCTGACGAGTCGATCGGATGATTCGACATCATTCGGATATCATGTGATGGGACACTGCTTGGGAGACTCCAGATACGAGCATAGCCGTCGGAGCGCAGTCTGTGTAGCCATGATGAGATGAGTCCGAATCAGTCGATAGTGGAGCAAGGTGGAGTAAAGAGTTTGCACGAGATTTCGACGAGATGACGTTCCACTCCGCTGACATCAGAGATGCGATATGCACGCTGAGGACGTGTTCGGCTAGATATCTTCTACTGAGTGATGAAGATACTGAGTTCGTGATTTCGAGTCCGTGTTAGAGACTTCGGGTGGACCGTAGCCGAGGACATTGCAGTGTGCAGATAAAGACGCGACGTCGAATGGTCGATGATACAGACAAGCGGGACAAGAAGTTCGTGCGAGAGGCAGACGAGCTGTTACTACACCCCGTTAAGATTAAAGGCCGGACATGCATACAGAGGCGCAGAGATGTGACCAGCTTCCGAGGAGATGTTGTACTAAGGACGCAGAGGTACAGAGAGCGAGAAAAGATTACGCCATAGTACCAGCCTCCTTACAGTTTGGCTTAGGCAAGATCAGAAGAGACCTTGAGTAGGATTCCTTCCAGTACACTGCTGCAATAAGAGTTGCACCCAGGATCGGATGTGTGATATGCATTCAGAGGACCCGAGGTCGGCGCCAGAGATGTGCTGCTTTACGAGCGGTCGTGAGGATTGACCGAGAGATGACCAGGGAAGTGCAAGAACGGAATCGTTCCTGTCAGCACACCTGACCGGGCCGATGAGCCGATGGATTGCGAGTTGGTAATCTACAGGAAAGATCAGGAACCAGAGGCAGAGGACGCCAGCCGCAAGTAAGAGGCAAGTAGATATCTTGCGCCGCTAGCATCGGATGTACCGGTACCTTCTCGACCCTGAAGAAGGATATACCGACGACGGTAATTATGATTTGTGATTTTGTGATTTGATTATCACGTATCCGTTGCTTTGGATTTCGGTATTTTGGGCGATCTATTCGCATGATTTAGTCTTGATGACTGAGTTTCATGATATTTGATTTTGTGCTCCATGGTTGCACCTACTGGGTATTTATACCTTGTACATAGTTATTACTCTTGAGCTGCTGATTGCGATTTCATGCCTATTTTATGCTGGTGATTTGATTTACGCTTCCAGCAGAGTTTCATGTAATTTTAGTGTTTTGATTTTGCACTCGGTATAGCTTATATGTGCTTGTAGTGCATCGATATGTGTTTTGTGCCCGCAGCTGCACACGTTTATGATTTTCTTCATATCTGGATACACTTGGTGTTGCTGCTTACGTATTTGAGTTATTGCTTGGTATTTGTGCATGGGATGCACCAGTTCTATACTTCGTGCATTTGTCGCACCAGTTTTATGTTTCTTGTGTTTATCGCATCAGATTTATATTTCGTGCCTTTGTTGCACCGGATTTATATTTTGTGCATTACGATTGCACCTGACTTCGATTTGATGCCTTTCGGTATGTCGATTTTGATTGTGATATTGATGTGGATTCTTGCACTCCGTGCTTTTGACTGGACTTACGCATATTCGACGTTGCTATTGGATTTTGTGATTCCGTGCATATTGAGTGCGCAGGGTTTAGATTTTCATTCGTGCACGATGGATGCACCGATTTGGATTTCCGCGCATGTTGGGCGCATGTTTTGAGATACGATTTTGGTGCACACCCGATGCACTAAATCGAGATTTCTTCGTGCATGTCAGATGCACCGGGTTTTTGGCTGTCAGGCACACACGTTGCCTATGACAGATGCTTCGTGAACACCCGTTGCACCTAGATGCTGTTATGTGCATCTGTTTAGCATATATATGGATTTTGATTCACGTGCGCACCAGATGCACAGGGTGGGTTATGTATATTTTTGAGATTTATTCCTTTTGGAACAGTACATTTTTATGATATTGGATATTATTTTCTTACTGAGCAGGACTAGTCAGAGGACAGTACCTGGATATTTTTTTTTTTTTTGCATGCATCGATAGTTATCGAAGGGATTTCCAAAGAGCGAGCTATAGTCTCAGTATATACCTACGTGTCCGATATGACACGAAACGTTTTAAAAAAAAAAAACAAGGAAACCCTTCTGATTGTTTTCAAAACGGCGGAACGTGCTTATTAAACAAAGGATATATATATACATATATAGTTACTTTCTTATGAAAAACGTCCGCCACTGTGCAGTGTTATGCGCATCGCACAGCGACTTAAAAAGGATTTGGCATGCTTTTACATCAGCTATTCACATGTATAGATTGGATGTTTGCATGTGTAGTTCTGATCCATATCATATCGGTTTTGTATTTGATTTGACATTGTGTCCTTACCTTGACTCCGATGATTGCAGGATGCTTGATGGAACGTTGTTTTTGAGTTATCTGCTCAGTACTCATATGCATGCATTGCGCTGTGACGTTTTATGTGTTGATGATTTCGGAGCCCCGACGACTTGGAATTCGTATCGAAATGTTTTAGAATTTAGGGTTTTAAATTTAAATTCGGGGACCGAATTTCTTTAAGGGGGGTAGATTGTAACGTCTTCAAAATAATAAAATATGATTTTTGGGAAATTTTATAATTTAATATTATTTTAATGAATATTTTAATATTCTGGTATAATTAAATACAGATAAATGGGGAAAAATTATAGAAAATTCAAAAATAAGGTATTTTAAGGAATTGCCTCGTTTTCTGTGCATGCCCCAATTTCCTCTAGTTTTGACCCTGAGTATGTCTAGTTTTGACTGATTCCATCTAGGGTGAAATCTGGGTTGATTTTCCTATGTTGGTGTATAATTTGGGACTTGTTTTAGCATGGATTTTGGTATTTGGTGATTCATTCCTGTCGGGTGGCGTTTGGACGTCAACGACAAGTGGATTTTGATTGTGTTTACATGCGAGTCGATGGGTTTTTACCTATGCGGGTAGCGTGTGCTATTTTGGTTTCCGATGTGATTTTCATGTGCTTTAGCATTGTGATATACTTGTAGGTACCCCGCGTGATGTTGAGGCAAAGGAGGTGAAGATAGCGACATCGGGTTTGGCACACGAGAAGCAAGGTGAGTAGATTTATATCTACGGGGAGAAGTCGGGTGGATGGCGTATAGCACCCCCGCAGTCCGTGGTGATGTATACGAATACGTATACACACGAATATTTATTATGTGTTGTTTAGGGTTATTGATGGTAATAATGATATTTTGATGATAAGAATATATTGGTTTAGTATAGTGCGAACCCTAGAGTAGTGGTTGCACTCACACATACATTTACACACATACTTGCATTCATTCTTTCATTTATTAGAGTGCATATGATGGTGCGTATATCTACACATGGGTATGGGACTATGTGTTTATATACGGGATTGGAGGATGATACGTGGTTTGAGATGATACTTGATGTGAGGCCGTGAGATCGGCGATGTGACATAGTTTGCCTTTGAGGTGCGATATGATAGTTTTAGCGGGCCTTTGGACATGTGCTTTACCCGCATTCATATTTTATAGATGGTGTCGATTTGTACTAGACTTACAGTAGTACCCCAGATTGTGTGATCTGATGATAAGTGATACCTGATATGTGATGAGATAGTGTGATATTGACCCCTACCCAGCTAGTAGGATGCCGTACGACGATTTACCGTACGAGCCGATATTGATGATAGATCCGCACTCATGACTCGAGGATATCATACGATATGTTATTGAGGCGAGATCACCGACTATCATATCTATATTTATATATTGACTCAGATTAGGTGGTTTCATACCCCTCCTGTCTAGATTATTTAGTAGACATTAGACTAGACCGAGTCATACCTATTTCAAAACTAACGAATCGGGGATATTTTAAAGATAAGCAGAAGGGTTATACGGATATTTTCAAATGATGCATCTTTTCTTAAAACACCGTAGCCCTTACTTTACCAAAAGCCCTGATTCGTCTTATTTCAAAAGGCAAGGTTGCATGACATATCTATTGGGGCAGGTTCTGTACTTTTGCGTTGATCATTCGTTTCCGCATATTCCTGCTATTTGCATTGCATCGCTTGTATTGTTGTGACATTCAGTTATGCTGCTAGGACACCAGCACCATTATCGATGATGTATATGTTCCACGTACACTTGTTGCCGGCTCACACACTCATCATCGATAATTGCCATGTCACTACACTATAGTACTATTGCATTCATGATATGATTCTGGCATGGCATATTGTACACTTATACCTGTACACATATATAGATGATTCTAGCTTGATTGGGGATTTGGGAACCGCAAGATACTCTTTAAAAACAGATTCCTTTTAAAAGAGCGGTCTCCCTCGACATGTGCACATTATTATTCCATGTTGCATGACTTACTGATATGCTTGCATTACTGTTACATGCCGCATACATCATGCTTTGACTGTACGCATTGAGATATGTTGTTTCTATGATATTTCTGGATTTGGGAACCGAGGGTATTTCAAAAGAGAATATGTCATTTCTTTAAAAACCCGGTTACCCTTGATATGATATTTCAGTGCGTCCACCATGTGTTTTCTCGGTGCTGAGAGCGATATGTGTAACCCGAATCGAGGCGTGGATGAGCCGATTGCGGGTACATGGTGGACCCGGTATGGTTCTCCTCGGCAAGATGATCGATGAGCTTTGCCGATTGAGGCTGGAAGCGGGCGAGTACCTACCGGTGATTGGTTGGACCTGGCGGTTATCCGGAGGGTACCGACCAGAGTCGATAGATGTTTTGGGCATACTGCCGGGGCCGAGGGCCGATACCGCAGACAGAGCCCGCGGGCCGATCCGGACTGACGGAGCCCGATATATGAGGATTTACGTGCCGATGCTGGGCACAGTTTTCATGATGTTTTCGGGTGTCGATGCTGGGCACCCTGGTTCCATGATTTTGATGTGTCGCGAGGGACACGGGTGGTTATATCCTCATATTATTTCCCATGCACATGATTCATGATATGTACATGCATGGTGGTTATTGTCAGTGGGTGACGAGTGGACGGGATCCACGAATGTGCAGATTTGATTACATTGGTAATACCTCATATTCATGACATGTTATTACCTGAGGCACTAGCACGAGCACTTGGCACTACACTCATGTATAGAGATTACATTGCCAGTTTAGCATGCTTCAGCTTTATTCATATTGAGGTTTATTTATTATCTGATCGTATTGACCTAGGATAGGTCATGCATTCGATCTCTGCTTGTAGATATTTTCTATTCACGAGTTGGCAACTCACCCCCGTTGTGCCCCAGTTCTTGCAGGTTTTTGCCGTACAGATTCCATAGCGGCATTTCTGGCACTCTGCTTCCTATGGGTGACTTGCTTGGTTAGGTGGGTTCTTTGTATCAGAACCGCCATTGTTCATGTATTTTTATTGTATCTAGAATTGTCCATCAACCAAAACTTATAGTTTGTTTCAGACTTAGAAATCAGTGTTGTATTGTTTCGACCTTAGAGTCGCGCTTGTAGTATTGCGGTTTTCTGGCTGTTTTTGAGTTTCTTTTCAGTTTTGATCCTCGCCCCTTGGCGTTGTATATTATTATTGCTTGCGTGGTTGTGACCGTCGATTGACGAAGAGCTAGCTCCCGCTTGGGGATGCCTTTTATCATGTCATATATATTATTCTTGTTGTACCCCGTTCGGGGCCAGATTTTACAAAGGAAACTCTGCCGAAATTTTCAGGAAAAATTACACATTTTAAAAATTCATATTCGGCTTAGTTATTTAAAAACTTGATTTTCAAACATGTTTTCTTTACCTCTTAAAACTAATTTTCCCTATTTACTCCTTAAATGGTTTTAGATTTCTGGGCTTTTGGCTTACTTGGATCAGATGGAGTCCTATAGACTTCATATGGTTCGAGGGCCAGTCACGTGCTCTTTCGGGTCGTGACAATGACATGGTCGCTACCTGGAGAGAGAGAGAAGAAAACACTTTTGCGTATGCTGTTGCAAGATCAGATTGGTTACTGTCTTATCTAATCAGGATGGCTCCCACTGTTTTTATCAAATCTTCCTTCAAACCCTAAAAGGAAAGATTAGTCGGGATTAATTACACCCTACAACTTCGCCGATCTTTCAGCCAGGCCAGTGTCGGTACTTTGAGAGAGGTTCCCCGTGCTTTCGCACGGACCTAATTAAAGTAAACCTCGTTTTTCCAGAGGCGTAACCCCGTTGACACCTTTCTAGACACCTACTTGATCGGCTAATTGTCCTGTGTAAAACTCTCCCAGGAGTAACAATTACTCGAAGTGGGTATCGGAATCCAATTATCTCATAGAAGGTATGCAATCTCATTGCAAATTTCAACACTTGAAATTCCCGATAATTTTTTTGCCCCTAACCCCTATGACCTTGACAAAGGCCAACAAATCATAGGATGCTAGTCAAGTTCAACTCGTCATTTCTTGATTGAATCAAACCCAGACGCACGACCCTTGACAAAGGCCAACAAGGTCGTACGACTACCCTTAAAACAATCTGCATCATATGCATAAGCAGATAAGCACTATTTAACTACCGCACACTACGCCTTGACATAGGCCAACAAACGTAGCACGAATACTAAACAGTTCTTATCTGAAATGACGGAGGGCTACGACAGGTTTTTCTGAAAACCTATTGTGTAATGAACTTGATATCGTTGTAGAATCAAGTGAATTTTGAAATGGAGTGATTTTGAAGCTTTCATTAGTTTTGCTAAAGAGGTCACTCCCGGTGAAGGGATCTCGGCTCTTTCCTCATCGAATAAGGTGCAGGATATATCATATATATCACTATGCAAAGCAAAATTGCAAAAGCAATCAAAAGCAAACCGAGTGTTGTAGCATCTGCCAGTTTCACTAAAGAGGTCACTCCCAGTGAAGGGATCTCGGCTCTTTCCTCATCGAATAAGGTGCGGGATATATCATATATATCGCTATGCAAAGCAAAACTGTAGCTACCCTTTTTGAAAAAATTTGATTCTACAACATCTTTTAGGTTTCTTTTCTTTCATTGATCACATTAATGAAGTCCCATCATTTAAGTCACCTAAACATCATAGATAAATACGATGTACACTTATGCCATCCGCATTCACCTCGATGTCCCCTCGTGCACCGTTAGGTTAGGTAACTAACGACAGAGCAAGGCAGGGCTAGTGCGGGTTTAAAACATAAGTAACGTCTATATAATATATCATATATACTATATACTGTATCCATCACAACATATCAAATGATCACATCACAGATATCGCAGCAGAAACATAGATATAATGTAGGATATACAAGGATGTCCGTATTTAGTATTTAGCCAACAATAGAAAATACGGATTCCAAAGTCGCGATGAATAGCCAAGCCCACACCCTGGACCCCTACGAGAGCGGCAAGCGACCCTACCAATTCTGGAGTTTAGGAGACCCGGTCTCGACCCCTCGAGATGGCCTCCCACTGAACCCCAGAACCCGGTCACCTGTGCTCCCCTCCTTGGGTCCATCCTAATGCAGAAAAGTAAATAATATACAACACTAGTGGCATCAACCTCAACCGGGAAGTGCCCCAAATAAAAGAATATTACATTACATTTGAATTTACATGAATGAAAATTTAAAACTCTCATCTCACATAAAACCCCCCGGCTATTCAATCGCGACAATCCTGCACATCATATCTCAGCAACACATAATATCTCATATGATCAACGTAAGTAAGTATGCATACACCGATCGTCGTCGATGTATAGCAACGACAATCGGCAATACCACTACATACTACACTTACGGTCACAGAAAAGAAAGTGTAAAACTGCGATATCTGGAATCCACATTCTCTTTAGACATCGTAAATGCGATATATCACATACTTCATATTTCATGTCTAGTAATATGAATTCCACACATTGCATTACATTCCAGATAAATAGACAGCATTAAAGTTTTCGAACGAATGATCAAATACCCAAAATTCCCTAAAGCTCAACACTTGAGCGAAGTTCAAAAATCCGGAGTGTGTCACAGTAGTAGCGGTCCAGCCGTAGAAGGGTCAAGCCAACGCCTCACATGTGGCACGCCGTACTGCCCCAAACCCTAAGGTTCACAAGGCAGTTCAAGACGGTCACATAATCGAGTTAAGGTTTGTTGTCTTCTAGAAGGTCCACCACAAAACTTGCACGCATTTCCGAAAGATTTAAACCCCGTGAAAAGTGAGCAAATGACACTCGTTCGAACAATTCAATACTTTCTAATTATCCGGAAAAAAGCGCAAAATTAAAATTCCGATCGAATCGCCGAATCCAAAACCATCCCCAGAATATTCAGTAATAGATTCAGATTAAACATACCCAAAAAATGTACACTAGCAGGTAGGAGAAAAACCATATAAAAACGAGGCAGTGACTCACCTATACGGTTGCGGAGCCGCGGCCTAAGCAAGCTTTTGCTGCGGTTCCGCGGCAGGGTTTACTGTTCACTGCTTCGTATTTCACAGTTTGTCTTAGATTTGCCTGCTGTACTTTTTAAGTATTTTTAATTCTGAAAAATAACAGATTTGAAAAAATGTCCAGAGAGTGCTAAAAAACCGTATTTTTCGGTTCGATCGGAGTTTTAACTTCGTTAAAGTGTCGCCTAATGTTCTAGGTCAGCTCTGATACCAATGTTAGGTTTACCTAGCACCTTATGAAGGGTTTGGAAGCATCACATGTACCAAAGATTAAATTTTTTAGGGTGCTAAGTGAACACACAAAGAATCATTCTTAGAAAATTAGGGTTTCAAAAACAACACATCATCACAAGTAGGAAAAGCTAGGGTTTTGAGAGTACAACCTTTGTAGTGTAAGTCCATATTGCGACCCCCGGTGCTTACGGGGAGGCGGAAACGGTATAAAAAACAAATTTTTATCGCAAGAGGCAACATGGACTAAACAAGGTCGGGATCGTGTCTAAACTAAACTAGCAAATACGCAAAAGGGAGTTAGCTACTCGGATGAAGGTTATACCTAAACTTGAACTCCTTCTTCTTCAAAACTTGTAGAGGTTGATGGTTCTCTTTTCGTCGCCTTCTTCCGTCGAAGATGGATCCACCTCGAAGGTTCGACCTTTGGGCTCTTCCTCGATCTTTGAGTGAACTAGGGCTTCCGGCTTGCTAAACCATGAACCTAGAATGAGTAGAGAGTGACTAGGGTTTGCTTTTCTTTTTAAAGAGAAGGATTCTCAACACATGAGAAGGTTTCTCTTTTGCTAGAGGAAGAAGAAGATGAAGTGAGGAGAGAGAATGAATATGATAGAATGAGCTATCCTATTCTTTCTTGCAACCATAATGCAAAAGAAAAAGAATTATCTAATAATAATAATTGAAAATGAGAATAGTTGATGGTAATTTGGAATGACCACTACCATGCTTCATTTAATGAAATGTAAGCATAAATCAAGGAGGACTTTTTAAAGAATGATGGTGGTCAACATTCAACCATGGTCAACAAGTCAACCATGGTCAACAAGTCAACAAAATCAACCATAACAAAATTTTCATTTAATTACTATTATAAATAGATAATCCATAAATCCATTAGGGTTTGGAAAATGATAACTGTCAACTGTGCATACGCACCCGTTCCGAAACCCTAATGAAAAAACTCATCCTCCGCCTCAAGCAACTGTGCATACACACCTGCATTCTCGTTTCGAGGAACAAGAATACCGAGATATAAAAGCAACCCCAAAACATATACCAGTATCTGGCTCAAACCAGAGCCTGCCAGTATAATCCGTCCGGACTCCAAACGTGCACAAGTGCGCGGATGAGAACGAACCCTGTCGCAAAACCATGAGACCTCTACTCTGTTTTGCCCAGAGGCGAATACCCTCTGTGTGGGACTCTAAAGACTCGACACTACGCTGGCAGTGGGTTTAACCACAGACCGCAAGCGGCACTAGCTGTGCGTAACGGTCCCCAGGTAGATGCCGACAAGAAGGCTGACGAGGTGAAACCCCATCTGAACTCCTACTGAGTCTGAATGTGACAGTCTCCGTACAGTCCGGTCTGTTTGTCTGATACATCGCATGGCGGGCCTAAGGGGTGGTAAACGTCAGTCCCCCAATAGCGGTACAAGTCGTGCCGGAGCGAAGCCCAAAACACCCTGAGATAACACTGGAAACCTACCAGTATATCTCGTTTGCCCTGGCCAGGGACTACTCGTGTAATGGCTCTCCTAGACACAGCGCGATGTCAACCCCCAATACCGGGAGAGACGAATCCTGTCTAACCGTCACTGCCTCCAAGTGCTTCGGGACTGCACCCAACCACTACCTGTTTGCACGACTCCTTTGAGCCGTGGTAGGGTAGTGATCAAAGTGTAGTGGGAACACACTCGAGGCGAAGTGCCAGTGTCAAGTCAGCGGACTAAGCTGTACTCATGTCACCTGGGAACTGATAACTGACGATAGGTATAATACCAATCTGTCAGTTCCCGACGAGTCCTGTCCAGTGTACTCGTAACCCAACGAGCACCCGTATACTATCTCCAGTACGACGTACTGATGGCTGTGGGACAGACCATCTCCCACACTGGGATGAGAAGCGCATACGCTAGTCTACTCCGGAGTATCGATGCCCTGTCTCGATAGTCCTGCGACTAGGGACCTGTATAAGGATGTGCTTATAGATTACCCAGCCCCCACTAGTGTGACTGCCATCACAACGCTGGTAATCAAGCAAAGATCATAAGGGCTCCACTAATGCGTATAAGTGATATACTGAAATAAACACAAGTACACATTGAAGTGGAAACAAACCAAGTAGCATACTACTATGTTGAGCAAGATTGTTTATACAAGGTGAATATCCCAAGCTTCCATTAAGTAATATACAAACTAGTATGATACAGTAATGGCCTCTAGGGCATATACACTAACAATCTCCCACTTGCACTAAGGCCATGTACTGGCGTATCGAAGACCTATCATCTCGATCAGCCGCTCGAACTGAGTCTGGGGTAGGGCCTTGGTGAATGGATCTGCAGTGTTCTCTTCTGAAGCAACCCTCCGAACCTCGATCTCCTTGCGATCCACGATCTCCCTGATCAGGTGATACCGCCTCAAGATGTGCCTGGATCTCTGATGGGACCTGGGTTCCTTCGCTAAAGCTATAGCCCCGTTGTTGTCGCAATACAGAGGTATTGGGTCAACAATGGACGGAACCACCTGAAGTTCTTTCAAGAACTTCCTCATCCAGACAGCTTCTTTTGCGGCATCAGATGCAGCGATGTATTCCGCTTCCATCGTCGAGTCTGCAACGGTTTCCTGTTTGGAACTCTTCCAACACACCGCCCCTCCATTGAGGGTGAAGACAAAACCCGACATGGACTTGGAATCATCCTTGTCACTCTGGAAGCTGGAGTCAGCAAAGGCCTCGATCTGGAGGTCTTTTCCGCCATACACCAAGAACATCTCCTTAGTCCTTCTCAGGTACTTGAGAATGTTCTTTACTGCTATCCAGTGTTTCTCCCCAGGGTTAGACTGATACCGGCTTACCACACTCAGTGCATAAGCTACATCCGGTCTGGTACACAACATCGCATACATTATAGAGCCTACCGCAGAAGCGTAGGGTATAATAGACATGCGATCCCTCTCCAAATCAGTCTTGGGAGACATCTCTTTAGAGAGGGTGATCCCGTGACAAGCCGGTAGGTTACCGCGCTTGGAATCTTCCATACTGAATCTTTTCACTATGGTGTCGATGTACCTGGACTGAGAAAGTCCCAATATCCTCTTGGATCTATCACGATGGATCCGGATCCCCAGGATGTATGAGGCATCACCCAGGTCTTTCATAGAGAACCTTTGTGACAAGAACCCCTTGACAGATTGTAGCATAGGAATGTCATTTCCTATCAAGAGAATGTCATCCACGTATAAAACGAGGAATACTACAGTTCTCGCTACAAAACTACTATAGATGCATGGTTCATCTGGATTTTTGATAAAGCCAAATTCTTTGACTGTCTCATCAAAGCAGATGTTCCAACTCCGCGATGCCTGCTTTAGTCCATAGATGGACTTAAGCAACTTGCACACCTTTCCGCTGCTCCCACTCTGATTGAAACCCTCTGGCTGGTCCATATAGACACACTCCTCTAAATTTCCATTTAGAAAAGCTGTCTTTACGTCCATTTGCCAGATCTCATAATCGTGGAAGGCAGCAATGGCAAGAAGGATCCGAATGGATTTCAGCATGGCTACTGGAGAAAAGGTTTCGTCGTAGTCCAAGCCAGGTCTTTGACGAAAACCCTTTGCTACCAGCCTAGCTTTATAGGTCTCAACCTGTCCATCTACACCAATCTTCCTTTTGAAGATCCACTTGCATCCTACGGGTTTTACCCCGTCTGGAGCAATGTCCAACGTCCATACCTTGTTGGTGTACATGGACTCCATTTCGGTCCGCATTGCATCCAGCCATTTCACTGAGTCAACGCTCTGAACGGCCTGCTGGAAGCTAGTAGGCTCATCATAATCTATGATGCAATCCTCTCTATCCCCGTCTATGAGAAAACCGCAGTATCTCTCGGGCGGATGAGACTTCCTACTACTCCTGCGGAGCGGCGTAGGAATGTCCTGTTCTGTTGAACCCTCTGGTTCCACTAACCTTTCAGTAATAGTCTGTGGTTCTGGAATTTCTTCCAGTTCTACTGCGCTCCCACTAATCTCCTTTTCCAAGAACTGGTGTTCTAGAAAGTGGGCATTACGAGAAACAAAGACTTTTTGTTCCTCTGCGTAGTAGAAAAGATACCCCCTGGTGTTCTTTGGGTATCCCACAAACTTGCACAGTACTGAGCGTGCCTCGAGCTTGTCCGCATGCTGCTTTTTGACAAAAGCCGGACATCCCCAGATCTTCAGATATTGAAGATAGGGTTTCTTCCCACTCCACATTTCATATGGTGTGGAAGGCACAGTCTTAGTCGGAACTCGGTTCAAAAGGTACGCAGCTGATTCTAGCGCATACCCCCAGAATGATCGCGGTAACTCAGCGTTACTCATCATGGACCGCACCATATCCAATAGGGTGCGGTTCCGTCTCTCCGATACACCGTTATGTTGCGGGGTGTAAGGAGGAGTAAGCTGAGAGAGAATTCCGTTCTCTTTTAAATAGTCCAGGAATTCGGCACTTAAGTATTCTCCACCTCGATCCGATCTTAGAATCTTAATACTTTTGCCGGTCTGTTTCTCTACTTCATTCTTATACTCCTGGAATTTTCCAAAGGCCTCGGACTTATGTTTCATTAAGAAGACATAACCGTACCTTGAGAAGTCATCCGTAAAAGTAATGAAGTAAGAATGTCCGCTTCGGGCATGTGTAGACATTGGACCGCACACGTCACTGTGTACGAGTCCTAAGAGCTCGCTCGCTCTTACTCCATGTCCAGTAAACGGAGTCTTTGTCATCTTTCCTTTGAGACAGGATTGACAAGTGGCATACGACTGATATTCGAACGCATTCAAATACCCTTCTGTATGTAACTTAGTCAACCTTCTCTCATTGATGTGACCCAATCTACAATGCCATAAGAAAGTCTGATTCATTTCCGGAGACTTTCTTTTGTGTGTATTCTGGACGTTGAAAATCTGTGGTTGGTTTAACACGTATATACCATTACTCAATGTACCTGACCCAATCAAAACTTGATTAAGGTGAATGTTTACAACATTACTTACAAACGCAAATTCATAACCTTCTTTAGAAACTAAAGATACAGAAATGATATTACAAGTTGCGTTGGGTACAAAAAAGCAATTACGCAAAACCAAAACATGTCCATCTGACATTCCCAGGTGATAGTCCCCCACGGCTTTAGCATCCATGCTAGCTCCGTTCGCAACTCTGAGGGTCATGTCACCTGCCTTCAAAACCCTACGGTTTCTCAACGCCTGCAAAGAATTACAGATATGAGATCCTGATCCAGTATCCAATACCCAGGAAGTAGAGTTTATTGAAAGACAGTTTTCAATAACATACACACCTGAAGCTGAAGCTGCAACCTGCTTCAATTCCTGTGTTCCGGCCTTCCAGGCCCTGCAATCATTCTTCCAGTGTCCTTTCTTATGACAAAAGAAGCATTCTTCCTTATCCACAAGCTTCCCCGCTATCTTTGTTGCTTTACCTTTTCCCTTCGTATCCACTTTACTAACACCGCCCCTTGGTTTGGCGGGGGCCTTCTTCTTCTTTCCCTTGGCTTTCGCCTTGGACCTAGAAGAAGATGATCCTCCTACAAACAAAGTGGATGTTTCCCTACCTTTCTGTAGGGTGCCCTCTGCGCTCCTCAGCATGTTGAGGAGCTCTGAAAGTTCAACCTCTTTTTCTTGTAGGTTGAAGTTCAGTATGAACTGGGCGTAAGTGGAAGGAAGGGACTGGAGAACTATATCCGTATATAGCTCACTCTCTAATGTGATCCCTAGGTCAGCGAGCTCCTCAATGTAGCCGATCATCTTTAGCACGTGCTCGGCTACTGATGATCCGACGGCCATTCTTGTCGAAAATAACCTTTTCGACGCTTCGTATCTTGCGATACGTGATTGCTCTCCATACAGTTCTTTTGTATGGAGCAATATGGACTCCATGTCCATATTCTCATGCCTCCTCTGATATTCGTTGTCCATCGAGGCAAGCAGGAGGCACTTGGCCTTCGCGCTATCAATCTCCCAAGTCTTGCGGATTTCCTTATCCGCGACACTGGAAGTTGGACTAGGGACAGGGGGAGCTTTGGTGGTAAGAAGATACCCCAGCTTGTCATAAGTGATTGCTATCTTGACATTCCTGAGCCAATCTTTGTAGTTTGGCCCTGTCAGTTTGTTTTTATCTAGGAGTAACTTAAGTCCAGTCATGTTGATTGGTCGCTGCAATTAGGAGAGAGAAGAAGAAACACTCAGCATGATGCTCTTGCAAGTTTAGAGTGGTTTTTAGTTTGTCTAAACAGGATGGCTCCCACTGTTTCTCGAATCCCTCCTCAAACCATAAAGGAAGAATTAGTCAGGATCAATCCCACCGTACAATACTTGCTTAACCGTTCAGCCAGGCCAGTGTCGGTACTTCGAGGGAGGTTTTCCAACGCTTTCGCGAAGTTCCTTAATTAAATAACCTCTTTTCCCTGGGGGCGTAACCCCGCTAACACCTTTCTAGGCACCTACTAGGTTTATAGCATTGATCGTTTAGTGAGAAATTTCCCGAGGAGTAGCATATACTCACAGTAGGATCGGGATCCAAATATCATCGTGTGACAAAACTGAAGGAATCCTACCAGAATCATCACACTCCAAATGGTATGCAAATCTAGCAAGTTTCAGTACTTATGAAACTCCCGATGTGGATTTTTGCCCCATGCTCTTATGACCTTGGCGTGAGGTCAAAATGTCATAAGTCACATGTCAAGTTCGTCCCATCATTATCCAGGTTAATTTAAATCCACCCATACATACCCTTGACGTAGGCCAAAATGGCAGTACGACTGTCTCAAACCAACGCATTCTATCTATGCAACAGATAAATATTCGGCAGCTACCAATCACTATGCCTTGGCGTGAGGTCAAAATACATAGCTTGAATACTATCGAATATTTAACTGAAATGATGGAGGGCTACGGATGGTTTTGGCAAAACCGTGAACGTAGTGAACTTGATTTAGTCGATGGAACGAGATAGCTTTTAGAAGGAGTAGCTCAATCTCCGCATTTAAAAGTTAGTTTTGAAAAGAACCGAGTGGTTTTTCGAAAGTGTTCCAACGACTTTAACTTGGTTTATTATCTTGCATTAGTTCTTTTAATGCGTGATATTCTTGCATTAGTTCTTTTAATGCGTCCCATCATTTAATCCTACCATTGCAGAAAACAACCAAAATATGACGTACGCTTATGCCATTCGCATTCGCCACGGGGCCCCGTCATTACCCGTTAGGTTACTTAACTAACGACAAAGCGGGGGCTGGGCTAGCGCGTCTGTAAAACATAAGCAACGCCTAAATAGAAAGCAATGATAGACATTACAGATCACAGATGAATATATTGGATATACTAGCAATCCGCAATCCTTTCGAGCCTGCAATGAAAAGCGGATTACACGGTCGCGGTGAATAGCCAAATACCCCACCCAAGACCCCTACGGGTGCGGCAAACTACCCGCCAAGTTCCCGGTAGTTTGTGCACCCCATCATGGGTCTATCCTAGGAGCAAAAACAGTAAAAACAATTATACAATGACGGCTACAACCCCGACCCGGTTGTGCGGCCAAACAAATAATATAATTACATCAATTTACATTTACAATGAATGAAAGAAAAACAAAAGCTCATCTCACATCCACCCCGGCTATTCACCCGCGACAGTCCAACACATTCATATACACATTCCAATATCAAACACAGATCATGTATAACCCCGACTAATCGTCTTATAGCGATTAGCCGACGTTCAATACATGCAAACAACACAGATATAACCATCATAGTCAAAGTGTAGTGAAGTTCGGAAAAAATACGGAATTATAGGACCCCAAAAGGAAATTTCTTTTCTGGAAAATCTGGGCACATATAATATATTTCAAAAATCCCAAAACCAACACAGACACACACTGCACGAAAAACGATGCACAGAAGACGACAAGGCGCGGCGCTTCCGCGGCGGATGCCTAGCTCACGCGGCGGAAGGGCGGCGGTTTGGACGAATTACTGTATCGTTTTTCTTGGGTGTTCACACAAAACCCTGAGCCGAATTTACAAGTGTAAAGTTTTTCATTTTGAGCCAAAAAAATTTCAACAGAAACTCAGTTTTTGTAAAAGTTTGGTTTTTGGATTTTTCCGGTTCCGAACTTCGTTACACTTCACTACCAAGCTAGTTTAAGTTTAGTTACGCTCTGATACCACTGTAAGTCCATATTGCGACCCCCGGTGCTTACGGGGAGGCGGAAACGGTATAAAAAACAAATTTTTATCGCAAGAGGCAACATGGACTAAACAAGGTCGGGATCGTGTCTAAACTAAACTAGCAAATACGCAAAAGGGAGTTAGCTACTCGGATGAAGGTTATACCTAAACTTGAAATCCTTCTTCTTCAAAACTTGTAGAGGTTGATGGTTCTCTTTTCGTCGCCTTCTTCCGTCGAAGATGGATCCACCTCGAAGGTTCGACCTTTGGGCTCTTCCTCGATCTTTGAGTGAACTAGGGCTTCCGGCTTGCTAAACCATGAACCTAGAATTAGTAGAGAGTGACTAGGGTTTGCTTTTCTTTTTAAAGAGAAGGATTCTCAACACATGAGAAGATTTCTCTTTTGCTAGAGGAAGAAGAAGATGAAGTGAGGAGAGAGAATGAATATGATAGAATGAGCTATCCTATTCTTTCTTGCAACCATAATGCAAAAGAAAAAGAATTATCTAATAATAATAATTGAAAATGAGAATAGTTGATGGTAATTTGGAATGACCACTACCATGCTTCATTTAATGAAATGTAAGCATAAATCAAGGAGGACTTTTTAAAGCATAATGGTGGTCAACATTCAACCATGGTCAACAAGTCAACCATGGTCAACAAGTCAACAAAATCAACCATAACAAAATTCTCATTTAATTACTATTATAAATAGATAATCCATAAATCCATTAGGGTTTGGAAAATGATAACTGTCAACTGTGCATACGCACCCGTTCCGAAACCCTAATGAAAAAACTCATCCTCCGCCTCAAGCAACTGTGCATACACACCTGCATTCTCGTTCCGAAGAACAAGAATACCGAGATATAAAAGCAACCCCAAAACATATACCAGTATCTGGCTCAAACTAGAGCCTGCCAGTATAATCCGTCCGGACTCCAAACGTGCACAAGTGCGCGGATGAGAACGAACCCTGTCGCAAAACCATGCGACCTCTACTCTGTTTTTCCCAGAGGCGAATACCCTCTGTGTGGGACTCTAAAGACTCGACACTACGCTGGCAGTGGGTTTAACCACAGACCGCAAGCGGCACTAGCTGTGCGTAACGGTCCCCAGGTAGATGCCGACAAGAAGGCTGACGAGGTGAAACCCCATCTGAACTCCTACTGAGTCTGAATGTGACAGTCTCCGTACAGTCCGGTCTGTTCGTCTGATACATCGCATGGCGGGCCTAGGGGGTGGTAAACGTCAGTCCCCCAATAGCGGTACAAGTCGTGCCGGAGCGAAGCCCAAAACACCCTGAGATAACACTGGAAACCTACCAGTATATCTCGTTTGCCCTGGCCAGGGACTACTCGTGTAATGGCTCTCCTAGACACAGCGCGATGTCAACCCCCAATACCGGGAGAGACGAATCCTGTCTAACCGTCACTGCCTCCAAGTGCTTCGGGACTGCACCCAACCACTACCTGTTTGCACGACTCCTTTGAGCCGTGGTAGGGTAGTGATCAAAGTGTAGTGGGAACACACTCGAGGCGAAGTGCCAGTGTCAAGTCAGCGGACTAAGCTGTACTCATGTCACCTGGGAATTGATAACTGACTATAGGTATAATACCAATCTGTCAGTTCCCGACGAGTCCTGTCCAGTGTACTCGTAACCCAACGAGCACCCGTATACTATCTCCAGTACGACGTACTGATGGCTGTGGGACAGACCATCTCCCACACTGGGATGAGAAGCGCATACGCTAGTCTACTCCGGAGTATCGATGCCCTGTCTCGATAGTCCTGCGACTAGGGACCTGTATAAGGATGTGCTTATAGATTACCCAGCCCCCACTAGTGTGACTGCCATCACAACGCTGGTAATCAAGCAAAGATCCTAAGGGCTCCACTAATGCGTATAAGTGATATACTGAAATAAACACAAGTACACATTGAAGTGGAAACAAACCATGTAGCATACTACTATGTTGAGCAAGATTGTTTATACAAGGTGAATATCCCAAGCTTCCATTAAGTAATATACAAACTAGTATGATACAGTAATGGCCTCTAGGGCATATACACTAACATGTAGCTCCCTACGCTAGACTCCTCGGCTACTTGGGGTTTGGAAAAGGTCTGCTTGAACTCCTCTAGGTCCACGATGATCCACCCGGAGTCCGCTTTGTCCAAGCTTGCAACTTCACTTAATCAAGAGAAAGAAATGAAGCTAACACTCTAAACAAGTGGGCAAGACTTGTGTAGAATGATGTTGTGG
Source organism: Agapanthus africanus (assembly GCA_030015575.1). Classification (NCBI taxonomy): domain Eukaryota; kingdom Viridiplantae; phylum Streptophyta; class Magnoliopsida; order Asparagales; family Amaryllidaceae; genus Agapanthus; species Agapanthus africanus. The sequence goes on from JASDDO010000024.1 coordinate 656,330,042, forward strand.
TGGCTTTTCTCACTTCAAAATCCTAACTTGGTGAGTAATTTGCTCACTAGAGAAATCTAGAGAGCAAAAGAAGAAGGAGGAAGAAGATGATGGCCTTTTTAGAACAAGAGAAAAGATAATCTCTAATGAAAAAAGAGAAAATATATGTATATATATTTTCCACCTCTCATCTCAAACCATGGTTAAATAATAAAGATATTATTGAATTTGAGTTAAAACACAAAAGGAATGTTAATCCATGGTTAAAAGGTGGGTGAGCATGGTTAGGTCAAAGAAGAGTGTAGAAACTAATCCATGAATTACCATTTTCCTTTTTCATTTTGTTTTAACACAAATAGAAATAATAATCCATATTATTTAACCAAGGTGTGAGTCTTATATTTCCACCATCTTCTGTGTATATACAACCATGAAGGATGATGTATGTATTTATGTGTGCATGCACATCTATATGTGCATGAATCAAGGAATGCATACATGCATGCATATATCCAAAAAATACAAGAAAGGATTTCTAGTGAGAAACTAATGATTAAATGATAAATCAACACTTGATTTATCAATCCGGCCATATCACATACGACCCAACCAAAAGCAAGCCGCCCGATTAATATACGTTATCTTATACGCGCATTTTAACCGGGTCCATGCGCATATCGCATACGCGCACCACAACGTTTCGCCTGGACTAGGTAACTCCTTTGTGGGACACTAAGACTCGTCAATACGCCGGCAGTGGGTGATGATCATATCAAGCACCCCCAAGCCGCAAGCGGTCAGCTAAACGTAACGGCCACCCGGGTATTAAGCGATCAGAAGAAAACAAGCGAACCTGCTACAACTCCCGTCGAGCCAACCGGCAACACTACCGTACAGTCCGGTCTCTTCGTCAGATATGCTGCATATCGAGCCTAGGGATGGTAAACGTCAGACCCCAATAACCGATAAGTCATGCCGATGTGAGGCCCATAACGGGTCGAGAAACAACTGGTAACACTTACCAGTAAATCTCTAAAATAGCCCTAGCCAGGGACTTCCCTGTTACGGCCAATCGAGCACAGCGCAACATCAACCCCCAATACCGGGAGAGACGAAACCCCTCCTATCGCTCATTGCCTCCATGTGACTCGGGACTGTACCCAAAAACCACCATTTTGCATGCCCTCATGGACGTGGTAAGGTGGAAATCAAAGCACAGTGGGAATCTCATAAGACTCTATGACAATCTCGGGTCTACAGACTAACCTGCACAAGTATCACCAGAGAACTGCCATCTGACGTGAGGTATAATACCATCAGGGAGTTCTCGGCGAGTCCGTCCAGTTTACCCAGTCTCCACTGAGCACCCGTATACCATCTCTGATGTCAAACGCCAATGGATATGGGATCATCCATCGCCCATCTCATGGGTCGAGAAGCGTATACGCTGGTCTACACTGGTATATCGATGCCCCGTCTCGATACACCCACGACTAGAGACCTTGAAGGATGTACTTATGGACTACCATGTCCCCACTAGTATGATCCTCATCATAGTCCAGGTAGTCAAGTACACATCCTAAAGGCTTTACCAACATGTAACTATAAGACAGTATAAAGAGACAAGTTTACATGTTAAGATAAAAAGCAACCAGATAGCATACTATCATATCGAGCAAGAAATCCATCTCCATATATGTCCAAGAATCCAATATAATATACATCATCTGTGCAAGACTGGCCTCTAGGGCATACATACAACTAACAGTTCCCATTGTACTTTGATTACTACCCTACCACGCTCAAAGGAGACGTGCAAACAGGTTTTAGTTGGGTACAGTCCCGAGCCACATGGAGGCAGTGAGCGGATCTTCAGGGGTTCGTCTCTCCCGGTATTGGGGGTGAGGTCGCGCTGTGTCTAGGAGAGCCATTAGACGAAGTCCTTGGCCAAGGCTGGAGATTTACTGGTAGGTATTCCAGTAGTATCTCAGGGTGTTCTGGGCTACACTCCGACATGACTTGTACCACTTTTAGGGGTCTGACTTTTACCAACCCCTAGGCCCGCCATGCGATGCTCATAGACGAATGGACCAGACTGTACGGATATTGTCACTGACAGGCTCAGTATGGTGTCAGGATGAGTTCGCTCATCGACGTTCCTTTTGGTCAATAGCTGGTAGCCCGTTACGTATGGCTAATACCTCTGATGTGCTAATGGTTAAATCCACAGCCATAGTATTGACAAGTCTTTAGAGTCCCCCACAACCAGTTACTCAAGTTTCGGGCGAAACGCTGTAGAGGCTGTATGGAGATATGGCAGGGTTCGATCAGATACGTGCGGTATTGCATGGATCATGATCAAACGTTAGCGGGCTTTGGTTTATGCCGGATCTTAGTATTGTACAGTGTAGATTTTGTCTCATTGCATTTGTATTCTGTCGGAATACAAATGCGGGTATGTATATACAGTAGCGGGGTTTTCCTGTAATTTATTACGGGATCGATTTTCTGAAATTGCCAGTTTGCTTTCCGTTTCGGTGATTTTTCTTTGTATCTTTCATTGGCTGAAGATTGGTGGAGGAGGGCTTATTTGCATTTGTGCAAATAAGCATTTTGGAGGGTGGTCTTTGCATATTATTGCTTCATGATGGTTGCACCCTCATTTGACTTTTCTTGGATAATCATTGCTTGACTTTCTTATTCATCATGGTTTACTTTTGGAGTCATCATGCTTGATGATGATGGTTGGTTATGATGAAGGAGTGTGGTTTGCTTTTTGGATTGATGATCTCTTTTTCCCTCTCTCTTGCATTATTCCAACTCTCCTCTCTTCTCTCATATTTTCTCTCTTGGATGAAAAGGGGCCGGCCACATTCAAGGTGGGGGCTGTCCAAATTGTTAGTGGCGGGATTTTGGTTCTCTTCATGTTTTCCAAAATCCCAAAGTTCATCTCGAAAAGAGTAGTTCATTTCCTCCACCAAAAAGGCAACTTCCTACAACCCCATGAGACAAAGCATTCTACAGCAACCTTGGGCACGTCGACTCGCCAACTTCGTGCCCGAGTTGCCTCGGTCCAGAGGTGGGAGCCCGTAAAAGAAGCCGGCGACATGGTGCCCTTCCGGCGAGGAGGTGGAGACCGGACATTCCGCGGGAGATCGCGACGACGACGAGAAGACCGAAGGACACGGATCGCTCGGTATATCTCTCTACCCGTTCTTTACTTAGCTAAGACTAGATTAATGGCCCGATCCGGGACTTTTGTGCGCGGTGGTGCCGGTTCAAAAGTTTAAAGTAAAGTATCGCTTCCGCATTTTGGCCCCGGAAAGACGGCCGGGGCGCCGCCGTGCACTTGTATGCGCAAAATCCAAGTCAAGTGCACAAGGTGCACGAAAACAAATATCGAATTTCAAAATCGAAATCGACGGTATACAACACATTTTAATCAAAAATCCCAATCAGGTATACCGTGGTATAAAATCTCACCATCCTGTGTATCGGCGTGCACAAAATCAAATCAAAATACTAAAAGTGCATGAGAACTATGCCGAAAGCATAAGTCAAATTATATGCATGCCCTTGGCATGAAATCAAATATCATGAAACTCGGTAATCAAAACTCAATCATGAAATAAATCACCCAAAAATACTAAAATCCAATGTGATGGATACGTGATAGTCAATCACAAAATCACAAATCATAAATACTGTCGTCGATATGTCCTTCCTTCAAGTCGAGAAAGTGTCGGTGCACCCAATGCTAGTAGAGCAAGATATCTACTTGCCTCCTAATCATGGCCTGTCGCCTGGTGCCCTTAGGCTCTCGTCTCTCACTGCAAATTGCTAAGTGCATAGCTCCTCGGCTCAACGGTCCAATATGGAAACGATAACGGAAGCAGTCCGCTCTGACACATCTTCTAAAGATCTCTGGCCAACTCTCATGGTTACTCATAACATGTCTCGTCGACGATGCTTAACTCTGGCCTGCTGGGTGTGCACAATATGACTGATCCTGGGTCTAAGTCTTCTCGTATAGTATCCCAGAAAGGTCCTGTCGAAGTCTCTCCCAAATCTCGTTTCTGCCGAACTGCCCGGAAGTTATCATCCTCTTACTATATCTATTCCTTGTTCCGGAACAGCTGCATACTCATCACGACTCCTCCTGGAAGATATACCCATAGTCAACGCCTCTGCTTGCATATCACATCTCTGATGTCGGCGGAGTGGAACGGCATCTCATCAAGATCTCGTACGAACCTCTTACTCCACTTTTCTCTAATGTCGACCGATTCGGACTCGTCTTTTCATGGCTGCATGGACTGCGCTCTAATGGCTATACTCGTATCTAGAGTCTCCCAAGCAATGCATCTTATCACCTGATATCCGAATGAAGTCGAATCATCCGATCGATTTGTCAAAACCACATAATCCCCCAAGAGCTCAACACCTTGGGTACAGTTTAATAGTATCGGATATATGCCACAGCACCTATGGACCAACCGTAGAAGGGCAGACCCAAGCCTCACTAATGGTACCGCTAAACTGCCGCAAACCCTAAGGTTCACCGGTGTTCCATGGTCATTACATCGAGTTAGGGTTTCATTCTTCTAGAGGGTCCGTAGAATTGCTTGCATTGTTTTCCGAATACTTTAAACTTGGAAAATGGGTTCCTGACATTCGATCGTCTCTATCGACTCTCAACGTATCAGCGTGAAGTCGCCTCTAGCTGGAATCAATCCATCTGATGACCTCGCATCGGGGTAGGCAATGAATCACATGTCCTAGTCCTTTATCCTTGGTGACTAGCGACCTTCTATCATGTCTCGAAATATAACTCGTGCGGCATAGCTCAAACTTCTGGGGCGATATCTCGTCAATCGCAGCAACATCTGAACCTTCTGTCCGCACGCTAAACAGTGCCTCAAATATCAAAATATGGTGCATTAACGGTCATCACTGTAAGTCTACGATAGCGCCCCAGCCGTCTTTCAGACGCCAAAATGCGGAACAAAAACTTTTAGAATTTGCGCTATCGTATACTATATCCCAGGATCTGCCATTAAAGCTAAACTAACAAACTACAAAGTGGGTAGAAATGTTATACCGAACGATCCGGGTCCTTCGGTCTTCAACCATCATCCCATGCTTTGTTGCAGCTGATCCGAACTCGCTCGATCTCCGGTCTCGTCGTCCAGGTGGCACCACGTCGATGGATCTTTAAACGGGCTCCCACCTCTGAACCGAGGCAACTCGATCATCAAGTTTGCTAAAAGAGACAACCAAGATTGATGTAGAGAATGAGTAGAACACTTTGTCTCGTTATGTCCAAAGCTATGGACGAATGGTTAATGAAGTTGCCATTTGGAATCAGGTAAATGGGAAATTGAGCTATATGAAATTTCCATGAACTAAACTATCATAATCTTTTCCCAAAAATCAATCCACCACCTCCACAAATGTGGCCGGCCAATATATGAAGCAAGGGGGGTGAGTGTAGGAACCTCAAGTAGTGACTATAACAAGGATACTTATCATAACTCATTAAAGAAAGAATGACTCACTTAAAGCATTAAATGCAAACCAATGATCATTAATCTAGTCACCTTAACACATCATCACACATTTAATGCTAACAATGAATCATCAAGCCTTGTCACCAAATCTAGAACCTTCTAGAACCATCACCTTTAAGAAGAAAAGATAAATCTGTAGTAAACCGAATGTTTAATACGGGTGATAGAAAACTGGAAACTGGCAACTTCCAAAAGCGATCCCGAAACGAATTTCAGGATAACCCCGTAACAGTATAATTATACCCGCGTTTGTATTACGACCGAATACAAATGCAACTGAGACAAAAATATTATATCTACACGGTATAATACTCGGATCCGGCTTAAACCAAAGCCCATCAGTATTATCTGCCCGAAATATGACACGTGCGAAAACGCACGTGCATTTTCCGAACCCTGTCATAAAACCATACGGCATCTACAACGTTTCGCCCAAACTTGGGAAACTGTCTGTGGGGGACTCTAATGACTCATCAATACACTGGCACAGCGTATAACCACTAGCACGTCGGAGTACCAGCTGTACGTAACGGTTGCCTATGTATTGATTGGAAGGGAAGCTGACGAGCGAACTCATCTAGAAACCCTACTGAGCCTGACAGTGACAATATCCGTACAGTCCGGTCTATTCGTCTATGAGTATCGCATATAGGGCCTAGGGGGCCGGTAAACATCAGACCCCCAATAGCTGTATAACTCATATCAGAGAGCAGCCCAGAACACCCTGAGATACTACTGGAATACCTTCCAGTAAATCTTGATTACCCTGGCCAGGGATTTCGTGTAATGGCTCTCCTAAACACAGCGCAATCTCACCCCCAATATCGGGAGAGACGAATCCCCGATGATCTGCTCACTGCCTCCATGTGGCTCGGGACTGTACCCAAAAATACCTGTTTGCACGACTCCTTTGACCCGTGGTAGGTTATAAATCAAAGCGTAGTGGGAACTCACACGAAACAAATGACGATCCCAGGTCGATGAACTAACCTGTACACGTGTCACCAGGGAACTGCTATCTGACGCTAGGTATAATACCAACTAGCAGGTTCCCGGCGAGTCCTGTCCGGTATACTCATAACCCAATGAGCACCTGTATACATCTTATGTCACGACCCGAAGGTACGGAACGTGACTGGCACTTAGATTACGAGACGTCTAAAGGCGTAACGTAACCTAAGTCAGCCAAAGCCCTGAAAAATCTAAACCAAAATCAAAAGCGAGTGAAGGAAAACCTTTCATGAAAGCAATTTTTCAAATCAATTAAGTTGCAAAGAATCCCTTTTTAAAAACATCATAAATTTCTGAAAATTTCGGCAGAGTCTCCCCTGTATTTTCTATCCCCCAAAATGGGTACAACAAGATAATAACCCTGTAATCATAAAAATGGCATCCCCAAGCGGGAGCTAGCTCTTCACCCAAGGCGGATCACAACCACATGCAATATAATAGTAATATCAAGAAAAGAGCATAAAGAAACGCAAAATACCAGAAAACACACGTCGGCTCAAGTGAGCTCGACCCAAAAGAAACCACAAATATACAAATCTCTCAGTCTCATCACTAGGTCGCATATACAATATAAAGTGGTAGATGGAGAATACTAGATACAATGATAAATCAAAAGAAATAAAGTGTGCTCGCAACCCACCTACGGGCGATGTCGCGAGTCTGTGCAAAAGGAGCTGATAATAAGATAGCCCGCCGCTACAAGACTGACGGGTCCGACCTGCAAGACACTGTGGCACAACGGGGGTGAGTTGCCAGCTCGTGAGTAAATATAACATCTAATAAGGCAATCGTAAGAATGCACGCAATGCACCACAACATGCATGTCCATATGTGATATAATATCTCTAGTATGCATGCACAGGTATGCAATGTCATTATTAAGTCTTTAAGTGTTTTAAAATGCTAAGGGTACTAAATTCTTAACTTTAGAACATGAATATCTGTATAATAGCTAAATACCATCAAGAAACATCTGAAAACCCGTGTCAAGCATCGACACCAAAAAGGAATCATATCTGTCTCAATATCGGGCTCCGTCAGTCCAGATCGGCCCATATCATAAATCTCACGACAACGGTCGGTATCCTCCGGATATCCACCGCGCCAGACATCACCGGTAGGTAGTCTTCCCCTGCCAGGCTCATCGTCTACAACTCGATCTTCTTGCCCCGGGGTACCATACCGAGCCCACCATGTACCCGAGACGGTTCATCCACTCCTCTAATCGGGTCTCGAAATCCAATAGAAAACATGAAAACTCATGGTGGACGACACATACATCACGAGAAAACCGCAACTTTGTTTTGAAAATGATAAATATAAGGTTTTGTTAAATTCTTGCGGTTTTCCCCAAAAATCCAGAAATCGCAGAAAAAAAACTGAAATCATCAAGAAAATCATAGTGTCCACATGTTATATATGATAAATGTCTATCATATCAATGTATATGATGTGAGTTTTGGTAGAAATCTATATAAATATGATGATGATGCGAGGTATACGTATGCTATGCAATTTCATATATCATGTATGAATGCAAATGGCGATATTAAGTTAAACAGGTTTTCTAGTGCACGTGGCATGGCAATTACCAAAGGCGTGTGTGTCACATGAATAGTGCGCGTGCAACAGATGCCAATGGTAATGGTGTTCGTGTCCTACGAAGTGATATCGCATAAGTATAGATGAATGTCCATGCAATTTAATATACTGTTCGCTATAAGGGTATGCAGTGTACATGAATGGATAAGCTAGCTAATAAAATAAATCTTGCAAAAAGTAGGGTAATCCTAACTAGGGGGGCGCCTCGCGCCATTCAGATGATTCCCCCATAGATGAATACATCTACTCACCTGAAATCTCCGCTAATCCGATCCGGCCACCGCCTTGCCTTTTCGCGCCGTGTCCGATATTTCCCCGACCGATCCTATATTTGCACAACACCAAGCAGAAGATTACAAAACCTAAAACGATGCAAGTCACAATATACAATTATCAACGCTCTCGAATTAATCATAGCATGCACTCGGTGCGCGGAAAAACGCACGAAAATCGCTAACCTTTCACCATGTTTTTGAACTAATTTGGGTTGAAGAGAGAATGGATTAGGGTTTGGCTTTGAATCTATGAAGAAAATGGTATAATTTTGTGGATTTTTCTTGATTTTATCATGATTTTAGAAGCATGAAGTGAGGGGGAAAATGGGGGGCTGCAGCTCAAGATTTCGGCCTGAGGTGAAGAGAGGAGGAGAGTGAGGAGAAGTGTGGAAAATTCTACACAAAATGTCATTCACAAGTTCATTTAATGCTCTCACATCAATTTTTTTCCAAAAAAACCCCTTTTTTCATCATTTTTTTCATAATTTTCCCACCATAAAACTAAAAGTTTGCAGGTCATGATATAATTTTATTAACACCATATTTTAGCTTATAAAGACTCCTAATTATGAAATTTACCCAATTAAATTTGTATTTATCACTAATTTAATGTATTTAAAAAGGCTTAAAATAATTTAAAAAAATAATTAATTACGAAAAAAAAATTTATTTAACTAGAAAATTATAAGTGACATTTTAGTGACAAAATTATAGTAATATCTTATCTAAATTTTGTATAATTAGGTCTACAATGAAAAATACCTATTTTGACTTTTTACGGAAAAAGCCGAAAAATTAGCCGATTTCCGAAAAACTGCCTAAACGATTTTCGAAGGGTTACAATCTTCCCCCCTTAAAGAAATTCGGTCCCCGAATTTAAAATTTAACTACGTGTACCTTCAAAAAGATGGGGATATCTCTTCCTCATCTCGACCTCGGTCTCCCAGGTGACCTCCTCGCTGTTCGGGCCACGCCAAAGGACCTTGACGGACGGTATAACCTTCGACCTTAATTTCTTCACCTGCCGATCCAATATGACCACCGGCTGCTCGGTGAAAGAAAGATCACGCTCTAGCCGGATCGTCTGGTGCTGAATCGCCTGGGAAGGATCATGAAGGTACTTGCGGAGCATCGAGACATGGAATACGGGGTGAACATCGGGGAAGCTGGGCGGAAGAGCTAACCGATAAGCGACTGGACCAACACGCTCTAGGATCTCGAAAAGACCAACATATCTAGGACTCAGTTTCCCTTTCCGCCCAAATCTCATCACACCTTTCATCGGAGAGACCATCAGGAAAACAAGATCGCCAACAGCGAACTCGAGTCGGCGACGACGCTTGTCAGCATATGATTTCTGCCTGCTCTGTGCCGCTCTCATCCTGTCCCGAATCAGCTGTATATTCTCGGTCGCCTCCTGTACGATCTGCGGCCCCAAAATACAGCTCTCCCTGAGCTCTGTCCAACATACAGGCGATCGACATCTCCTCCCATATAAAGCCTCAAAAGGTGCCATTTGAATCGTCTCCTGGAAGCTATTATTGTAGGAAAACTCGATCAAAGGCAAATGACGATCCCAGCTACCACCGAAATCTAAAACACAAGCTCTGAGCATGTCCTCAAGAGTCTGAATAGTACGCTCTGACTGACCGTCAGTCTGAGGATGAAAGGCTGTGCTAAAACTCAATCGGGTGCCCAAAGCTTTCTGTAGTTTCTGCCACAATCGGCTGGTAAACTGGGTGCCACGGTCGGACACGATGCAAGTCGGAACACCATGCAGTCGCACTATCTCATCAATATAAACCTGGGCGTACTGAGAAAATCCAAAAGTGGTCTTCACTGGAAGGAAGTGAGCTGCTTTCGTCAGTCGATCCACAATCACCCAAATAGAGTCATACCCTCGACTGGTCCTGGGTAAACCCACAACGAAGTCCATGGAGACCTGCTCCCACTTCCACTCAGGGATGGGCAAAGGCTGTAACTCGCCGGCTGGCCTCTGGTGCTCGGCCTTGACTTGCTGACAAGTCAGGCATCTCGACACAAAGTCTGTAATATCCTTCTTCATCCCGTCCCACCAGTAAACCTCTCTCAAATCACGGTACATCTTGGTGGAACCTGGGTGAACACTGTATACTGATCTATGTGCCTCCTCGAGAATATCACGCCTCAGTCCATCTGAATCTGGCACGCACAGTCGAGTCCCAAATCGAAGTATCCCCTGATCATCAATCACGAACTCAGAAACTCTGCCCTGCCGAATCTGCTCAATAATCTCTAATGTACGGGCATCGCCGGACTGTGCCTCGTGGATACGGTCAAGTAACTGTGGGCGTGCTCTGAAATGGGCTAGCTTTCCCCCTGTAGGAGTAAACTCGAACTGCACTCTGCTATCACATAACACCTGCCAATCCGCCGTCGACTGCATCTGTACTGCGCTCAAACAAGATAAACTACCTCCAGGCCTCCTACTCAAAGCATCTGCCACCACATTCGCCTTGCCCGGATGGTATAGAATCTCGCAGTCATAATCCTTCACCAACTCCATCCAACGGCGCTATCTCAGGTTCAAATCTCGCTGCTGGAAGATATACTTCAAACTCTTGTGGTCAGTGAATATCTGGCACGACTCACCGTATAGGTAATGTCTCCAGATCTTAAGTGCAAATACCACTGCAGCCATCTCTAAATCATGTGTGGGGTAGTTAAGCTCGTGTTTCCTCAGCTGCCGAGAAGCATACGCGATAACTCTATCGTGCTGCATCAATACACATCCCAGCCCCACTCTAGAAGCATCACAATATACCACGAACCCGCCTGATCCTGAAGGCAATGCTAACACTGGTGCAGTAGTCAGACGAGTCTTCAACTGCTGGAAGCTATCCTCACATGCCTGGGTCCAATCAAAAGGAACCCCCTTCCGGGTCAACCCGGTCAAAGGTGCAGCAATGCGGGAGAAATCCTGGACAAAACGTCGATAGTAGCCGGCCAGACCTAGAAAGCTGCGAACCTCTGTAACTGATACTGGTCTAGGCCAATGCTGAACTGCCTCGATCTTCTTCGGGTCCATACAAATACCATCTCTCGTCACCACATGACCCAAGAAATCGACACTGTCTAGCCAGAATGCGCACTTGGAAAATTTGGCGAACAGCTGATGCTCCCTCAAAGTCTGCAAGGCGATACGTAAGTGCTGCTCATGCTCCTCCCGGCTCCGAGAATAAACCAAGATGTCGTCGATGAACACAATGATGAACTGATCGAGATACGGCCTGAATACGCGGTTCATCAAATCCATAAATGCTGCCGGGGCATTGGTGAGCCCGAACGACATCATCAAGAACTCATAATGACCATAACAAGTACGGAAAGCGGTCTTCGGAATATCCTCCTTCCGAACCCGCAACTGGTGATAACCTGACCGTAAATCAACCTTCGAGAAGAACCCTGCACCCTGGAGCTGATCGAATAAGTCATCAATGCGGGGTAGGGGATACCTGTTCCGCACAGTAACCCGGTTCAGCTGACGATAATCAATGCATAAACGCATACTTCCGTCCTTCTTCTTAACAAACAAGACAGGAGCACCCCAAGGTGACACACTCGGTCGGATAAGCCCTTTGTCCAGCAAGTCCTGTAACTGATCCTTTAGCTCTCTCAGCTCCGCCGGGGCCATCCGATAAGGCGGTATAGAGATATGCCCCGTGCCAGGGATCAAGTCAATACAGAACTCAATCTCGCGCTCTGGTGGCAGACCAAGCAGCTCGTCAGGGAATACATTAGGGAACTCTCTCACAATAGGGACCTGGTCCAAAGGAACCTCTGTGGAGCTAGTATCACAAACATAGGCTAAGAATCCCTGACACCCTTTCCTTAAGAGCTGACCAGTGCGAAGAGAAGAAATCAAGCTGGGAAGGGTAGCGCTACGATCTCCCTGAATAATAAGAACCGGCTCACCAGGAAAACTGAATCTGACTGCCTTTTCACGGCAGTCCACGGATGCATAACAGGTGGCTAGCCAGTCCATACCAAGAAGAATGTCAAAGTCTAGCATATCGAGGAGAATCAAATCTACTGAAGAATCTCTCTCCCCGATACGAACGGAACACGATCGGTACACAAAACGGGCAACAAAAGACTCGCCTACCGGGGTAATAACGACAAGAGGCTGATCTAACGGAGAAGACTCTCGGCCCAACCTCGGTGCAAAGTACGTGGATACATAGGAATGTGTAGAGCCTGGATCAAATAATACCCGTGCATCAAAAGAACATACTGGCAGAGTACCTGTCACGACGGCATTGGATGCCTGTGCATCCTGAGGAGTCAATGCGAACACTCGGGCCTGTCCACCACTAATAGCTGGCTGTGCTCTGCCTCTACCTCGGCCTCTGCCTCTGCCTCTGTCGCCTCGTCCTCTCTGAACCGGACCGCCACGCCCACGGCCTCTAGAAGCATCTGGCTGACGTGGAGCATCGTCATGAGTAGGAAGTAAAGCTCTCTAAGAAGGTGGTGATGGTGGTAAAGTCACATGCGGGACTGTCGCCGCGCCCTGGCGTCCCATGGTACAGTCTCTGACACGGTGGTACTGACTCCCACACCGAAAATATCCTGGAGACGACTGCTGGGTCTGTGGATATGAACCAAACAACTGACCTCGTCTCAATCCTCTGCCTCCACCATCTCCCGGAAATAATCTATCGCGGTGTCTACCCATCTGCCGCTGAGCTGTCGTATCAGTACGGATCCTCTTCGGCCCAGAAACGACCGGAGTCTCAGAAATACGCTCCTCCAAAAGTAAGGCTGCATCCATCGCGGCTGCGTATGTATCAAGGTGCTGGGTGCCGATGGCAAGGAATAGCTGTGTATCAAGCCCTCGTACAAACCTCTTTATTCTCTTCTCTTCTGTGTCGACTAGGTACGGAGCATATCGAGACAACTGGGCAAACTGTATATCATACTCCGACACTGTCATCCCAGGAGTCTTGCGCAAAGACTCAAAACTACGGGCTCGAGCATCTCGGACACTCTCCGGAAGAAAACGGGCAAGAAATGCAGCTGTAAACTCATCCCAGGTCATAGAAGGCAGACCTGCAGCTCGGCCTCTCTCTACTGAATCGTACCATGTCTGGGCAAGACCCTCCAGACGAAAACTCGCAAACTCCACCAATCTATCATCAGAACACCTCAACGAACGGCAAATCCGAGCCATCCTATCAAGAAATGCCTGTGGGTCCTCTGTCGCATCTGTACCGGTAAAAGCTGGAGGTCTCAATCTCATGAACTCCTGTAGTGAAACAGGGATAGTCTCCGTAGTAGCAGCAGGAGTGACCATCTGTGCAGCAGGTACGATCGTGGTCTGTGCGGTGGAAGGAACGTCCTCGGATCTCTGTGCCCGGCTGGACTCAACTAAAGATCCCATCATCTGCCGCAACTCTTGCATGCCGGCCTCTAGTCTGGCAATACGGTCAGGATAAGGCGGATCAGTATGAGCCTGAGGGACAGGCGTATCATCCCGCTCGATCCTCGCCTCAGACGAGCCCGCTCGAATCTCATCCCTAGCGGCAGCCCGCTGAGCTCTCGTAGTCTTTGGCGGCATCGAAGCTGGAATAAGAAACAGGACTGATAAGGACATTGCAATTGAATCAAGGAATGCAAGGAATCAAGAAAGGAAATATAAGCAATTATATCCTAAGGTCACTTAGGCGGAGTACCGTATCGTAAGTATGCCGCGGATCATACCCACGCTACGCCACTCTGCTTAAGTCACCTACTCCATCTACCAAGGTCGTCCTACACTCAGGAAGGTAAAACCTACGCTCTGATACCAACTTTGTCATGACCCGAAGGTACGGAACGTGACTGGCACTTAGATTACGAGACGTCTAAAGGCGTAACGTAACCTAAGTCAGCCAAAGCCCAGAAAAATCTAAACCAAAATCAAAAGCGAGTGAAGGAAAACCTTTCATGAAAGCAATTTTTCAAATCAATTAAGTTGCAAAGAATCCCTTTTTAAAAACATCATAAATTACTGAAAATTTCGGCAGAGTCTCCCCTGTATTTTCTATCCCCCAAAATGGGTACAACAAGATAATAACCCTGTAATCATAAAAATGGCATCCCCAAGCGGGAGCTAGCTCTTCGCCCAAGGCGGATCATAACCATATGCAATATAATAGTAATATCAAGAAAAGAGCATAAAGAAACGCAAAATACCAGAAAACACACGTCGGCTCAAGTGAGCTCGACCCAAAAGAAACCACAAATATACAAATCTCTCAGTCTCATCACTAGGTCGCATATACAATATAAAGTGGTAGATGGAGAATACTAGATACAATGATAAAGCAAAAGAAATAAAGTGTGCTCGCAACCCACCTACGGGCGATGTCGCGAGTCTACGCAAAAGGAGCTGATAATAAGATAGCCCGCCGCTACAAGACTGACGGGTCCGACCTGCAAGACACTGTGGCACAACGGGGGTGAGTTGCCAGCTCATGAGTAAATATAACATCTAATAAGGAAATCGTAAGAATGCACGCAATGCACCACAACATGCATGTCCATATGTGATATAATATCTCTAGTATGCATGCACAGGTATGCAATGTCATTATTAAGTCTTTAAGTGTTTTAAAATGCTAAGGGTATTAAATTCTTAACTTTAGAACATGAATATCTGTATAATAGCTAAATACCATCAAGAAACATCTAAAAACCCGTGTCAAGCATCGACACCAAAAAGGAATCATATCTGTCTCAATATCGGGCTCCGTCAGTCCGGATCGGCCCATATCATAAATCTCACGACAACGGTCGGTATCCTCCGGATATCCGCCGCGCCAGACATCACCGGTAGGTAGTCTTCCCCTGCCAGGCTCATCGTCTACAACTCGATCTTCTTGCCCCAGGGTACCATACCGGGCCCACCATGTACCCGAGACGGTTCATCCACTCCTCGAATCGGGTCTCGAAATCCAATAGAAAACATGAAAACTCATGGTGGACGACACATACATCACGAGAAAACCGCAACTTTGTTTTGAAAATGATAAATATAAGATTTTGTTAAATTCTTGCGGTTTTCCCCAAAAATCCAGAAATCGCAGAAAAAAAACTGAAATCATCAAGAAAATCATAGTGTCCACATGTTATATATGATAAATGTCTATGATATCAATGTATATGATGTGAGTTTTGGTAGAAATCTATATAAATATGATGATGATGCGAGGTATACGTATGCTATGCAATTTCATATATCATGTATGAATGCAAATGGCGATATTAAGTTAAACAGGTTTTCTAGTGCACGTGGCATGGCAATTACCAAAGGCGTGTGTGTCACATGAATAGTGCGCGTGCAACAGATGCCAATGGTAATGGTGTTCGTGTCCTACGAAGTGATATCGCATAAGTATAGATGAATGTCCATGCAATTTAATATACTGTTCGCTATAAGGGTATGCAGTGTACATGAATGGATAAGCTAGCTAACAAAATAAATCTTGCAAAAAGTAGGGTAATCCTAACTAGGGGGGCGCCTCGCGCCATTCAGATGATTCCCCCATAGATGAATACATCTACTCACCTGAAATCTCCGCTAATCCGATCCGGCCACCGCCTTGCTTTTTCGCGCCGTGTCCGATGTTTCCCCGACCGATCCTATATTTGCACAACACCAAGCATAAGATTACAAAACCTAAAACGATGCAAGTCACAATATACAATTATCAACGCTCTCGAATTAATCATAGCATGCACTCGGTGCGCGGAAAAACGCACGAAAATCGCTAACCTTTCACCATGTTTTTGAACTAATTTGGGTTGAAGAGAGAATGGATTAGGGTTTGGCTTTGAATCTATGAAGAAAATGGTATAATTTTGTGGATTTTTCTTGATTTTATCATGATTTTAGAAGCATGAAGTGAGGGGGAAAATGGGGGGCTGCAGCTCAAGATTTCGACCTGAGGTGAAGAGAGGAGGAGAGTGAGGAGAAGTGTGGAAAATTCTACACAAAATGTCATTCACAAGTTCATTTAATGCTCTCACATCAATTTTTTTCCAAAAAAACCCCTTTTTTCATCATTTTTTTCATAATTTTCCCACCATAAAACTAAAAGTTTGCAAGTCATGATATAATTTTATTAACACCATATTTTAGCTTATAAAGACTCCTAATTATGAAATTTACCCAATTAAATTTGTATTTATCACTAATTTAATGTATTTAAAAAGGCTTAAAAAAATAAAAAAATAATTAATTACGAAAAAAAAATTTATTTAACTAGAAAATTATAAGTGACATTTTAGTGACAAAATTATAGTAATATCTTATCTAAATTTTGTATAATTAGGTCTACAATGAAAAATACCTATTTTGACTTTTTACGGAAAAAGCCGAAAAATTAGCCGATTACCGAAAAACTGCCTAAACGATTTTCGAAGGGTTACATCTTAGGTGAACCAACTAACACCAATGGCTTGTGAGACCGGCCACCGCCCCTCGTCGGGGTTTTGACTGTATACACTAGTCTACTCTGGAGTATCGATGCCCTATCTCGAAACTCCCACGACTAGGGACACTTTAAAGATGTGCTTATAAACCCCAGCTCCCACATATATGATCGCCATCATACTGCTGGTCGTCAAGCAAGATCCTAAGGGCTCTATCAAAGTGTAACAATGATAAAGACAAACCAGATAGCATACTATCATCTCGAGTAAGATTGTTTTATCGGTATAGGCCCTTCCTCAATCATCACAATCACGTACCTGTGATCCAATAATTGACTTTGAGGGCACTATATCCAACAATCTCCCACTTGAACTTAAGGCTAATTATTGCGATGTCGCGTACTCACAGCTTGTGTGATACCGAACATCTAACTCCTCTACTAATCAGTTTCACAAAGCTCGTTTGTAAAACTATTATGTTCGAGAAATAGCCTCAGTGAGTGGATCAGCCCTGTTGTTTCTTTCTATGTCTCTCTTAATCTCAAGTTCGCGGATAAAGCCATCTCCCGAATCGAGTAATACCTGTCTTAGAATATGTCTGGATATCTGATGGGACTTAGTTCATAAATGAACTCCAAATCCAAACTTCTTAGGCTGTATCGTCAACTGAACCTAATCAGTATCCAGTACCATACCTCCCACAGTATCCTTTTGGACCACCTGTCCATAATACTGTCCCTCATCAGAGGGAAAACTATAACTTTGACAATCACTCTGTCATGCAAGTCACCTTTGAAGCCTGGAATGATAACTGTCTCCCGAAGGAGGCTGCCGTCATCAAATCCGTAGAACATGTACTTATGTTCTAAAACCGCTTCTTTATGTTTCTCCAGGATTGGATTAATATAAACTTATCGCATCTAGTACAAAAATAACATCTGGTGTGGTACTTGACATCTCACGATTGACTCAATTGCCTAAGCAAGTGATTTGCCAATCATGCACATCCCTCTCCCCTTTAGTCTGTAAGACACCTTTAGAGAGGGTGACTTCATCACCTGCAGGTACACCACCATGTCAGGAGTCATCTATTCTAAAATACTATTAGAATACTGTCAAAGTACCCACATTGGGAAACTACCTAAATCTAGATCTAAAACCATAGATCTAGTAACCAGAATGTCAGATATTATGTCCATATCCTTTGTGGAGAAACAACTGTGTGACGACCACAGTACAACCGATTGTAGTATAGGAATTTTACTTCCTACTCTGTGTATGTCATCCAAATACCAGGACATCACACCCTACTACCTTCTTAACAGATCCATCCCCTATTCTGATGAAGTCAAAGCCATGACTGTTACATCAAAATTAGATGATCTAATCTCTGCTATATCTGCTCACGCCTATAAGTAGACATAAGCTACTTGCCCACTATGCTTCCGCTGCTCCCACTGACTACAGCAACCCTCTGGCAGAATAATATATACGTGTACTTCTAAAACTAGTTTATAACGACGCTATACATATCCTCCTGCCGGGTCTCATAGTCTGGAACAACAGTAGTGTCAATTCTGGGTAAACAAGAACCTCCCTGTCACCGTCCTTGAGGCTACCGGAGTACCTCTCGGGTGTCTGAGGTTACCCACCATATCTGCGGGGTGGCTAATAGAATGTCAAACCTGATTGAATATATAGGTCCTATTAAATTTTCCGTAATCGTTTGCGGTTCTGGAATCACTTCCAGTTCTACCATACTCCCACTAGTGTTTTCTGAAAAAATCCATTTTACTAAAACTGTGGCGAGTCAAGAACAATATCACTATTGATCTTCCAGATGGTAGAAAATCAACCCTCGTCAAAGCCAGGGTCAACCCACAAACTGCCATTACAGAAACATTCCTTGAGTTATCCAGTGTCTGGTTTTAAGCATAAGCTGGACAACTCCCCTTACCATAACATCGTTAAGATATGAAGCATTCTATATCCAATATAGAAACTTTGGCACTTATTTAATTCAAACCAGATTCAAATCATGCAGCTGTCTCCAGTGCATATCAACTTAATGGAGAGAGGCTAATCAGCATTACTCAACTTAGGAATCCATCCAATTATGAGTAACCCGAAAGAGAAACAAGTTTCTCAAAACCGTTACTATCAATTGAATATCAATCACAAGAATCTACATCTTCAATTTCTTTGAAGAATCCCGATACTTGCGACTCCTGGTTCTCTACTTTATTCCTATACTCACAACTTCTCAAAACTTAGACATTGTATTTCTACGAAACACTTGTCTAAAAACTAAAGAAGTCACAAGTAAATAGAACATAGTTCGAGGACCAACCCCTTTGTCCTGATGGACACTGGACAACATACGATACTTTGTATAAGTCCGCTGAGTTTAATAACTCAAAACTTGTGCGTCGTAGGTTGAAAACTGTACCCAGACGATTTCCTCAAATATCACCAATTACAACGAATTCCGATATAATGAGGATGATCACCTAATTTCCAATGACTTACTCCCACTCATCATCTGTAAAACCATACATATGTGAGAATTATACCTGGTAAATACATACCTTGGAGCAAGGGTCTAATTGGGAAATCAGTTTTCTATTAACAATACAGTGAAAATGAAACACGAATATGTTTCGAAAGGGTATCCGGGTATTCATAGTAATGCCTTTTCCATTATTCAGATTCATGACTGTAACCGTATATTTCCTTGCCATCTCTCCAATTACCTTTATTTGTCTTTAGTCGTTACCTTCTGTACACCATCGTTAGGTTAAAATGGTTTTCTTCCTTCCCTACCGTTCGGCACCAGCCTATGGTTAGGAAGAAGAATGTCCAGTAAGCATAATAGGTGTACCCTCCTAAACCTAGGAGTACTCGCAACTTGAGAGAAGGTGATGATAAAAGACAACTTAATAAACCTTATTCCTATTTCTCTTGAACCAGAATCCATCCTCGAAAAAATATCCTTCGAGTTCGTATATAACCATACGATGGATTTATCCAATGGAATTGGATGTTCGTAGTGATACGGGTTCTTCTGGAGAAATAAAAGGTGAAGTAGGAGTGGCGATGAAATATGTGGTTTGGTCGTGAATGTTAGTAGTCGCAATTTTACTTTGCCCTCTTTCTAATCCCTTTATTTTGTCTTTAGTTATTACCTTCTATACACCCTACTTAGGCTAATTGGTTTTCTTCATTCCCTACCTTTTGGCACCTGCCTATGGTTTGGAATAAGACTATCCAATAAGTGTAATAGGTGTACTCTCCTAAACTAAGGAGCCCTCGCAACCTGAGAGAAGGTGATAATAAAAGACAACTGAATAAACCAATTCTATTTCTCCTGAACTTGGATCCATCCTCGAAGAAATCCCTTCGAGTTCGTATATAACCATACGATGGATCTATCCAATGGAAGTGGATGTCCATAGTAATACGGGGTGTTCTGAGAAATACAGGGTAAAAGAAGGAGCGGCAATGACTTATGCAACTTTAGACAATTCAAAAGCCAGTATTTTAAGAAGGTTCTGTCACGACCCAAAGTTTGGCCCGTGACCGGCACTTAACCACGTAACGTCTACAGGCGTAACGCGACTAAGTAAGCCGAAAACCCAGAAATCAAACCAGTAAAAGTATAGAGTGAGTTAAAGCATTTAATAGAACTAATTACTAAGATGTCAAGAAATCTTAAGTAGACAATCACCAAGATAACAATATACGACGCCGTAGCGAAGAAAATGAGCAACAGGTGGGAAACATCACAGATAGAATAAACTGCATAAGTCGGCTCACAACGACCTCGACGCCAGAATACAGAATAATATACATCGTCCTCACAACTGGTCTCTAAGTCAATACATAAGTGGTAGATGGAGAGTACTAGATATAACAAGGTACATAACTGAAAGATAACCAGATACCGCACAAAACCCACCTATCAGCAAAAGAGCTAGTATACCAACTGTAAGGGTATCTGTGTCAAAAGATGCAAGAACGCAGCCTGCCGCGACTACTCCGAAAGGCAGCCTGCAAACACTGTGGCACAACGGGGGTGAGTTGCCAACTCGTGAATAGAAGATAACATATAAAGGTAATCGCGAGTATGCACGTGCTATGATACTCTAACCTATATCAACAGATAACATCTATATGATGAACTGGATGCTCAAACATGCAACAAGTGCGATCTAATAACATCTCCATGTGATGAGCAAGAAATGTGATGATCAGGTATAGCAATGCAATCTAACCACCCTATATAGAATGAATAGGGTATGCAATGATCAGGTATAGCAATGCAATCTAACAACCCTCTATAGAATGAACAGGGTATGCAATGATCAGGTATAGCAATGCAATCTAACAACCCTATATAGAATGAACAGGGTATGCAATGATCAGGTATAGCAATGCAATCTAACAACCCTATATAGAATGAACAGGGTATGCAATGATCAGGTATAGCAATGCAATCTAACAACCCTATATAGAATGAACAGGGTATGCAATAATCAGGTATAGCAATGTGTACTATATCAGGTATAATAGATACAGGATGAGATATCAATTACTACATACTGAGCATGGGAAATATAACATCTATACGGAATGTCATCGTCGAAGGTATAATCGGTACCCATCAATGTACCCAAATCCCAATACTACTCAGGCGTCGTCATCCTCCTCGGTCCTCCAATCCTGTAAATCTCATATAACTGTGAGTGCCCAACATCGGCACCCAAAATATCAAGAAATACTCGTGCCAAGCATCGACACGCAAATCCTCCTGTATAGGGCATCCGTCAGTCCGGATCAGCCCACGGGCTCTGTCTGCGGTATCGGCCCTCGGCCCCGGCAGTACGAGTCGTCCCGTATCCATCCATCAACCCTGGCCGGTATCCTCCGGATAACCGCCAGGTCCAACCAATCACCGGTAAGTAGTAGTCCCTCTGCCAGGCTCACCGTCTACTACACAGCGAAACCGTTCTCGCCCCAGGGTACCATACCGGGTCCACCATGTACCCGTAATCGGCCTCATCCAACTCCTCGATTCGGGTTCACATATATCACTCTAGTATCGAGAAAACACATGGTGGACGCACCGAAATATCATATCAAGGGAAACCGGGTTTTTAAATAATTAACTATACTCTTTGAAATATCCACGGTTCCCCAAATCCAGAATTAACATGGAAACAACATATCTCAATGCGTAATCTAAGCAAGTATGAAGATATCAATATATGTGTGCACTGGTATGAATATACAGTGTGCATGTGCGCAGGTATGAACATATCAATATATGTGTATGTAGTACCAGTAGGGGTATGTGATGCATATGTGCCTAAATATGGATATACATATGCTGTTATGCGGCAAATCATGACAACATCAATAGGGTAGAGTCAGTATGATATATGATTTATAGCAATCCTATAATGTGAGTGTCATGGCAATCACTAACGGTGTGAGTGTAGCATATCAATCGTACTCGTGCGACTTGAACCGTTAGTGACAGTGCAGTGTCCTATGCTATCATTTCTATATGCAACAAAAGGGTAAGCTACTACAGTCCATATGAACATCTATACTAAATATCCTAACACGCCCTGACGCTTAACGCCATACGGGCGATTTCCCCGTAGATGTTAAATCTACTCACCTGGTCGTGCGCTACTCGTAGCCGACCACCTGCTTCCCTTTCTTAGCTTCGTCCGACGTACCAGCCTGCGAACCTGGAATTACACAAGAATCCATATATAAGCAACTATCTCGCAAAACACGATATCGAAGTCAAACGATACGCTCACGTCGCGAACTAAACGCGCGTGTGTATGATACGCTAAACGTGTGCACGCGTCTAAAACTAACCCCGATACGCCGCGATACGCTGAATCATGGAACCCTCTCGCGTATCGCGCGTATCGCGCGAACCAAACGTACTAGGAATACGATATAACGTCCCAGATTCTACCCAGGCTAACAAATTACAAAACTATAGATGCCACTGGCCTAGAAATAACAACAGACTCCTACCCAAGCAAACATCACCTAAAAATTCCCCTATCTGGCCGCAAATTGCGGCCAGAATGAATAAACCGGTGGCCTCGCTATGGGGTGGGGGTCTCGGGCTCTGGTGGTGTAGTCTATGCCTTGTATACAAGCTCCAGTAACTCAATTTCAACCTGAACTACTCGGGCCTATAGCAGATCACAGACATCCAAAAAGTTCACTTAAAGACACTAAATTGCACAATTAGAAACCCTATGGTATTTTGGTGTAATCTGCGGTCTAACTAGGTTTACATGGTCTTAATAACACCTAATTAGGCTAGGTTAACCAATACTAACAGCACTTAGCCATAAGTCCACACAATTCATCACTAAAGGCACAAAACTCACTTTTTAACACTAATTAAGCTTAACAATCACTAGTTTAGCAAGCAAGGATGTTAGGCTCAGATCATACCTCACTTAAGGATCTTAGAGTGCAGGAAGGAGAGGAAGGAGAAGGTTTGGAGCTGCTGCAGAGGCTGTTGGAACTGTTACTGCTCCTGTTGCTGCTGCTACTCCATGCTGCTGCTGATGCTGATGCTTGCTGCTGCCTCTTCTGCTGCTGTTGCTGGTGCTTCCTCTGCTGCTGCTGCTTGTATGAGTGTGTGTGTGTGTTGAGAGTGAGAGGATTGAGATAGAGGAGGAAAAGAAATGAGAATACCCTAGTCAACCCCCTCTCTCTTTCTCATTAAATGAGCATGGGTCAAGCCATGTTGCCCATACTCTCTCTCTCTCTCTCCAAGTCAACAAATCCAAACTATTTCTTATAATGAAAATAAAGAAAACAACCACCATAATAAAAACCCAAATACACCTAATACAAAACATAAAATGGCTTAGGAATTGGTTAGTCCACCATGGTTGTTAATCGTGGTTTAACCCCAACTCCTAACCCTAGCTAACATGCACAAGTGTGTGTGCGCCTAGGAAAATCCTAATAAAATATTCATTAATTAGAATAAATTATCTGAAACTTAATTTGGTAAACTTTTTACCAAAAACTATCTAGTAAAAAATATAATTAACCCCTAAACACGACCTAAGGTGTTACAATCTTCCCCCCTTAAAGAAAATCCGTCCCCGAATTTTTTTAAAATACAAAGCTACGCATACCTTCAGAGAGATGAGTGAACTTCTTCTGCATCTCGCCCTCAGCCTCCCAAGTGATCTCCTTACCGTTTGGGATGCACCAAAATACCTTCACTGATGGCAAGACCTTCGATCGAAGTTTCTTCACCTGCCGGTCCAAAATTACAACTGACTGATGGGTGAACGAAGGATCACGCTCGAACTAAATGGCATAGCGCTGAATCCAATGAGAAAGGTCATGAAGGTAATTGCAAAGTATCGACATAGGGAATACGGGGTGAATACTCAATAATCTGGGTGGAAGTGCCCAACTTAAGGCAACGAACCAACTCGCCTTAGGGATCCTAAAAAGACTTACTATCCTGGAAAACTTCCCAAAACTCAACATGTCATTTATCGGAAATTTCCGTGGGAATACATAATCTGCCATTGCGAGCTCGAATCTACGACCCTCTTGGTCAGCATCTGATCTCTATCCGCAATAGACCATTCTCATCCTGACCCAAAACAACCGGGTCATTTCCGAAATTTCTAAACTAGCTGAGATCCAATAATCCTATAACACGGAGTTAGGAAAAACAGACTGGTGATCGACATGACCTAACCTCTAATCCTAAAGGTTACCAATTGGAGTGTCTCCTGATAACTGCTATCAAAGGAGAACCCTATCGATGGCAAACAACGATCCCCAACTGCCGACAACAATTTCTACATACGCACAACTTAACAAGAACAACTGAGTATCACCGGATGACAAGCATCCGAATGGAGTCACATCCTGACAACTCCTGGGTGGACACCATAACGAATTTTGGGGAGATCTGCTCTCGTTCCCTCTTCGGAACGGTTAAAGGTTGCAACTCTCCCGTCAGTTTCAGTTGCCCAGCTCAAACACATAACAAGACAGACACTTGAAACGAATCCCAAGACTTCTCTTTCTATCCTTGCCCACCCGTAACTACCTTACAAGTCACGTTAACAGTTGGTGGGGCTTGAATGAGTACAGAGAGTTGACCGATGTGCCTGCCCTAGGATTCCTCGTCTCTTCCCTATAATATTAGGTACACAAGTGTCTCTCTAGCCTAGCACACCCTTGCCACAAGTCAAGGATTCTAAATCATTACCCAGCCGAGTAGGCTCCAATATCTCTGACGAACGAGCGTCGACGGGCAGTGTCTCGCGAAAGCGATTTAAGAAAAGTGGTCGAGCGCGGACATGAGCAAGCTGTCTCCTCAGAAGAAACAAACTTATGCTGTACTCAACGATCGCACAAGAACTGTGAATCTGCGGAGGATTGTCACAACAATCAATTTCCGCCGCAGGAAGATGTACCTTTAACTCTGGTGGTCCGTGAAAATCTGACACGACTCTCAAACAAGTGGTGTCTCTAATCTCCAACGCAAAACCATCGCGGCCATCTCCAGATCATGAATGGGATATCCTTCTCGTACTTCCTCCAAATGTAAGGAAGCAAAAGCGATAACTCCATTGTATCACCTCAGTACACATTCGAGTCCTACTCACAAAACATCACAGTTAAACCACAAAGTCGCCCGAATCAAAAGCAAAGAAGGAGATGATGCAGTTGTTAACCGAGTCTTCAACTGCGGAAACTCCGTACACAAGCCTCAGTCTACAGAAAAGAAACCTCCATTCCGGTCAATTTAGTCAACGGTGCAGCATTACACTAGCAATCCTGGAAGAAACGGCAGTAAAAACCTACTAAGCCCAAAAATCTACGGACCTCCGTTCTGCTCACAAGTCTGGGTCCAAGCTGTACGGCCACGATCTTCCTCGGAACCATACAAAGTCGTCTCGGTAACTACAAAACCTAGGTGTCAACACAACAAGCTTAAAGGGAACACTCCGAGAATCTAGCAAACCGCTGGGGCTCTCCCAGTATCCATAAAACAGATCCTCGAGTGCTACTCCTTGTAAGTATGCGGCGGTGCCCCGGCCGTCTGACAGACGCCAATATGCGGAACAAAACTTTTACGACTGGCGCTATCGCGGACTTTATCCCGGATCGTCCATTAAAGCTAAACTAACAAATTGTAAAGAGGGTAGAATTGTTATACCGAATGATCCGAGTCCTTCGGTCTTCAACCATCATCCCACGCTTTGTTTCAACTGATCCGAACTTGCTCGATCTCCGGTCTCGTCGTCCAGGTGGCACCACGTCGACGGATCTTTAAACGGGCTCCCGCCTCTGAACCGAGGCAACTCGATCGTCAAGTTTGCTAAAAGAGACGACCAAGATGAAGTAGAGAATGAGTAGAACACTTTGTCTCGTTACGTCCAAGGTCACGGACGAACGGTTATAAGAAGTTGCCTTTTGGAATCGGGTGAATGGAAATTGAACTATATGAAATTTCCATACACTAAACTATCATAATCTTTTGCAAATGAAATCAAATGAACAACCATAGCCTCACAAAGAGGGCCGGCCACAATAAATAGAAAAGGGAGGTGAGTGTAGGAGCTTCAAGTGGTGACCATTAGCTTTCATCCTTATCACGTCATTAAAGAAAGAATGAATCATCAAAATGCATTAAGTGTAAAAGCATGAATCATGAAGCCTTGTCATCAACTCATTAATGCAATAGAATGAGTCACTAACCTAGTCACTAATCATGAAGCTTCCACACACAATGACTCACCCAAAGAAGAAATGATAATTCAGTATTTAACCGAATGTCTAAATACGGCTGATAGAAAACTGGAAACTGGCAACTTCCAAAAATCATCTCGAAACGAATTTCAGGATAACCCCGTATCGTTATAAACATACCCGCATTTGTATTACGACCGAATACAAATGCAACTGAGGCAAAGATATTATATCTACACAGTATAATACTGGGTTCCGGCTTAAACCAAAGCCTACCAGTATTATCTGCCTGAAAACTGACACGTGCGAAAATGCACGTGCATTTTCCGAATCTTGCCATAAACCCATACGGCCTCTACAACGTTTTGCCCGAACTTGGGAAAGTGTCGGTGGGGGACTCTAATGACTCATCAGTACACTGGCACTGGGTATAACTGTTAGTGTATATGCCCTAGAGGCCATTACTGTATCATACTAGTTTGTATATTACTTAATGGATGCTTGGGATATTCACCTTGTATATACAATCTTGCTCAAAATAGTAGTATGCTACTTGGTTTGTTTCTACTTCAATGTGTACTTGTATTTATTTCAGTATATCACTTATACGCATTAGTGGAGCCCTTAGGATCTTTGCTTGATTACCAGCGTTGTGATGGCAGTCACACTAGTGGGGGCTGGGTAATCTATAAGCACATCCTTATTCAGGTCCCTGGTCGCAGGACTATCGAGACAGGGCATCGATACTCCGGAGTAGACCAGCGCATGCGCTTCTCATCCCAGTGTGGGAGACGGTCTGTCCCACAGCCGTCAGTACGTCGTACTTGAGATAGTATGCGGGTGCTCGTTAGGTTACGGGTACACTGGACAGGACTCGTCGGGAACTGACTAGTTGGTATTATACCTATCGTCAGTTATCAGTTCCCAGGTGACATGAGTACAGCTTAGTCCGCTGACTTGACACTGTCACTCCGCCTCGAGTGTGTTCCCACTGTACTTTGATCACTACCCTACCACGGCTCAAAGGAGTCGTGCAAACAGGTGGTGGTTGGGTGCAGTCCCGAAGCACTTGGAGGCAGTGACGGTTAGACAGGATTCGTCTCTCCCGGTATTGGGGGTTGACATCGCGCTGTGTCTAGGAGAGCCATTACACGAGTAGTCCCTGGCCAGGGCAAACGAGATATACTGGTAGGTTTCCAGTGTTATCTCAGGGTGTATTGGGCTTCACTCCGGCACGACTTGTACCGCTATTGGGGGACTGACGTTTACCGCCCCCTAGGCCCGCCATGCGATGTATCAGACGAACAGACCGGACTGTACGGAGAATGTCACGCTCAGGCTCAGTAGGAGTTCAGATGGGTTTCGCCTCGTCGGTCTTCTTGTCGGCATTACCTGGGGACCGTTACGCACAGCTAGTGCCGCTTGCGGTCTGTGGTTAAACCCACTGCCAGCGTAGTGTCGAGTCTTTAGAGTCCCACACAGAAAGCTTTTCGCCTTTAGGCAAAAGAGTAGAGGTCGCATGGTATTGCGACAGGTCGCATGGTTTTGCGACAGGGTTCGGTCACATCCGTGCACTTGTGCACGTACAGTGTCCGGACAGTTTACACTAGCGGGCTTTGGTTTAAGCCAGATCCTAGTGTACCTTATGGGATTGGATTTATCCAGTTTGCATTCGTGTTCCTCGGAACGCGGATGCGGGTGTGTATGCACAGTTGACAGGGAGGCAGAGGCAGTGGATTCTCATTAGGGTTGTTGACAGTTGACCGTTGACTTTTGACTTTTTGCTCAACCCTAATGAGAATATGATATGTGATTAACTATTATATTAATTAAGTATTATGGTGATATGGTTGTTGACTTGTTGACTTTTGTTGACTTGTTGACTTTGGTGACTTGTTGACTTTTGTTGACTTGTTGACCGGTTGACTAGGCTTGACTAGTTGACCATCATGATAACCATGGTTATCATTTCATGCCAAAGACTTTTTTCTTGCTTGTTTTTTGAGTAAAATGAGTGCATGATATGATAACCTTATGGTTGCTTCTAACCATCACCAAAAGACTTTTTTGATATGATGAGTTATGATCACTTTGGATTATGAGAGGGTGAGAGAGAAAAGAGAGCCTCATTCTTTCTTGCTCATTCTCTCTCTTGTTCTTGAGCTCTCCCCTTGCTCTCACCCTCAACCTCTTGCTCCCTCTCTTGATCTATGGTTCTCTTGTCTCATGTGTTGAGAATCAAGAACCATAGATAAAATCCCATTCTATTTTCCTCTCTACTCATTCTAGTTCACTAGGTTTAGCAAACCAAGTGAACTAGTTTCTTCAAAGACCGAAGAAGGAGCTAAAGGTTGGAGTTTTCAAGTGGATCTATCTTCGGCGTACGGAGACGACGAGAAGGAGCCATCGGACCACCACCGGAGCTTGAAGAGAAGGAGTTCAAGTTTAGGTATAACCATCTTCATCCGAGTAGCTAAATATCTTTAGCTTAGTTTGCTAGTTTTAGTTTAGGTAACGATCCCGACCATAGTTTAGTCCATGTTGCCTCTTGCGATAAAAAATTCGTTTTTTATACCGTTTCCGCCTCCCCGTAAGAACCGGGGGTCGCAATATGGACTTACAGTGGTATCAGAGCCTAACTAAACTTAAACTAGCTAGGTAGTAAAGTGTAACGAAGTTCGGAACCGAAAAAAATCACAAAACCGGAAAACTACAAAAACTGAGTTTCTGTTGAAATTTTTTCTGGTCAAAATGAAAAACTTCATACTCCTAAATTCGTCTCAGGGTTTTGTTAGAACACCCATGAAAAACGATTCACCAATTCGTCTAAACCGCCGCGCTTCCGCCGCGTGACCCTTCTTGGCCGCCGCGGAAGCGCCGCGGTTTGTTGTCTTTAGTGCGTCGTTTTTCGTGCAGTGTGTGTCTGTGTTGGTTTTGGGATTTTTGAGATATATTATATGTGCCCAGATTTTACAGAAAAGAAATTTCCTTTTGGGGTCCTATAATTCCGTATTTTTTCCGAACTTCATTGCACTTTGACTATGATGGTTATATCTGTGATGTTTGCATGTATTGAACGTCGGCTAATCGCTATAAGTCGATTAGTCGGGGTTATACATGATCTGTAATGTGCTGGAATGTGTATATAAATATGTTGGATTGTCGCGGGTGAATAGCCGGGGGTTGTGAGACGAGAGTTTACTTTTCTTGCAATTCATGTAAATTTGTAAATTGATGTAATAATTATTTGTTTGGCCGCACAACCGGGTCGGGGTTGTAGCCGTCATTGTATAATTTCTTTTTACTGTTTTTGCTCCTAGGATAGACCCGTGGAGGGGTGCACAAACTACCGGGTATGCCGAAGTGTCGAGTGGCCTACTCATGGAGATGAGGGAGGTTGCTACGCTTCGGGTACTTGGCGGGTAGTTTGCCGTACCCGTAGGGGTCTTGGGTGGGGTTTTGGCTATTCACCGCGACCGTGTTATCTGTTTTTGTTACAGGCTCGTACAAATTACAGATTACTAGTATATCCAATGTATTTATCTGTGATCTGAAATGTTTATCATTGCTTACTATTTAGGCGTTGCTTATGTTTTACAGACGCGCTAGCCCAGCCCCCGCTCTGTCGTTAGTTAAGTAACCTAACGGGTAATGACGGGGCCCAGTGGCGAATGCGAATGGCATAAGCGTACGTCATATTTTGGTTGTTTTCTGCAATGGTAGGGTTAAATGATGGGACGCATTAAAAGTACTAATGCAAGAATATCACGCATTAAAAGAACTAATGCAAGATAATAAACCAAGTTAAAGTCGTTGGAACACTTTCGAAAAACCACTCGGTTCTTTTCAAAATAACTTTTAAATGCGGAGCTTGAGCCACTCCTTCTAAAAGCTATCTCATTCCATCGATTAAATCAAGTTCACTACGTTCACGGTTTCGCCAAAACCATCCGTAGCCCTCCGTCGTTTCACATGAATAGTCAATAGTATTCAAGCTGTGTTTGTTGGCCAAAGTCAAGGCACAGTGATTGGTAGCTATTGGGTATTCATGTGCAGCATAGATAGATGCGTGGAACAGTCGTACTGCCTTGTTGGCCAAAGTCAAGGGTAGGTGCGGGTGGATTCAAATTAACCTGGAGAACGACGGGCAGAACTTGACATGTGACTTATGATTTGTTGGCCAAAGTCAAGGTCATAAGAGCATGGGGCAAAAATCCACATCGGGAGTTTCATAAGTACTGAAACTTGCTAGATTTGCATACCATTTGGAGTGTGATGATTCTGGTAGGATTCCTTCAGTTTCGTCACGCGATGATATTTGGATCCCGATCCTACTGTGAGTATATGCTACTCCTCGGGAAATTTCTCACTTAACGATCAATGCTATAAACCTAGTAGGTGCCTAGAAAGGTGTTAGCGGGGCTACGCCCCCAGGGAAAAAAGAGGTTCTCTAATTAAGGAACTTCGCGAAAGCGTTGGAAAACCTCCCTCGAAGTACCGACACCGGCCTGGCTGAACGGTTAAGCAAGTATTGTACGGTGGGATTGATCCCGGCTAATTCTTCCTTTATGGTTTGAGGAGGGATTCGAGAAACAGTGGGAGCCATCCTGTTTAGACAAACTAAAAACCACTCTAAACTTGCAAGAGCATCATGCTGAGTGTTTCTTCTTCTCTCTCCTAATTGCAGCGACCAATCAACATGACTGGACTTAAGTTACTCCTAGATAAAAACAAACTGACAGGGCCAAACTACAAAGATTGGCTCAGGAATGTCAAGATAGCAATCACTTATGACAAGCTGGGGTATCTTCTTACCACCAAAGCTCCCCCTGTCCCTGGTCCAACTTCCAGCGTCGCGGATAAGGAAATCCGCAAGACTTGGGAGATTGATAGCGCGAAGGCCAAGTGCCTCCTGCTTGCCTCGATGGACAACGAACATCAGAGGAGGCATGAGAATATGGACATGGAGTCCATATTGCTCCATACAAAAGAACTGTATGGAGAGCAATCACGTATCGCAAGATACGAAGCGTCGAAAAAGTTATTTTCGACAAGAATGGCCGTCGGATCATCAGTAGCCGAGCATGTGCTAAAGATGATCGGCTTCATTGAGGAGCTCGCTGACCTAGGGATCACATTGGAGAGTGAGCTATATACGGATATAGTTCTCCAGTCCCTTCCTTCCACTTACGCCCAGTTTATACTGAACTTCAACCTACAAGAAAAAGAGGTTGAACTATCAGAGCTCCTCAACATGCTGAGGAGCGCAGAGGGCACCCTACAGAAAGGTAGGGAAACATCCACTTTGTTTGTAGGAGGATCATCTTCTTCTAGGTCCAAGGCGAAAGCCAAGGGAAAGAAGAAGAAGGCCCCCGCCAAACCAAGGGGCGGTGTTGGTAAAGTGGATACAAAGGGAAAAGGCAAAGCAACAAAGATAGCGGGGAAGCTTGTGGATAAGGAAGAATGCTTCTATTGTCATAAGAAAGGACACTGGAAGAATGATTGCAGGGCCTGGAAGGCCAGAACACAGGAATTGAAGCAGGTTGCAGCTTCAGCTTCAGGTGTGTATGTTATTGAAAATTGTCTTTCAATAAACTCTACTTCCTGGGTATTGGATACCGGATCAGGATCTCATATCTGTAATTCTTTGCAGGCGTTGAGAAACCGTAGGGTTTTGAAGGCAGGTGACATGACCCTCAAAGTTGCGAACGGAGCTAGCATGGATGCTAAAGCCGTGGGGGACTATCACCTGGGAATGTCAGATGGACATGTTTTGGTTTTGCGTAATTGCTTTTTTGTACCCAACGCAACTTGTAATATCATTTCTGTATCTTTAGTTTCTAAAGAAGGTTATGAATTTGCGTTTGTAAGTAATGTTGTAAACATTCACCTTAATCAAGTTTTGATTGGGTCAGGTACATTGAGTAATGGTATATACGTGTTAAACCAACCACAAATTTTCAACGTCCAGAATACACACAAAAGAAAGTCTCCGGAAATAAATCAGACTTTCTTATGGCATTGTAGATTGGGTCACATCAATGAGAGAAGGTTGACTAAGTTACATACAGAAAGATATTTGAATGCGTTCGAATATCAATCGTATGCCACTTGTCAATCTTGTCTCAAAGGAAAGATGACAAAGACTCCGTTTACTGGACATGGAGTAAGAGCGAGCGAGCTCTTGGGACTCGTACACAGTGACGTGTGCGGTCCAATGTCTACACATGCCCGAAGCGGACATTCTTACTTCATTACTTTTACGGATGACTTCTCAAGGTACGGTTATGTCTTCTTGATGAAACATAAGTCCGAGGCCTTTGGAAAATTCCAGGAGTATAAGAATGAAGTAGAGAAACAGACCGGCAAAAGTATTAAGATTCTAAGATCGGATCGAGGTGGAGAATACTTAAGTGCCGAGTTCCTGGACTATTTAAAAGAGAACGGAATTCTCTCTCAGCTTACTCCTCCATACACCCCGCAACATAACGGTGTATCGGAGAGACGGAACCGCACCCTATTGGATATGGTGCGGTCCATGATGGGTAATGCTGAGTTACCGCGATCATTCTGGGGGTATGCGCTAGAATCAGCAGCGTACCTTTTGAACCGAGTTCCGACTAAGACTGTGCCTTCCACACCATATGAAATGTGGTGTGGGAAGAGACCCTATCTTAAGCACATTAAGACATGGGGATGTCCGGCTTTTGTCAAAAAGCAGCATGCGGACAAGCTCGAGGCACGCTCAGTACAGTGCAAGTTTGTGGGGTATCCAAAGAACTCAAAAGGATATTTCTTCTACTGTGAAGAGGAACAAAAAGTTCTTGTTTCTCGTCATGCCTACTTCTTGGAAACTGAGTTTTTGGAAAACCAGATAAGTGGGAGCACAGTAGAACTGGAAGAAATTCCAGAACCACGGACTGTTACTGAAAGTTTAGTGGAACCAGAAGGTTCGGAAGAACAGGACATTCCTACGCCGCTCCGCAGAAGTAGTAGGCAGTCTCATCCGCCTGAGAGATACTACGGTTTTCTCATAGACGGGGATAGAGAGGATTGCATCATAGATTATGATGAGCCTACTAGCTTCCAGCAGGCCGTTCAGAGCATTGACTCAGTGAAATGGCTGGATGCAATGCGGACCGAAATGGAGTCCATGTACACCAACAAGGTATGGACGTTGGACATTGCTCCAGACGGGGTAAAACCCGTAGGATGCAAGTGGATCTTCAAAAGGAAGATTGGTGTAGATGGACAGGTTGAGACCTATAAAGCTAGGCTGGTAGCAAAGGGTTTTCGTCAAAGACCTGGCTTGGACTACGACGAAACCTTTTCTCCAGTAGCCATGCTGAAATCCATTCGGATCCTTCTTGCCATTGCTGCCTTCCACGATTATGAGATCTGGCAAATGGACGTAAAGACAGCTTTTCTAAATGGAAATTTAGAGGAGTGTGTCTATATGGACCAGCCAGAGGGTTTCATTCAGAGTGGGAGCAGCGGAAAGGTGTGCAAGTTGCTTAAGTCCATCTATGGACTAAAGCAGGCATCGCGGAGTTGGAACATCTGCTTTGATGAGACGGTCAAAGAATTTGGCTTTATCAAAAATCCAGATGAACCATGCATCTATAGTAGATTTGTAGCGAGAACTGTAGTATTCCTCGTTTTATACGTGGATGACATTCTCTTAATAGGAAATGATATTCCTATGCTACAATCTGTCAAGGGGTTCTTGTCACAAAGGTTCTCCATGAAAGACCTGGGTGATGCCTCATACATCCTGGGGATCCGGATCCATCGTGATAGATCCAAGAGGATATTGGGACTTTCTCAGTCCAGGTACATCGACACCGTACTGAAAAGATTCAGTATGGAAGATTCCAAGCGCGGTAACCTACCGGCTTGTCACGGGATCACCCTCTCTAAAGAGATGTCTCCCAAGACTGATTTGGAGAGGGATCGCATGTCTATTATACCCTACGCTTCTGCGGTAGGCTCTATAATGTATGCGATGTTGTGTACCAGACCGGATGTAGCTTATGCACTGAGTGTAGTAAGCCGGTATCAGTCAAACCCTGGGGAGAAACATTGGATAGCGGTAAAGAACATTCTCAAGTACCTGAGGAGGACTAAGGAGATGTTCTTGGTGTATGGCGGAAAGGACCTCCAGATCGAGGCCTTTGCTGACTCCAGCTTCCAGAGTGACAAGGATGATTCCAAGTCCATGTCGGGTTTTGTCTTTACCCTCAATGGAGGGGCGGTGTGTTGGAAGAGTTCCAAACAGGAAACCGTTGCAGACTCGACGATGGAAGCGGAATACATCGCTGCATCTGATGCCGCAAAAGAAGCTGTCTGGATGAGGAAGTTCTTGAAAGAACTTCAGGTGGTTCCGTCCATTGTTGATCCAATACCTCTGTATTGCGACAACAACGGGGCTATAGCTTTAGCGAAGGAACCCAGGTCCCATCAGAAATCCAGGCACATCTTAAGGCGGTATCACCTGATCAGGGAGATCGTAGATCGCCAGGAGATCGAGGTTCGGAGAGTCGCTTCAGAAGATAACACTGCTGATCCATTCACCAAGGCCCTGCCCCAGACTCAGTTCGAGCGGCTGATCGAGATGATAGGTCTTCGATACGCCAGTACGTGGCCTTAGTGCAAGTGGGAGATTGTTAGTGTATATGCCCTAGAGGCCATTACTGTATCATACTAGTTTGTATATTACTTAATGGATGCTTGGGATATTCACCTTGTATATACAATCTTGCTCAAAATAGTAGTATGCTACTTGGTTTGTTTCTACTTCAATGTGTACTTGTGTTTATTTCAGTATATCACTTATACGCATTAGTGGAGCCCTTAGGATCTTTGCTTGATTACCAGCGTTGTGATGGCAGTCACACTAGTGGGGGCTGGGTAATCTATAAGCACATCCTTATTCAGGTCCCTGGTCGCAGGACTATCGAGACAGGGCATCGATACTCCGGAGTAGACCAGCGCATGCGCTTCTCATCCCAGTGTGGGAGACGGTCTGTCCCACAGCCGTCAGTACGTCGTACTTGAGATAGTATGCGGGTGCTCGTTAGGTTACGGGTACACTGGACAGGACTCGTCGGGAACTGACTAGTTGGTATTATACCTATCGTCAGTTATCAGTTCCCAGGTGACATGAGTACAGCTTAGTCCGCTGACTTGACACTGTCACTCCGCCTCGAGTGTGTTCCCACTGTACTTTGATCACTACCCTACCACGGCTCAAAGGAGTCGTGCAAACAGGTGGTGGTTGGGTGCAGTCCCGAAGCACTTGGAGGCAGTGACGGTTAGACAGGATTCGTCTCTCCCGGTATTGGGGGTTGACATCGCGCTGTGTCTAGGAGAGCCATTACACGAGTAGTCCCTGGCCAGGGCAAACGAGATATACTGGTAGGTTTCCAGTGTTATCTCAGGGTGTATTGGGCTTCACTCCGGCACGACTTGTACCGCTATTGGGGGACTGACGTTTACCGCCCCCTAGGCCCGCCATGCGATGTATCAGACGAACAGACCGGACTGTACGGAGAATGTCACGCTCAGGCTCAGTAGGAGTTCAGATGGGTTTCGCCTCGTCGGTCTTCTTGTCGGCATTACCTGGGGACCGTTACGCACAGCTAGTGCCGCTTGCGGTCTGTGGTTAAACCCACTGCCAGCGTAGTGTCGAGTCTTTAGAGTCCCACACAGAAAGCTTTTCGCCTTTAGGCAAAAGAGTAGAGGTCGCATGGTATTGCGACAGGTCGCATGGTTTTGCGACAGGGTTCGGTCACATCCGTGCACTTGTGCACGTACAGTGTCCGGACAGTTTACACTAGCGGGCTTTGGTTTAAGCCAGATCCTAGTGTACCTTATGGGATTGGATTTATCCAGTTTGCATTCGTGTTCCTCGGAACGCGGATGCGGGTGTGTATGCACAGTTGACAGGGAGGCAGAGGCAGTGGATTCTCATTAGGGTTGTTGACAGTTGACCGTTGACTTTTGACTTTTTGCTCAACCCTAATGAGAATATGATATGTGATTAACTATTATATTAATTAAGTATTATGGTGATATGGTTGTTGACTTGTTGACTTTTGTTGACTTGTTGACTTTGGTGACTTGTTGACTTTTGTTGACTTGTTGACCGGTTGACTAGGCTTGACTAGTTGACCATCATGATAACCATGGTTATCATTTCATGCCAAAGACTTTTTTCTTGCTTGTTTTTTGAGTAAAATGAGTGCATGATATGATAACCTTATGGTTGCTTCTAACCATCACCAAAAGACTTTTTTGATATGATGAGTTATGATCACTTTGGATTATGAGAGGGTGAGAGAGAAAAGAGAGCCTCATTCTTTCTTGCTCATTCTCTCTCTTGTTCTT
Organism: Agapanthus africanus; assembly: GCA_030015575.1. Taxonomy (NCBI): domain Eukaryota; kingdom Viridiplantae; phylum Streptophyta; class Magnoliopsida; order Asparagales; family Amaryllidaceae; genus Agapanthus; species Agapanthus africanus. Next base: position 656,367,099 of record JASDDO010000024.1, read on the forward strand.
GAGCTCTCCCCTTGCTCTCACCCTCAACCTCTTGCTCCCTCTCTTGATCTATGGTTCTCTTGTCTCATGTGTTGAGAATCAAGAACCATAGATAAAATCCCATTCTATTTTCCTCTCTACTCATTCTAGTTCACTAGGTTTAGCAAACCAAGTGAACTAGTTTCTTCAAAGACCGAAGAAGGAGCTAAAGGTTGGAGTTTTCAAGTGGATCTATCTTCGGCGTACGGAGACGACGAGAAGGAGCCATCGGACCACCACCGGAGCTTGAAGAGAAGGAGTTCAAGTTTAGGTATAACCATCTTCATCCGAGTAGCTAAATATCTTTAGCTTAGTTTGCTAGTTTTAGTTTAGGTAACGATCCCGACCATAGTTTAGTCCATGTTGCCTCTTGCGATAAAAAATTCGTTTTTTATACCGTTTCCGCCTCCCCGTAAGAACCGGGGGTCGCAATATGGACTTACAATAACCACTAGCACGTCAGAGGTACAAGCTGTACGTAACGTTTTGCCTATGTATTGATTGGAAGGGAAACTGACGAGCGAACTCATCTATAAACCCTACTGAGCCTGACAGTGACAATAATCGTACATTCCGGAACATTCGTCTATGAGTATCGCATATTAGGCCTAGGGGGTCGGTAAACGTCAGACCCCCAATAGCTGCATAAGTCGTGTCAGAGAGCAGCCCAGAACACCCTGAGATACTACTGGTATACCTACCAGTATATCTCGATTACCCTGGCCAGGGATTTCGTGTAATGGCTCTCCTAAACACAGCGCGATCTCACCCCCCAATACCGGGAGAGACGAATCCCCGACGATCCGCTCACTTGCCTCCAGTGTGGCTCGGGACTGTACCCAACTAAAACCTGTTTGCACAACTCCTTTGAGCGTGGTAGGGTAGTAATCTAAGCACAGTGGGAACTCACACGAGACAAATGACGACCTCAGGTCGATGAACTAACCTGTACACATGTCACCAGGGAACTGCTATCTGACGATTTGTATAATACCAACTAGCATGTTCCCGGCGAGTCCTGTCCGGTGTACTCATAACCTAATGAGCACCTGTATACATCTTAGGTGATCCAACTGACACCAGTGGCTTATGAGACCGGCCACCGCCCCTCGTCGGGGTCTCGACTGTATACACTAGTCTACTCCGGAGTATCGATGCCCTGTCTCGAAACTCCCACGACTAGGGACACTTTTAAGGATGTGCTTATAGACCCCAGCTCTCACGTACATGATCGCCATCATACTGCCGGTAGTCAAGCAAGAATCCTATGGGCTCTATCATCATGCAATAGTAAACTAAAGCATATATACAATGATAAAGACAAACCAGATAGCATACTATCATCTCGAGTAAGACTGTTTTATCGGTATAGGTCCTCCCTCAATCATTGCAATCACGTACCTGCGATCCAATAATTGACTTAGAGGGCACTATATCCAACAATCTCCCACTTGCACTTAAGGCTAATTATTGCGATATCGTGTACTCACAGCTCGTGTGATACCGAGCATCCAACTCCTCTACTAATCAGTTTCACAAAGCTCGTTTGCAAAACTATTGTGTTTGAGAAATAGCCTCAGTGAGTGGATCCGCTCCGGTGTTTCTTTCTGTATCTCTCTATATCTCAACTTCGCGGAGAAAACCATCTCCTGAATTGAGTAATATCTGTCTTAGAATATGTCTGGATATTTGATGGGACCTAGTTCATAAATGAACTCCCAATCCAAACTTCTTAGACTGTATCGATCACTGAAACTAATCAGTGTCCAGCACCATGCCTCCCACAGTATCCTCTTGGACCGCCTGTCCATAATACTGTCCCTCGTCTGAGGAAAAACTATAACTTTGACAATCACTCTGTTTTCTATGTCACCTTTGAAGCCTGGAATAATAACCGTCTCCCATAGGAGGCTGCCGTTATCAAATCCGTAGAACATTAACTTATGTTCTAAAACTGCTTCCTAATGTTTCTCCAGGATTGGATTAATATAAACTTATCGCATTTAGTGCAATAACAACATCAGGTGTGGTACTTGCCATCTCACGATTGACTCAATTGCCTAAGCAAGTGATCTGCCAATCATGAACGTCCCTCTCCCCTTTAGTCTGTAAGACAACTTTAGAGAGGGTGACTCCATCACCTGCATGTACACCACCATGCCAGGAGTCATCTATTCTAAAATAATATTAGAATATTTTCAAAGTACCCACATTGGGAAACTACCCAAATCTAGGTCTAAAACCATAGATCTAGTAACCAGAATGTCAGATATTATATCCATATCCTTTGTGGAGAAACAACTGTGTGGCGACCACAGTACAACCGATCGTAGTATAGGAATTTTACTTCCTATTCTGTGTATGTCATCCAAATACCAGGACATCACACCTTACTACCTTCTTAACAGATCCATCCCCTATTCTGATGAAGTCAAAAATCAAATGATCTATTTACAGTATATCTGTTCAAGTCTATAAATAGACACTAGCTTCTTGCCCACTATGTTTCCGCTGCTCCCACTGACTACGACAACCCTCTGGCAGAGTAATATATATGTACACTTCTAAAACTAGTTTAGAACGACGCTATACATATCCTCCTGCCCGGTCTCATAGTCTGGAACAATAGTAGTGTCAAGTCTGGGTGAGCAAGAACCTCCCTGTCACCGTCCTTGAGGCTACCGGAGTACCTCTCGGGTGTCTGAGGTTACCCACCATATCTGCGGAGTGGCTATTGGAAAGTCAAACCTGATTGAATATATAGGTCCTATTAAACTTTCCGTAATTGTTTGCGGTTCTGGAATCACTTCCAGTTCTACCATGCTCCCACTACTGTTTTTCTGAAAAAATCCATTTTAATAAAACTGTGGCGAGTCAAGAACAATATCACTATTGATCTTCCAGATGGTAGAAAATCAACCCTCGTCAAAGCTAGGGTCAACCCACAAACTGTCATTACAGAAACGTGCCTTGAGTTTTCCAGTGTCTGTTTTAAACATAAGCTGGACAACTCCCCTTACCTTAACATCATTAAGATATGAAGCAATCTGTATCCAATATAGAAACATAGGCACTTATTTTAATTTGGAATTAAATTCTAATCATGCAGCTGTCTCCAGTGCATATCAACTTAATGAAGAGAGGCTAATCAGTATTATTCAACTTAGGAATCCATCCAATTATGAGTAACCTGAAAGAGAAACAAGTTTCTCAAAAACCATTACTATCAGTTGAATACTAATCACAAGAATCTACATCTTCGATTTCTTTGAAGAATCCCGATACTTGCGATACATGGCTCTCTACTTTATTCCTATACCCACAACTTCTCAATACTTAGACATTGTATTTCTACGAAACACTTGTCTATAAACTAGAGAAGTCACAATTAAATAGAATATAGTACGAGGACCAACCCATTTGTCCTTACGGACACTGGACAACATACACAACTCTGTATAAGTCCGCTGAGTTTAATAACTCAAAACTTGTGCATCGTAGGTTGAAAAACTGTACCCAGGCGATTTTCTCAAATATCACCAATTACAACGAATTCCGATATAATGAGGATGATCACCTAATTTCCAATAACTTGCTCCCACTCAACATCTGTATTCTCATACAGATGTGAGAATGAAACCTGGTAAATACATACCTTGGAGTAAGTATCCAATTGGGAAATTAGTTTTCAATTAACAATGCACAGTGAATATGAATCATAAATATGTTTCGTAGGGGTATCTTGGTATTCTTTAGTAATGCCTCTTCCATAATCCAAATCATGACTTTAACCGTATATTTCCCTGCCATCTTTTCAATTCCCTTTATTTGTCTTTAGTCGTTACCTTCTGTACACCATCATTAGGCTAAATGGTTTTCTTCCTTCGCTACCGTTCGGCACCAGCCTATGGTTTGGAAGAAGAATATCCAGTAAGCATAATAGGTGTACCCTCCTAATCCTAGGAGTACTCGCAGCTTGAGCGAAGGTGGAGATAAAAGACAACTGAATAATACCTTATTCCTATTTCTCCTGAACCAGAATCCATCCTCGAAAAATATCCTTCGAGTTCGTATATAACCATACGATGGATTTATCCAATGAAATTGGATGTTCGTAGTGATACGGGTTGTTCTGGAAAAATCAAAGGTGAAGTAGGAGTGGCGATGAAATACGTGATTTGGTCATGAATGTAAATAGTCGCAATTTACTTTGCCCTCTTTCTAATTCCTTTATCTTGTCTTTACATATTACCTTTTGCACACCCTACTTAGGCTAATTGGTTTTCTTCATTCCCTACCGTTCGGCACCAGCCTATGGTTTGGAAGAAGACTATCCAATAAGCATAATAGGTGTACTCTCCTAAACCAAGGAGCCCTCGCAACCTGAGAGAAGGTGATAATAAAAGTCAACTGAATAAACCAGTTCTATTTCTCCTGAACCTGGATCCATCCTCAAAGATGTCCCTTTGAGTTCGTATATAACCATACGATGGATCTATCCAATGGAAATGGATGTCCGTAGTAATACGGGGTGTTCTGAGAAATACAAAGGCTAAAAGAAGGAGCTGCAATGACTTATGCAACTATAGACAATCCAAAAGTCAGTATGTTAAGAAGGTTCGGTCAACTTTGGTCACTGAGTTATAGTCTAGGGTCGGTCAAAGGTCGCTGCCAAAGAGAGAGAGAAACGAAACACTCTGCGTACACTCTAACCTAGATCAGAATGGTTATCACTTTATCTAATTAGGAAACCTCCCATTGTAATCTCAAATTCTCCTCCAAACCTGAAAGAAGAATTAGTCGGGGTCACCCGAAGAGTAAACCAACTCATCAGTGAGAATCGGGATCCAACTATCATCGCATGATAACTTGATGGAAGCCACTCAAGTCATCACACTCCAGAAGGTATGCGCAAGTCTGGCAAGTTTCTTGTATGTTTGAAACTCCCGATGTAATTTTTATCCCATGCTCTTATGACCTTGACGTAGGCCAACAAGTCATAAGCAACATGTCAAGTTCTACCCGTCGTTGTCCTGATCAACTTAAGTCATCGTACAAGCCCTTGACGTAGGCCAACAAGGTGTACGTCTGACTTAAACTAATGCATCTATCTATGCAACAAATGAATACCCAGCAGCTACCAAACACTATGTCTTGACGTAGGCCAACAAACATAGCTTGAATACTACTGACCATCCATAAGAAACGACGGAGGATTACGGCTGGTTTTTGGCGAAAAACCTTTAACGTAATGAACTTGATCTCGTTTGAAGGAACATGATAGCTTTATAAAAATATATAGTAGCGAAAACCTTTTGTTAAAGAGGTCACTCCCGGTGAAGGGATCTCGGCTCTTTCCTCGTGGAATGAGGTGCAGGATATTCCAACTGAATACCGCTATGCATAACAAAAGGAAACGTCTTTGTAATAATTTTAAAATTTGTTCCAACAACATCAAATATAGGTTTGTTTTATCTCGCATTGATAAGAATCAATACAGTCCCATCAATCAATCACACCAGAAAAGAACGAAAATAAAATGTACGTATATGCCATCCGCATTCGTCACTGGGTCCCGTCATCACCCGTTAGGTTACTTAACTAACGACAGAGCGGGGACTGGACTAGCGCGGGTGTAAAACATATACAACATCTAATAGTATATATACTAATATACAGTAATCGCTCCAGGCGTGATAAACGCAACATTACAGATAAGTAATAAGCATCACAGAACAATACAGATAATCTAGGATCCACGGGTTTCACAGAGCCGCTACTGAAAACCGACGTTCCCCTGGTCGTGTGGATAGCCTGTGCAATGAAACCTAGACCCCTGCGGGTGCGGCAAGTTACCCACCAAAACCTGAAGCGAGGTAGTCCCCACAACATAGTGAATGGAATACCCGGCACTTCACGAAATCCGGTAAATTGAGCACCCCTCCTTGGGTCAACCTGTACCCCCTACGAGTGCGGCGAATAGTCTGCTAATTCTAGAGTGAGGTCCCTTTGCCTCTCAATGCCATGAGATACGAACCAGTTGCCCTCCAGAACCCGGTTATTCGTGCACCCCACCGCGGGGTAAACTTAGTACAGAAAATAAAAATAGTACAACAGGTACATCGACCGCAACCTGGTCGTGCCCAAAAAGAATATTATACAAACAGGCAGTGACGGCAGTCCACAAGTCGGACGCTCGCCCCGCAATATCAAATGTACAAATAAATTTAAACAACACTATCATTGCACCCTGCTATCCACCACGACAAATCCGCAACATTACAGCACAACACAGAACATCAACGCGAATGTCACGTTCGCAAACCCGTCTAAAAGAACTATAGCAATCAGACGCGGTTTACCGATCAAATGACATTCCCGGTCGGAGATATAATGAAAGTAATGAAAAACTAACAAGTTTAAAATTTCGATCGACTAAATTTCCCGAAGTGGGCCCCACATACATCTGGTGTACAGTAACAAAATTTTGGCCCAAAAGACATATACCAAAAATCACCATTTCCCATGAGAAACCTACTGAAAAAATTTGGCGCACTGTTCCCACAAAAGCGCGGCGGATCAGCGGCCAAACCATGGTTTGGGCCGCTGATCCGCGGTCGTTTTTTGGGATCACGTGCCCAAATTTCACCAGTATACTTCAAAAACCCTGCATGATTTTCTGAAATGCTCAAAATGAATTTTAGAACATTTTAAAAATCGACAGAAACATCATGTACAGAAAATTGTGATTTCGCGAAATCCGTTCGATCGATCTTTTAAACGCGTTAGCACAAGTTAGTATAGATTAATGGTGAGGCTCTGATACCAATGTAAGTATGCGGCGGTGCCCCGGCCGTCTGACAGACGCCAATATGCGGAACAAAACTTTTACGACTGGCGCTATCGCGTACTTTATCCCGGATCGTCCATTAAAGCTAAACTAACAAATTGTAAAGAGGGTAGAATTGTTATACCGAATGATCCGAGTCCTTCGGTCTTCAACCATCATCCCATGCTTTGTTTCAACTGATCCGAACTTGCTCGATCTCCGGTCTCGTCGTCCAGGTGGCACCACGTCGACGGATCTTTAAACGGGCTCCCGCCTCTGAACCGAGGCAACTCGATCGTCAAGTTTGCTAAAAGAGACGACCAAGATAAAGTAGAGAATGAGTAGAACACTTTGTCTCATTACGTCCAAGGTCACGGACGAACGGTTATAAGAAGTTGCCTTTTGGAATCGGGTGAATGGAAATTGAACTATATGAAATTTCCATACACTAAACTATCATAATCTTTTGCAAATGAAATCAAATGAACAACCATAGCCTCACAAAGAGGGCCGGCCACAATAAATAGAAAAGGGAGGTGAGTGTAGGAGCTTCAAGTGGTGACCATTAGCTTTCATCCTTATCACGTCATTAAAGAAAGAATGAATCATCAAAATGCATTAAGTGTAAAAGCATGAATCATGAAGCCTTGTCATCAACTCATTAATGCAATAGAATGAGTCACTAACCTAGTCACTAATCATGAAGCTTCCACACACAATGACTCACCCAAAGAAGAAATGATAATTCCGTATTTAACCGAATGTCTAAATACGGCTGATAGAAAACTGGAAACTGGCAACTTCCAAAAATCATCTCGAAACGAATTTCAGGATAACCCCGTATCGTTATAAACATACCCGCATTTGTATTACGACAGAATACAAATGCAACTGAGACAGATATTATATCTACACAGTATAATACTGGGTTCCGGCTTAAACCAAAGCCTACCAGTATTATCTGCCTGAAAACTGACACGTGCGAAAACGCACGTGCATTTTCCGAACCTTGCCATAAACCCATACGGCCTCTACAACGTTTTGCCCGAACTTGGGAAAGTGTCGGTGGGGGACTCTAATGACTCATCAGTACACTGGCACTGGGTATAACCACTAGCACGTCAGAGGTACAAGCTGTACGTAACGTTTTGCCTATGTATTGATTGGAAGGGAAACTGACGAGCGAACTCATCTATAAACCCTACTGAGCCTGACAGTGACAATAATCGTACATTCCGAAACATTCGTCTATGAGTATCGCATATTAGGCCTAGGGGGTCGGTAAACGTCAGACCCCCAATAGCTGCATAAGTCGTGTCAGAGAGCAGCCCAGAACACCCTGAGATACTACTGGTATACCTACCAGTATATCTCGATTACCCTGGCCAGGGATTTCGTGTAATGGATCTCCTAAACACAGCGCGATCTCACCCCCCAATACCGGGAGAGACGAATCCCCGACGATCCGCTCACTTGCCTCCAGTGTGGCTCGGGACTGTACCCAACTAAAACCTGTTTGCACAACTCCTTTGAGCGTGGTAGGGTAGTAATCTAAGCACAGTGGGAACTCACACGAGATAAATGACGACCTCAGGTCGATGAACTAACCTGTACACATGTCACCAGGGAACTGCTATCTGACGATATGTATAATACCAACTAGCATGTTCCCGGCGAGTCCTGTCCGGTGTACTCATAACCTAATGAGCACCTGTATACATCTTAGGTGATCCAACTGACACCAGTGGCTTGTGAGACCGGCCACCGCCCCTCGTCGGGGTCTCGACTGTATACACTAGTCTACTCCGGAGTATCGATGCCCTGTCTCGAAACTCCCACGACTAGGGACACTTTTAAGGATGTGCTTATAGACCCCAGCTCTCACGTACATGATCGCCATCATACTGCCGGTAGTCAAGCAAGAATCCTATGGGCTCTATCATCATGCAATAGTAAACTAAAGCATATATACGATGATAAAGACAAACCAGATAGCATACTATCATCTCGAGTAAGACTGTTTTATCGGTATAGGTCCTCCCTCAATCATTGCAATCACGTACCTGCGATCCAATAATTGACTTAGAGGGCACTATATCCAACACTCCTATCCCTCAAGACACATTAAAAAGACCAGGATGTCGTAAATAACACAACAATAACTGGTCGAGGAACGGCCCGAAGAAAACCAGTTCATCACACCTACGAATGCTGCTAGAGCATTGGTGAGTCCAGTGACACACCCAAAACACACAAAGCCCGCTGCACGCACAAGGCAGTCTTCGGAATGTCATCACTCCAGACCCATAACAATGATGACCTGATCCCTAACGAACTTAGACAAGGTCTCGCACTCTGGTGCTGATCGAAGAATTCGTCAGTGCGAGGTACAGGATACTTATCCGCACCGTAAGCCGATTCAAAAGACGATCCATCAACACAACCTCAATCTGTCGTTTTCCTCCTGGACGAACAGAAATAGGAGCTTCCTAAATGCGAAACACTCAGACGCACAACTCCCTCAACAACCACTCTGCAGAAGATCCTTAGCTCCTTAAGCTTCGCCGGCTCATCTTGGAACGACGTCGGAAAAATTCTCGCACGAAAGAAAACCGGTCCAACAACCCAACTGTAACGTTTTAAAAATAATTAAATAAATAATTAAATGAATAAAAGTGTTTAAGTGAATTTTAGGATTTTCGGTAAAGTAAAACGTATTTTTCGTAAAACCAAACCGTGATTGTTTTTCATTATAAATTCAAAAATACCTATTTAATTATGTAATTACTAGTAAATAGTGTTTATTTAGCCACTTATAAATTTTTAGTTTAATTAAAAAAAAAATTCCTAAATTAATTATTTTAAATATTAACATAAGCTTTATTTTTACACTAAATTAGTGTAAATTACAAATTTAAATGGTTTTAATTTGTAAAAATGAACCATGGCATATTAGAATTTAGTGTGTATCATGCAAAAATTATTTGCAAATTTTTCCTAATTTCTAGAGCTTTCTTGAGTTGCTATAGTAAATAAATAAATAAATAATTAATTAAACCATGAAAAGACTTTAAATGATGATTCTTTCTTGAAACTTCCACACTTTTCTTCACTCTTTTCTCTTTCTCCCTCCCCATGGCCGGCCACAACTCATCCATGGCAGCCCCCCCCATTTTCCACCTCATTTTTATTCAAAAATCATCAAAAATACATCAAAAATTCAATTAAAATTCCACAAAATCATATATATTTTCATACCCTTTATTCTCTACTCTTCTTTACATGGAATTTGGAGTGGGAAAGCATGTATTTTTGAGGCTCATTTTCAAGTTTGGACATGAGGTTGTGGAGGTATAAATCCTTCTCTTTTATTTTATTTCTATTAGATATTTCTTTTAAAGTTTAATTAGATTTAATCTATTAATTCTATTTACTACTTTTAAAATTCAAGTTAGGGTTTGAAAAATCAAGTTGTGATTTTTATTAATTAATGAGGGTTATAATCACTAGTTTAACATATTTAGAAGTGGAAATTCTTATAGGGATGATATGTTGTAAATTGTTAACCTAAAATTGATTTAATTATACTTTTTAGCTAACTAGTTTTTTATAAAATATGTTTATGGGTAATATAAAATTCCAATTAAGATTTCTATCATTAGATTGTAGTTTTAGTGAGCATATTAACATGTTAATGGAAAGAAAAACTTAGTTTGATCACTAGATTCAATTGATAATTGGAAAATAGTAATAAAATGCTATTATTTTGTTAACTAGATTTTGGAAAATTCTAAATAAAAGGGATTTAAAATATAATATTGGTTTCATTATATCATTATCATCATAAATTGTGGTTTAAGTCATTAATTTATGCAAAATCATATTTTGAGGTGGAATTGTGGTATTTTGCTTGGAAAATGTTGAAAATTGTTAAATGTTGTAAACTAGAAATTTCAAATTTATATAAATTTGTGTAATAAAAATATAGTAATGGTTTGTATAGTCTAGTAATGCTATTTAATGAGTTTTATGACCATTAGTTTCATTTAAATGTCAAGTTTTGATGAAAAACGGTATATTGGCATTTTCGGGTTTTTGCGAAATTGGACAGTTTGATAGATTTTAGGGTTTCGATGGATTTAATCGTGTTTTATGGTATAAGTAATGTGTTTTTAAACTACAAGTTGTTTGATGATGTTATCTCGATCCATCGGAGTTTGTACGCCGATATCGAGCGGTATTTGGTTCTTTTGCGTGGACGGGACATAGGTTTTAACCTATGCTTGTTCTTTGTATCGTTTGACTTTTGTATGTGATTCAGTTTACGATGCTATTTAAATGTTTGCGTCTAGGTACCCCTCACGTGGACTGCGGGCGATGAAGAGGAGGATGGAGACACTGTCTTCGGCAGACATGGACCAGGTGAGTAGATGTATATCTACGGGGGTAAGTCGGGTGGATGGCGTTTAGCACCCCCGCAACGTAGAATAGGAATAGTACTTAGTGACATTAGGAAACCCGATGTGACCTTAGATTCTTACCGAGCAGGACCCTAGTAATGACCCTAGGCGGGAATAGACTGATTTAGGAAAACCATACCTGAGGATGAATACTTTGGGAAAGGTTCGTAGGTTTCTGATAAAAACATACACGCACACACTAAAACTTGACTTGGCGTATACGTATATGTGTGTGTATATATAAAACTAGGTATAGGTGTATATATATACACCACACGTATATGGGATTCATTGATGTGATATGATATCCGAGGTATGATGAAACAGTATAACTGGGCTTGATGCCGTGATTCTTGACTATACAGTCGTAATAAAGTGTTAGCGGATCATTAGAGAATGAGATAATGAACATGCATATATAAATTATAAAGAGTGGTGGTGATATTGATGTACATGGGACGCTAGAATAGTACCCGGACTGTAACTGGTGACTGATCACAATATGATATATGTATAACTTGATTACGACATGATATTTCTGAGGATAAACTAATGATGCTTATCATGATGGCAATGATATATGATTGATGTATATGATCACAGTTTAACACCTTGATCATGAGATGTGCCGATGATGATATTACACGAATGAGGAGACACCTAGGAGATACTTGACCGTACCCCGATATTGGGATGTCGTACGATGGATTTTACCGTACGAGGCTTAGATTTGATGATTGATCCGCACTCTTGATTCGAGGAAGCTGTACTACGTACGTGACGCTATTGAGGCGGGATCGCCGACTATTAGAGATATTGATTAAGACCTTAGGTAGACTCTAGTTTCTTACTGACTAGTCTATTAGGTTTAATTCCTTAGGATGTTAGATGGATTCTGGTTTAGGTTCGACTCACATAGTGGTAGTTGTACTCGTATCTCGCAGAGGAGTGGATAATGCACATCTGTATTTACATTCATACTGTAATCATCATGGTGCATGTTCTTTTATATGTTGCTATAATCAGTATAAACTTTACCTGTTAGGACACCAGCACTATTACCGATGATGCGCATGTTCCACGCACACTTATTTGCCGGCTCACACACATCATCATCGGTAATTGCTATGTCACGTACACTTTAGATCATATTGTCTTTTATGGATAGAATCAGTTAGCAACTAGACAGATATAATATTGTGATTATTTTCTGACATTAGTATAAGACATGATATTTATTACTTAGACATTGATGCATTCATATTTCATGTTATCGCACAGTAGTATGGGCATATGCTGACACTTATCATATACTTACTCATGATTTCGAGATTTGGATTTCTATGAGATTTCTGGATTTTTGGGGAAAACCGCAAAAATATATAAAAACTTCTTTCTCTCTCCTCTTCTCTTTTTAAATAAGATGCGGTTTTCTCGTGATGTATGAGTCGTCCACCATGAGTATTTCATGTTTTCTGTTGGATTTCGAGACCCGATTCGAGGAGTGGATGAACCGTCTCGGGTACATGGTGGGCCCGGTATGGTACCCCGGGGCAAGAAGATCGAGTTGTAGACGATGAGCCTGTCAGGGGAAGGCTACCTACCGGTGATGTCTGGCGCGGCGGATATCCGGAGGATACCGACCGTTGTCGTGAGATTTGATGATATGGGCCGATCCGGACTGACGGAGCCCGAGATATTGAGACTTGAGATTACATGTGTTGTGTCGATGTTTGACACGGATTTCCATGGGTTTCATTATTCAGATTTCAGATTCTTATACACATTCTACTATGATAATAGCTAAAGATTTCTTATACATATATATCTGGATTTCAGGATTTGTTACTTTACCTTCATGGTGCATGCATTTCATTCATATGACATAGTATTATATGAGGCACTGACACGACACGGAGTATTTGCACTTACACGTAGTATTACCCTGCTATTACTAGATGATTGGGATATTATAGTGTATTATTATTATGACCTAGGATAGCGTCGTGCATTCGATTTCTTTTCGTAGATGTCTTCTACTCACGAGTTGGCAACTCACCCCCGTTGTGCCAAATTCTTTACAGGTTCGATGTACAGGTTTCCGTGGCAGCTTGTTGGCACATCTTTTCTTCAGGGTGATTTGCACGGTAGGTTGGTTCACTTGTATCCGAACCACCATTGTACTGTTATTCATTCATTTGTATCTAGTAAGCTCCATCAACCATATTTGTATTACTTGATAAGTTTATTGGACCAGTTGTTTATTTCGACCTTAGAGTCGCGCATGTGTTATTCAGATCTGGTGGTTTTGTTTTCTTTTGAGTTTTGAGCCTCGCCTATTGGCGTTGTATATTATTGTGCTTGTTGTGGTTGTTTCCGCCTGTTGGCATTGATGCTAGCTCCCGTTTGGGGATGCTTTTTATTGTTTATGTATATTATACTTGTTGTACCCGTTTGGGGGCCAGTTTTTACAGAGGAGACTCTGCCGAAATTTTTGGGAAAATTGCTGATGCTTTTAAACTTGTTTTTTTTTCTTCTTCTTCTTCTTCTTCTATGGTTTAGATTTCTGGGCTTCGGCTTACTTAGGTTACGTGGCGCCTCTAGACGCTTCGTAATCTAAGTGCCGGTCACGTTCCGTACTTTCGGGTCGTGACAAAGTTGGTATCAGAGCGCTAGGTTTAACCCTGTATAAGTCTAGGTGACCCTTGGTTGATGGAGTAGGCGATTTAGGTAGAGTAACGTACCGTGGGTATGGTCCGCGGCATACTTACGATACGCTACTCTGCTTAAGGAGCCTTAGGATGTACATTGTTTGCACCGTATTTCATTCGTTCCTTTGATCTATCTTCATCGATGTCGGATGGTGGTTTCTGTTACCACGGGCAGAGGGAGCTGCGGCTCGAATGCGATAACCATTAGAGTATTGGTTATTCTTGAGGATTGAAGCATTGCTTAGCGTGCGGATGAAGGGTATTCACATGCTGTCCGGATGAAGTTAAAGGGTTCGAACGATTATCAGAAAACCATTTTCCTAAGTTTAAAGTATTCGGAAGAACATGCAGGTATTTCGATGGACCCTCTAGAAGAATGAAACCCTAACTCGACATAAGGACCACGAGAACGCCCTTGAACCTTAGGGTTTACGGCAGTTCCGCTGTGCCATTAGTGAGGCTTGGGTTTACCCTTCTACAGCTGGATCATCGATACTGGGGTATGTACCGGATATTTTTAAACTGTACTTGAGTGTTGAGCTCTCAGGGAATTATGGGATTTTGATGGATTGATCGAAAAGTTTAATGTAGTCCGGATATCAGGTGAAGGGATCGATTACATGGGAGACTCTAGATATGAGTGTTGCCGTTGGTAGCGCAGTCTGCATAGCTACGAAGAGGCGAGTTTAAAGCAGCCGACATCAGAGGAAAGAGGCGCACATTGACGATAGTGTTTACGATTGTGATTTAGTGATTTGAATTTCATATTTTCATTGATTGGATTTTGGTATTTTGAGGACTTTGTTCTACGATTGGTATTTCATGTGTGTACCTTCATTCTATTTGTGTTTCATATATCAGTTGTATTGATATTGTTTAGTACACAACCAGTACACTTGATTTGGTTTTATATATTTGGGATTTTTGATTTGATTTCGTGCATAGGGGTTACACGTGATTTTGACATATGTTTCGACCTAGTTTTCATGCATTTTTGTGCTGTGATTTCGATTTTGATATTCGATGTATGTTTTCGTGCACCATGTGCACCTGATTAGGATTCTTGCGCATACTTGGCGCACTTGATGCGATTTTGTGCACACCAGATGCACTAAATCGGGGTTTTGTGCAGATTAGATGCACCTGATATTGTGTCGTGCACGCCCGTTGCACTTGACAGATATTTTTGGTGCACACCTGTTGCACTTAGTTTTGTTTTGTAGGTATTCATGGTATCTGTAATTGGTTTCGATTTCAGTGCGCACCGGACGCACATGACATTTTATTGATGTGATTGGGATTGATTTTAGTTTGAGCAGTATGTTTTCCTAATTATTATTATTGATTTAGTAACCAGGCGGGACGTGTATGTTAAATAAACGATATATATATATATATATATAGTTATTTTTTTTTAAAATAAACGTCCGCTACTTATGCCGTGACACGTGCATCACACGGCAATTTTCAAAAGGGGTTTTTGTATATTTCCTTATCCAGATATTTGTACAGTTTCACTATGATGCACACTATATATAAGTTGTAGATTGATGTATATTATGTTGGTTTTCATATTGGGTTTTGATATTTTATTCTCGCCATAACTCCGATGATTTCGTTATGCTTGACGGAGTTGATTTTTGTTATGTATTGATGATTTCGGAGCCCCGATGATTTGAGTGTTTTGCTAAATGTTTTAGTATTTGGAGGGGGAGTTTTAACTTGAATTCGGGGACCGAATTTCTTAAAGGGGGGAAGATTGTAACGTTTTAAAAATAATTAAATAAATAATTAAATGAATAAAAGTGTTTAAGTGAATTTTAGGATTTTCGGTAAAGTAAAACGTATTTTTCGTAAAACCAAACCGTGATTGTTTTTCATTATAAATTCAAAAATACCTATTTAATTATGTAATTACTAGTAAATAGTGTTTATTTAGCCACTTATAAATTTTTAGTTTAATTAAAAAAAAATTTCCTAAATTAATTATTTTAAATATTAACATAAGCTTTATTTTTACACTAAATTAGTGTAAATTACAAATTTAAATGGTTTTAATTTGTAAAAATGAACCATGGCATATTAGAATTTAGTGTGTATCATGCAAAAATTATTTGCAAATTTTTCCTAATTTCTAGAGCTTTCTTGAGTTGCTATAGTAAATAAATAAATAAATAATTAATTAAACCATGAAAAGACTTTAAATGATGATTCTTTCTTGAAACTTCCACACTTTTCTTCACTCTTTTCTCTTTCTCCCTCCCCATGGCCGGCCACAACTCATCCATGGCAGCCCCCCCCCATTTTCCACCTCATTTTTATTCAAAAATCATCAAAAATACATCAAAAATTCAATTAAAATTCCACAAAATCATATATATTTTCATACCCTTTATTCTCTACTCTTCTTTACATGGAATTTGGAGTGGGAAAGCATGTATTTTTGAGGCTCATTTTCAAGTTTGGACATGAGGTTGTGGAGGTATAAATCCTTCTCTTTTATTTTATTTCTATTAGATATTTCTTTTAAAGTTTAATTAGATTTAATCTATTAATTCTATTTACTACTTTTAAAATTCAAGTTAGGGTTTGAAAAATCAAGTTGTGATTTTTATTAATTAATGAGGGTTATAATCACTAGTTTAACATATTTAGAAGTGGAAATTCTTATAGGGATGATATGTTGTAAATTGTTAACCTAAAATTGATTTAATTATACTTTTTAGCTAACTAGTTTTTTATAAAATATGTTTATGGGTAATATAAAATTCCAATTAAGATTTCTATCATTAGATTGTAGTTTTAGTGAGCATATTAACATGTTAATGGAAAGAAAAACTTAGTTTGATCACTAGATTCAATTGATAATTGGAAAATAGTAATAAAATGCTATTATTTTGTTAACTAGATTTTGGAAAATTCTAAATAAAAGGGATTTAAAATATAATATTGGTTTCATTATATCATTATCATCATAAATTGTGGTTTAAGTCATTAATTTATGCAAAATCATATTTTGAGGTGGAATTGTGGTATTTTGCTTGGAAAATGTTGAAAATTGTTAAATGTTGTAAACTAGAAATTTCAAATTTATATAAATTTGTGTAATAAAAATATAGTAATGGTTTGTATAGTCTAGTAATGCTATTTAATGAGTTTTATGACCATTAGTTTCATTTAAATGTCAAGTTTTGATGAAAAACGGTATATTGGCATTTTCGGGTTTTTGCGAAATTGGACAGTTTGATAGATTTTAGGGTTTCGATGGATTTAATCGTGTTTTATGGTATAAGTAATGTGTTTTTAAACTACAAGTTGTTTGATGATGTTATCTCGATCCATCGGAGTTTGTACGCCGATATCGAGCGGTATTTGGTTCTTTTGCGTGGACGGGACATAGGTTTTAACCTATGCTTGTTCTTTGTATCGTTTGACTTTTGTATGTGATTCAGTTTACGATGCTATTTAAATGTTTGCGTCTAGGTACCCCTCACGTGGACTGCGGGCGATGAAGAGGAGGATGGCGACACTGTCTTCGGCAGACATGGACCAGGTGAGTAGATGTATATCTACGGGGGTAAGTCGGGTGGATGGCGTTTAGCACCCCCGCAACGTAGAATAGGAATAGTACTTAGTGACATTAGGAAACCCGATGTGACCCTAGATTCTTACCGAGCAGGACCCTAGTAATGACCCTAGGCGGGAATAGACTGATTTAGGAAAACCATACCTGAGGATGAATACTTTGGGAAAGGTTCGTAGGTTTCTGATAAAAACATACACGCACACACTAAAACTTGACTTGGCGTATACGTATATGTGTGTGTATATATAAAACTAGGTATAGGTGTATATATATACACCACACGTATATGGGATTCATTGATGTGATATGATATCCGAGGTATGATGAAACAGTATAACTGGGCTTGATGCCGTGATTCTTGACTATACAGTCGTAATAAAGTGTTAGCGGATCATTAGAGAATGAGATAATGAACATGCATATATAAATTATAAAGAGTGGTGGTGATATTGATGTACATGGGACGCTAGAATAGTACCCGGACTGTAACTGGTGACTGATCACAATATGATATATGTATAACTTGATTACGACATGATATTTCTGAGGATAAACTAATGATGCTTATCATGATGGCAATGATATATGATTGATGTATATGATCACAGTTTAACACCTTGATCATGAGATGTGCCGATGATGATATTACACGAATGAGGAGACACCTAGGAGATACTTGACCGTACCCCGATATTGGGATGTCGTACGATGGATTTTACCGTACGAGGCTTAGATTTGATGATTGATCCGCACTCTTGATTCGAGGAAGCCGTACTACGTACGTGACGCTATTGAGGCGGGATCGCCGACTATTAGAGATATTGATTAAGACCTTAGGTAGACTCTAGTTTCTTACTGACTAGTCTATTAGGTTTAATTCCTTAGGATGTTAGATGGATTCTGGTTTAGGTTCGACTCACATAGTGGTAGTTGTACTCGTATCTCGCAGAGGAGTGGATAATGCACATCTGTATTTACATTCATACTGTAATCATCATGGTGCATGTTCTTTTATATGTTGCTATAATCAGTATAAACTTTACCTGTTAGGACACCAGCACTATTACCGATGATGCGCATGTTCCACGCACACTTATTTGCCGGCTCACACACATCATCATCGGTAATTGCTATGTCACGTACACTTTAGATCATATTGTCTTTTATGGATAGAATCAGTTAGCAACTAGACAGATATAATATTGTGATTATTTTCTGACATTAGTATAAGACATGATATTTATTACTTAGACATTGATGCATTCATATTTCATGTTATCGCACAGTAGTATGGGCATATGCTGACACTTATCATATACTTACTCATGATTTCGAGATTTGGATTTCTATGAGATTTCTGGATTTTTGGGGAAAACCGCAAAAATATATAAAAACTTCTTTCTCTCTCCTCTTCTCTTTTTAAATAAGATGCGGTTTTCTCGTGATGTATGAGTCGTCCACCATGAGTATTTCATGTTTTCTGTTGGATTTCGAGACCCGATTCGAGGAGTGGATGAACCGTCTCGGGTACATGGTGGGCCCGGTATGGTACCCCGGGGCAAGAAGATCGAGTTGTAGACGATGAGCCTGTCAGGGGAAGGCTACCTACCGGTGATGTCTGGCGCGGCGGATATCCGGAGGATACCGACCGTTGTCGTGAGATTTGATGATATGGGCCGATCCGGACTGACGGAGCCCGAGATATTGAGACTTGAGATTACATGTGTTGTGTCGATGTTTGACACGGATTTCCATGGGTTTCATTATTCAGATTTCAGATTCTTATACACATTCTACTATGATAATAGCTAAAGATTTCTTATACATATATATCTGGATTTCAGGATTTGTTACTTTACCTTCATGGTGCATGCATTTCATTCATATGACATAGTATTATATGAGGCACTGACACGACACGGAGTATTTGCACTTACACGTAGTATTACCCTGCTATTACTAGATGATTGGGATATTATAGTGTATTATTATTATGACCTAGGATAGCGTCGTGCATTCGATTTCTTTTCGTAGATGTCTTCTACTCACGAGTTGGCAACTCACCCCCGTTGTGCCAAATTCTTTACAGGTTCGATGTACAGGTTTCCGTGGCAGCTTGTTGGCACATCTTTTCTTCAGGGTGATTTGCACGGTAGGTTGGTTCACTTGTATCCGAACCACCATTGTACTGTTATTCATTCATTTGTATCTAGTAAGCTCCATCAACCATATTTGTATTACTTGATAAGTTTATTGGACCAGTTGTTTATTTCGACCTTAGAGTCGCGCATGTGTTATTCAGATCTGGTGGTTTTGTTTTCTTTTGAGTTTTGAGCCTCGCCTATTGGCGTTGTATATTATTGTGCTTGTTGTGGTTGTTTCCGCCTGTTGGCATTGATGCTAGCTCCCGTTTGGGGATGCTTTTTATTGTTTATGTATATTATACTTGTTGTACCCGTTTGGGGGCCAGTTTTTACAGAGGAGACTCTGCCGAAATTTTTGGGAAAATTGCTGATGCTTTTAAACTTGTTTTTTTTTCTTCTTCTTCTTCTTCTTCTATGGTTTAGATTTCTGGGCTTCGGCTTACTTAGGTTACGTGGCGCCTCTAGACGCTTCGTAATCTAAGTGCCGGTCACGTTCCGTACTTTCGGGTCGTGACACCAACTGTGGCTACAGCATCACGAAAAACGCCAAGAATCCATGACATCTCCTCAGAGCCGACTAGCAAATACGGCTGAATTCAAACTGTAAGAGGTGGCACCACTATCCACCTGCACAACCAGATCTGACTTGCCCGGAAAAACAAAACCTAACTGTTTCCTCACGGTAGCCCACAACGCCTAACACATAGCTAACCAGTCCATGCCCAGGAGATCGCCAAATCCAACATCTCTAGGAGGATCAAAATAGCAGGTAAATCTCTATCTCCTATCCGATCGGCACAAAACCGAAGTACGTGTTGCACAACAAAAGGATTGCTGACGGAAGTTAACACAACAAACGGCTAATCTACCCAGCACGACTCTCGTCCTAAACTTGGCACGAAGTGTGTAAACATACGAGTGCAACAAAAGGACATACTGAAAGAGTACCTGAAACCACAGCATTGGACGCCCGCGCGTCCCGATGAGTCGAAGCGAAAACTTATGCCTGTCCTTCATCTGCGACTGATCGAACTCCTCCTCTACTAGCCTGACCCCTTTATGCAAACCCTCCGCATCCACGATGTCTCAAAATACGACCCTGACGTGCTGTGAAGGAACACTGCCTGATGAGGTGTTAAAGGCTCCCGCATCGTAAACATCTACGCTTTGACTGTTGTCCTGCCCGGGGATAAGAGCCAAACGACTGTCCTCGTCTTAAGCCTCTGCTCTGGGCCGGTACACCAGTACGATTCCACAACTGTTCTGGAACTCTCACGGTCTCGGGAAGTCGTGTCTCGTAAACTGGGGCTGCCTCCACCGGTGCTATGTAGGGGACGGGATACTGCATAATGATCGTAGGGAACAACTGGGTAACAGGGGTGACAACCATCTGTCGCTGCGCTCGAACGACCTCTACCAATGAGCTCATCGTCTGGCGCAAGCTCTGCATCTCTGCCACTAGTCTAGCGATCTGACCTGTCGTAGGAGAAATAATCTGTCCTGGTACAACATGGGTACTACTCGGATCAGTCCTCGTCTCAGATAAATCAACTCGAACCTCGGCTCTCCCGGCCTCTCTCTGCACCCTCGTAGTCCTTGGCGGCATAATGGCTGGAAAGAAGGTAGGATTCGATGAGGATACGAAAATCGAATCACAAGGATATATACGATCATAAAGGAAATTCAATCAATAAGTCCTAAGGTCGCTTAGACAGAGTACCGTGTCGTGAGTATGCCGCGGAACATACGCACGCTACGCCACTCTGCTGCAGCTACCTACTCCATCATACCAGGGTCATCCTACACTCCGAAGGTAAAACCTACACTCTGATACCAACTTTGTCACGACCCAAAGTTTGGCCCGTGACCGGCACTTAACCACGTAACGTCTACAGGCGTAACGCGACTAAGTAAGCCGAAAACCCAGAAATCAAACCAGTAAAAGTATAGAGTGAGTTAAGCATTTAATAGAACTAATTACTAAGATGTCAAGAAATCTTAAGTAGACAATCACCAAGATAACAATATACGACGCCGTAGCGAAGAAAATGAGCAACAGGTAAGAAACATCACAGATAGAATAAACTGCATAAGTAAAGTCGGCTCACAACGACCTCGACGCCAGAATACAGAATAATATACATCGTCCTCATAACTGGTCTCTAAGTCAATACATAAGTAGTAGATGGAGAGTACTAGATATAACAAGGTACATAACTGAAAGATAACCAGATACCGCACAAAACCCACCTATCAGCAAAAGAGCTAGTATACCAACTGTAGGGGTATCTGTGTCAAAAGATGCAAGAACGCAGCCTGCGGCGACTACTCCGAAAGGCAGCCTGCAAACACTATGGCACAACGGGGGTGAGTTGCCAACTCGTGAATAGAAGATAACATATAAAGGTAATCGCGAGTATGCACGTGCTACGATACTCTAACCTATATCAACAGATAACATCTATATGATGAACTGGATGCTCAAACATGCAACAAGTGTGATCTAATAACATCTCCATGTGATGAGCAAGAAATGTGATGATCAGGTATAGCAATGCAATCTAACCACCCTATATAGAATGAACAGGGTATGCAATGATCAGGTATAGCAATGCAATCTAACAACCCTATATAGAATGAATAGGGTATGCAATGATCAGGTATAGCAATGCAATCTAACAACCCTATATAGAATGAACAGGGTATGCAATGATCAGGTATAGCAATGCAATCTAACAACCCTATATAAAATGAACAGGGTATGCAATGATCAGGTATAGCAATGTGTACTATATCAGGTATAATAGATACAGGATGAGATATCAATTACTACATACTGAGCATGGGAAATATAACATCTACACGGAATGTCATCGTGGAAGGTATAATCGGTACCCATCAATGTACCCAAATCCCAATACTACTCAGGCGTCGTCATCCTCCTCGGTCCTCCAATCCTGTAAATCTCATATAACCGTGAGTGCCCAACATCGGCACCCAAAATATCAAAAAATACTCGTGCCAAGTATCGACACGCAAATCCTCCTGTATAGGGCATCCGTCTGTCCGGATCAGCCCACGGGCTCTGTCTGCGGTATCGGCCCTCGGCCCCGGCAGTACGAGTCGTCCCGTATCCATCCATCAGCCCTGGCCGGTATCCTCCGGATAACCGCCAGGTCCAACCAATCACCGGTAGGTAGTAGTCCCTCTGCCAGACTCACCGTCTACTACACAGCGAAACCGTTCTCGCCCCGGGGTACCATACCGGGTCCACCATGTACCCGTAATCGGCCTCATCCAACTCCTCGATTCGGGTTCACATATATCACTCTAGTACCAAGAAAACACATGGTGGACACACCGAAATATCATATCAAGGGAAACCGGGTTTTTAAATAATTAACTATACTCTTTGAAATATCCACGGTTCCACAAATCCAGAATTAACATGGAAACAACATATCTCAATGCGTAATCTAAGCAAGTATGAAGATATCAATATATGTGTGCACTGGTA
This sequence comes from Agapanthus africanus, assembly GCA_030015575.1. NCBI lineage: Eukaryota > Viridiplantae > Streptophyta > Magnoliopsida > Asparagales > Amaryllidaceae > Agapanthus > Agapanthus africanus. The sequence continues at coordinate 656,390,364 of JASDDO010000024.1, forward strand.
TGAATATACAGTGTGCATGTGCGCAGGTATGAACATATCAATATATGTGTATGTAGTACCAGTAGGGGTATGTGATGCATTTATGCCTAAATATGGATATACATATGCTGTTATACGGCAAATCATGACAACAACAATAGGGTAGAGTCAGTATGATATATGATTTATAGCAATCCTAAAATGTGAGTGTCATGGCAATCACTAACGGTGTGAGTGTAGCATATCAATCGTGCTCGTGCGACTTGAACCGTTAGTGACAGTGCAGTGTCCTATGCTATCATTTCTATATGCAACAAAAGGGTAAGCTACTACAGTCCATATGAACATCTATACTAAATATTCTAACACGCCCTGACGCTTAACGCCATACGGGCGATTTCCCCGTAGATGTTAAATCTACTCACCTGGTCGTGCGCTACTCGTAGCCGACCACCTGCTTCCCTTTCTTAGCTTCGTCCGACGTACCAGCCTGCGAACCTGGAATTACACAAGAATCCATATATAAGCAAATATCTCGCAAAAAGCGATATCGAAGTCAAACGATACGCTCACGTCGCGAACTAAACGCGCGTGTGTACGATACGCTAAATGTGTGCACGCGTCTAAAACTAACCCCGATATGCCGCGATACGCTGAATCATGGAACCCTCTCGCGTATCGCGCGTATCGCGCGAACCAAACGTACTAGGAATACGATATAACATCCCAGATTCTACCCAGGCTAACAAATTACAAAACTATACATACCACTGGCCTAGAAATAACAACAGACTCCTACCCAAGCAAACATCACCCAAAAATTCCCCTATCTGGCCGCAAATTGCGGCCAGAATGAATAAACCGGCGGCCTCGCTATGGGGTGGGGGTCTCGGGCTCTGGTGGTGTAGTCTATGCCTTGTATACAAGCTCCAGTTAACTCAATTTCAACCTGAACTACTCGGGCCTATAGCAGATCACAGACATCCAAAAAGTTCACTTAAAGACACTAAATTGCACAATTAGAAACCCTATGGTATTTTGGTGTAATCTGGGGTCTAACTAGGTTTACATGGTCTTAATAACACCTAATTAGGCTAGGTTAACCAATACTAACAACACTTAGCCATAAGTCCACACAATTCATCACTGAAGGCACAAAACTCACTTTTTAACACTAATTAAGCTTAACAATCACTAGTTTAGCAAGCAAGGAAATTAGGCTCAGATCATACCTCACTTAAGGATCTTAGAGTGCAGGAAGGAGAAGGTTTGGAGCTGCTACAGAGGCTGCTAGAGCTGTTACTGCTCCTGCTGCTGCTGCTACTCCATGCTGTTGTTGATGCTGCTGCTTGCTGCTGCCTCTTCTGCTGCTGTTGCCGGTGCTTCCTCTGCTGCTGCTACTTGTATGAGTGTGTGTGTGTGTGTGTTGAGAGTGAGAGGAGTGAGATAGAGGAGGAAAAGAAATGAGAATACCCTAGTCAACCCCCTCTCCCTTTCTCATTAAATGAGCATGGGTCAAGCCATGTTGCCCATACTCTCTCTCTCTCTCCAAGTCAACAAATCCAAACTATTTCTTATAATGAAAATAAAGAAAACAACCACCATAATAAAAACCCAAATACACCTAATACAAAACATAAAATGGCTTAGGAATTGGTTAGTCTACCATGGTTGTTAATCGTGGTTTAACCCTAACTCCTAACCCTAGCTAACATGCACAAGTGTGTGAGTGCCTAGAAAAATCCTAATAAAATATTCATTAATTAGAATAAATTATCTGAAACTTAATTTGGTAAACTTTTTACCAAAAACTATCTAGTAAAAAATATAATTAACCCCTAAACACGACCTAAGGTGTTACAGGTTCGGTCAACTTGGTCACTGAGTCATAGTCTAGTGTCGGTCAAAGGTCGCTGCCAAAGAGAGAGAGAGAAAAGAAACACTCTGCGTGCACTCTAACCTAGATCAGAATGGTTATCAATTTATCTAATCAGGAAACCTCCCACTGTTATCTCAAATTCTCCTCCAAACCTGAAAGAAGAATCAATCGGGATCACCCGAAGAGTAAACTAACTCATCAGTGGGAATCGGGATCCAACTCTCAGTGCATGATAACGTGACGGTATCCACTCACGTTATCACACTCTAGAAGGTATGCTAAATTTTGCAAGTTTCCTGTATGTTTGAAACTCCCGATGTAATTTTTATCCCATGCTCTTATGACTTTGACGTAGGCCAACAAATCATAAGCTACATGTCAAGTTCTACCCGTCGTTGTCCTGATTAATTTAGGTCCATTGTACATGCCATTGACGTAGGCCAACAAGGTTGTACGTCTGTCCTAAACTAATGCATCTATCTATGCAACAAATGAATACCCAGCAGCTACCAAACACTATACCTTGACGTAGGCCAACAAACATAGCTTGAATACTACTGACCATCCATAAGAAATGACGGAGGATTACGGCTGGTTTTTGGAGAAAAACCTTTAACGTAATGAACTTGATCTCGTTGAAGGAACCTGATAGCTTTTTATAAAAATATAGTGGCGAAAACCTTTTGCTAAAGAGGTCACTCCCGGTGAAGGGATCTCGGCACTTTTCTCGTGGAATGAGATGCAGGATATTCTAACTGAATATCGCGATGCAAAACAACTTGTAATCGACTATATTGAAGTTATTACCCTGACGTAAACTTCTGCCCAAAGGGTCACTCCCGGTGAAGGGATCTCGGCCCTTGCCTCGTCGAATGAGGTGCATGATATTCTAACTGAATACCGCTATGCATAACAAAGGAAATGTCTTTGTAATAACTCTTTTTAAAATTTGTTCCAACAACATCAAATATAGGTTTGTTTTATCCTTTGCATTGATAAGAATCAATGCAGTCCCATCAGTTAATCACACCAGAAAAGAACGAAAATAAAATATACGTATATGCCATCTGCATTCGTCACTGGGTCCCGTCATCACCCGTTAGGTTACTTAACTAACGACAGAGCGGGGACTGGACTAGCGCAGGTGTAAAACATATACAACATCTAATAGTATATATACTAATATACAATAATCGCACCAGGCGTGATAATATGCAACATTACAGAAAAGTAATAAGCATCACAAAACAATACAGATAATCTGGGATCCCCGAGTTTCACAGAGCCGCTGCTGAAACCCGACGTTCCCCTGGTCGTGTGGATAGCCTGTGCGATGAAACCTAGACCCCTACGGGTGCGGCAAGTTACCCGCCAAAACCTGAAGCGAGGCAGCCCCTTACAGCAAAGTGAATGGACCACCCAGCACTTCACGGAATCCGGTAACTTGAGCACCCCTCCTAGGGTCAACCTGTACCCCCTACGAGTGCGGCGAATAGCCCGCCAATTCTAGAATGAGGCCCCTCTGCCTCTCAAAGCCATGAGATACGGACCCGTTGCCCTCCAGAACCCGGCTATCCGTGCACTCCGCCGCGGGGTAATCCTAGTACAGAAAATAAAATATACAACGGGTACATCGACCTCATCCCGGTCGTGCCCCAAAAGAATAATATACAAACTGACAGTGACGGCAGTCCACATGTTGGACGCTCGCCCCGCAATATCAAATGTACAAATAAATCCAAACTGCACTATCATTGCACACTGCTATCCACCACGACAAATCCGCAACATCACAGCACAACATAGAACATCAACGCGAATGTCACATTCGCAAACCCGTCTAAAAGAACTATAGCAATTAGACGTGGTTTACCGCTCGAATGACATTCACGGTCGGAGATATAAAGTAAGTACTGCAAACTAACAAGTTTAAAATTTCAATCGACAAAATTTCCCAAAGTGGGCCCTACGTACATCTGCTGTGCAGTAACAAAAACTGGGCCCCAAAAAAAAACATTTCCAGAAACCACAATTTCCCATGTAGAAGCTACAGAAGAAATATGGCCCACTGATTCACCAAGACGGCCGCGGTTCCGCGGCCAAAGCATGGCTTCGGCGGCGGATCCGCGGCCGTACGATCGGATCAGTGGATCGAATTTCTTCTGTTCTCTAATAAAAGCCTGCACGTTTTTCTGGTATGGTCAGAATAATTTTTAGAACGGATTTAAAATTAACAGAAACTTTAATACATGAAATTGCGATTTTGAAAATTCCGCTCGATCGATGTTTTAAACGCGTTAGCACAAGTTAGTAAAGCTTAATGGCAAGGCTCTGATACCAATATAAGTCTACGGTAGCACCCCAGCCATCTTTCAGACGCCAAAATGCGGAACAAAAACTTTTAGAATTTGCGCTATCGTATACTATATCCCAGGAATCACATCCTGGCTGGCCTCTAGCAGTGGCCCTATCCTCTGGTGCTGATCTGCACATCCGAGAAATCTCGTAAAAGCTATCCATCAAATGCTCGTAGCATGAAAACACAATGAAACGACACCTCCCTATGCAATCGTATGTCCCTGGAATCACGTCCTGGTCAGTCCTCGTCCATGACGAGCTCGTGCTGACGCAACTCTAGCCGTAGCTCTCTCTGTCCGTACAACCATGATAACAAAACCATAAACTGGTACCGATGAGGCTAGATCAAAGGAAGGAATATAATACTGTGCAAGGAAATATACATCCTAAGGCTTCTTAAGCAGAGTATCGTATCGTAAGTATGCCGCGGAACATACGTACGGTACGTCACTCTACTCAAGCTACCTACTCCATCAACCAAGGGTCATCCTCCACTCCGAAGGTAAAACCTAACGCTCTGATACCAACTTTGTCACGACCCGAAAAGTACGGAATATGACTGGCACTTAAATTATGAAACGTCTCGAGACGTACATAATCTAAGTAAGCCAAAACCCAGAAATCAAAACCAAAGAAGCAGTAGAGTGAAGGAAAAACCAATTTAAAGCAAGTAGTTTTAACAACATAGGCCGAAGTATGAAATTTTAAAGTCTTTAGTATTTTCTGAAAATTTCGACAGAGTCTCCTTTGTAAATACTGGCCCCCAAACGGGATACAACATGAATAGTATACGAAATACAAAAAATACATCCCCAAGCGGGAGCTAGCTCTTCGTCAAACGACGGTCACAACCACGCAAGTAATATAATATACAACGCCGAAGGGCGAGGATCAAAACTCAAAAGAAAACCCAAAATCAGCATGAAAACCAAAATAATACAACGCGCGACTCTAAGGTCAAAAGAATAACAAATCTAGTCTTCTATCTCTATCAAATATACAATCTGGTTGATGGAGTTTCTAGATACAACTGAAATAATAAATAAATGGTGGTCCTGATGTAAGGAACCCACCTGCCAAAGCAATCACCCGGAAGGAACTGTAAGTCCACGTTACCCACCCCGGTGCTTACGGGGAGGCGGAATAGGTAAAAAAACGATTTTTTAACACAAGGTAACATGGACTAGAACAAGAGGATCTTTGCTAAACAAAAACTAACAAACAAGCTAAAAGATTTAGCTACTCGGTTAGAAGGTTATACCTAGGTCTTGAACTCCTTCTCTTCTTGCTTCTTGGAGTGGTTTGAACGGCTCCTCCTCGTCGCCGTCTCTTTGCCGAAGAAAGATCCACCCGAAGGCCTCTACCTTGAGCTCCTACCTCAACCTAGAGGTAACTAAAGTGCTTGGCTTGCTAAACCTAGAATCCTAGAATGAGTAGAGTGAAGTCTTGAAGGTTTTATCTCAAGAGCTCATGGTTCTCAACACATGAGAGATGAGAGCTTTGAGAGGAAGAGAGAGAGCTCAAACATATGAGAGAGAAAGAGCAAGAGAGAACGAATATCTTTTTAACAACCATACTCTCATATGTGTGAATTATGAAAATAATAATAATTAGAGAAATTGTGATGGTTCATTAGAAATGACCATTATCATTTCACATTTAATGAATTTGCAAGAATCAAGAAGTATCTTTCATGTGAAATGATGATGGTCAAATTGTCAACATAAGTCAATCGGTAACCACAGTCAAAAAGTCAACATGAGTCAAATAGTCAATCTAACCATGGCACAATTATTTTTAATTAATATCAATAATCATATTTATCATTTTCATTAGGGTTTGTAAAAAGTCAACGGTCAACAACCCTAATGAGAATCCCCTGCCTCTGTCAACTGTGCATACACACCTGCATCCGTGTTCTGATGAACACGAATACAATGAGACAAAACCAATCCCAAAACAAATACTAGGATCTGGCTAAAACCAAAGCCTGCTAGTAATAACTGCCCGGACACCAAACGTGCACAAGTGCGCGGATGTGAACGAACCCCGTCGCAAAACCATGCGACCTCTACCCTGTTTTGCCCAAAGGCGAATAACCCTCTGTATGGGACTCTAAAGACTCGAAACTACGCTGGCAGTAGGTTTAACCACAGGCCGCAGCGGTACTAGCTGTACGTAACAGTCCCCAGGTAGATGCCGATAAGAAAACTGATGAGGTGAACCCATCCGAATCCCTACTGAGCCTGAATGTGACAATCTCCGTACAGTCCGGTCTGTTCGTCTAAGAGTATCGCATGGCAGGCCTAGGGGGCGGTAAACGTCAGTCCCCTAATAGCGGTACAAGTCGTGTCGGAGTGTATCCCAGAACACCCTTAGATAACACTGGAAACGTTACCAGTATATCTCGCTTGCCCTGGCCAGGGACTTTGTGTGATGGCTCTCCTAGACACAGCGTGATATCAACCCCCAATACCAGGAGAGACGAATCCTGTCTAACCGTCACTGCCTTCAAGTGCTTCGGGACTGTACCCAACTACTACCTGTTTGTACGACTCATTTGAGCCGTGGTAGGGTAGCAATCTAAGAACAGTGGGAACACACTCGAGGCGAAGTGACAGCGTCAAGTCAACGGACTAAGCTGTACTCATGTCACCTGGGAACTGATAACTGACGATAGGAATAGTACCAACCAACAGTTCCCGGCGAGTCCTGTCCAATGTACTCGTAACCTAACAAGCACCTTCATACTGTCTCCAGTACGACGTACTGATAGCTGTGGGACAGATCATCTCCCCTCCTGGGATGAGAAGCGTATACACTAGTCTACTCCGGAGTAACGATGCCCCGTCTCGATAATCCTACGACTAGGGATCTGTATAAGGATGTACTTATAGATTACCCAGCCCCTACTAGTGTGACTGCCATCACGACGCTGGTAATCAAGAAAAGATCCTAAGGGCTCCACTAATGTGTATAGGCGATATGCTAAAAGAAACACATACACACATTAAAGTAGAAACAAACCAAGTAGCATAGTACCATTTTGAGCAAGATTGTCTATACAACTGTGAATATCCCAAGCATCCATTAAGTAATATACAAACTAGTATGATACAGTAATGGCCTCTAGGGTATATACACTAACAATCTCCCACTTGCACTAAGGCCGTGTACTGGCGTATCGAAGACCTATCATCTCGATCAGCCGCTCAAACTGAGTCTGGGGTATGGCCTTCTTGAACGGATCTGCAGTGTTATCTTCTATAGCAACCCTCCGAACCTCGATCTCCCAGCGATCCACAATCTCCCTGATCAGGTGATACCGCCTCAAGATGTGTCTGGACTTCTGATGGGACCTGGGTTCCTTCGCTAAAGATATAGCCCCGTTGTTGTCCCAATACAGAGGTATTGGATGAACAATGGATGGAACCACCTGAAGTTCTGTCAAGAACTTCCTCATCCAGACGGCTTCTTTTGCTACATCAGATGCAGCGATATAATCCGCTTCCATCGTCAAGTCAGCAACGGTTTCCTGTTTGGAACTTTTCCAACACACCGCCCCTCCATTAAGGGTAAAGACATAACCTGACATGGATTTGGAGTCATCCTTGTCACTCTGGAAGCTGGAGTCAGCAAAGGCCTCCATCTGGAGGTCTTTTCCGCCGTAAACCAAAAACATATCCTTAGTCCTTCTTAGGTACTTCAGAATGTTCTTTACCGCTATCCAGTGCTTCTCCCCAGTGTTTGACTGATACTGGCTTACCACACTCAGTGCATAAGCTACATCTGGTCTGGTACACAACATCGCATACATTATAGAGCCTACCGCAGAGGCGTAGGGTATAATAGACATGCGATCCCTTTTCAAATCAGTCTTGGGAGACATCTCTTTGGAGAGGGTGATCCCGTGACAAGCCGGTAAATTACCGCACTTGGAATCTTCCATACTGAATCTTTTCAGTATGGTGTCGATGTACCTGGACTGTGAAAGTCCTAATATCCTCTTGGACCTATCACGATGGATCCGGATCCCCAGAATGTAAGAGGTATCACCCAGGTCTTTCATGGAGAACCTGTGTGACAAGAACCCTTTGATAGATTGTAGCATAAGAATGTCATTTCCTATCAAGAGAATGTCATCCACGTATAAAACGAGAAATACGACAGTTCGTGCTACAATTTTACTATAGATGCATGGTTCATCTGGATTTTTGATAAAGCCAAATTCTTTGACCGTCTCATCAAAACAGATGTTCCATCTCCGCGATGCCTGCTTCAGTCCATAAATGGACTTAAGCAACTTGCACATCTTCCTGCTGCTCCCACTCTGAATGAAACCCTCTGGCTGGTCCATATAGACACACTCCTCTAAATTTTCATTTAGAAAAGTGGTTTTTACGTCCATCTGCCAAATCTCATAATCGTGGAAGGCAGCAATGGCAAGAAGGATCCGAATGGATTTGAGCATAGCCACTGGAGAAAAGATTTCGTCATAGTCCAAACCAGGTCTTTGACGGAAACCCTTTGCAACAAGTCTAGCCTTATAGGTCTCAACCTGTCCATCTACACCAATCTTCCTTTTGAAGATCCATTTGCAGCCTACGGGTTTTACCCCGTCTGGAGCAACGTCTAAAGTCCATACTTTGTTGGTGTACATGGACTCCATTTCGGTCTGCATTGCATCCAGCCATTTTACAGAGTCAGTGCTCTAAATGGCCTGCTGAAAGCTAGTCGAATCATCATTATCAATGATGCAATCCTCTCTATCCCCGTCTATGAGAAAACCGTAGTATCTCTCGGGCGGATGAGACTGCCTACTACTCCTGCGGAGCGGTGCAGGAATGTCCTGTTCTTTCGAACCTTCTGGTTCTACTAAGCTTTCAGTAATAGCTTGTGGTTGTACGTCCACGTTGCTCACCCCGGTTCTTACGGGGAGGCGGAAATGGTAAAAAACAATTTTTGACACAAAGGAAACATGGACTAAAAGGAGGATCTTTGCTAAACAAAAACCTAGAAAACCACATGAGGTTCTATCTACTATGTCATAGAGATTATACCTCACGATACCGGTCCTTCGGGTCTTCTCTCTGCTGTCCTGCCATCCAAGCTCCGAGGATCGATCTGGATCTTGATCACCTTCGCGGCCTCCTTAAGTCGAAGACGATCTACCCGAGAGTTTGTGTTCCGAGCTCCACCTCGAGCCGAGGCAACTAAGGCAACAAGATCGCTAGGCTTGATGTCCTAGGTTGTGTAGAAGTAGTAGATTGTAACGTTTTAAAAATGATTAAATAAATAATTAAATGAATAAAAGTGTTTAAGTGAATTTTAGGATTTTCGGTAAAGTAAAATGTATTTTTCATAAAACCAAACCGTGATTGTTTTTCATTATAATTTTAAAAATATCTATTTTAATTATGAAATTACTAGTAAATGGTGTTTATTTAGCCACTTATAAATTTTTAGTTTAATAAAATATTTTTCCTAAATTAATTATTTTAAATATTAACATAAGCTTTATTTTTACACTAAATTAGTGTAAATTACAAATTTGAATGGTTTTAATTTGTAAAAATAAACCATGGCATATTAGAATTTAGTGTGTATCGTGCAAAAATTATTTGCAAATTTTTCCTATTTTCTAGAGCTTTCTTGAGTTGCTATAGTAAATAAATAAATAAATAAATAAATAAAACATGAAAAGACTTTTATTGATGTTTCTTCTCTTGAAACTTCTACACACTTTTCCCACTCTCTTCTTTCTCTCCCTCACCTCTCTAGGGCCGGCCACAAACCCCCATGGCTGCCCCCCACCCATTTTCCACCTCATTTTTATTCAAAATTCATCAAAAACACATAAAAAATTCAATTAAAATTCCACAAAATCCTATTTATTCCATACTCTTTATTCCTTGCTCATTTTTATATGAAATTTGGAGATGGAAAGCATGCACTTTGGAGGCTCATTTCTTGTTTGGATTTCACATTTTGAAGGTATAATTTTCTTTCTTTTGATTTATTGTTATTAGATGTTCATATTAAGCTTAATTAGATTTAATGAATTAATTCTATGTTCTTTTTTTTAAAATGCAAGCTAGGGTTCTAAATTCAAGTTATGATTTTTAATAATTAATTAGGGTTATAGTAGTTAGTTTAACACTTTTAGTATTAGGAAATCTTGCATGGTTATTGTTTAACAAATTGTTATTCAGAAATTGTTTTAAATTAGGAATTTAGTTAACTAGGTTTTTGCAAAATGTGGTTGTGGTTAATATAAAATTCTAATTTGGGTTGTTATCATTGGCTTATAGTTTTAGTGGAAATATTAGCATGCTAATGGAAAGAAAAACTTAGTTTGATTGCTAGTTTCTATGGTTAATTGATAAATTGTGATAAAAATTGCTAATTTTGTAAACTAAATTTTAGAAATTCCTATATAAAGGAGATTAAAAATATAATTATGGTTTCATTATATCATTATCATCATGAATTGTGGTTTAAGTCATTAATTTATGCAAAGTCATGTTTTATGGTGGAATTGTGGTATTTTGCTTGAAAAATGTTGAAAATTGTTAAAGGGTGCAAACTAGAAATTTCAAATTTATACAAAATTGTGTAATAAAAATATAGTAATGGTTTGTATAGTCTAGTGATGCTATTTAATGAGTTTTATGACCATTGGTTTCATTTAAATGTTAAGTTTTGATAAAAAACGGTAAATTGGCATTTTCGGGTTTTTCGAAAACGGACGATTTGATTGATTTTAGGGTTTTGATGGATTAAATCATGTTTTATATTATAAGTAACGAGTTTTCTAAACTACAAGCTGTTTGTTGATGTTTATCTCGATCCATCGGAGTTTGTACGCCGATATCGAGCGATATTTGGTTCTTTTGCGTGGACGGGACATAGGTTTTAACCTATGCTTGTTCCTTGCGTCGTTTTGACTTTTGTATGTGATTCAGTTTACGATACTATTATTATGTTTGCGTTTAGGTACCCCTCACGTGGACTGCGGGCGATGAAGAGGAGGATGGCGACACCGTCTTCGGCAGACATGGACCAGGTGAGTAGATGCATATCTACGGGGGGAAGTCGGGTGGATGGCGTTTAGCACCCCCGCAACGTAGAATAGGAATAGTACTTATTGACATTAGGAAACCCGATGTGATCCTAGATTCTTACTGAGCAGGACCCTAGTAATGACCCTAGGCGGGACTAGACTGATTTAGGAAAACCATACCTGAGGATGAATACTTTGGGAGAGGTTCGTAGGTTTCTGATAGAAACACACACGCACACACTAAAACTTGACATGGCGTATACGTATATGTGTGTATATATATAAAACTAGGTATAGGTGTATATATATACACAACACGTATATGGGATTCGTTGAAGTGATATGATATCTGAGGTATGATGAAACAGTATGACTGGGCTTGATGCCGTGATTCTTGACTATACAGTCGTATTAAAGTGTTAGCGGATCATTAGAGAAAGAGATAATGAACATGAATATATAAATTATGAAGGGTGGTGGTGATATTGAGGTACATGGGACGCTAAAATAGTACCTGGGCTGTAGCTTGTGACTTGATGACGATAAGATATCGGTATGACTTAATCACAATATGATACATATGACATGATATTTCTGAGGATAAACTAATGATGCTTATCATGATGGCAATGATATATGATTGATGTATGCGATCACAGTTTAGCACCTTGATCATGAGATGTGTTGATGATGACATTATACGAATGAGGAGACAACTAGGAGATACTTGACCGTACCCCGATATTGGGATGCCGTACGATGGATTTTACCGTACGAGGCTTAGATTTAATGATTGATCCGCACTCTTGATTCGAGGAAGCCGTACTACGTACGTGACGCTATTGAGGCGGGATCGCCGACTATTAGAGATATTGATTCAGACCTTAGGTAGACTCTAGTTTCTTACTGACTAGTCTATTAGGTTTAGTTCCTTAGGATGTTAGATGGACACTAGTTTAGGTTCGACTCACATAGTGGTAGTTGTACTCGTATTTCGCAGAGGAGTGGATAATGCACATCTGTCTTTACATTCATACTGTAATCATCATGGTGCATGTTCTTACATATGTTGCAATAATCAGTACAAACCATACATGTTAGGACACCAGCACCATTACCGATGATGCGCATATTCCACGCACACTTATTTGCCGGCTCACACACATCATCATCGGTAATTGCTATGTCACGTACACTTTAGATCATATTGTCTTTTATGGATAGAATCAGTTAACAACTAGACCGATATAATATTGTGATTATTCTCTGATGTTAGTATAGACATGATATTTATTACTTAGACATCCATGCATTCATATTTTCATGTTATCATGAAGTATTATGGGCATATGCCGACACTTATCATATAGTTACTCATGATTTTGAGATTTGGATTTCTATGAGATTTCTGGATTTTTGGGGAAAACCGCAAAAATATATAAAAACTTCTCTCTCTCTCCTCTTCTCTTTTTAAAATAAGATGCGGTTTTCTCGTGATGTATGTGTCGTCCACCATGAGTATTTCATGTTTTCTGTTAGATTTCGAGACCCGACTCGAGGAGTGGATAAACCGTCTCGGGTACATGGTGGGCCCGGTATGGTACCCCGGGGCAAGAAGATCGAGTTGTAGACGATGAGCCTGGCAGGGGAAGGCTACCTACCGGTGATATCTGGCGCGGCGGATATCCGGAGGATACCGACCGTTGTCGTGAGATTTGATGATATGGGCCGATCCGGACTGACGGAGCCCGAGATATTGAGACTTGAGATTACATGTGTTGTGTCGATGCTTGATACGGATTTCCATGGATTTCATTATTGAGATTTCAGATTCTTATACACATTCTACTATGATAACAGCTAAAGATTTCTTTTACATATATATCCGGATTTCAGGATTTGTTACTTTACATTCATGGTGCATGCATTTCATCCATATGACATAGTATTATATGAGGTACTGACACGAGCACGGAGTATCTTCACTTACACGTAGTATTACCCTGCTATTACTAGATGATTGGGACTTAGTAGTGTATTATTATGACCTAGGATATAGTCGTGCATTCGATTTCTTTTCGTAGATGTCTTCTACTCACGAGTTGGCAACTCACCCCCGTTGTGCCAAATTTATTACAGGTTCGGTGTACAGGTTTCCCTGGCAGCTTGCTGGCACATCTATTCTTTCAGGGTGATTTGCACGGTAGGTTGGTTCACTTGTATCCGAACCACCATTGTACTTTTATTCATTCATTTGTATCTAGTAAGCTCCATCAACCATACTTGTATTACTTGATAAGTTTATTGGACCAGTCTTTTATTTTGACCTTAGAGTCGCGCATATATTATTCTGATCTGGTGGTTTTGTTTTATTTTGAGTTTTGAGCCTCGCCCTTTGGCGTTGTATATTATTGTGCTCGTTGTGGTTGTTTCCGCCAGTTGGCGTTGAGCTAGCACCCGTTTGGGGATGCTTTTTATTGTTTATGTATATTATACTTGTTGTACCCATTTGGGGGCCAGTTTTTACAGAGGAGACTCTGCCGAAATTTTTGGGAAAATTTGCTGATACTTTTATACTTGTTTTTCTTCATGTTTCTTTTACTTCTTCTTCTTTTATATGGTTTAGATTTCTGGGCTTCGGCTTACTTAGGTTACGTGGCGCCTCTAGACGCTTCGTAATCTAAGTGCCGGTCACGTTCCGTACTCTCGGGTCGTGACAAAGTTGGTATCAAAGCGCTAGGTTTAACCTTGTATAAGTCTAGGTGACCCTTGGTTGATGGAGTAGGCGATTTAGGTAGAGTAACATACCGTGGGTATGGTCCGCGGCATACTTACGATACGTTACTCTGCTTAAGGAGCCTTAGGATGTACATTGTTTGCACCGTATTTCATTCGTTCCTTTGATCTATCTTCGTCGATATCGGATGGTGGTTTCTGTTACCATGGGCAGAGGAAGCTGCGGCTCGAATGCGATAACCATTAGAGTATTGGTTATTCTTGAGGATTGAAGCATTGCTTAGCGTGCGGACGAAGGGTATTCACGTGCCGTCCGGATGAAGTTAAAGGGTTCGAACGATTATCAGGAAACCATTTTCCCAAGTTTAAAGTATTCGGAAGAACATGCAGGTATTTCGATGGACCCTCTAGAAGAATGAAACCCTAACTCGACATAATGACCACGAGAACGCCCTTGAACCTTAGGGTTTACGGCAGTTCCGCGGTGCCATTAGTGAGGCTTGGGTTTGCCCTTCTACTGCTGGATCATCGATGCTGGGGTATGTACCGGATATTTTTAAACTGTACTTGAGTGTTGAGCTCTCGGGGAATTATGGGATTTTGATGGATCGGTTGAAAGGTTTAATGTAGTCCGGATATCAAGTGAAGGGATCGACTATGTGGGAGACTCTAGACATGAGTATTGCCGTTGGTAGCGCAGTCAGCACACCTATGAAAGAACGAGTTCGAAGCAGTCGACATCAGAGGAAAGAGGCGCACATTGACGATAGTGTTTACAATTGTGATTTAGTGATTTGAATTTCATATTTTCATTGATTGGATTTTTGTATTTTGAGGATTTTGTTCTACGATTGGTATTTCATGTGTGTACCTTCATTCTATTTGTGCTTCATATATCAGTTGTATTGATGTTGTTTAGTACACACCCAGTACACTTGATTTGGTTTTATATATATTTTGGGATTTTTGATTAATTTCGTGCATAGGGGTTACACATGATTTTTACATATGTTTCGACCTAGTTTTCATGCATTTTTGTACTGCGATTTCGATTTTGATATTCAATGTATGTTTTCGTGCACCATGTGCACCTGATTAGGATTCTTGCGCATACTTGGCGCACTTGATGCGATTTTGTGCACACCAGATGCACTAAATCTGGGTTTTGTGCAGATTAGATACACCTGATATTGTGTCGTGCACGCCCGTTGCACTTGACAGATGTTTTTGGTGCACACCTGTTGCACTTAGTTTTGTTTTTGTGTGTATTCATGGCATCTTTAGTTGGTTTCGATTTCAGTGCGCACCGGACGCACATGATATTTTTATGATGTGATTGGGATTGATTTCAGTTTGAGCAGTATGTTTTCATAGTCATTATTATTTGATTTAGTAACCAGGCGGGACGTGTATGTTAAATAAAAGATATATATATATAGCTATTTTTTTAAATTAAACGTCCGCTACTTATACCCTGACACGTGCATTGCACGCCGAATTCTCAAGAGGGGTTTTTGTATGCTTCTTTATTATGAGGCTTAGGCGATTTTTACTAGGATGCGAAATATATATAAGTTATAGATTGATGTATATTATGATGGTTTTAATATTGGGTTATGATATTTTATTCTCGCCATAACTCCGATGATTGCGTTATGCTTGACGGAGTTGATTTTAGTTATGTATTGATGATTTCGGAGCCCCGACGATTTGAATGTTTTGCTAAACGTTTTAGTATTTGGAGGGGGAGTTTTAATTTAAATTCGGGGACCGAATTTCTTAAAGGGGGGAAGATTGTAACGTTTTAAAAATGATTAAATAAATAATTAAATGAATAAAAGTGTTTAAGTGAATTTTAGGATTTTCGGTAAAGTAAAATGTATTTTTCGTAAAACCAAACCGTGATTGTTTTTCATTATAATTTTAAAAATATCTATTTTAATTATGAAATTACTAGTAAATGGTGTTTATTTAGCCACTTATAAATTTTTAGTTTAATAAAATATTTTTCCTAAATTAATTATTTTAAATATTAACATAAGCTTTATTTTTACACTAAATTAGTGTAAATTAGAAATTTGAATGGTTTTAATATGTAAAAATAAACCATGGCATATTAGAATTTAGTGTGTATCATGCAAAAATTATTTGCAAATTTTTCCTATTTTCTAGAGCTTTCTTGAGTTGCTATAGTAAAGAAATAAATAAATAAATAAATAAAGCATGAAAATACTTTTATTGATGTTTCTTCTCTTGAAACTTCTACACACTTTTCCCACTCTCTTCTTTCTCTCCCTCACCTCTCTAGGGCCGGCCACAAACCCCCCATGGCTGCCCCCCCCCCCATTTTCCACCTCATTTTTATTCAAAATTCATCAAAAACACATCAAAAATTCAATTAAAATTCCACAAAATCCTATTTATTCCTTGCTCATTTTTATATGAAATTTGGAGATGGAAAGCATGCATTTTGAAGGCTCATTTCTTGTTTGGATTTCACATTTTGAAGGTATAATTTTCTTTCTTTTGATTTATTGTTATTAGATGTTCATATTAAGCTTAATTAGATTTAATGAATTAATTCTATGTTCTTTTTTTTAAAATGCAAGCTAGGGTTCTAAATTCAAGTTATGATTTTTAATAATTAATTAGGGTTATAATAGTTAGTTTAACACTTTTAGTATTAGGAAATCTTGCATGGTTATTGTTTAACAAATTGTTATTCAGAAATTGTTTTAAATTAGGAATTTAGTTAACTAGGTTTTTGCAAAATGTGGTTGTGGTTAATATAAAATTCTAATTTGGGTTGTTATCATTGGCTTATAGTTTTAGTGGAAATATTAGCATGCTAATGGAAAGAAAAACTTAGTTTGATTGCTAGTTTCTATGGTTAATTGATAAATTGTGATAAAAATTGCTAATTTTGTAAACTAAATTTTAGAAATTCCTATATAAAGGAGATTAAAAATATAATTATGGTTTCATTATATCATTATCATCATGAATTGTGGTTTAAGTCATTAATTTATGCAAAGTCATGTTTTGTGGTGGAATTGTGGTATTTTGCTTGAAAAATGTTGAAAATTGTTAAAGGGTGCAAACTAGAAATTTTAAATTTATACAAAATTGTGTAATAAAAATATAGTAATGGTTTGTATAGTCTAGTGATGCTATTTAATGAGTTTTATGACCATTGGTTTCATTTAAATGTCAAGTTTTGATGAAAAACGGTAAATTAGCATTTTCGGGTTTTTCGAAAACGGACGATTTGATTGATTTTAGGGTTTTGATGGATTAAATCATGTTTTATATTATAAGTAACGAGTTTTCTAAACTACAAGCTGTTTGTTGATGTTTATCTCGATCCATCGGAGTTTGTACGCCGATATCGAGCGATATTTGGTTCTTTTACGTGGACGGGACATAGGTTTTAACCTATGCTTGTTCCTTGCGTCGTTTTGACTTTTGTATGTGATTCAGTTTACGATACTATTATTATGTTTGCGTTTAGGTACCCCTCACGTGGACTGCGGGCGATGAAGAGGAGGATGGCGACACCGTCTTCGGCAGACATGGACCAGGTGAGTAGATGCATATCTACGGGGGGAAGTCGGGTGGATGGCGTTTAGCACCCCCGCAACGTAGAATAGGAATAGTACTTATTGACATTAGGAAACCCGATGTGACCCTAGATTCTTACTGAGCAGGACCCTAGTAATGACCCTAGGCGGGACTAGACTGATTTAGGAAAACCATACCTGAGGATGAATACTTTGGGAGAGGTTCGTAGGTTTCTGATAGACACACACACGCACACACTAAAACTTGACATGGCGTATACGTATATGTGTGTATATATATAAAACTAGGTATAGGTGTATATATATACACAACACGTATATGGGATTCGTTGATGTGATATGATATCTGAGGTATGATGAAACAGTATGACTGGGCTTGATGCCGTGATTCTTGACTATACAGTCATATTAAAGTGTTAGCGGATCATTAGAGAAAGAGATAATGAACATGAATATATAAATTATGAAGGGTGGTGGTGATATTGAGGTACATGGGACGCTAAAATAGTACCTGGGCTGTAGCTTGTGACTTGATGACGATAAGATATCGGTATGACTTAATCACAATATGATACATATGACATGATATTTCTGAGGATAAACTAATGATGCTTATCATGATGGCAATGATATATGATCGATGTATGCGATCACAGTTTAGCACCTTGATCATGAGATGTGTTGATGATGACATTATACGAATGAGGAGACACCTAGGAGATACTTGACCGTACCCCGATATTGGGATGCCGTACGATGGATTTTACCGTACGAGGCTTAGATTTGATGATTGATCCGCACTCTTGATTCGAGGAAGCCGTACTACGTACGTGACGCTATTGAGGCGGGATCGCCGACTATTAGAGATATTGATTCAGACCTTAGGTAGACTCTAGTTTCTTACTGACTAGTCTATTAGGTTTAGTTCCTTAGGATGTTAGATGGACACTAGTTTAGGTTCGACTCATATAGTGGTAGTTGTACTCGTATTTCGCAGAGGAGTGGATAATGCACATCTGTCTTTATATTCATACTGTAATCATCATGGTGCATGTTCTTACATATGTTGCAATAATCAGTACAAACCATACCTGTTAGGACACCAGCACCATTACCGATGATGCGCATATTCCACGCACACTTATTTGCCGGCTCACACACATCATCATCGGTAATTGCTATGTCACGTACACTTTAGATCATATTGTCTTTTATGGATAGAATCAGTTAACAACTAGACCGATATAATATTGTGATTATTCTCTGATGTTAGTATAGACATGATATTTATTACTTAGACATCCATGCATTCATATTTTCATGTTATCATGAAGTATTATGGGCATATGCCGACACTTATCATATAGTTACTCATGATTTTGAGATTTGGATTTCTATGAGATTTCTGGATTTTTGGGGAAAACCGCAAAAATATATAAAAACTTCTCTCTCTCTCCTCTTCTCTTTTTAAAATAAGATGCGGTTTTCTCGTGATGTATGTGTCGTCCACCATGAGTATTTCATGTTTTCTGTTAGATTTCGAGACCCGACTCGAGGAGTGGATGAACCGTCTCGGGTACATGGTGGGCCCGGTATGGTACCCCGGAGCAAGAAGATCGAGTTGTAGACGTTGAGCCTGGCAGGGGAAGGCTACCTACCGGTGATGTCAGGCGTGGCAGATATCCGGAGGATACCGACCGTTGTCGTGAGATTTGATGATATGGGCCGATCCGGACTGACGGAGCCCGAGATATTGAGACTTGAGATTACATGTGTTGTGTCGATGCTTGACACGGATTTTCATGGATTTCATTATTGAGATTTCAGATTCTTATACACATTCTACTATGATAACAGCTAAAGATTTCTTATACATATATATCCAGATTTCAGGATTTGTTACTTTACATTCATGGTGCATGCATTTCATCCATATGACATAGTATTATATGAGGTACTGACACGAGCACGGAGTATCTGCACTTACACGTAGTATTACCCTGCTATTACTAGATGATTGGGACTTAGTAGTGTATTATTATGACCTAGGATATAGTCGTGCATTCGATTTCTTTTCGTAGATGTCTTCTACTCACGAGTTGGCAACTCACCCCCGTTGTGCCAAATTTTATTACAGGTTCGGTGTACAGGTTTCCCTGGCAGCTTGCTGGCACATCTATTCTTTCAGGGTGATTTGCACGGTAGGTTGGTTCACTTGTATCCGAACCACCATTGTACTTTTATTCATTCATTTATATCTAGTAAGCTCCATCAACCTTACTTGTATTACTTGATAAGTTTATTTGACCAGTCTTTTATTTTGACCTTAGAGTCGCGCATATATTATTCTGATCTGGTGGTTTTGTTTTATTTTGAGTTTTGAGCCTCGCCCTTTGGCGTTGTATATTATTGTGCTCGTTGTGGTTGTTTCCGCCAGTTGGCGTTGAGCTAGCACCCGTTTGGGGATGCTTTTTATTGTTTATGTATATTATACTTGTTGTACCCATTTGGGGGCCAGTTTTTACAGAGGAGACTCTGCCGAAATTTTTGGGAAAATTTGCTGATACTTTTAAACTTGTTTTTCTTCATGTTTCTTTTACTTCTTCTTCTTTTATATGGTTTAGATTTCTGGGCTTCGGCTTACTTAGGTTACGTGGCGCCTCTAGACGCTTCGTAATATAAGTGCCGGTCACGTTCCGTACTCTCGGGTCGTGACATAGATGGATGTTTTTGTCAACATACTTCCTTATTCTCTCAACACATGAGATCAAAGGAAATTTCAAGAGGAGGAAGAAGAAGGAGAACCATGGAGCATTCTCATATCAAGAGAGAGAATTAGAAAAGAATAATGAATCAAGAATATGAACCACGGTTGCAATAATACATAAACATCATCATGACTAATCTTTTCATGATAAAGTTGATGGATAGCTTGACTTGACCATTTTCATCACAAAAAGAAAAAGAAAACCAAAGAATACTCTAGACCTCTCATGAAGATCCAAGTCAACTTTGGTCAAACGATCAACAAAGTCAAGTATGGTCAAATGGTCAAAGCAATTAGCCATTACATAATTATCACTAAAAATATTAGTAAATAATGTCCCCGGCTCATAATGGTTTTGACCGAACCAACTGCCAAAACCTTAATGAGTCCGCCTCATAATGGTTTTGACCGAATCAACTGTCAAAACCCTAATGAGGCACCTCCTTCTTCTTCGCTCCTCACCACTGTGCATACACACCCGCATCCGCATTCCGTAGAATACGAATGGACAGAAGACAAAACAAATCCATCCATACAATACTAGGATCCAGCTTAAACCAAAGCCCACTAGTATTGTCTGCCCGAACAGCATACGCACACAAGTGCACGTAAGTGATCGTAGCCCTGCCGTAAAACCATACGGCCTCTACACATTTCACTCAGTGCAGGGAAACTCTCTGTGTGGGACTCTAAAGACTCGACACTACGCTGGCGGTGGGTTTAACCACAGACCGCAAGCGGCACTAGCTGTACGTAACGGTCCCCAGGTAGATGTCGATAAGAAGGCCGATGAGGTAAACCTATCCGAACTCCTACTGAGCCTGAATGTGACAATCTCCATACAGTCCGGTCCGTTCATCTGAGAATATCGCATGGCAGGCCTAGGGGGATTGTGAACGTCAGTCCCCTAATAGCGGTACAAGTCGTGTCGGAGTGTAGCCCAGAACATCCTGAGATAACACTGGAAACCTACCAGTATATTTTGCTTGCTCTGGCCAGGGACGACTATGTGTAATGGCTCTCCTAGACACAGCGCGATATCAACCCCCAATACCGGGAGAGACGAATCCTGTCTAACCGTCACTGCCTCCAAGTGCTTCGGGACTGCACCCAACTACTACCTGTTTGCACGTATCCTTTGAGCCGTGGTAGGGTAGTAATCAAAGAACAGTAGGAACACACTCGAGGTGAAGTGACAGTGTCAAGTCAGCAGACTAAACTGTACTCATGTCACCTGGGAACTGATAACTGACGATAGGTATAATATCAACCAACAGTTCCCGACGAGTCATGTCCAGTGTACTTGTAACCTAACGAGCACCCGCATACTATCTCAAGTACGACGTACTGACGGCTGTGGGACAGACCATCTCCCCTGCTGGGAAGAGAAGCGCATACGCTAGTCTACTCTGGAGTATCGATGCCCTGTCTCGATAGTCCTACGACTAGGGACCTGTATAAGGATGTGCTTATAGATTACCCAGCCCCCACAAGTGTGACTGCCATCACAACGCTGGTAATCAAGCAAAGATCCTAAGGGCTTTACTAATATGTATAAGCGATATGCTAAAAGAAACACATGCACATATTAAAGTAGAATCAAACCAAGTAGCATACTACCATTTTGAGCAAGATTGTCTATATAACTGTGAATATCCCAAGCTTCCATCAAGTAATATACAAACTAGTATGATACAGTAATGGCCTCTAGGGCATATACACTAACAATCTCCCACTTGCACTAAGGCCATGTACTGGCATATCGAAGACCTATCATCTCGATCAGCCGCTCGAACTGAGTCTGGGGTATGGCCTTCGTGAATGGATCTGCAGTGTTATTCTCCGAATTTACTCTCTTCACCTCGATCTTCCGGCGATCTACGATCTCCCTGATCAGGTGGTACCTCCTCAAAATGTGCCCGGACTTCTGATGGGACCTCGGTTCCTTCACTAAAGCTATAGCGCCTTGTTGTCACAATACAGCGGTATTGGATCAACAATGGTAGGAACCACCTGAAGCTCCGTGAGGAACTTCTTCATCCAGACAGCTTCCTTTGCGGCATCACAAGCAGCTATGTACTCCGCTTCCATAGTTGAGTCAGCAACGGTCTCCTGCTTGGAGCTCTTCCAGCAAACCGCCCCTCCATTGAGGGTAAAGACATAACCCGACATGGACATAGAGTCATCCTTGTCACTCTGGAAGCTGGAGTCAGCAAAGGCCTCGATCTGAAGGTCTTTTCCGCCATACACCAAGAACATCTCCTTAGTCCTTCTCAAGTACTTGAGAATGTTCTTTACTGCTATCCAGTGTTTCTCCCCTGGGTCTGACTGATACCGGCTTACAACGCTCAATGCGTATGCTATATCTGGTCTGGTACACAACATCGCATACATTATAGAGCCTACCGCAGATGCGTAGGGTATAGATGACATGCGAGCCCTTTCCAAATCAGTCTTGGGAGACATCTCTTTGGAGAGGGTATTCCGTGACAAGCCGGTAAATTACCGCGCTTTGAATCTTCCATACTGAATTGTTTCAGTATGGTGTCGATGTACCTGGACTGCGAAAGTCCCAACATCCTCTTAGATCTATCATGATAGATCTGGATCGCCAGAATGTAGTTGGCATCGCCCAGGTCCTTCATGGAGAACCTCTGTGACAAGAATCCTTTGACTGACTGTAGCATAGAAATATCATTTCCTATTAGGAGAATGTCATCCACATACAAGACGAGGAATACCACAGTTCTCCCTACAATCTTACTGTAAATGCATGGTTCATCTGGGTTTTTGATAAAGTCGAATTCCTTGACAGTATCATCAAAGCAGATGTTCCAACTCCGTGATGCCTGCTTCAGTCTATAGATGGACTTGAGCAACTTGCACACTTTACCGCTGCTCCCACTCTGAATGAATCCCTCCGGCTAATCCATATAGACGCACTCTTCCAAATTTTCATTTAGGAAAACCGTCTTTACATCCATCTTCCAGATCTCATAATCGTGGAAGGCAGCAATGGCAAGAAGGATCCGAATGGATTTGAGCATAGCCATTGGAGAAAAGGTCTCGTCATAGTCCAAACCAGGTCTTTGACGAAAACCCTTTGCAACAAGTCTAGCTTTATAGGTTTCAACCTGCCCATCTACACCAATCTTCTTTCTGAAGATCCATTTGCAACCTACGGCTTTTACCCCTTCTGGAGCAAAGTCCAAAGTCCAAACTTTGTTGGTGTACATGGACTCCATCTCGGTCCGCATTACATCCAGTCATTTTACTGAGTCACCACTCTGAATGGCTTGTTGGAAGCTAGTAGGCTCACCATAATCAATAGTGCAATCCTCTCTATCCCCGTCTATGAGAAAACCGTAGTATCTCTCGGGCGGATGAGACTGTCTACTACTCCTGCGGAGTGGCGTTGGGATGTCCGGTTCTCCTGAAACTTCTGGTTCTTCCAAGCTTTGAGTAATAGCTTGTGGTTCTGGAATTTCTTCCAGTTCTATTGCGCTCCCACTTATCTGACTTTCTAAAAATTCAGTTTCCAAGAAGTGGGCATGCTGAGAAACAAAAACCTTTTGTTCCTCTGCGGAATAGAAAAGATACCCCCTGGAGTTCTTGGGGTATCCCACAAACTTACACAGTACTGAGCGTGCCTCGAGGTTGTCCACATGCTGTTTCTTTACAAAAGCTGGACATCCCCATGTCTTAAGATACTTAAGACAGGGTTTCTTCGCACTCCACATCTGATATGGGGTGGTAGGCACAGTCTTGGTTGGAGCCTTGTACAAAAGATATGCAGCTGTTTCTAGTGCATAACCCCAGAAAGATCGCGGCAACTCAGCCTTACTCATCATGGAACGAACCATATCCAATAGGGTTCGATTCCGCCTTTCAGATACACCGTTGTGTTGTGATGTGTATGGAGGAGTAAGCTGAGAGAGAATTCCATTCTCTTTTAAGTAGTCCAGAAACTCGGCACTCAAGTATTCACCACCTCGATCAGATCTCAGTGTCTTTATACTCTTGCCTGTTTGTTTTTCAACTTCATTCTTGTATTCCCGAAATTTCTCAAAGGCCTCGGATTTATGCTTCATCAGGAAGACATGTCCATACCTAGAGAAATCATCTGTGAAAGTAATGAAGTATGAATAACCACTTTACGCATGTGTAGACATTGGACCATACACGTCACTGTGTATGAGTCCCAAGAGCTCGCTCGCTCTTACTCTATGTCCAGTGAACGAAGTCTTTGTCATCTTTCCCATGAGACAAGATTCACAAGTGGCATAAGACTGATACTCGAACGGATTCAAGTATCCCTCTTTATGTAACTTTGTTAACCGTGTCTCATTAATGTGACCCAGTCTATAATGCCATAAGAAAGCCTGATTTATTTCCGGAGACTTTCTTTTAAGTGTGTTCTGGACACTGAAAATCTGAGCTTGATTTAATACGTATATCCCGTTTTCTAATGTACCTGACCCAATCAGAACTTGATTTAGGTGGATGTGGACCACATCGCTTACAAAAGTAAAATCATGTCCTTCCTTAGAAAGTAAGGATACATATATGATATTACAAGTTGCACCTGGTACATACAAAAAGTTACGCAGAATCAATATCTGCCCAGTTGTCAGTCCAAGATGATATTGGATTCAGCATCCATGCTCATTCCGTTAGCAACCCTGAGAGTCATATCACCTATCCTGATAACCCTACGGTTTTTCAGAGCCTGTAATGAATTACAGATGTGAGATCTTTGTTGGAGATAGTGCCCTCAGAGTCAATTATTGGATCACAGGCACGTGATTGCAATGATTGAGGGAGGACCTATCCCGGTAGGACAGTCTTACTCAAGATGATAGTATGCTATCTGGTTTATCTTTATCATCGTGTACTTCTTTAGGTGACCCTACAGGTCGCTATTGTACGTTGATAGAGCCCCTAGGATTCTTGCTTGACTACCAGCAGTATGAGGGCGATCATATACGTGGGAGCTGGGGTCTATAAGCACATCCTTAAAAGGTCCCTAGTCGTGGGAGTTTCGAGACAGGGCATCGATACTCCAGAGTAGACTAGTGTATACAATCGAGACCCCGACGAGGGGCGGTGGCCAGTCTCACAAGCCACTGGTGTCAGTTGGATCACCTAAGATATATACAGGTGCTCATTGGGTTATGAGTACACCGGACAGGACTTGCCGGGAACATGCTAGTTGGTCTTATACCTGACGTCAGATAGCAGTTCTCTGGTGACATGTGTACAGGTTAGTTCATCGACCTGGGGATCGTCATTTGTCTCGTGTGAGTTCCCACTGCACTTTGATTACTACCCTACCACGCTCAAAGGAGACGTGCAAACAGGTTATAGTTGGATACAGTCCCGAGCCACATGGAGGCAGTGAGCGGATCTTCAGGGGTTCGTCTCTCCCGGTATTGGGGGTGAGGTCGCGCTGTGTCTAGGAGAGCCATTACATGAAGTCCTTGGTCAAGGCAGGAGATTTACTGGTAGGTAATCCAGTAGTATCTCAGGGTGTTGTGGGCTGCACTCCGACACGACTTGTACCGCTTTTGGGGGTCTGACTTTTACCAACCCCCTAGGCCCGCCATGCGATGCTCATAGATGAACGGACTGGACTGTACGGATATTGTCACTGACAGGCTCAGTAGGGTGTCAGGATGAGTTCGCTCATCGACGTCCCTTTCGGTCAATAGCTGGTGGCCCGTCACGTATGGCTAATACCTCTGACGTGCTAGTGGTTAAATCCATAGCCATAGTATTGACGAGTCTTTAGAGTCCCCCACAGACAGTTGCTCAAGTTTTCGGGCGAAACGCTGTAGAGGCCATATGGAGATATGGCAGGGTTCGATCAGATACGTGCGGTATTGCACGGATCAGGATCGGACGGTTAATACTAGCGAGCTTTGGTTTAAGCCGGATCCTAGTATTGTACAGTGTAGATTTTGTCTCATTGCATTTGTATTTCGGTCGGAATACAAATGCGGGTATGTATATACAGTAGCGGGGTTTTCCTGTAATTTATTACGGGATCAGTTTTTCGAAGTTGCCAGTTTGCTTTCCGGTTTCGGCCATTTTCCTTTGATTCTTTCTTTAGCCGAAAAATGGTGGAGGGGGGATTATTTGCATTTGTTCAAATAAGCATTTTGGAGGGTTGTCTTTGCATATTGTTGCATCATGATGGTGCACTTTCATTGACTCCATGACTTCATGATTGCTTGACTTTGGGTATGATGATTAGTTGATTTGGAGTGTGGACTTATGGTTGTGATCATTTTACTTCATGATTATCATTATTCCCTTGCATTATTTTCCCTCACTTGGCTCACTCTTCTCCCTCCTTAATCAAGTGAGGCCGGCCATTTTTGGGGCTGCCCAATTTGTGGTGTGGGATTTTTGGTTCTCTTGTGCTTACAAAAATCCTAAAGTTTCATCTCCAAAAAGTCTTAGTTCATTTCCTCCACCAAAAGCAACTTCTACAAACCCCATGAGACATAGAGTTCCACACTTATTCTACAGCAAATCTTGGGCACGTCGACTCGCCAACTTCGTGCCCGAGTTGCCTCGGTCCAGAGGTGGGAGCCCGTAAAAGAAGCCGGCGACGTGGTGCCCTTCCGGCGACGTGGTGGAGACCGGAGATACCGCGGGGAGATCGGGACGACGACGAGAAGACCGAAGAATACGGATCGCTCGTTATATCTCTCTATCCCATTCCTTAGTTAGCTAGGACTATTTTAATGGCCCGATCCAGGTTTATAGTGCACGGTGGTGCCGGTATAAAAAGTTAAAGAAAACCATCGCTTCCGCATTCCGGCATCGGATTGACGGCCGGAGCGCCGCCGTGCACTTACAGTGGTATCAGAGCCTCGCCATTAACCTAGTCTAGCTTTGTCTAATGTGTTTACACTTTCGATCGAACAAAATTCCAAAAACCCGCATTTTCATTGCATCAGTTTTCTGTCGATTTTTTCTGGCTCGAAAATTTTTTCAGTACATTGCAGAATTATATGCAGGGAATTTTAAGCATTCAAGGAAAATTTGGTCATGTGATGTCAGCTTATCACCGCGGAACCGCGGCCAAACCTACGCATTAGCCGCGGTTCCGCCGCAGTCTAGACTGTTCGCTGTACCAAAATTTTCCAGAGAGCTTCTGAGTTCAAAATGGGGTTTTTGGAATGTTATTTTTTGGGCCCAGATTTCTTTGAGTGCTACAGTAGTGCTTGGGGCCCACTTGGTAATTTTTGATCGATCGGATATTTTAAACATGTTAGTTCACAGTATTTACATTATATCTACAACCGTGAATGTCACTTGATCGGTAAATCCTGTCTAACTGCTATAGCCCGGTTAGACGGATTTGCGAACGTGACATTCACGTTGATGTTCTGTGATTGTGCTGTGATGTTGCAGATTGGTCGTGGGGGATAGCCTGGATGCAATGGTAGTACAGTTTTTTGTTGTATTATGTACATTTGATATTGCGGGGCGAGCGTCCGACATGTGGACTGCCGTCACTGCCTGTTTGTATTATTCTTTTGGGGCACGACCGGGTCGAGGTCGATGTACCCGTTGTATGTATATTTTACTTTCTGTACTAGGATTACCCCAAGGTGGGGTGCACGGATAGCCGGGTTCTAGAGGGCAATGGGCCCGCATCTCATGGCATTGAGACGGAGGGGGATTTACTCTAGAATTGGCGGGCTATTCGCCGCACTCGTAGGGGGTACAGGTTGACCCAGGAGGGGTGCCCAGTTACCGGATTCCGTGAAGTGCTTGGTGGTCCATTCACGTTGCTGAAGGGGGCTGCCTCGCTTCAGGTTTTGGCGGGTAACTTGCCGTGCCCGTAGGGGTCTAGGATTTCATTGCACATGCTATCCACACAACCAGGGGAACGTCGGGTTTCAGTAGCGGCTCTGTGAAACCCGGGGATCCCAGATATCTGTATTGTTCTGTGATGCTGTACATTTCTGTGATGTTGCATTTTTATCACTCCTTGAGCGAAATATTATATATTGATATATATACTAGTAAATGTTGTATATGTTTTGCATCCGCGCTAGTCCAGTCCCTGCTCTGTCGTTAGTTAACTAACCTAACGGGTAATGACGGGACCCAGTGGTAAATGCTGATGGCATATACGTACATCATTATATTTCGTTCTTTGTGGTGTGATCAATTGATGGGACTGCGTTGATTCGGATCAATGCAAGTTAAACAAACCTAATCTGATGTTGTTGGAACACTTTTCAAAAAGCTGTTGTTGCAAGGACGTTCACTTTTGTTTTGGACAGTGGTATTCAGTTGGAATATCCTGCTCCTCAGTCGACGAAGCAAGGGCCGAGATCCCTTCACCGGGAGTGACCCCTTGGATAGAAGTTTGCGTCAGGACAATAACTTCACTATAGCCGTTTACTTTTGCTTTGCATCGTGGTATTCAGTTGGAATATCCTGCACCTCATTCTACGGGGAAAGAGCCGAGATCCCTTCACCAGGAGTGACCTCTTTAGCAAAGGTTTTCGCCACTATATTTTTAAAAAGCTATCCGTTCCTTCAACGATATCAAGTTCATTACGTTAAAGGTTTTCGCCAGAAACCATTCGTAGCCCTCCGTCGTTTCATGTGGGAGGTCAATAGTATTCAAGCTGTGTATGTTGGCCAAAGTCAAGGCACAGTGATTGGTAGCTATTAGGTATTCATATGCAGCATAGATAGATGCGTTGGTTTGGGGCAGTCGTACTACTATTTTGGCCAAAGTCAAGGGTATGTACGGGTGGGCTCAAATTAACCTGGAGAATGACGGGTAGAACTTGACATGTGACTTATGATATGTTGGCCAAATTCAAGGTCATAAGAGCATGGGGCAAAAAAATCACATCGGGAGTTTCTAAAGAAACTGAAACTTGCCAGATATGCGCATACCTTCTGGAGTGTGATGACGTGAGCGGATTCCATCATGTTATCATGCGATGATAGTTGGATCTCGATTCCCACTGATGAGTTAGTTTACTCCTCGGGTGACCCCGACTAATTCTTCTTTCAGGTTTGGAGGAGAATTTGAGGTGACAGTGGGAGGTTTCCAGATTAGATAAATTGGTAACCATTCTGATCTAGGTTAGAGTGCACGCTAAGTGTTTCTTTTCTCTCTCTTTTTGGCAGCGACCATTGACCCGACCCTAAGACTATGACTCAGTGACCAAGTTGACCGAACCTTCTTAAACACTGGCTTTTGGATTGTCAGAGTTGCAAACCTCATTGCCACTCCTACTTTTACCCTTTTCTCCAGGACACCCCGTATTACTACGAACGTCCACTTCCATTGGACAAAACCATCGTATGGTTATATACAAACTCGAAGGAATTTATTCGAGGATGGTTTCCGGTTCTGGATGAAACGGATAGGACTATTCAGTTGTCTTTTCCTTTCACCTTCTCTCAGGTTGCGAGTGCTCATTGGTTTAGGAGACAGTACACCTATTACGCAAATTGGATAGTCTTCTTCCAAACCATAGGCAGGTGCCGACCGGTAGGGAATGAAGAAAACTAATTTGCCTAATGATGGTGTACAGAAGGTATTAAGTAAAGACATAACAAGGGATTAGTAAGAGGGCAAAGTAAATTGCGACTGCTATTCACAACCAAACCAAGTATTTATTCGCCAATCCTAAATCACCTTTGTATTTCTCCAGAACACTCCGTATCACTACGAAGATCCACAGTTTATTGGATACTCCATCGTATGGTTATATACGAACTCGAAAGGAATTTGTTCCAGTTCGGGGATGGATTCTGGTTCAGGAGAAATAGGAATAAGGTTTATTCGGTTGTCTTTTATCTTCACCTTCTCTCGCATTGCGAGTGTTCCTAGGATTATGATAGTACACCCATTATGCTTATTGGATAGTCTTCTTCCAAACCATAGGCTGGTGCCGAACAGTAGGGAAGGAAGAAAACCATTTGGCCTAAAGGGGTGTACAGAAGGTAATGACTAAAGACATAGAAAGGGATTTGGAAAGATGGCAAAGAATTACACGGTTACAGTTGTGAATCTGGATAATGAAAGAGGCATTACTAGGAATACCGGGATACCCCGTCGAAACATTTCAATGTTTCAGTTTCACTGTGTACTGTTAAAGGAAAACTGATTTCCCGACTAGATACTTACTCCAGAGTATGTATTTACCAGGTATGATTCTCACATCTGTATGGTTTTATAGATGATGAGTGGGAGTAAGTTATTGGGAATTAGGTGATCTTCCTTATTATATCGGAATTCGTTATAATTGGTGATATTTGAGGAAATCGCCTGGGTTCATTGCCGGTCGGCAAATATTTGGTTTTGAATATCCGCTGTTATGCACCAATTTCAAATTGATATATCTGTACGTCTATTTTCATAGAGTGAGATATACCTTTTTGAAATTATGTCTATGACATTTACCTATATCAGTGGATGGTTAGGTAAGGAGCATTAAACAGCGGTGTAATTCTTCTTAACCATAAGTACAGTTTTCAACCTACGACACACAGGGATTGAGTTATCAGACTCAAGGGACTTATACAGAGTATTGTATATTGTCCAGTGTCCATTAGGACAGAGGGGTTGGTCCTCGTACTATATTTGGTTTACTTATAACTTCTCTAGTTTTTAGACAGGTGTTTCGTGGAAACGCAGGGTCCGAATTTTGAGAAGTTATAGGTATATGAATAAAGTAGAGAACCAAGCATTGCAAGTATCGGGATTCTTCAAAATGATCGAAGATGTAGATACTTGTGTATGGTGTTCAGTTGATAGTAATGATTAAGAGAACTAGCTTCTCTTTCGGGTTACTCATAATTGGAAGCATTCCTAAATTGAGTAACGCTGATAGGCCTCCTTCCATCTAGTTGACATATACTGGGGACAGCTGCATGATTTAAATCTGGTACAATTAAATCAGTGCCTCTGTTTCTGTATTGGATATAGAACAGTTCATATCTTAACAATGTTAAGATACGGGGAGTTGTCCGGTTTATGCTTAAAACGAGATTCTGGATAACTCAAGGCACGTTTCTGTAATGGCTGTTTGTGGGTTGACCCAGGCTATGACGAGGGTTGACTTTCTACCATCTGGAAGATCAATAGTGATATTGTTCTAGACTCGCCACAGTTTTAATAAAAATGGATTTTTTTCATCAAACAGTAGTGGGAGTATGGTAGAACTGGAAGTGATTCCAGAACCACAAACGATTACTGAAGATTTGATAGGAACCTAAAAATTCAATCTGATTTGACATTCCATTGGCCACTCCGCAGATTAGGTGGGTAACCTCAGGCACCCGGGAGGTACTACGGTAGCCTCAAGGACGGTGATAGGGAGGTTCTTGTTTACCCAGACTTACCATTGCTGTTGTTCCAGACTGTGAGACCCGGCAGGAAGATGAGTATAGTGTCGTTCTGAACTGGTTTTAGAAGTGTACGTCTATATGACTCTGCCAGAGGGTTGTCGTAGTCAGTGGGAGCAGCGGAAGCATTGGTGGACAGGTGGCTTATGTCTATTTATAGACTAAAGCAGATATAGCGGAAATAGATCATCTATTTCTGATGTGACGGTCATAGGTTTGACTTCATCAGAATAGGGGATGGATCTGTTTAGAAGGTAGTAGGGTATGTTGTCATGGTATTTGGATGACATACTCAGAGTAGGAAAAGAAACTCCTATACTACGATCGGTTATACTTTGGTCGCCACACAGTAGTTTCTCCACATGGGACTTGGACATTATATCAGACACACTGGTTACTAGATCTATGGTTTTAGATCTAGATTTGGGTGGTTTCCCAATTAAGGGTACTTAGACAGCATTCTAAGAGTATTTAGAATGGACAACTCCTGGCACGGTAGTGTACCTGCAGGTGATGGAATCACCCTCTCTAAAGGTGTCTTACAGACTAAAGGGGAGAGGGATGTGCATGATTGGCAGATCACTTGCTTAGGCAATTGAGTCAATCATGAGATGTCAAGTACCACACCAGATGTTGTTTTTGCACTAGATGCAGTAAGTTGACATTGATCCAATCCTGGAGAACAGTCGGAAGCAGTTTTAGAACATAAGTGGATGTTCTAGGGATATGATAACGACAGCCTCATTCGGGAGACAGTTATCATTCCAGGCTTTCAAGGTGACCTGGACGACAAGGAGGTTGTCAGAGTTATAGTTTTCCCTCTGATGAGGGGCAGTATTTTGGACAGGTGATCCAGGCAGATACTGATGGAGGCATGGCGCAGGATACTGATTAAGTTCAGTTGACGATACAGTCTAAGAAGTTTGGATTTGGAGTTCATTTATGAGCTAGGTCCCATCAGATATCCAGACATATTCTAAGACAGGTATTGCTCATTTCGGGAGATGACTTTCTCCGCGAACTTGAGATATAGAGAGACATAGAAAGAAATATCAAGGCGGATCCACTCACTGAGGCTATTCCTCAAACGCAATAGTTTCGCAAGCGAGCTTTGTGAGACTGACTAGTAGAGGAGTTGGGTGTTCGGTATCACACGGGCTGTGAGTATGCGACATCGCAATAATTAGCCTTGAGTGCAAGTGGGAGATTGTTGGAGATAGTGCCCTCAGAGTCAATTATTGGATCACAGGCACGTGATTGCAATGATTGAGGGAGGACCTATCCCGGTAGGACAGTCTTACTCAAGATGATAGTATGGTATCTGGTTTATCTTTATCATCGTGTACTGCTTTAGGTGACCCTACAGGTCGCTATTGCACGTTGATAGAGCCCCTAAGATTCTTGCTTGACTACCAGCAGTATGAGGGCGATCATATACGTGGGAGCTGGGGTCTATAAGCACATCCTTAAAAGGTCCCTGGTCGTGGGAGTGTCGTGACAGGGCATCGATACTCCAGAGTAGACTAGTGTATACAGTCGAAACCCCGACGAGGGGCGGTGGCCGGTCTCACAAGCCACTGGTGTCAGTTGGATCACCTAAGATGTATACAGGTGCTCATTGGGTTATAAGTACACCGGACAGGACTCGCCGGGAACATGCTAGTTGGTCTTATACCTGACGTCAGATAGCAGTTCCCTGGTGACTTGTGTACAGGTCAGTTCATCGACCTGGGTATCGTCATTTGTCTCGTGTGAGTTCCCACTGTACTTTGATTACTACCCTACCACGCTCAAAGGAGACGTGCAAACAGGTTTTAGTTGGGTACAGTCCCGAGCCACATGGAGGCAGTGAGCGGATCTTCACGGGTTCGTCTCTCCCGGTATTGGGGGTGAGGTCGTGCTGTGTCTAGGAGAGCCATTACACGAAGTCCTTGGCCAAGGCAGGAGATTTACTGGTAGGTATTCCAGTAGTATCTCAGGGTGTTGTGGGCTGCACTCCGACACGACTTGTACCGCTTTTGGGGGTCTGACTTTTACCACCCCCCTAGGCCCGCCATGCGATGCTCATAGACAAACGGACTGGACTGTACGGATATTGTCACTGACAGGCTCAGTAGGGTGTCAGGATGAGTTCGCTCATCGACGTCCCTTTCGGTCAGTAGCTGGTGGCCCGTCACGTATGGCTAATACCTCTGACGTGCTAGTGGTTAAATCCACAGCCATAGTATTGACGAGTCTTTAGAGTCCCCCACAGACAGTTGCTCAAGTTTTCGGGCGAAACGCTGTAGAGGCCGTATGGAGATATGGCAGGGTTCGATCAGATACGTGCGGTATTGCACAGATCAGGATCGGACGGTTAATACTAGCGGGCTTTGGTTTAAGCCGGATCCTAGTATTGTACAGTGTAGATTTTGTCTCATTGCATTTGTATTTCGGTCCGAATACAAATGTGGGTATGTATATACAGTAGCGGGGTTTTCCTGTAATTTATTACGGGATCAGTTTTTCGAAATTGCCAGTTTGCTTTCCGGTTTCGGCCATTTTCCTTTGATTCTTTCTTTAGCCGAAAAATGGTGGAGGGGGGCTTATTTGCATTTATGCAAATAAGAATTTTGGAGGGTTGTCTTTGCATATTGTTGTATCATGATGGTGCACTTTCATTGACTCCATGACTTCATGATTGCTTGACTTTGGGTATGATGATTAGTTGATTTGGAGTGTGGACTTATGGTTGTGATCATTTTACTTCATGATTATCATTATTCCCTTGCATTATTTTCCCTCACTTGGCTCACTCCTCTCCCTCCTTAATCAAGTGAGGCCGGCCATTTTTGGGGCTACCCAATTTGTGGTGTGGGATTTTTGGTTCTCTTGTGCTTACAAAAATCCCAAAGTTTCATCTCCAAAAAGTCTTAGTTCATTTCCTCCACCAAAAGGAAACTTCTACAAACCCCATGAGACATAGAGTTCCACACTTATTCTACAGAAAATCTTGGACACGTCGACTCGCCAACTTCATGCCCGAGTTGCCTCGGTCCAGAGGTGGGAGCCCGTAAAAGAAGCCGGCGACGTGGCGCCCTTCCGGCGACGTGGTGGAGACCGGAGATTCCGTGGGGAGATCGGGACGACGACGAGAAGACCGAAGAACACGGATCGCTCGGTATATCTCTCTATCCCATTCCTTAGTTAGCTAGGACTAGTTTAATGGCCCGATCCGGGTTTATAGTGCGCGGTGGTGCCGGTATAAAAAGTTAAAGAAAACCATCGCTTCCGCATTCCGGCGTCGGATTGACGGCCGGGGCGCCGCCGTGCACTTACAATCCTGATCAGGTATCCAATACCCAGAAAGTAGGGATAACTGACATACAGTTCTCTATTACAAATACACCCGAAGCCGAAACCAAAACATGCTTCGAATCCTGGCTACTGGATTTGCTAGCCCTGCAATCCTTCTGCCAATGTTCATTCCCGTAACAATAGGAACGTCCCTCCTTTACTATATCCAGTCCCGAAACTTTTGCCCTTCCCTTTCCTTCTACTTCCCTGGTTTCCTTCAGGGTATAAGCAGAGGGCAGAGACTGTAGAATCAAGTCAGTACATGACCTATTCATCAATGTGTTCTTCAGGTCCGTGAGCTCAAAATAGCTGGACTCTGTAAGGACGTTGCCCCTACAGATGACCCGATAGCCAACCTCGCTTGAAGCAATTCGTTCGAGATCTTATATCTTGCGATACGAGATTGCTCTCCATATAAATCTTTGTTATGGAGGAAGATAGAAACTAAGTCCATCTTCTCGTGCTGCCTCTGGTATGCACCATCAACTAAGGTTAACACGAGGCACTTGGCTTTCGCACAGTCTTTTTCCGATGTCTTATGGATATCAATATCCGTGACAGGGGAAACTAGTCCTGAGACGGCAGGGGTTTGATTAGTTAAGAGGTGTCCCAGTTTGTCATGGGAAATGAACATCTGGACAGACCTTTGCCAATCATAACAGTCAGATTCAGTCATTTTATTATCTAGATGTAACCTATGTGTGGTCATTAGGTCGCTGCAATTAAGAGAGAGAGAAGAAAATACTCAGCATGATGCTCTTGCAAGTTTAGATTGGTTTTTAATTTATCTAAACAGGATGGCTCCCACTGTTTCTCGAATCCATCCTCAAACCATAAAAGAAGAATTAGTCGGGATCGATCTCACCGTACAATACTTGTTTAACCGTTCAGCCAGGCCAGTGTCGGTACTTCAAGGGAGGTTTTCCAATACTTTCGCGAAGTTCCTTAATTAAGTAACCTCTTTTCCCTGTGGGCGTAGCCCCGCTAACACCTTTCTAGACACCTACTTGATTTATAGCATTGATCGTTAAGTGAGAAAGTTCCCGAGGAGTAGCATATACTCATAGTAGGATCGGGATCCAAATATCATTGTGTGATAAAACTGAAGGAATCCTACCAGAATCATCACACTCCAAATGGTATGCAGCACTAGCAAGTTTCAGTTTCTTTAGAAACTCCCGATGTGGATTTTTGCCCCATGCTCTTATGACCTTGACGAAGGTCAACAAATCATAAGTCACATGTCAAGTTCTACCCGTCATTGTCCAGGTTAATTTGAACCCATCCGTATATACCCTTGACGAAGGTCAACAAGGTAATACGACTGTCCCAAACCAACGCATCTATTTATGATACATATGAACACCCAACAGCTACCAATCACTATGCCTTGACGAAGGTCAACAAACATAGCTTGAATACTATTGAATATTCATATGAAATGACGGAGGGCTACGAATGCAAGGGCTGAAGTCGTATCAACAGATTGCTGAGTGCACAGCGTGAAGGCTTAGCGAGAAAGAGGTTACGTTGTAGCTTAAAGATGGAACACTATACTTTCTCCAATTTCCAACGTGCTGATCATATAAGAACTCGCTAACTACATGAAAAAAATATACCGAGAACAAAGAAATTTCCTCTGCTTTTCTTCTCATAAAATCCATGTTTCTCACATTTTTCTGTTCTTTTTTTATGCAAGGGCTGAAATCGTATCAACGGATTGCCGAGTGCACGGCGCGATGGCTTACCGAGAAAGAGGTTAGGTGTAGCTTAAAGGTGGAAGGCCATATTTTCATGTGCATTGTTTTGGTTTGTTTTTTTTTTTGGAGGGTGGGAGGCGGACGACACGTCTGGATAAGTTACTCATTCTTTAATTTTAATTTCCATTTTATCGGTGTAATGTGCTTTGGTTTTCTCGTTGTTATACTGCATCCAACAACCTTTGCAAACGATCATTCTCAGCAAAGGGAAAAAGGTTTATGATAAAAAGTTGCTACTAAGTAAATTGCATATTTAAATTTATGGTATTTTAGTGGAATGAAAAAATATAAAACTTCATGACATTGGGAACAAGTCTATCCATTAATTTTTACATATATTTAATATTGGTACTTACCGCAGGGTTGAAACTTGTCCATATTAGCTCGTTTGAGAGTAGGTGAAGTAAATGGTGCGGTGCACATAAGTCCTGGACTCCCCATTATTTGAAAATAGTTCGGATTCTCTGCCATTTTATCCTATGTTATTAATCCCAGCCTTTCATCATTAGATCAAAACAACCCAAATCTCATGGGTCCCTGTTATATATATAATTTGGACCATCGGATTTCTCTGCTTCCAATCCAAACAGGATAGTTAGTCGATTTCTCTGCTTCCAATCCCAGCCTTTTTTTTCAAATATTTCTCAAAAGCATTATTGGCTAGCATGGAAATACAACTAATAACTTTGACTATGTATCCACTTTTTTTTTAATATATATAAAGATGATAATCCGCTGAGGACTTTGTCCCATATTTAGCTTTCAAAGAGCCAAGGAATTGTGACTGGATAGACGAGCCTCGGTCACTCATGGCTCAAGCATGAATCAGCTAAAACCTATCGCCAATGAGTAGAGGAAGCGGTGTCTACAAGAGAAAATGTGCGCTAGAACATGTGCTATAAGTTAGGTAACTCTGCCATACAATTAGAGCCACGAGCTTTACTATGATAGGGGATTAGTGGGGAATTGTAGCTATTATTACGGGGCGTTATTGTTGCTATTTGGACTATAAATGCAGAAGAAGACGAAGATAAAAGAACCCTTTGATTAATAAAACAAACCTATCTTAATTATCCTTTATCTTGCAGTTTATCCATGTCATACATAGTCCTTTTATCAATAGGAGTAGACGGCCGCGCTATTGAAGGTCCTGCCGAAGTAGAATGAAAGCCCTTCGCCACACCCGTCAGCCTTATAGCACTGGCCATCGAGGATATTGGAGTTGAGCACAGGCTCGGGCCCTTGGTTGACGTGGTGTCATCGGCAGTTAGCAATGGCTCTCGGATCCACCTATTGAAGAGATATATCGCCCAACGTTTTTAGACATGCTTCCAAGCAAGGTCGGGGATACAATGTATCTTTAGACATGCTTCAGGGTATGATGCTCAACTTCGTTAGACATGTTTCTGAACAGGGTCAGGGATGGTGCACAACATCTCTAGACATGCTTAGGACAAGGTCAAAAGAATATGGCTCCCTTGTGCTTTTAGACATGGTGCTCTTAGACATGCCTAGAGAAAGGCACGGATGCCAGCTCATTTGTGAACCCTTGAGAACCATATTTTCGGCTGAAGTCACTACAGAGCTTTAATGATTGTACACATGCAAACAACCAACCCCTATAAAATGGCCACAAAGAACGGCCGTGACATGTATATCGAATAGTAGAACTCCTTACCAGCTAATAATAAGTCTTTATTGGTAGAAATTCACTAAGTGAACCGTTCTCCCTTCTTCTAGAAGACTTGATTACTTAATTAAGTAGGAAGACGTGTGTTTGGTTTAAGTACGCATTTAGAGCTGCGAGCTCTAATTCCTTTAACCGTAGTAAATATTAAGAGTCAACATTGAAGCTGCTCCCTTTTGAACCTAGTTTTTTCCCTACGACTGGTGTAGGTATAGACTAGGGCACATGAACATACGTTTCCATAATTTTGCAGTTGCATTTCAAACATCTGCCGTTGCATTTTAAACATCCATTCACGCATTATCCTGGAATAGTTATTGAGGAATTATATGTCAGTAGACCCCAATATTTGAGACAACATTGCCAAACCAATATAGAAGCAGCCTTTTCTCTCATTAACTGCATAAAAAATCTTCACTAATCAACATTGACAACAATTGTAAGCAGACTGATGGTAGATTTACAACAGATTCATTAAACAAGAAGCTATCAGAGGAGAGGAATCAAGGCTGCTGTTTAACTGAGTCGTATTGTTCTTGAAATAAATTTGCTTCCGAGACATTTGGAAATTTTATACAGTTCAATAAAAGAACCTAACCAGATAATGTGTGAACCCAAAAAAGAGAAGAGAAAGGAAAAAAAAACCAGCTATTTCTAAATCCAATCCATAGCTCGCTCTGAAAATTCAACATCAATTCCAACAATCCAAAGGCAACAATCTCATATACCACAAATTATGAAAATCCTTTCAATGACCGTCCCTCTAAAGCTGTTAACTGAATTACAATATGTTAACGGACTTTATTCCAAGTGCTCGACTTCAAACTCGAGTGTGATTCTCCCTTCCCGCTACAGATAGCAGATGTAAATACGTAACTTTTGCCCTCCCAATAAATAAAGGTATCTTAAATAGCCCGCCAACAACATAGTTATCGCATGACTGACTCTTTCACAAAAGAACGACCTCCCGAACTGCTCAGACAAAACCCAAAACAAGAGAGGTAGGTGAGGTTACTGAATAACAATGTATTACTCTATTCAATCTTTTCTTTTAAAAAAATAAAAGTAGCTTTGAGCTTACAAATATTCAAGGTGAATGTTCATAAACCGCGGGTTCTCCTGGCTCTGAGATAGAGTGACCGAGCCCTCTATAACTTGATCTTGTTGTAGATCAATTGGATCATAGAGGTAGAGCAGGGTCTGCACAATTTAATCGTTCATGTGACATAACAAAATAAAGGTGAGGAAAATAAGTTGCAGAAAAGAGAATTTGAGAATTCTCTTTCAGGGAAAAAGAAGAAGATTAAATTACACTATAATACACTTAACTATCACTGTTTTTCTCTGAATTACCTTTAAAAAATATTTAAAATCACAGTAAACTCCCTAAAAGTGACAGAAGTAAAGGTACATCAGCCAAAACATCCCTTAAAGCCCAAAATTTAAGGGAGATAAAAAATATTTAAGGTATTTTAGCGTAATTTAGGCAAGATAAATGCAGAGAAAAAAGAGAGAAAGTTGAGTACCTGCTGCCAATGAGTTGGAGGATCCTCAGGTGCAGTGGACAATACGATTGCCTCGTCCGATTTGGCTCGTTTCTTTGTGTGGTTCGAGTCATGCGAAAAACCACTCACATGGTTGTTGGAGAACATTGCAGGTCCATTGAACTCAACATCAAACCAGAAAGCAAACCCATGGAGAGGGGCTTCAAGAAAAGATAACAAATATAACTTCTTTTTCACAAACAAAAATTACTTTTTTCTTTCTTTCATCCATCTCTCCGAAAACACGAGTGGGAAAATACAAGGAAAGCTAACAA
The DNA here is from genome assembly GCA_030015575.1 of Agapanthus africanus. Classification (NCBI taxonomy): domain Eukaryota; kingdom Viridiplantae; phylum Streptophyta; class Magnoliopsida; order Asparagales; family Amaryllidaceae; genus Agapanthus; species Agapanthus africanus. The sequence goes on from JASDDO010000024.1 coordinate 656,430,726, forward strand.
AGAAGTTGACTAAACACAATCATCGTTGTGGATGATATTGTATCTAAGAAATATCGGTGAAAATCGTATTGGTGCATAAATGTGCCCTTACACAATCATCATTGTGCATGATATTGTATCTAATAAATATCGGTGCATAAAAAGTGGAAAATGATAAACTTCTAGTAAAAATATTTTGTTATGAAAGCTACGCCAATTAGGATTCGGAACAATTAATAAAATGTAGAGGTTAATGGGGCTGTGAACGTTCACAGCCTCATTAGCTATGAACGCACACACAACCCTTGGGTCCCATGTTTAAGTTGCAGGGGGGCTCACAAGGAGGCTGTGAGTGCGTTCACAGCTAATGGGGCTGTAGCGTTCACAACTCCATTTTCCCCTAAAATGTATTAGAATTATTTGTCAAAAAGAAAAATGTATTATAATGTTGCAGGGCAAGTTTCTAAAGTATCTAATAAACAAGTGGGTATCACATGTCATGGGAGGGGTATTCCCGCCTAGATTGGTCAAAAAGTCAACTCTACACTATTTTTTAATGATTGGCATGCCCATCTCGATCTTCATGGCCTAAAGCATATGTACACCAAATTCCATGTAATTTTGATTTTCTTCAACCGTTGATTTGGCTGTGGAACATGTTCTATTATCGGTAACTATTGAATTTGCAACCCTTTGATGCAAGTGAAACAAGTATCAAAATCACATAATATTTTGTGTCACGCCTTAAAGTATGTTGATCAAGGTTAACGGTGTGCCAAACATTAAAAAAACTGAAGATTATTGACTAGTTGATCGACCATGAGTTTTTTCTCCTACATTAGCTGACCCCCACTTTCCTCAGAATCTAAACACAAATTGCTGAATAATAATAGTTAATCTTAGTACAGATGCACGAGGGTTCCCAGACATAAACATTAACAGGTAATACACAGATGTTGACAATGGGAGTCATTTCATAGTCGAAAGTTGAGCATAAGTCACAGGAAACATTATCAAATGAGGTTTTTGTTCTTTCCTCTTCTGCTGTTTCAGTATCCCTTTGGATGAAGCACTACAGTTTATTTCCTCGGTTACAAGATGACAACAATGTATCATTCATGCCAAATTATTTGGTTTAGTTCATGAATACTTTTTCGCGAATAAAGAGACACCTGTGTACTAGATAGCCATCACCACATCATTTTTTCTGAGCAAGTTCATGTTTCTTATGGTCAATCCCAAAAAATTTGGCATAAATGATATATTAAATACATATCACAGGAAAATATGCATTTGAAACTTCTTCACTTCTTCACGACCTTTTCCCCCAACACCACCAAAAATGGAAAAAGGAAAAAGAAAAAAAAAAGAAACAACAATACAGAAGAAAAAAATGCTGAGTTTTTGTTTCCTATTGTTAGAATTTTATGTATTGGGAGTGTTGGGCTTTTATGAGTGTACATGTGCTTTTTATATGGTTGAGATTCCATCCAAAAGACTTAAACCTATTGGTGAGGTGCATCTATATCTTACTCGTGAACCTCAATTTTCCCAATTTGGAACTAGTCCAACACTCGTGTTTTTTCTCCCTAAGGATTATTCCAGCATTGCTCCTTCCCCACATGTAACCATGATCTTTTTTAATTATAATTTTTATTTGTTTTAAATTATTTTTTGTGGTTGACTTGTGGATTAATTACACACAACACTTATAGAGCTAATCTCTCATAGGCACACGTAAAATTAGGTGCTTATAGAGTGCTTTCTCAAATATACTATTGATCTGGCCTCTAATACCAAGTATTTGGAGTGTTGGGCTTTTATGAGTGTGCATAGGCTTTTAATATAGTTTTGGTTCCATTTAAAAGGCAAAAAGCCTAATGGTGGGATGCTCAGTTTATCTTATACTCATTTACCTCTTCTATTTTTTCCGATGTGGGATGGGACTACTCTTAACACTCCGGTTATTTCCCGTTTGTGATTATTCCTAGAGTTCGGAAGTAAGATTTGATTAGATATAAAGAGCTGATCAGGGATTAAGAATAAAGGGATACTTAGTAATCAAATAATAAGAGGTAGTTTAGATATTTTGATATTTTATGTAAACCCTAGACATATATAAAGGTTGATCTAACATCCTCTTTTAAGTTGTCTATGAAATTGTTTCCTTTCAATAAAATTTTGTTTGAATTATTTTCTCCAAATTACGGATGCTTCTCCTCCATTACCTATGTTTGTAACATAGTATAAAAGCACCACCTTCCTCTCCAAAGTCTCAATACCCAACCACAACCATCATCATCAAGCCCCTGACCAACTCAACCTCATACATTGCCGATCTTCTTAAGCTGTCGTCATTGATTTCCTTAATCCGCTTCTGCCGCCGCAGATCCCTTGTCGTCACAGCTGTTCCCTTGATCTCGCCACCGATGTTCCCTCGAATTTGCCACCGCCGACTCATCACGCCATCACCGTCTTAATCTCGACACCGTTATAAGCCGCTAACTCCTCAAATTTGAAAAAAATCCCAACTGCCGCCATTAAGTCCATCAGAACCTTAGCCATTCAAGTCATCACCATCGCCTTTGAAAACCATAGCCACCCCTTTCAAACATACATCAAACCCTACTCGTTGCCCTATTTTGAAAAACCCTAGATCTCGAAATTTGAGGTAAACACTAATATAAAAAACAAAAATAAATTAAAAGATCCAAGTTCTAAAGAATTTTGCAACAAATAAAGTTGTGTACAAAAATTATCATTTTGGTCCAACATGTACAAATTACAAGTGTGAACTTTGTTTAAAATTATGCATGAACCAGCAAGGAGACGTGTGTGAACACAAATTGCTTCAAGTGGATGCACAAGTGGACTTGGGTGATGAGTAGCTTGTAAAGTATTGATGCGATATATTTAAAGTTGATCTTTCCCTCCAAAAAACCTCCAGATATCACTCTCGTGCCAATTTGAAGAAAAGAATATACCAAAGAGATAATATTGAGTTTAGAACACCACAGTACAAAGATAGGCCCCATTCTCCAATATCTAGAGGCAGATTTATTCATTTTGGGTGTAAATTGCGGCCCAAACTGCACCATTTTGGCTCGTGCACTTTCCGTGGGACCAATGTTGTCTTGTCAATCCATTTTTATAATTCTTTTTTCCTGTTTTATTGCCTATATATAGAAGATCACAGATTAAATTCTGGGTTGGCTTTTGTCGTGAAATTGTGTGTAACACTTGATAGCTTCTTCTTTTTCTCTCTTTGAGAGCTCCATTAAGGAAGTTGAAGTTGCTATCTATTTTATAGCTCAAGTCCATTTGGTGAATAAAGAATTACACTCTTTTGTTTAATTTCTTGCTATTTTCTTTACTTGCTCATTCATGTTCTTCTCTTGTGTTTTCATTTTCTCTTTTATGATGATTGAGCAACTCTTTAGTTATGGTGATGGTGAGAATGTGAGATGAATCGCTTTGCCTTTTTCTTTCTCTTGTGAATATTTAATATACTTAAAAGGGATTGTAATTCAAGATTGCTTAATGGATCTGTTTGATATGGTATTTTGATTTTGATGGTTACTTGTAACCTTTATCATATATCATATTCTCTCATTATCATCATTTAGCAATGTTAAAGTTCGAATCAAATTAGTGTTAAGATTGCTATGTATTTAGATAGGATATGTAGATTGATGGTTGGATTAATACACTTTCTAAATCATATACCATACTGTCACCCAATCACTTAGCAAATTTAATGCTAAACCATGTTACTCTCATGTGCTAATTTGTTTATTTATGATGTTTGCTTGATAACTCTTGTGCTCAGTTTTGATACATCATGCTCAGACATATAAACGGTAAGTGAGAAAAATACGGAATAGTTTCATATCTCGCGTTGCGAAACGCATCGTCTTGATGGTTTATGCTTCGCAACCGTTTTTATAAGCCATGCCTCATGATCAGATCCAACAAGGGGAGGGAACAACTCATGATCAAGCGAGCGTCGAAGAATTCTCCATGATTCAACCATCTGAACCGGAGTCACAACCGTTTTTTTTTCTTATACATTGTTTTCTATTTCTTATGACAAACAACACCAAACCAATTCTTTTCTCCTTGAACTTGACGTAAAAACCATTAATCACCAATTCTCTGTGAATTGATTCCTGCTTGCCGGCTAGCTACAACGAGCCGTGCACTTGCAGTTATATATTTTAAAACGAGACCGAGCTCGCGTGCGCCGTATTTCAAAAACCTTTTCTTTTAAAAATGCATAGGTGCACGCGTGAGGTCCCAAAAAGTTTTTGGCGCCGCTGCCGATGATGCGGTAGTCATTAGGGGTTGTTATTTCTGATTCAATTGAATATACAAAACTAACTTTAACAAAAGAATCAAAAATAAAACAAAAATCTAACTTTTTGGACATTTGTTCTATGTCTTTTTGATCTGCTGTCCCTCTGAGTTTAATTGGAAGACTTGGAGTATAAAAATGAGGCACTAAAAGGACAGGAAGCACACAGTACAAAGATGGAACCCTAACTCAAAAACTTGGCCGCCAATTTATTCGTTTTGGCAGCAAATTGCAGCCCAACTTGATCTGCTTGCTCCAATTTTTTGGTGTTTGCTTCTTTGTCCTATTTTTGCTCCATTTTGATACTTTAAATTTCACAATTGTATGTGTGCAGCAATTTGGCCATATATATCGCTTTTCCGCTAAATTTTCCAATATTTTCGACATTGTCAGTTTTAGACGGATTTGCGACCAGCGAACGTGCGGAGCAAATTGAACTTTCAAGAATAAGGCTTTAGTGAAGTACGGTGACAAAGATCCAGATAGTTTGACCCGCGCAAGCGAACATTCGAGTACTCGTGGATCGACTTAACGGGGGTTTCTTAACCCGAACATTTCGTTACGTATTTCTAAACTCCTTCCCTCTCGAACCCCGACGAATTCCAATATTCTATCTTTTACAGGATTCTTTGCAAGTTCGCCGCCAATTACCAAAAGAGAACTAACACATATTTGTTGCAGCGCCTAAGCCTAAAATGAAAAAGAAGTGCTTGATTGTTTGATTGCTTGAATACTTTTATTGATTGCGCATTTGCATAATTTAATACGGAAAGCGAACCCCACAAGATACGGTAAAGGATTTCATTGCTTTCTTCCGTGGCCCACAAATCACAAAACCGAGCATTCTGGCATACCCACGGTAATTTTAAAATCAATTAGAACTCTGACTTTAAGAATTCGCGTTCAATATGGAAAGTTAATTATGTTTAGAACGCCACTTAATGTTATATTGTTCATGAGGTGTCTAGGCAAGTGTTCACGGTGCAACCGCCAAAAGAGAAAAATGTTATTCTAATTAAGAAATTTTGCGAAATCGTTGGACAACCTCTTCTTACCTCTGCACTTACATGGCTTCGTGATCAGTATATCTTGAGCTCGTTTCTCAACATAGTTTTAATTCGACAATCGGATTCTTGAACAGGTCTAGTTGACTTAGCAAAACATAAACTACTAGGGATATGACATTTTTTGTATTTGTAATTTTATGAATGCTTGTTGATATGGGTGACACACAGTTCAATTCAATTCATCACATCCGCATTCTTTTATTTATACACATACCCAATTCTTTTGTTCCAATTGTCAAGATTCTTCCTATATTTTCAATAGCTGTCCTTTCTTAGGGGGTAACGAACCGTTCCGGAATTTGGATATTTGTCCGCCCCTAACACTCTTGAACATAATCCCACTTCAAACATAGAGCAAATGATTGAAAACTTAAAGAAAAAGGTCGACAAGATAACTGCTTTAGTATCGCTACCATCACAACCCTCCCTCCCTAAAATAATTGACACATCAATTGGGTATGATAGTGAGATGGATGCTAGATTGACCGCTTTAGAGAATGGTTTAGAAGTGATGATTGCAGTCGAGAATCAAACAGGTTCGACGTCAGCCATGTTCATACAACAATCTGATCAATTGTTTCACGCTCAATCTCAATCATTGGTTAGAATCAACGAACTGAAACATTTAGCTCTATAGATTTTAGGGAGTGAACACAGTCAATTTAAAAACAATAATTTCAATATCTGTCAGCTAGGAAGTCAACTGAGTGAGATAAATGATTAAACAAATTTTGATGATTTCATTGATTTGACTGAGTGTTATAAGGACATGCAAGAAAACCCTCCGAGTCAGTCGGACACTAGCCTTCAGGTATCAAATAGACCTCCTATCACTTGTGATCTTGAGGATGATTTAACAGATAAACTACTTGAAGATGAGATTCTTGCACCGACTGATTATAGCGATAAACTTTTAGATGAAACTTATGAATTTGACGGGTATGGTTTCGATATAGTGTTCGGCGAAATTCACAATTAGGAATCCATGACTTTAGTGTTACCGGTTGATATAGTTTTTGAAGAAACTTTAGTGTGGAGACCTACATTCCTAGATAATATCAACCTACCCATAAATCAGTGTGTTGAGGAAAAACTTGAATTGGGAGATGTAAGCTGAATTGATGAGAATATGATTGTGGAGGAGTATAGGGAGGAAAATAACATTGATAAATACACTTTCATGCCGAGTTTTAAGGAGATTTATGCGAATGAACTTTCCGTTCTTAGTGAGTTTAAGTCACTATCATTTTAGGAGCATCTTAGGGACCTCTTTTTTGCTGAACTTTTTGAGGATGGACTTCAGTTTTTAAACGAACTTGACCTTAAAACTCAACACATGCTTCTTGAAAATAAAATTCATCCAAGCAAACATAATTCTTTGACTCCTTCAAAATTTCGTCTTCGTCTTCAACGTTTTCTGATCCCTTCTTTCACACCCCCTTGCCCAGTACTAACATCTAACCACACCATTGACATTTTCTTTTTCTTTTTTATATGCTTTTTCTTTTACCAACGCAGCTCTTATATTGACAAAAAATTTGAATGGCTGGTACTAATTTCTGGACTGATGCAATCTCTTAATTTGTAAATATTGTAATTAGCTCTTAGATTTCTTTTTTGTGTGAATAAAAACACACCCTAGATGTCTAAGTCCGGCAACCGGAGACGGGGGCAACGATGAGGACTTCGTAAATCTCAGGTTTGAGGGTGAGCACTGTTTTCTTTGTTGCATCATGTGTAAATTTTGCATTGCATACATAATGAAAAACCCACAAAAATTTGAAAATTTTTCAAAACATAAAAACTTTACCATCAAGTTAGCAAGTAAGAAAACTTAGACTCGAAATCTGACGGTTTAGTTTGATAAGATAGAAACAACTAAATCCTATTTTTAGAGATTGAAAACCCGAAAGATAACCCTCCTTTGAGTTTAACTGTAGCTAATATACGTCTTTGCATCACACTACACATGTCGTGAGTTTTGAAAATTAAATGGTTAAGTCTGAAATCTCTTTAAATTTTTATAAAATTGGTAAATGATCAGTCGAAAATACTGTATTTCTAACACGGCAATTTCCCTACCTTTTGCAGTCAAGTAAAGCTATCCGGTATTCATATCACTCATATTTGCAAAATACATGTAAAATATTGGATTACTTGTACTGTACACTAAAACCAGCACTTTTAGGGAAATTGTGTGTGTTTCATGGCATCGCATCATCCTTGTATTGCGCAACTCTTGTCTCGGTGAAATTGTGCAGGAAATTCCAGAAGCAGGGCCTAATTGGGAAATGAACTAATAAAAGACACACCAATTCAAAGGCTAAAGATCTGGAGCAATACAGAAGGCTAAATAAAAATCCAAACATCAGAAAGATGCCCACCAGTCAGCCCAAGTATTACCATATAAAGAGAAACCATCAAGGCCATTAATGGGCCGCGGATCCGCGGCCCAAGCCCCATTGGCGCGGCGGATCCGTGGCCAATTAAAAAGATCACTGTGTCAAATTTCATCACATGCTTAATGATAACGGCCAAAGCTTCCAGAAGACCCCAGAAGCTCCACGTGGCATCTCTAGAAGGCTCGGATTAACAAATTCTTGGAGGGAAATTCAAAATTTAAAGCTTAACTAAACTTTTTGGAGGGAAATTTAAATTATTTGATAACTAACTTGTGGGGGGAATTCAAATTTCAATTCTAGATCTAAGATTTGGAAAGTCTATAAAAGGGAGCCTAAATCTAGAGGGGAAATTGTTCAAGAATCAATCACCATTTTCAACCCACAAGTTTAGTGACAAAAGCTTGTGCCTCAAATTCACTCCAATTCAAAAATCAAGATCAAGATCCCGAGATCAATTTGAGCAAGAGAGCCTTCAACCTTTAGCAAGCGACGCCGGATTCCAACAGAGCAAGAGATCCACGCCGATCGCGACTCAAGGAGCCGAGCGAAGCCGAAATCGACGATCTAGTTCCTTCCTTTTGTAAATTCAAGAGAGTTGTAATGAAATTTGTCGATAAATAAAGATGAATTTTCTATATCTTGCTTATCTTTTAATTCAAGCATAATGATTAGAATTCAATTTGTGATTGTGTTTGTGATCATGATGTTTGAGTAATCTCCGCTCGTGTAGAAGTTGTGACGATCTTTAGATGATGATGATTTAGATATTTCTACAATTCTTAAATCCTATAATGTTTGGAAATTCTAGTTAATCAAATGATTAATAACCTAGTTTCGAGATGATGCTTTCTTGATCGTGTTCACTCGAAACTAGGGAACAACTATTAAACATTTGATTAACTAGAAGCTAGAATTTGAATGCGATCAATCGAAAGGACAAAGGATGAGTTGCGGAATCCCTAATTTTCTAGCAAAGATCCTTAAACCTCGATGAATTTTGCGTCGATCTAGTATCAATTCATTAATGGATAAGAATTAGTAATCTTTAGATCTCATCACATCTATAGATCCGATCTACTCCTACGAGCCATACTTCTAGTCTTGATTGTTGGTTGGAAATTATCTCTCATCCCTATTCTTGCTCTTTAATATTTCTTTTAGATCTAGATTTTTCTTACTTTTTGATCTACAATTACAAATCATGAATTGTTTTCTTTTCTTTTGCTTAAATTTTCAACTCATCTAATTCAAGAATTGAACGGAACTCACTTTCCCTGTGGACGATCCGCACTCGCTAACGCGCTACATCCGACACCGTAGTTGATTGCGGTCAAATAATTTTTGGTTGTGATTTCTTTACCATTTCATTCTACACAATCGGAAAATCGTCTCAATCAAAATGGCACCGTTGCCGGGGATCGTGTGCTATTTGTTCGGTTTTTGAAATTTGAGTTAAAAAGTTTATTTCATCAATATTTTTTAGATCAAAACTTGCACAAAATACTAATACGTGTTGTTGTGGTTAATTGCAAGGAGATCTGGAGCTTGCTGGAAAATTGGAAAATTATTTGGTGAATTCCAGAGGATTGAGGAAGAGATCAGGAGCTTGCTGGAAAATTTTTGTGCAGAGACCCCACCATTCCACCGCGTTTCCGCGGCATATACCCCCATTACGCGGCGGTTCCACGGCCCATTAAGGAGCTCTCTGTAAAATCTTTTGCAGGTAATCTCTAACTTTCTTATCTCCTCTCTAAAATCTGCTCCAACTGACAATTTGTTGCAGGTTTCTTTGCAAATAATCGCTGCGCCGCAAAAAGCAAAATAAGGTGTGCTTGTTTTTGATTTTGTGGTTGTTTGCATAACTAATACGGAAATTAAGGGGCACAGCCAAATCCAGATTAGGTGGGGAGTTCATTACCCTTCCTAGGCCCCAAAAATCACAAACCTGCATCCGCATTACCCTCATTAATTAAAAAATATCTAGAGATGACTCTAAGGACCGTCGCGCTCACTTAGGACAGAAGAAGGCCGTGGGTAATTCATTGCTTATCCGCGTTTCTCTTGTGGTGCCTAGGAAAGTGTGTCGAAGGCTAGTGGTTACTTAATTAGGCCCACTACTTACGTAGTGGAGAACCTCCCACTTACCTGGCACTTACCTGGCCACAGGAGGGACAAAGAGGCAGTGGAGGATTCTATCCTGCGTCTTGTCTTCTGGCAGTTAGGAGCGGTCTAGAGATTGGACCTAGGTGACCATAGATTTTTAGGGTATTGCTTGTTGCATCATATTTTCAAAATCCGTATCATTTTTCAAAACAAACACCACACTCACTTCATTTCCCCTAATTATAAATCACGCTGCCACTTGTACTAACCCCTTTTAGTGCAAGATAGGCTGGACACGGGATTCTAGTGCCCGACTTGTCCGCGTCCTCTCGATCGACTCCGAAGTCGGTATTTCTCCATTTACCTTTCTTTTACCTCCCACCACACCCACACCGATGGATCAGTCTCCATCAAACCTCTTTACCGCTACTCTGCCGCCGTCCGTTGGTGCGCAGATTCCACCCCGCATCTCTCTCCAAGAGAGGTGTTACCCTTTGCGGGGTCCTCTCTCGACCTGCTTATCCATTCCACCAGCCAACGGGGATAACTTTGAGATCAAGCCCCAGTACATCAACCTTCTACCCAAATTCCACGGTCTCGAGACTGAAGACGCGTACGTTTTTATTACCAAATTTGAAAACGTATGCGCAATGATGGGTACATCACAACTTTCTGTGGATGCCATGCGTCTACGTCTTCTTCCATTTACCTTGTGCGATTTAGCCGAGAAGTGGCTATATAACACCACCGCGCACTCCATCACGAATTGGGAAGAATTCGTTGCTGCATTCCTTAAGAAATTCTACCCGATGCAAAAGACAGCTCGAATCCGTAGTGAACTCTATCAATTCTCCTAGCTTCCGGCTGAACCATTTTCAAAATACTTTGACCGATTCAAGGATCTTTTGGTTCAATGCCCACATCACGGCATCCCGAGATGGGAACTTTGCCGAATCATGTATGAGGGCAGTAACCCTACCACTAAACAAAACCTTGAAAACATGTGTCAAGGCACCTTTATGACCAAGGATGATGGGGAAGCATGGAAATTTTTAGAAGAGTTCGCTGAAAAGTCACTTCAGTGGGAGACTGGAACCCAGCCATCGAGTAGGGGTGGCATACACCAAATAGACGTGTCCATAGGTGTTCGAGCTGAGATGGCAGCAATGCAAAAGAAGCTCGACGCTATGGAACACAAATTCCTAGCAGCCTCCCTAAACCCAATGTCACTCCCCAAAACCGTTTGTGGGTGCTGTTCTGACCCTTCTCACTTGACGGAAGAATGTCCATTAAACTCTCAGTTTCGAGGTCTCGAGCATACCAATGCCGCATTTCAAAGACCTGGAAACGACCCTTTTTCTTCCACATATAATCAGGGTTGGAGGAATCACCCAAATTTTGCTTGGAACCAATCCCAAAACACGGTTCCAAACCCGAATCAATTCCAACGGGCTCTTCCTCCACAACAGCAACCGCTTCACCTCACCCAGCACCCCTACCAGTCACAAAATTTCCAAAACCAGATCAACACTCCTGCACCTTCTAATCCTATGCAGTCGACCTGTTCTGACGAATTCTCTCAATTCGCTCAAACTATGAAATCACTCATGTCAAATTTCATGGAAGTGTCGGCCGAGGTTAAGTCTTCCGTTGGTGAGATAAAGAAAAACTCAGCGTCCCAAGCTGAGAGTATCAAAACGATGGAAGCTGAAATTGCACGACTTAAGGCCGAAATGAGTGCAAGAGAGAAAGGGAAACTCCCAGCTCAACCTGTACCCAATCCTGGCTATTCACATCATGTGAATACAATCACCACGTTGAGATCTGGGAGAGTGCTGGATAACCATGTTGGGGAAGAAGTTGATGATATTGATGATCCTATCAACACCCCGGCTGAGATCTTTCCTCACACACACGCTTCTGCTTCTGATTCTTGTTCTTCTACCCCACCGCCTTCTCACGAGCCTATTCTCCATTTCCCTCTAGGCTCAACACCTCAGCCCACCTCTTTTACTCCTCCACAGACGATCGCCACTTCTATTTTGGGATCGGGGCCACACACACTTCCTTCTCCTATGATGGACCCAGCGCTCATTGCTAAAGCACCTTATCCTAATCGGTTAAGGGCTAACACATCGAGTCCACATATGGAGAAGATCATGGAAATGTTCAAACAGGTTAACATCAACATCCCTCTCCTAGATGCCATTCAACAAGTCCCCGCTTATGCGAAAATTCTTAAGGACTTGTGCACTAGGAAGAGGAAGACTCAAGTGCCAAAGAAGGTCTTCATGTCCAATAGCATTAGCACTGCTTTTATCCCTCCACTACCAAAGAAACGTAAGGACCCAGGATGTCCTACGATATCGATTTCTATTGGGGATAAACACATCAATCGTGCTCTTTTAGACCTTGGCGCCAGTGTTAACCTGCTTCCATACTCGGTTTATGAGCAACTAGGGATCGGAGAGTTGAAACCAGCCCATTGCACTCTCCAGATGGCTGACCGATCAATCACCAAACCTAGGGGTGAACTGGAGGATGTGTTAATAAAAATCGGGGAATTTGTATTCCCTATGGATTTTATTGTACTTGATACACAGCCTGTAGCGAACCCACGGAATCAAATTCCGGTGATTTTAGGTCGCCTCTTTTTGGCCACTTCCAATGCAATAATCAACTGTCGAAATGGTTCTATGACCTTATCCTTTGGGAATAGGTCAATAGAGCTGAACATTTACAAGATTGGAAGTGTACCCTCCGAACCTACTGCTCATGTCTGTTCTGTCGACTTACTGGATGTCGACAGCAGCGAATTTGATGATCCTCCTGATACCGATCTTGACTCTTTTCATACGTTGTTGTTTGACCCAACTATGTATCATACACATACGGACTCTTCCACCGAGATGTCTGGGTCAACAACTGACACCGATTATGAACTGCTTTTAGAGTCTAAAGATCACCCCGCACTTTGTGATGACATTATTCTTCGGGGTATTGATGAAACTTTTGAGGAGATCTTCGCTGATGAACTCGCATTTCTGAATAACACAGGTGTTGAGATGAATCATGTCCCAATCACTGAAATTGAACCTCCACCCCTTCCTCTGAATTGTAAAAAGAATGCGAGTAATCCATCACATTCACTGCTTCGTCTCTCCAAAATGAGATGCACACACATTCTCTTCCACCCCTTACCCTTTCCCCACTTCTTCTTCCACCAACCCGAGCACTGCATTGATAAAATCTTCGAATGGTTGGTGTTGATCTTCGGTCTTTGCAAAGCTTGGCATTGACCAATGATTCTCGACCCCCTCGTGTAATTTTCAAAGCTTAACATTGCATAACTCAAGTTTGGGGGGGGAACAATTTTTCTGGCTCTTGGAAAGAAAATTTTTACAAAAATTTTAATCCAAGAATAAGTTTGGGGGAGGGTCTTCACTTATATATTTTGCCCCAACTAATAAATTACTCCCAAGTTTACAGGTTTTTCAAGATTTAGCTGATGGCAACAGTGAGGACACTGTTGAAAACAAGTTTGGGGGAGGTTTGTGCTTAGTTTTGCATCATGTGCATATCATTTGCATAAGCACAAAACATTTCTTTAAAAACCATAAAAATTTAAAAATTTCAAAACCCATAAAAAATTTGTGTAAAGATTTTTTGTAAATAATTTTTCAAAACCCATAAAAACCTATAAAAATTTAAAAATTTTCAAAATCCATAAAAATTCAAAAAAATTCAAAACTCATAAAAATTTAAAATTTTCAAAATATAAAAATATTTATGATAATAAAAGATTAGATAGTGAACAATTACATCCATGAGATTAGAAAATTTTAAGAAAACCAAGAAAATTAGAAGTTTTCTTATACGAACTAGTAATAAGTAGTTATGAGCCGTTGTCCCAAGGGTTAGTAAGATGGAGGAAGTCACTAATCTGAGGATAAAAATAAATCTGAAAAATAGTTTCTATTCTGGAAAACCAAGCATTTTGAACGTTGATACCCTGCTATTCGCACTTACACACGTCTTAAAGCCCGGGATAGTAGAGGATACCTTGAAATGCTCGTCTTAAAACCAAAAGTATGAAGGAAATTAAAAAAAATAAATAAAATATAAAGTGGTGAGAAAAATGGACACTGGTTTTGTTATCGCCAAGGGCAATAAAAAATTTTATAGCGAGGGTGCTTTTTCACCTAGTGCCCTAAGGCCAACTGGTCTGGGAGTCACTGCTATGCCTGAGGTGGTGCAAGAAGAGGAAAATACACCAAGTAAGCAAGCACAGGAGTAATTGGTCGGTTAGTACCTCAAGAAGTATTAACGGTCGCATGAAAGTGTGTGAGCAATCTCATCTAAATATTCATTAATTAAAAAGTACTGAGGCTGATGGGCAAGACTATGATAGCTTGAATTGAATTCTCCGGATGTAGGGATGTCTTTACACACACGCAGGGTGATATGATCGATGTTTGGAATAAAGATACGAATGAAGAATAAGACGATATTTTATTGAGGGAGGACGTGATTTCTAACATCTTTTCATGACCATTAAGATAGGGCTCATGACAACCGAAAAGCTAGCTTAGTTGGAAACCCTAATTTTCAAGGCTTTTCTTTTACAATTCTTGTCTTTAAATGTAATATTCATGATCTTCCTTTTATTATTGGATTTTGTGGGTGCAATCCGCTGAAAACCCTCAGGAGACAACACTCCTCCTAATAGGGACACCTTGAGGTTTAAAGGCTTGTTGCACGTGCTCAATGCAATCGTGTTGCCTACGAAAGTGTGCTTTTCTCTTTCTTTGTTTTCTCCTTCTCTTTTTAATAAAACTGTTCGATCGAGACGATCGAAAATAAGTTTGGGGGAATTTGATCAGTCGAAAATACTGTATTTCTAACACGGCAATTTCCCTACCTTTTGCAGTCAAGTAAAGCTATCCGGTATTCATATCACTCATATTTGCAAAATACATGTAAAATATTGGATTACTTGTACTGTACACTAAAACCAGCACTTTTAGGGAAATTGTGTGTGTTTCATGGCATCGCATCATCCTTGTATTGCGCAACTCTTGTCTCGGTGAAATTGTGCAGGAAATTCCAGAAGCAGGGCCTAATTGGGAAATGAACTAATAAAAGACACACCAATTCAAAGGCTAAAGATCTGGAGCAATAAAGAAGGCTAAATAAAAATCCAAACATCAGAAAGATGCCCACCAGTCAGCCCAAGTATTACCATATAAAGAGAAACCATCAAGGCCATTAATGGGCCGCGGATCCGCGGCCCAAGCCCCATTGGCGCGGCGGATCCGCGGCCAATTAAAAAGATCACTGTGTCAAATTTCATCACATGCTTAATGATAACGGCCAAAGCTTCCAGAAGACCCCAGAAGCTCCACGTGGCATCTCTAGAAGGCTCGGATTAACAAATTCTTGGAGGGAAATTCAAAATTTAAAGCTTAACTAAACTTTTTGGAGGGAAATTTAAATTATTTGATAACTAACTTGTGGGGGGAATTCAAATTTCAATTCTAGATCTAAGATTTGGAAAGTCTATAAAAGGGAGCCTAAATCTAGAGGGGAAATTGTTCAAGAATCAATCACCATTTTCAACCCACAAGTTTAGTGACAAAAGCTTGTGCCTCAAATTCACTCCAATTCAAAAATCAAGATCAAGATCCCGAGATCAATTTGAGCAAGAGAGCCTTCAACCTTTAGCAAGCGACGCCGGATTCCAACAGAGCAAGAGATCCACGCCGATCCGCGACTCAAGGAGCCGAGCGAAGCCGAAATCGACGATCTAGTTCCTTCCTTTTGTAAATTCAAGAGAGTTGTAACGAAATTTGTCGATAAATAAAGGTGAATTTTCTATATCTTGCTTATCTTTTAATTCAAGCATAATGATTAGAATTCAATTTGTGATTGTGTTTGTGATCATGATGTTTGAGTAATCTCCGCTCGTGTAGGAGTTGTGACGATCTTTAGATGATGATGATTTAGATATTTCTACAATTCTTAAATCCTATAATGTTTGGAAATTCTAGTTAATCAAATGATTAATAACCTAGTTTCGAGATGATGCTTTCTTGATCGTGTTCACTCGAAACTAGGGAACAACTATTAAACATTTGATTAACTAGAAGCTAGAATTTGAATGCGATCCATCGAAAGGACAAAGGATGAGTTGCGGAATCCCTAATTTTCTAGCAAAGATCCTTAAACCTCGATGAATTTTGCGTCGATCTAGTATCAATTCATTAATGGATAAGAATTAGTAATCTTTAGATCTCATCACATCTATAGATCCGATCTACTCCTACGAGCCATACTTCTAGTCTTGATTGTTGGTTGGAAATTATCTCTCATCCCTATTCTTGCTCTTTAATATTTCTTTTAGATCTAGATTTTTCTTACTTTTTGATCTACAATTACAAATCATGAATTGTTTTCTTTTCTTTTGCTTAAATTTTCAACTCATCTAATTCAAGAATTGAACGGAACTCACTTTCCATGTGGACGATCCGCACTCGCTAACGCGCTACATCCGACACCGTAGTTGATTGCAGTCAAATAATTTTTGGTTGTGATTTCTTTACCATTTCATTCTACACAATCGGAAAATCGTCTCAATCAGTAAACATTTTTAGAATCAAACAGGTTTGTTCTGAAATAACTAATATCAAGAATAGTACATAAAGTGAAGTGGATATGAAAGGATATTATTAAAAACTTTAATAGAGGCTAAAGTCTAAAAAATAACCCATATGGAATTTGATTGGAGTAATTACACACCTTATCTACACGAACACGTCTTTAGGATGAAAGGAAAAACTGGTAATATCTCCGTTTGCACCGCTTTCTGAATATTTTAAAAGCATAAAAATGAGTATTTTGTTTTGTTGGCTTGGTGACTTGGGCAATTAATTTTCTGTGGTGTCTCTACACCTGATGCCCTAAAACCATCTGGTTTGAGAGTCATTGACCCAAAACTCGCTAAATTTCCAATCGCCAAATAAAAAAAGTCAAGAAAATGTTCTCTCCGAGTTAAAAATCCTCGCGGTTCTTTGTGGAAGAATAATCTTGGCTGGGACGAGTTTCGATTATAACAGTTTTTTAGCGGAGATATGAAAGTTTAATTTGAAAGATTATAAGACTTTTTGCACGATCACGAAAGGTGTGTATGCACAAAAACGGGTGAAGGGTATGAGTGAAGAATAAAACTTAGTTTTCTATTAAAAATAATAGAAATTCTGATTTGAGACCTAATTAGAGAATGAAACTTAAGAAAATCTTAAGTCTTTTCAAACTTGCGTGATCCTTCTGAAGTTTATTCAAACTCGCGTGATCCTTTTGAAAAATTTTTTGGGTCCGTATTTGTGAAATAATGACTCTAATCGAAGTTGACACTATTCGCACAATCACATAAAGATATGAACTTATGTTAAATGAGATATGAATAATGAAAAATAAGGGTTCGACATTTCTGACTTGGGATGATAGAACTTCTACCTTTGATACTAAAGGTTAGGATTAGAATTAACAGCTACCTCACGAAACTAGCTTGAAGGAATTTTGTGGGTGTAATCCGCTGAAAACCCTCAGGAGACAAACCTCCTCCTGCTAGGAACACCTTGTTCAACGGCTTGTTGCACATGCTCAGTGCAATCGTGTTCCCAACAAAAGTGAGGTTGGGATTTTGTATTGCTCGAGACAAGCAAAAGATAGGTTTGGGGGTATTTATTCGGCACGATTAATTACATTTTAATACCGTTCATTTCCTATCATTTTGAAAATAAACAGTGTTATTTAATATGTCTGCTCAGGCAAAATCACTTAAAAATATGCACAGAAAAGATGGTTTTTAGTCGGAATTACAAAAGGAACAGAAAAACGACCAAGTTCTAAAGAATTTTGCAACAAATGGTTGTGTACAAAAATTATCATTTTGGTCCAACATGTACAAATTACAAGTGTGAACTTTGTTCAAAATGATGCATGAACAAGCAAGGAGACATGTGTGAACACAAATTGCTTCAAGTGGATGCACAAGTGGGCTTGCAAGTGGACTTGGGTGATGAGTGGCTTGAAAAGTACTAATGTGATATGTTTAAAGTTGATCTTTCCCTCCAAAAAACCTCCAGATATCACCCTCGTGCCAATTTGAAGAAAAGAAGATATCAGAGAGATGATATTGAGTTTAGAAGACCACAGTACAAAGATGGGCCCCATTCTCGAATATCTGGCAGCAGATTTATTCATTTTGGGCGTAAATTGCGGCTCAAACTGCACCATTTTGGTTCATGCACTTATGTGGGTCCCATGTTGTCTTGTCAATCCATTTTTATAATTCGTTTTTCCTGTTTTGTTGCCTATATATAGCAGATCACAGATTAAATTCTGGGCTGGCTTTTGGAGTGAGAAATTGTGTGTAACACTTGATAGCTTCTTCTTCCCTCTTTGAGCTCTCATTTGGGAGCTCCATTAAGGAGATTGAAGTTTGCTATCTATCTTGTAGCTCAAGCCCTCCATTTGGTGAATAAAGAATTGCACTCTTTTGTTTAACATCTTGCTATTTTCTTTTACTTGCTCATTCATGTTCTTCTCTTGTGTTTTCATTTTCTCTTTTATGATGATCAACTCTTTAGTTGTGGTGATGGTGAGAATGTGAGATGAATCGCTTTGCCTTCCTCTTTCTCTTGTGAATGTTTAATGTGCTTAAAAGGGATTGTAACTTCAAGATTGCATAATAGATATGTTTGATATGGTATTTTGATTTTGATGGTTACTTGTAACCTTTATCATATACAATATTCTCTCATTATCACCATTTAGCAATGTTAAAATTCGAATCAAATTAGTGTTAAGATTGCTATGTGTTTAGATAGGGTATGTAGATTGATGGTTGAATTGGCACGCTTCCTAAATCATATACCATACTATCACCCAATCACTTAGTAAGTTTAATACTAAACCACTTTGCTCTCATGTGCTAATTTGTTTATTTATGATGTTGTATAATTGCTAACTCTTGTGCTTAGTTTTGATACATCATGCTCGGACATACAAACGGTAAGTGAGAACAATCTGGAATACTTTCATACCTCGTGTTGCGAAGCGCATCGTCTTGATGGTTTATGCTTCGCAACCACTTTGATAAGCTATGCTTCATGATCGGATCTAACAAGAAAGAACAACTCATAATTAAGAGAGCGTCGATGAATTTGCCACGATTCAACCATATGAACCAGAGCCACGACCATTTTTCTTTTCTTATACTTTGTTTTCTATTTTTTATGACAAACAAAACCAAGCCAATTCTTTTCTCCTTAAACTTGGCATAAAAACCCTTAATCACCAATTCCATGTGGATCGACTCATACTTACCGGCTAGCTACAACGAGTCGTGCACTTGCAGTTATATATTTTAAAATGAGACCGAGCTCGCGTGTGTCGTATTTCAAAAACCTTTTCTTTTCAAAACGCATAGGCATGCACATGTGAGGTCCCAACACCAGGTGACCAGATGCATTATATCCAAATTGGACTCCACGCACTTTAGCAAATTATGGAATTTGCTGGATACACCTGAAAGGGTAAACTCAATAGGAGCAAGTAGATCTTTCGAGATCAGTACAGGTGGAAATGTGGTAACCTAATAAGGCTAGACTTGTAGTAAAAGTTTTTTCATCAAATCCCCGGTGTGGATTGTGATGAAACATTTATTTCAGTGTATGTGCTGAAGTCCATACGAATATGACTTATCACTGCTGCTGTTCATGACTATGATATTTGGCAGATGGATGACTATAACGTTTTTTTTAAATGAGAATTTAGAAGTATACATGTATATGACTCTGCCAAAGGCTTATCGTGGTCGGTGGGAGCAGCGGAAGGTGTGCAAGTTGGTTATGTCTACATATAGACCGAAACAAGCATAGCGGAGACGGATCTGTTTTGATGTGACAATCAAGGTGTTTGACTTCATCAAAATAATGGATGAACCTAGTAAGAAGGATGTAGGGAGTATTGTCTTGGTATTTGGATGACACACTCCTGATAGAACGTGATATTCTTATACTACAATCGATCAAACTTTGGTTGTCACAGATGTTTCTCAACATAGGATTCGGATAATATATCAAGAATTATGGTGACTGAATCTATGTCAATAGATCTAGATTTGGAAAGTGTCTCAATCCGGGTACTTGGACACCATTCTAAAGTAGTTTAGAATGGACGACTCCTAGCATGGCGGTGTACCCGTATGAGATGGAGTCACCCTCTCTAAAGAGATGTCTTCTAAACTGATGAGGAAAGAAACTCGCGTAAATAACAATTCAATTGCTTTGGCAATTAGGTCAATCATGTGATGTCATGTACCCGACCAGCTATTGCTTTTGCACTTGCTGTAATAAGCGGATATTAATCCAATCCTGAAGAAACTAAGGGAAGTAGTGAAGAACATAAGAGAATGTTCTTGGTATATGGTAATGGCAGCTTCCTAAAGGAGGCGATTACCGATTTTGACTTCCAAGATGACCTGGATGACAGAGTGCCTGTCACAGTTATAACTTTACCCTCTTATGAGGGGCAGTATGTTGGAATGGATTTCAAGCAGGACACTAAGATAAGCATGGCGCAAGATGCTGACTAAATTCAGTGGAGAATACAGTTTAAGAAGTTTGTTGGATAAAGATGTTCATTTATGAACTTGGTCCCATCAGGTATCCAGACAAATTCTAAGGCAGGGTATCGCTCAGTTCGCGATAATTGATCTCCGTGAGTTGAGATATAGAGAGATACAGTTAGAAATATTAGAGCGGATATACTCACTGAGGCTATTTCTCGAACACGGAAGTTTCTCAAAAACGATTTGCGAAACTGATTAGTAGAGAAGTTGGGTATTCGGTAACACACGAGCTGTAGGTATGCGATACCGCAATAATTAGCCTTAAGTGGAAATGGGTGATTGTTTGCTACAGTGCCCTTAAACCAATTATTGTAATTGGAAGTAGGCGATTATGATAATTGAAGAACATATACAGGTAAAACAGTCTTGCTCGAGGTGATAGTATGCCATATGGTTTGTCTTCTTCATTATGTATATATGTTTTACTCGTTATTATGTGTCGCTAATACATAATGATAAAGCCCCTAGGATTCTTCTTGACTACAGCATTATGATAGCGATCATATACGTAGAAGCTGGGTTGTTCATAAGCACATCCTTAAATGTCCTTAATCAAGAGTATTTCGAGATTAAGCATCGATATTCCGAAATAGACTAGTGTATACGTTTCTAGACCCCGACAAGAGGAGGTGCTCGGTCTCACGAGCTATTGACGTTTTGGCACCTAAGATAGTATACAGGTGCTCACTGGAAGTGAGTACACCGGACGAACTCGCCGAGAACTTCTAAATGGTATTATACCTATCGTTAGATAGCGGTTCTCTAATGACATGAGTACATGTAAGTCTTTTGACCTGAGATCGTCATTTTTCTCATGTGTGTTTCCACTGTAGTTAGATTACTAACCAACACAGCTTAAAGAAGTCATGCAAACAGATTTTAGTTAGGTGCAATCCCGAGCCACATGGAGGCAGTGAGCGATCGTCAGGGATTCATCTCTCCCGGTATTGTGATTCGATGTCGCACTGTGTTCGGTTGGCTAACGCCATAGGATCCTGACCAGGGCAGTTGAGATTTACTGATAGTGAGATCGTAGTTTCTCGGATGGTCTTGAACCACATCGACACGACTTATCGGGTTATTAAGGTTCTAACGTTTACCACCTCTGGACCAGATATGCGATACTCTTAGATGAAGAGACCGAGCTGTACAGAGATTATCACATTTAGGCTTAGTAGGGTACGGACGGACCTGATTGTCGACCTCCCTTTCGGCATATACTGGGTATCCGTTACGTACAGCTAATGCTGCTGACGTGCTTGTGGTTATGCATTTTATTCAGTAACTCACTGCCAGCGTATTGTCGAATCATTAGAATCCCACACAGAGGATTTTCCCTGTTCAAGCGATATAATATAGAGGTCGTACGTTGGTACGTGCATGGATCCGATTAAATACGTGTACTAGCTACACGGGTTTTAATTGGACGGTTGATAATACTAGTCGGCTTAAGGTTAAGCCGAATTATTAAATTAAGTATTGATTTGATAATTTATATATATATATATATATTGATATATATACTCTAGTATTATGTTCTGTAAGGTTGGACGCGCTCCGCGCGTGTGCGCTGCGGCAGCAAAACTGATCGAACTACAAAAAATTCCTAAGGAGGCGATCGACCGTATGTCAAAATTCGTCCAAAACCTAGCAAATATAAAAGAGCATAAAAAGAGTATAGAAGGTGCTACAACCTTTGTAGCGTGTCCGGCTGATCCCGGAAGATCTCGTCTAGACTCCGTGAGCTCCCGGACATGTCAGAACGCCGACCGCCTTGCCGTATATGATCCGCGTTGAAAGCAGGCTGCCCGAACTCCAACTCCGTCACCGGACGGAGAAACTTCCTCCAGAGGCTTGCTAAGTATAGAGGAAGACGATGTGAATATTAGGTACTCTCTACCTTTTCACTACCTCACCATGGCAACACTTGCCATTTTTCAAGCAACTAAAGCTCTTGTTATGAGGAAGAAAATGAAGTTTTGATGGCTTGGCAAAATTGAATCTCTTACATTTTTCCACTTTGTCATAATATTATGACACCTTACCCTCTCCCACTCTCTCTCATGTGTATGTCATACACATAAGAGAAAGGGTGGGGCCCACCGTTATTTAAGCATAATAAATAATAATATAATATATATTTACATATATATATATATATTTACATATATATGTATATTTATTTATACATAATATAAAATGGTGGGAATTAATATATATATCATATATATATATATATATAATAAGTATTAGTACATGTATCTTATACACGTACACATCATGTATCACATACACGAAATGTGATCAATATCTTCTCAATATCATATACTGGAGAGAGTGTGTATCATATACACTATACTACAAACCGCATCTTCTATACGGTTATCAAGTCAACATTGTCTTGATATTCCGACTTTTAAACCGACTAATATAACAGTCGTCCGATTAAACGCGTATATCCAATATAAATGTTTAATCAAACCTATGCACATATCCCTATATGCACGTCACATCGCATTTTGCCCGGGCAGGCATTTTCGTTGCGGGGCTCTAAAGATCTGTCAATATGCTGGCAGTAGGTTATACAGGATCGCATCCGATTGAATTTGAAACACTTTCAGATTCAACCCCCTTTCGGGTTAACCCACAAGTGTTAGTTATATGTATGCCCTAGATGCCATTACTGTACATATGATGTATATTGTAGTGGGTGCTTGGACATATATAGGGAGGACTTTCTTGCTCGACATGATAGTATGCTATCTGGTTGCTCTTTATCTTAACATGTACACTGATTGTCTTTATGTTACATGTTGATAAAGCCCTTAGGATGAGTACTTGACTACCAGGATTATGATGCAGATCATACTAGTACGGACATGGTAGTCATCAAGTACATCCTTCAAATGTTCCTAGTCGAGTGTGTATCGAGACAGGGCATCGATATACCAGAGTAAACTAGCGTATAGCTTCTCGACCCATGTAGATGGGCGATGTATGATCCCATATCCATTGGTGTTTGACATCAGAGACGGTATACGGGTGCTCAGTGGAGACTGGGTGGACTCGCCGAGAACTCCCAGATGGTATTATACCTCACGTCAGATGGCAGTTCTCTGGTGACACTGGTACAGGTTAGTCTGTAGACCCGAGATCGTCATAGAGTCTTGTGTGATTCCTACTGTGTTTTGATTTCCACCTTACCACGTTCAAGAGAACGTGCAAAACGGTGGCTTTTGGGTACAGTCCCGAATCATATGGAAGCAATGAGAGATAGGAGGGGTTTCGTCTCTCCCGGTATTGGGGTTGATGTTGCGCTGTGCTCGATTGGCTATAACAGGAAGTCCATGACCAGGGCTGCTTCAGAGATATACCGGTAAGTGTTATCAGTAGTTTCTCGACCCGTTATGAGCCTCATATCGGCACGACTTATCGAGTTACTGGGGTCTGACGTTTACCACCACTATACGAGATATGCGACATATCAGACGAAGAGACCGGACTGTACGGTAGTGTTACTGATTGGATTCGCAGGAGTATGAGCTGACTTGCTTGTTGATCTTCTGATCACTCAATACCCGAGTGGCCGTTACGTTTAGCAGACCGCTTGCGGCTTGTGGGTGTTTGATATGATCATCACCTACTGCCGACGTATTGACGAGTCTTTAGAGTCTTACACAGAGGTTTCCTGGCTCAAGCGAAACGGAGTAGGAAGGCATATGTGATATGTGCGGGACCGAGATTAATACGGTATGTGATACCGTATTCTATTCTCGCGATTTGTGTCATCAGTCGGTTATATGCGATATAGCCGGGTTATCGAATCAAGTGTTGATTCGATAAGTTGTTGCATTTGATATTAGTCGGTTATATGTAATATAGCCGGATTATTAAATCAATTGTTGATTTAATGATTTAATGTATAATTATATATTTGATATATTAAATTACATTAACTAATATTAATTCACTTAAGATTTCTTTTTCTCACTTGGTTTGTGCACATTGTATATATGTGATATATGCAAGTGTACATTATTGTGTCATGCTTGATGATACATGGACATGGGTGTATGTATGACTTACACCATGCTAGGGATTATCTAGGGTTTTATTTATCTAAAGTTATTAAAAAATGAGTTGGACTTTGTCATGGTGAGAAGCTTTGAGTAGCTTATGGATGCATTGACTTAGTCTTCTATTTTTGTTTAGCTTAAGATATTTATAAACCCAACCATCATAGCCAGCCATGATTAACTCTCTACAAGGGTTATGGTTTATTTTCTCACATCATGAGTTCATTCTCTCTTGCTCATTATTCATCTTCTTCTTCATTGAGAAAAGCTTGCTAGCTTTTAGAAAAGTGAGAAAATGATGTGAGAAAATGATTTCTAAAGTGAACAAAATTCCTACTTCATCATCCTCTACCGCTTGCCATTTAGTATAGGGTGTTTGCTTCACTAATTTCATAATTAGTGAAGAGATAGCTTGGGTTAGTGGCTCCTCGACGTAGATCATCTTCGGCCTCGAAGACATCGATGCAAGCATGTTCGTTTCTTCATGGGAGCCTCTCTAGAGTCCGGAAGCTCATGATCGCAGCGAAGGGATGACTACACGGAGCTAATGAAGTGAAGGACCGGTCTACAAAGGTTGTATTCCTTGTTCTCTTTTAGTTGCAAAGTGTTTGTATTTCATTCCGTCGGATTTCTAGTATACGATTCTAGGGTTATGGTTAGCTAGAACGGCAAATTTTTGAATTTAGCATGGACGATGCCTCCCGAAATCTTGCTGCCGTCCTAGGGAACCATGCAGTGGTATCAGAGCTATGCTAGAAAATTAAATGGATTTTGACGAGATGACGTTCCCCTCCGCTGATATCAGAGATGCGATACACACGCGGAGGCATTGTATGTGGATATACCTTCCAGAAAGAGGCGCGGTGAGTATGCAACCATTCCGGAACAAGAATTAGCTTCAGCATTGGACGATGACTTCCGGGCAATTCGGCAGAAAAGAGAGATGCGAGAAACTTCGGATCGACCGTAGCCGAGGGCATTGCAGTGCGTAGATTGAGACGTGACGTCGAAGTGGACGGAAATACAGACAAGCGGACAAGAGGTTCGTGCGAGACGCTGACGAGCTGTCATTACTTTCCGTCGAGACCAGAGCCCTGATATGCTTACAGAGGCGTTGGGATGCGACCAATTTCCGAGAAATGCTGTGCTGAAGACGCAGATGTCCATTGAGCGAGAAGAGATTATGCAAGAGTACCAGCTTCCGTACAGATCGGCATAGGCAAGATCGGCAGAGACCTTGAACAGGATTCCTTCCAGGATATTGCTGCAAAAATGTTTGCACCCAGGATCAGATGTGTGATGTGCATTTGGAGAGCCAGAGGCCGACGTCAGTGATATGCTGCTTTATGAGCGGTCGTGATGATTGACCAAGAGATGACCAGAGAAGTACCATAACGGAATTGTCCCCGTTAGCACATCTGACAAGGCCGATGAGCCGATTGATTGCGAGATAAGTAATCCGCAGAGAAGATAAGGACCTAGAGGCAGAGGACGCCAGACCGTGAGCAAGAGGCAAGTGGATATCTTGCGCTGCTAGCATTGGATGCACCGACTCCTTCTCGACTTTGAAGGAGGAACTACCGACGACGGTATTTATGATTTGTGATTTTGTGATTCGATTATCACGTATCCGTAATCTTGGATTTTGGTATTTTGGGCGTTCTATTGCATGATTTAGTTTTGATGATTGAGTTCATGATATTTACTTTCTTGCACCCATTGGGTATCTGTATTTTGCGCATAGTTATTGCATTTGAGGTATTGATTGTGATTTCACGCCTATCTTATGCAGTGATTTGATTTGCACTTCCAGTATAGTTTTCTTGCACCTTCAGTGTTTTGATATACGATTTTGGTGCACGCCGGATGCACTAAATCGGGATTCTTCGTGCATGTCTTATGCACTTGATTTTGCTGTCAGGCGCACACGTTGCCTATGACAGATGTTTCGTGCACACCCGTTGCACCTAGATGTTGTTTTGTGCCCATATATGGATTTTGATTTCCGTGCGCACCAGACGTACCGGATATTCTTATATACTTTTTGGGGGGGATTGATTTCTTATAGAGCAGTACATTTTTTTTATGATATTCGCTATGTCTTGATGTTTTCGGAGCCCCGACAATTTGGATTGTTACTAAAATGTTTTAGTATTTGGGGATTTAAATTTAAATTCGGGGACCGAATTTATTTAAGGGGAGAAGATTGTAACATTTCAAAAAAAATAAAATATTATTTTTGGGAATTTTTATAATTTAATATTATTTTATGGAATATTTTAATATTTCGGTATTATTAAATACAAATAAATGGGAAAATTTTTTGAAAAATTATGGAAAATTATAAATAGGGTATTTTATAGAATTATGCCATTTTTAAGTCTTTATGATTAATTATATGCTAAATTATTGTTAATCGCGATTAAAAATCGCTAATCGGATTTTTGGCATTTTTTGTGCAAAAATGTGCACATATCATTTTTCCACACTTGTTACACTTGTTATATGTTTTGGGGTATGGTTTCTTAGGGTTTGCCATTGTGTGAGAGAAAAGGGAAAGAAAAAGAAAAGAAAAGGATAAAGGTCTCATGATGAGAGGGAGAGAGACCAAGTCAACCCCCCACTTTTTGGACCATACTCCCATCATTTCCTTACACCCATTTCTCTCTCTCCCTCTCCCTTTGCTGCTGCTCCTGCTCCCTCTTCTTCCTCCTCCCTCTTCAACCTAGATCCACCATGAAATCCACCCCAAAACCCTATTCCCATTTCAC
Organism: Agapanthus africanus; assembly: GCA_030015575.1. Taxonomy (NCBI): domain Eukaryota; kingdom Viridiplantae; phylum Streptophyta; class Magnoliopsida; order Asparagales; family Amaryllidaceae; genus Agapanthus; species Agapanthus africanus. The sequence continues at coordinate 656,458,174 of JASDDO010000024.1, forward strand.
AAAAAATGTTCCCGAGCTCACTAGCTACACATTGAACCTAGCAAGAATGGATTTGGAGGACTTTGAGCAACTCAAGAATTTTCTTGAGTTGCCAAAGAAGGTAATTTCTGCACCCTAGAGTAGTAGTTCAAATTCTTATTTCATCCATGTTGGTTTCATATCGATATTGTGTCGTTTTGTGGACTTTGGAGAATTCAAGTTAGGGTTTATGTGAGATCTGAAATTAAATATGAAATTGAGGATTGTGGTGACCTTAGAACCCCTTGTGTATTGCTAATTTGGACCCAAACCTGAATTTGAAACCAGAATACGGATTTATGAGACAATGTCGGAGAAAAACTGTGAATCTGTGATCGTATTTAAGAATCTGCTATCACCCCGAGACCCCAAAAATAAAACTGAGTTGACAGTGAGATGTGCAGGCACCATGGAACCACCACACCAAACCCTAGCCCCCAACTCAAAAGTACGGCCGCCAATTTATTCCTTCTGGCCGCAAATTGCGGCCAGAGCAGGAGGGAACTGTCTCGATTTTTGTGCATGGCTCTATTTCCTCTAGTTTAGACCCCTGGCATATATAGATTTGTCTAATTTGACCTAGGGTGAAATCTGGAGTATATTTCCTTAGTTGCTGTTTTGGATTCGTGTTTCCGTATTCCGTATTTTTAATTCTGAAATTGTGTATTGTGTTTTATCTCGACTAATTGGCGTTTATACGACGATATCGAGGATTGATTGATGGTTTTGAAGGCGTGCCCATAGGTTCTAACCTATAGGCCCCTTATCGTATCGTTTTGGGTTTCGCGTGCCGTTTTAGCTTTGATTTGGTTTGATGCGCATATACGATGTTTTGATATGTAGGTACCCATGAAGACTTCAGGACGACAAGGAAGCGCGTGGCGACATCCACAAATGAAGATGCAAGATGAGTAGATTATATCTACAGGGGGAAGTCGGGTGGATAGCGTATAGCACCCCCGCAGTCCGTAGTTAGTATACTATGTATATTATATATATGATAGTTATAGTGTGTTGTGGTTTTGTGTTAGGTGCGTTATGGTTAGTTAGGGTTAGAAATAACTAGCATAGTTCCTAGTTGCTAACCCTAGGACAGATTTACACCCACACGTACACACTTGCATATTCCTTATACTTACACTTTGTTGATGATATTGGATGACAATGGGGATGAGTCGATGATTTTGGGCCTTGTGCCGTGAGATCGGTGATTTGATATGATTCGTATTTGGGATACGACATGTGATTCTTGCGGGCTTTGGAAGTATGTTTACCCCCGCATTCATACTTTATAGATGGTATCGATTTGTACTAGACTTAGATCAGTACCCCAGATTATATGATATGATGATAATGATACCTGATATTTGATGAGAGGAATGTGATACTGACCCGTACCCAGCTATTGGGATGCCGTACGACGATTTACCGTACGAGCTTTATATTGATGATAGATCCGTACTCATGGCTTGAGGATGTCATATGATTTACTGTATCGTACGCGATACTACTGAGGCAGGATCACGGACTACTATATATATACATATCGACTCAGATTTAGGTGGTTTCCATACCCCTTCCGGTTTACTTGATACTTAGATCTGTAGTTGCATAGTAGATGTTAGACTAGACCCGAGTCATACCTATTTCAAAACTAACGAATTGGGAATATCTTAAGGATAAGTAAAGGGATTCTACGGGTATTTTCAAAGGACGTATCTATTCTTAAAAACACCGTAACCCTTATTTTACCAAAACCCCGATTCGTCTTATTTCAAATGACATAACTGCATGACATATACACATGGATGTAGATTCTTTACTGTTGCGTTGATTATTCGATTTCCGCATATTCATGCTATTCGCATCGCTTTGCATGTGTTTATTGTTATATTACCATCATGTTGTTAGGACACCAGCACCATTATCGATGATGCATATGCTCCACGTACACTGCTTGCCGGCTCACACACTTCCTCATCGATAATTGTCATGTCACTACACAGTAGTATTATTGCAGCAGGATATGACCTTGTATGTGCATACCATTATTCTATGTTGCATGATATGTTGTTATACTTGCATTTCATCTATATGTCACATACATCATGCTTTCTGATTATGCGCATTGGGATATTTGTTTTCATAATATTTCTGGATTTGGGGAACCGTGGGTATTTCAAGAGATTATGTAAATGTTTTAAAACCCGGTTACCCTTGATATGATATTTCATCTTCCACCATGAGTTTTATCGGTTCTGATTTATATACCCCTATGAGGAGGCGTCGAGGCCGTATGAGGGTACATGGTGGGGCCCGGAGTACCCCGTGGCAAGAAAGGGATGTCGATGTGCTATGAGCCGATGAGCCCTGCTGGGGAACCATACTGTCCGGTGATATTACCTTTTACTCGGCGGTTATCTTGGGGATACCGACCGGAGCTTGTACGTATGCATATGTCGCAATTCGAGGGTCGAAGCTGGGCACTCGGGTTTCGAGATAGCGTATGATACGTACCTATCAGGGCTAGTCTTGGTGACAGTGCCTGATAGATGAAGATTTACGTGCCGATGCTAGGCACAGGTTTCATGATGATTTCCATGATTTGATTATATCCTCATATTTGCATGCATGATGCTTATTGTCATTGGGTGACAGGTGGACGGGATCCACATATATTACAGACATTGATCACATACAGACTGGATTTACATTGATCATACTTCATTTTGTATATATAACAGGGTATGAGGGCGCTGTTATATATACCCTTACACCAATATTAGTGGTACGCTAATATATGTGTATTGATATTCATTTGATACTTCATCATATTTACTTCATGCAGCATACCTTACATTCATGACATGTTATTACCTGAGTACTTGGCACTACATACATGTTTAGATGTTGCATTGCCACCTTATCATGCTTCAGATATACTCTTGTGGTTTATATTATACTGATCGTATTGACCTAGGATTATATCTTGCATTCGGTTTCTGCTTGTAGATATTTCTATTCACGAGTTGGCAACTCACCCCCGTTGTGCCACAGTTCTTGCAGGTTTTGCCATACAGGTTCCATTGCGGCATTTCTGGCACACTGCTTCCTTGCGGGTGAACTGCATTTGGTAGGTGGATTCTTTTGTATCAAGAACCACCATTGTACTTGTATTATTCATTGTATCTAGAAATCCCATCAACCAAAACTTGTATATTGTTTCAGACTTAGACATTAGTGATGTATTATTCGAGCTTAGAGTCGCGCTTAGTAGTATTGCGGTTTTCATGCTTATTGAGTTTCTTTTTGGATTTGACCCTCGCCATTCGACGTTGTATATTATATTGCTTGCGTGTTGTGACCGTCGATTGACGAAGAGCTAGCTCCCGCTTGGAGATGCCTTTTATCATTGCATATATATATATATATATATATATATATATATTGTTCTTGTTGTACCCCGTTCGGGACCAGTTTTTACAAAAGAAACTCTGCCGAAATTTTTAGAAAAGACTTTACATCTTTTAAAATACATATTCGGCTTAGTTATTTAAAAACCTGAACTTCAAAACATGTTTTCTTTACCTATTAAAAACCAGTTTTCTTTACTTACTCTTAAAATGGTTTTAGATTTCTGGGCTTTTGGCTTACTTGGATCAGATGGAGTCCTATAGACTTCATATGGTTCAAGGGCCAGTCACGTGCTCTTTCGGGTCGTGACAGTTATATTACCGTCGAAACCGAAACCCGAACCGGGATTAGCAAAACTAGCTGAAATTCAACGAAACTAATAAAATTATGAGAGACCGAAACCGAGTTCTCAAACCTTGGTTTCAACACTTGAAACTCCCGATATTTTTTTTACCCCTAACGACCTTGACGGATGCCAACAAATCATAGGCTGCTAGTCAAGTTCTACGCGTCATTTCGTGATTAACTCGAACCCACCCGCACTAGCCCTTGACGGAAGCCAACAAGGCTGTGCAACTGTCCCGGCTAATCGCATCAAATGCTAGCAAGAAGACATCACTTAGCTACCGTACACTACGCCTTAACAGATGCCAACAAACGTAGCACTAATACTAAGTACTCTACTTCTTGAAATGATAGAGAGTTTCGGCTGGTTTTGAAGAAAACTATTAACGTAATGAACTTGATATTATCGTAGGAACCGAGTGGTTTTGAAAATTTATAGTCATGTAGACATTTGGTTAAGAGTGAACTCCCTATGAACGGATCTAGACTGTTTCCTCATCGAATGAAGTGCAGAATATTCCTAACCGAATACCACGATGCAAAGCAAAAGAATACGGCTACAAAAAAAAATTAGTGATACAAAGTTTTACTCAAGAGCGAACTCTCAGTGACAGGATCAAGGCTCTTTCCTCGTCGAATGAGGTGCAGGATATTCCTAACCGAATGCCTTTATGCAATGCAAAATAATCGACCAAAATTTCCCTTTTATAAAAAGTGGTTCCTACAACGTATAGATTTGTTTTTCTTTCTATTAATCCAATTAATACAATCCCATTATTTAGTTAATCACATTATCTAGCATTTTCCTTCTCACACAATCATTACAGAAAAAGTATGAAAAAGAAAATAGAATGCATATATACGCCATCCGCATTCTCCACGGGGTCCCGGGTCTTCACCGTAAGGTTACTTAACTTACGGCAGGGCGAGGGCAGGGCGAGCGCGGATGCAAAACGTATATAGCATTTATATATATACTATATATCACATATATAAGTATATTATCACACGCAAATAATCATATTACAGCATGTGGGAAAACATCACAGAGTTGGAATGGTCGGATCACTTAGGAATCCTGTATTTCGTTTGGGTCAAACGAAACAGGAAATTCCCCGGTCCATGAATAGCCCGTGCGTAGCCAAAATCAGACCCCTACGAGTGCGGCAAGTCATCCATCAATCGCAGAGATGAGGCAATCCGGCATCATCACCATGATAGGACCACCCAGCACTTTCCCGAATCCGATGACTTGAGCACCCCACCGCGGGTCCATCATAACCCCTACAAGCGCGGCAAGCAACCCGCTAGTCCTAAAATCAAGTGACCCAGTCTCAACTCCTTGAGTTGGCCACCCACTGCAATCTAGAAACTGGCTCCCCGTGCGCTTCACCCCGAGGTAATCTTAAAATCTACATTAATACAACGGTGACATCGATCGCAACCTGATTGAGTCCCGAAAAATAATAATACAATAAACGGAAACGACGACCACATGTCGACCGTTCGTCCCAAATAAAAGAATATACATTTGGCTATAACATGAATGAAATGAAAAACACATCACACAACACGCACGGGGCTATTCATTTCACGACAATCCAATCCACACCAAATAATCTTAAACATAAAACATATCAGACTCGCATATACATATCAACCAGGATATATCATCGCATTAACTGAGTTAAACACTTTAACTTTCATCAATACGGAAACCTACGATTTAACTGTTTTGATCAATAACTTCCCAGAACAAAACGAGATCAAATATCAAACCTGGAAAAATACAAAAATATCCCATTTCCTAGAGTTTAAACCCCGAAAGAAGACTAGAGGCAAAATCCGCCAAAACGGCCGCTGGTTAGCCGCTAGTAGCGGCCACTTTTGCACAACCCCCCCCCCAGTTTTCACAGAGTTCATTTTCAAATCAAAGACAACGATCTATAGTACTTTAAAAAAAAATTAAATGAATTTCGAAATTCGAACGGAGAAGGGGTTTGAACTTAGAAATCGGAAACGGAAAATTGTTGATCGAAACTAAAACACCGCCTAAACTAGTCCTAGTGCTTAGTTGGCTATGATACCATTGTAAGGTCGGACGCGCTCCGCGCGTATGCACAGCGGAAGCGGAACTGATCAGACAACAAAAAAATTCCCAAGCAGCGCAATCGACCGTACGCCAAAAATCATCCAAATACTAAACCCTAGCAAATATAAAAGAGCATAGAAAGAGTATAGAAGGTGCTACAACCTTTGTAGCGTGTCCGGCTGATCCCGGAAGACCCCGTCTAGAATCCGTGAGCTCCCGGACACGTCGGAACGCCGACCGCCTCGCCGTAGATGATCCGCGTTGAAAATGGGCTGCTCGAACTCCAACTCTGTCACCAGGCGAAGAAACTTCCTCCAGAGACTTGCTAAGCGTAAAGGAAGGCGATGTGAATGTTGGGTAGTCTCTACTTTTTTCACTACCTCACCATGGCAACACTCGCCATTTTTCAAGAGAGATCAAGCTCTTATTATAAGGAAGAAGTTGTTTTGATGGCTTGGAAAAATTGAATTTCTCACATTTTTCCACTGTCATAATAATGACACCTTACCCTCTCCCACTCTCATTGTGTGTCACACACACAATCGAGAGGGTAAGCCCCACCATTATTTAAGCATAATAAATAATTATATAATATATATATACATTAATATATATAAAGATATATATTTACATATATATGTGTGTATTTATTTATACATAATATAAAATGGTAGGAATTAATATATATATATATATATTAAATAAGTATTAGTATATGTATCTCATACACGTACACATCATGTATCACATACACAAACTGCCATCAATATCTTCTCAGTATCATATATAGTAGAGAGTGTGTATCATATACACTATACTAGAAACTGCATCATCTATATGGTTATCAAGTCAACACTTGTTTTGATATTCCGGCTTTTAAACCGGCTATAATAACAATCGTCCAATTAAACGCGTATATCCAATATACCTGTTTAATCGAACTCATGAATGTATCCCTATACACACGACACATCGCGTTTTTCCCAGGCAGGCACTTTCGTTGCGGGACTCAAAAGACCTGTCAATATGCTAGCAGTAGGTTATACAGGATCACATCCGATTAAATCCGAAACACTTTCAGATTCAACCCCCTTTCAGGTAAACTCACAAGATCGTCAATGGGACTAGTACGTAACGGCTACCCAGGTATGAGCAAAATAAAGACAGGTCGACGAGCGAACTCATCCGGACCCAATAAAATCTATAAATGACAGTCACCGTACAGTCCGGTCTTTTTGTCAAAGGGTATCGCATGCCGGGTTTGGGGTGGAATCTGTTAGACCCCCAATAACCCGATAAATCGTGCTGACAAAGGGCTCATAACCAAAGAGACAACCGGTAACACTTACCAGTTTATCTCTACTGCTGTGGCCACGGACTTCTGGTTATAGCCGCGTCTTGCACTGCGTGATATCGACTCCCGATACCAAGGGCGACGAATTCCCTCGACCGCTCACTGCCTCTATATGCTTTGGGACTATACCCAACTAAAACATGTTTGCACGATTCAGTAAAGTCGTGGTAGGTAGTAATCTAAGTACAGTGGGAGCACACACAAGACACTATGGCGATCTCAGGTCTAGAGACTACCATGTACTCATGTCACCAGAGAACTGCTATTTAACATTGGTTTAACACCAACTAGGAGTTTTCGGCGAGTCCGTCCAGTGTAACTCATCCAATGAGCATCTATATACAATTATCGGTGTCAAATACCAATGGCTATGGGATCAGTCATCACCCCGTACAGGGTCATGAAACTTATACACTGGTCTAAACTGGAGTACCGATATCCGGTTTCGATACTCCTATGACTATGGATATTTAAGGATGTGCTTATAAACTATCAGGCCCCACTAGTATGGTCCCTATCATAATCCTGATAGTCAAGTAAAGATTATATGGGCTTTATCTCATATATTAGGGATACGTGATAACTAGTAACACGTATACACATGACAGATAAAGACAAACCAGATAGCATACTATCATCTCGAGTAAAATTGTTCTCTGTATAGGTCATCATGAATTCAGTAATTGCATTCCTACAATTACGATAATTGCTTTGAGGGCACTTATATCCAACATGTTCGTTATTCATTTACTCTCTCATGGCTATTCGTATTTTTATATGGATACACGTATATATATTTCGAAACGTATACCGGTTATATTATGTATTTATACAGAAATACTTCTAGAAGGACACCTCATTTATTAATTTCCTTTTTCGAAGGTGGAGGGTGAGGTGGCATGAGCATAGTGGAGAAGTATGGTTTGAGAGAGATGGCTTCTATTTTTAATTAGAAAATGAGTATTGACTTATTTGGAAAAGGTTTTAAAAATACACCCTCATTCTCATCTCCATTACTCCACTACTCTAGCTCATTATGTCAAGGCTACTCTCTCTCCTATCTTCTTCCTCCTTCACATGAGCTCTCTTAAGTTTTGTTATGAGAGAAAATGTTAGTGAAAAATTCCTGCATCCCCACACTCTATTTCTAGCGAGCTTGGATTGTCGGTTGCTTCACTAGGTGAAGCTAGAGCTTAGATCGGTGTCCCTCAGGTGGATCCTCTTCAGTAAAGGTGTTCGTCTCTCAAATGCGTTTCTGATGACCTAAGAGAAGCTTGGAGGGGTCTTTCATGATTAGGTGGACACACGATAAAAGTTATAGTTTTTATAACCTTGTATGTTGTTCTCTAGTTTAATGTTTTGGAATGGATCCTAGGTTAATGTTTTCTCGCGCTCGCATAAAAATTTTGTTTGCGTTTTTCGCTTCCGCTGCGCAAGCCTCAAGCGCCGGGGAACCCCAACACAGCCTCTATAACCCAAGCCCATACCTTAAAACTACCTCTATAAAATCAACTATAACCCCCCCCAAAACCCTAAACCCCATTTACTTCCTCAATCGTTGCCACCGTCACCAAATCTTCGATCTCCTTCGCTTCAAGCTCGATTTCTCTTCAAGATGTCTCATGGTCTCCTTCTTCTCTGCCTGATTGTATGCCAGATCTCGCTCACCGATCTCTTCAGGGAGTCAAACGTCGAGCAAGTTAAAGTAATTATAGATTGGTTGTTGATTCTATCATTTTTGCATTATTTATTTACTTCGTAAAAGGAGGAACAATTGCACCAATTAGTCACAATTGTCAAATATACTTGAATGTTTGTGTTCTTTCCCTTTATTTTTCTGTCACAATCAGCTTCATCTACTTTAACCTTTTTTAAGCCCCGGCATTTGGATATAGTTGTATTGGACCTCGTACCGGGCAAGATATGTTTGTATCGGCCGAAACATCATTGTATCGGCCGATACGAACGAGAAATCGGCCGATACGAGAAATATATAGCGATATCGGACCGGTCCTCAGCGAAACCGACCCAATACTGCCGAAACTTAATCGTATCGGTCAATACCTTGAACCTTGGTGCTAATGTTACATTTTTTAGCATAAATATGGAACAAACTATTCATGATATTGATAAGTGCCTTACACCGCCTGATGAATCACCTATTCAAATTGCACGTTTTACACCCTCTTCACCAGTACAAACTACGTCAAAGTTGTCTGCTCCTAGTCCATGTTCTCGTTCGTTGGTAGATGTTACTTACAAATAAGCACGAAAGAAGAGGGAGGTACAAACTTTAGACCAAATACTTTGCCAAATGATGATTTGTCTTTAAGTACCAGTAAACCATCTGAATTTGATCTTTCTATTGCACTCCGCAAAGGTAAACAAACTTATACGTCTCATCCAGTTTCTAACTTTGTGTCTTACATAACATCTCTTCTTACCATTCTTTTGTTACTTCTTTGGACTCCATATACTGTATAAGTATGTGTCTGAAGCATTGTTCTCGATAGAAGGCAGCTATGGATGAGAAAATGATTACTTTACATAAGCCTAAGATGTGGGAATCGGTTGCTCATCCACCTGGAAAGTCTGTAGTTGGTTGTCGATGGGTCTACACAGTTTAGAATACACTAGATAGATCACTCGATAAATTGAAAAAAAGGTTAGTTGTGAAAGGTTACAACCAAATTTATGGTCTCGATTATGTCGAAACATTCTCTTCAGCCCCAAAAATTTCATCTGCTCGCCTTCTAATTTCAATGATTGCTACATGCGATTGGGACCTTCATCAATTAGACATAAAAAAATTTCTCCATGGTAATCAAGAGGAGGAACCGTGGAAGTGTACATGGAGCAACCTTCCGGGTATGTTGCTCAAGGATAGTCTGGGCTAGTTTGTCTTCGCAGAAAATTGTTATATAGGTTAAAACAATTGCCAAGAGAGTAATTTAGTCACTTCAGTAGTGTTGTGCAAGAGTTTGATCTCAAAAGAAGTGTAATGGATCACTTCGTATATCGACAACAAACAAGTTTGGGAAAAATCATTACTATATAAATCTTATTAGCAATAATAAAAAAGGCCATGGTTGCAAATAAAACTTATTTGAAATGGTTATGAACTTAAGTGAAGTAAATATTTAATTGAAACACATCATAATTGTTGCAAATATATTTAATCATAAGAAAAAAATTAAAAAGGCTTTCATGGTAATTAAAAAATGGAAAATATCTTAAACGTGGTTGAGGATCTTTATAGGAGGAAAAACCCGGTTGTGCCTCTCAATTTTCCCACCGCAGCTCATCTCCTACCTCCACCTCGATCTCACATTAACACATCATATCAAAATCCTAAAATTTTGTCATCCACCTTTATCATCGCTCTCGTCGTCCTTTTCCCCAATCCCGGGCAACGTTTTCCTTTTTCACACTGTCTAACCCGACAAGCTAAAGGGTATTCAGAATTGGAGTTCAAATTCTTCAGCAGATTCGGATTATACAAGATCAAGCAGGGAATGGAGATAAAACTTTGATTTAATGTTGATTTGTAATTTATTTTATATTTATTTTGGTTCTATTTCTGAAATTTCATTTTGAAATTATATCTTACTTTTCTAAAATTATATTTCAAAATAATTTAGGGTTTGAAGATTGGATGGGAAATAATACACGAGCATAATCAGCATCAACATCAACAATGAATTACTATTTTATACAATGGAAAACATGCTTTCATGATGCGATAAAGCTCCACGTTTTTGTTATCTATTTTTAACTTTTTTGTTCATCATTTTTTAAAATATATGTATATAAGATCTGTCTAATAATTATTATTTCATGTTTTCGTTCAAAAACGGTTGTCTTGTATAGTCTTTGCTCTCGAGAAATACGATGTAGTACCCGGATCATTAGATAAGAACAACTCAACGATTTATAAAGGACGATGGTGTTTCCAACCGTAAAATTGATGATCAACTGTTACTGAATGTCCATTATCGATCTTCCAACACTATGAAGTAACAATTATAAATAACTATAGGCTAATTTTATGTGTGCAAAAATACCTTATTTGATCCATTTTTTATTATACAAACATGCTCTTTGAAATTTGTTCTCTTTCTCTATGTATTTTTTTTAAATTTCCATAAGAGTTTACATATTTAAAATTATTAATTGTATTTATTGCAGTTAACTTTTATGAGGAGAATAATGACTAATAAAATTATGAATGCACAAGACAAATGCAGAATAATTAGTGTCTACTTACATGATTTATTAGAGATTGAAAACAATGACTTATGTAGAATTATAATATTGGAAGTAATTGTTTTAGAATCAAATAACCATTGTTATATCTCTATTATTGAGTAAATTATTTTATATCCCTAATTGAAACATGATATGTAGAACATATAAGCACATATACGGAATGTAATCTTTGCATATGGAGTTAGTAGTGCAACGTTTTTGGAAAATACGCCGAAAGGTAACCTATTTTATTTTGCTTTCTTACACAAACACATATATACAAAGGCAGTAGTTCTCATTCATTGTTGTGAATGAATGCGTTTATTTTTATCAAGATTATGGAATACGATATGCGCCACCATACGGTTGACTGGTGCATACCGCATATATCACATATACGACGACATATGCGGTGTGGCTTTATGGAAGGAAAGAAAAGAGGAATAAAAGGCATGGTATAAAGATAGAAGTTGATATGACGGCAAGAAAAAACTCAACACTATATTGTGTGTGCTAATTAAAATGAGATACCTTGATAAAAGAAGTAAACTTTATAAGAGGCGAGCAAGAAGCAAGAGTTATAAAATTGAGGGTTCATTCATGTTTAATTAGTTAAAGTACTTGATCAATATAAACAAAGTTTCAACCTTGATCACATAAAACAATGCCCGAATCTCGATTGATGTTTTTAGTTTTGAAAATGGTATGTATATGCAAAATGCACCATGCGGCTCAATTATATACGCCACAAGGATGCAAACCGCATATGTGGGCGCATATGCATTGCATAAAATGCATTTTATAACGGTAATTTTTATCGCAGGACATACATATGGATTTATGAGATGGATGAAGATTGAACTATGAAAAGTGAAGAAGGCTACTTTAAGGGAGGGTGACATTTTTTTGAACATATTTTTGGTTGTAATCAATAAATTCTATTGCTATATGTATCTAATTCAAGATGATTATATGATGACAATTTTGTTTATGAGTTACTGAAATTTGTTTGGATGGTTGTAATCTTGTGCTCATTTCTTTTATGGATGTTTTCTAAACGGAGATTCTAGTGCAATTCATGAACACATGTGTTTATATTGATATGATAATATTGTCTTTCGCAAGTATCAATTTCACGATCAAGATAAATGTATATCATTATATATGAAATTTAACAATGATTATTTTGTTGCTAAAAACTCTTAAAAGTACGGAGCTTTTCGTTACTAATAAACTATTTTAGCAACGGTTTTATTTTTGTTGCTAAATTCTTTTTGCAGCGGCCGATTGCCGTTGCAAAATTGCTGATGTGGATATCTTGATTATTTTGTAAAAAATAATTTATTAGCAACGGCTTTTCTTTTTGCAACGGACAATTATCGTTGCAATTGTTTATTTGAAACGCCAACGGTAGCAACGATGTAATTGCAACAGTGATGACCGATAGTGATAACCGATGCTAATTTATTAGCAATGGTTTGACCTTTACAATTAAGCTTATTAGCAACACTAGAAATTGTTTCTAATAAGACACTTTGTAGTAGTGATCTTTCTCATAGTTTATGCAGATGACATCGTGATTACAGGAAATGATAAAGAATAAATTCAACAGATGTCATTGAAATTTCAGACGAAGGCTATAGGGGAACTACGGTATTTCCTCGGAATTGAAGTTGCTCGATCTCAATATGGGATTTATTTATCTCAAAGAAAGAATAGTCGAGATTTATTAAGCAGAGGCTTGGGTCTGAACCCCTTTGATTTGCCTATAGAAGCAATCAGTAAATTAATTAATTGTCGATAAAGGACTTATGATTGAGGAACCCAGACACTAAGAAAATTGATTGGAAAAGGATACTACCTTATAATTACGAGACCATGCATTTCTATACAGTTAGTGTAGTAAGTCAATTTTTGCAGACACCGTGCAAGAGTCATTGGGATGATGATATCGTGGGTACCTTATGATATCTTAAAAGTACTACAAGACAAGGCTTGTTGTATAAGGATCGTCGAAAAAGACACATTGAAGGATACACATATGCAGATTGGGCTAGATTTCCATATGACAAAAGTTTGAATACTGGGTATCGTGTGTTTGTTAGTGGTAATCTAGTGTCATGGAAAAGTAAAAAGTAAAGTATTGTCTCCGGGTCCGGTGCAAAAGCTGAATACCGAGCAATGGCGAACACCACATGCGAGTTAGTGTAGTTGAAGTATTTACTTCAAAAACTTGAGTTCAATCATCCAAATCCAATGACGTTAAGGTATGATAATCAAGCATCTATGTATATTGCTAATAATCTATTTTTCACGAATGAACCAAAACATATTGAAATTGACCATCACTTTATTCGAGAGGGAAAGTATATAAAGAAGTTATCAAGACTATTCATGTGAAGTCTCAAATTCAGTTGGTTGATGTGTTTACAAAAACCACTTCGGGTGCTAGAGTGAAATTCATTTGTAACAAGGTAGGAGCACATGATATACACGCTCCATCTTGCATGGGAGTGTTAAGATATTTAAGTTGCTTCATAGTCAATTAAGGCTTTCTTAGATAGTAAGAATTAAAGGGGTATATTTAGGACTTCATGTATCCTTATAAACCCTAGTTATATTTATATATATAGAAGAGAGGTCCCCTCTTCTCCCTTGAGTTGTTTTTTCTGATATATCTTGTTCTTTTGCATGGGTTTAGAATAAATGATTACTTAGTAGTCAAGTAATAAGGGGTAGTCAAGATATTTTGATATTCTATGTAAACCCTAGTTATGCTATTATAAAGAGAAAGGTAGAACTAACCTCCTATATTTTGTTTTATTATGAAGTTGTTTTCTTTCAATAGAAGTATGTTTGAATTATTTTTTCAAAAAATATGAGTATTTCTCCTCCAATACCTATGTTTGGTTACATATATTGGTTATGATTTATTATTAAGTTCAAGAGATGGCTATTAATCATGACACCAACTACATGGAATAATTCTACAGAAAATTAAAATCTCCATTAGTTGTAGGTGGACATATGAGACTATAAACACAAACACAGATGTCTGCGTTGAACCATTTGGAATGCATATCCAAGTGTTCTGTACAATACTCCCTCTGTAGCACAAACTGCAAGGCAGCACCTATTTCCCCTTCTGCTTAGCAAATATTAAAGGACTTTGTTTTTCTTTGTTAAAGAAAACATTAAAACAGAAAAGGTCCTAGGCCATTCATCCTATTACTCTCTCCTGCTTAGCAACACTCAAAAATATTGCTCGTGGCTGTTATATAACAACTGAACTCAAATACCCACAAATGATAATTACATGAAGCATGCCTAGGTTCTGATCCTCTGAAAACTTGCACTTCAGCACATGACTCCATGGTCTGTGGATTCTTGATTTTGATGAATCCAAGATGACGCCCAGCTGCACGTGACATATGGCTTTGCTTACTATAACTCATACTGTACATACCCTCGTTTATAAGCTAGAAACAATAATCATACTTGAAACCTCTTGACACGCTGAGTGAGTCATAATTTTGTAAATTATATCTATGAAGAGGAGGAATGCATCTTTATGATGACAAAAGGTAACTTCTGTTTCATGACAACCATACAAATGTTACAGAAAAACTAGACGCAGAGAAATAAACAGCGACAAGCAATTTCTGACGACAATGAAAAAGCTGAAGTCAGAACATTTTACCTCGCATCATTGATTGAAATCTATATCTTGTGGTGATAACTTCAAGTTCTCGAGCTACAACGCTATAGCAATCCACATGCTTCACCTGATATTGAAACATCCAAACTCCAAACATAATTAATACGTGCAAGGCAACATCAGCATTCAGATGAAAGGAAAAATGGAATTTTGCTTTGCTCGGAAATATATTTTCCAGCAGCATGTTCACAGCTAAAGAATTTGAACAATCAGGAAAGTAAATTAATTGAAAACAAAATGAAGTACCGTAAACCTCGGTAATAGCTCTCCTCTTCCCCCTCCCTCCCCCCCCCCCCCTCCCAAAAACAAAAAGAAACATCGTTTCTTCTAAACCCTAACCCATACCATGATAGTTTACCCCTTCTATTCTTCATTATTTTCTTCTTCCACCTAAAAGCGGAAATAATGGGAACTAAAACAACCCATTTCTTTCCATGATCTTAAAAAATGAGGTTTGGATCTAGTACAGGATGAAAAAATAATCATTATTTTATGTTAGATATAGTTATGAAAAATTGATATTCGATTATTTTGTTGAAATTTTTTGAGATAAACTTCAACCACAAACCATGCATTTAGCATTACTCGCTTACCACAGTGGGCCAAGTAAGAACATTTTCTCCTGTGATGGTTTCTACACTGGGCTCTTCAAAGGCACATTGCTTTGCAAGGGGCAACATTGCAGACACTGCAACATCAAGGAGTAATTTCTTGTCATATGAAAGTTGAGTATGAGAAATCATGTAAAAGTGAATCCTAAGTACATGCAACCTTTTTATCAACTTCTGTTCATGTTATTATCTTGCTAAGAGAATCTGAAAAGACAATGCCTGAAGGTACATTGAATCAAGATGCATCATTAACAATCTTAGACAGGCAGATTTATGTTTTCCCCCCTTTTTTGTGTGTGTAAACATGCATGTATTTGTTTGGGTGGCGGGTGCAATATTAAGATGTGAACCCAATTTCTCTCTGGCCTTGTAAGAGATTATTTTGTTGAGACCAAAATTTCTACACCTATGGCACAATTGAAGTGCCTTCTCCAAATGTGACATTAATTCCATGCCATGATTTCAGAGCATTTTTGCCCCGTCCTCTCTTTTAGTAAATTTCATAGCATAGGGGAAAGCGGAAATAGCCATATATGGATATAAGATGTTGAATAACATATATTTTTCATGTCATCATATTAGGTGTACATTTTATGTGAATGTAATTCCTATCAAACAGACCATACAACAAGCCATATAAGTTGAAATTGAACTCTAATTATCTTGATACATTACATCTAAATGCCAAATCAAGTGCTATGAGTTGCATTCGGATCTGATATAGGCATTACCATATTCGTATTTGTTGTAGAATTTTGGATACGGATATAGTTCGGTAAAAAAAAACCATATTTAACAAAAACAGATACGGGTACAAATCTATATTAAGTTTTGAATACAGATACGGAACAAATAGGGATCCGGATATGAATTAGTCAAGTCCATTAACAGAATAAGCATGCAACAGAGTAAAACGAGTTGTGTCGGTGTTGCAGATGGAGAACACTCAGAGCAGATCAAGAGCACTCGGAGCAGGGACAGGATCGAGAGCACTAAGAGCAGTCATCGACGGGGGAGAGGTAGATGATGAAGGCGAGTGTGAGATCGACGATGGCGGTGGGTCAACATCGGTGGAGAGGTCGAGTAGGCGAGGGATTTAGGGGTTTTTTATTGGGAGTGTGATTTTGAGTTGGGATTTTGGACTTGGGTTTTGATTTTATGTTAAGTTGATCGAGATTGAAGGCATGGTATAATAAATAAGTGAATATTAACGGTCTATATTAGAATATAGTTTTAAATCAATGGCCAAGATCAATTCATAAAGATGTTATATTACTTTATACATGTAATATGTATTATATTAAAATAATATTATTTTTTTGGATATCCAATCCGAGAAGTATATATTTATCAATATATGTTTCCGTATCCGGTCTGTATATGTGTCTGAGAGAATTTTCAAATAGATTTCTGTAACCGTAACCGTCTCCGACTGATATTCGAATACGGATCTGAACATTATCCAGATATCTGAATCCGGATACAACCTCAGCTATTATAGTTTCTTGTCATCAATAATCATTCGTCAGTTGTTGGCTCTGAATAACCCAGCCAACCAAAATGCTAATTCGTAATATGACGGTGCAGACTTCCCTTTTCTTTAATATATTTTAATCTATGCGAAAATACAAAGTTTGACTCGAGTTTATGGATCGAATGCATCCATGTGTTTTATGTCATGAAGGTCATAATATAGAACATGTATTTAGAATTCACATGGTTCTCCATTTTTTCCATGTTCATTATAACGCACGTGCTAGACATCCTAGAACTACAAGATTTATGGACCGGATGTAATTAAGTGTTAGCAATGTGTAGTTATTCTTCAGACCTTCCATTGAGAACTAAAACATAGTTGTATGATGACCAAGTACAACACCTATGTCTACAACTACTAGTGCGCGTGCATGTCGATCGACAATATATGCATTTAATTACATGGCATGCCATCAAATGTGTCAAGTGCAAAGTGTGCTAGACATTTTTGGACTTCTTACTCATCCACATACATATTGCATGTTTAAGTCATACTGAACACAATGTTCAACAAATTACAAAACCGTTTGCATGCGTTCACGCATACATTACATTTTACATGCTTGACACTGAAACTTGGTTCATATTTCCTTTTCTACCACCATATTTTTGTTATCTTATCCAGTCTATTAAAACATGCAATGAGGCAATATTCATAGTTGTTAAAATCTTACGATTCACGATTCAATACGATTCGTACAAAGCTCTGATACATATCGCAAGGTTGTATCAGATGACGATCAAATCGTACGATTCACGATTAGTATCATACGATTTTTACGATTCACGATTCAAATCAATTTAGTAAATGGATCAAGTTTGAAGTTTTTAGGCCAGGTTTGAATATTTCGAGTCCTATAACAATTTAATATCTAGTTTCAATTTAATCCGGCAAAATCTCTAATTTTCCAATCCTTTACCGGTCTTTCCCTCTCTTTCTTGCGAGTAATCTTTTGAGCTTATTCGCCTTCGAGTATTCAACCTGATGCCTTTTGCCCTCAACTTTCTTGTTGTCTCATCACTTGCCTCAACGCCTCACAATTGACTATGTTAATTATTATGATTAATCAGGTATTCACATGATTTTATTGATTCATATATTCTTTGTTTAATTTTGCATATATAATATACATATATATAAATATATATACATATATATATATATATGTGTGTGTGTGTGTGTTTATCATGTCAGATGTGTGACTGGTAATTGACGAAATACTATATTTTATATAATATATTATCCTATATTGCTAATCTAGTCATATAATAAGGCTAGACTTGTTGAAAAGAGTTTTCATCAAATACCCGTTGTGGATTGTGATGTGACTTTTATTTCAGTGTCTATGCTGAAGTTCATATGAATATGATTTGGCGCTGATCCAGCTCGTGACTATGATATCTGGCAGGTAGATAACTATAACGTCTTTCCAAATGGGATTTTGGAAGTGCAAGTGTATATGACTCTGCCAGAGAGTTATCGTAGTCAGTGGGAGCAGCGGAAGGTGTGCAAGTTGTTTATGTCTATTCGTAGACTGAAATATGAATAGCGAAGACAGATCATCTGTTTTGATGTGACAGTCAAGGTGATTGATTTCATCAAAACAAAATATGAACCTAGTAAGAAGGATGTAGGAAGTATTGTCCTAAATTTGGATGACGTACTCCAGATAGGAAGTAATTTTTCTGTACTACAACGGTCAAACTTTAGTTGTCACAGTGTTTTCTCCACGTTGGATGTGGGTAGTATATCAAGAATTCTAGTGACTAAATCTAGATTTGGGATGTTTCCCAAATCGAGTACTTAGACAGCATTCTAAAAGTATTTTAGAATGGACGACTCCTGGCGTGGTAGTGTACCCGCAGGTGATGGAGTCACTCTCTCTGAAAGGATGTCTTCTAGACTGATGAAGAGAGGGACTGGTATGAATGACATATCATATGCTTATGCAATTGAGTCAATCATGCAATGTCTTATACAATACCAGATAGATTATTCAGGTTTTAAATCTAGATTCGAAAAGTTTCCCAATCGGATACTTAGACAGTATTCTAAAAGTATTTTAGAATGTATGACTCCTGACGTGGCGGTGTACCCGCAGGTGATGGAGTCACCCTCTCTGAAAGGGATGTCTTTTGGACTGATGAAGAGAGAGACTGGCATGAATGACATATCATTTGCTTAGGCAATTGAGTCAATCATGTAATGTCTTGTACAACACCAGAAATTGCATTTGCACTAACTACAATAAGCATATATTAATCCAATTCTGGAGAAACAAAGGGAAGCTATAAAGAACATAAAAGGATGTTCTTGGTATAAGATAACGGTGGCCTCCTCTGGGAGGCGGTTATCGGTTAAAGGTTCCAAAGTGACCGGATGACAGTGATGATGTCAGAGTTTTGAGTTTAACCTCTTTCGAGAATCAGTATATTGGATAGTGTTCCAATAGAGATACTGGGATAATCATGGTGCAGGGTACTGGTTATAACTCAACAGAAAATACAGCCTAAGAAGTTTGTTGGATAAAATTGTTCATTTATGAACTTGGTCCCATCAGGTATCCAGACAAATTCTTGATGCGGGGTATCGCTCAGTTTGGGAGATTGTTAATCTCCGTAAAATTGAGATATAGAGAGATGAAGTTGGAACATTGTAGCGTATCCACTCACTGAGGCTATTTCTCGAACAAATTAAGTTTCACAAACATGGTTTGCAAAACTGATTAGTAGAGAAGTTGGGTATTCGGTATCATACGAGCTGTGGGTATGCGATACCGCAATAATTGGTCTTAAATGCTAATGGGTGATTGTTGGATATAGTGCCCTCAAGACAATTATTGTAATCGCTAGTAAGCGGCTATGATAATTGAAGGAGAACCTATACAGGTATAATAGTCTTACTCGATATGATAGTATATTATCTGCTTTATCTTCATCATTGATGAAACCCGTAGGATTGTTGCTTGACAACCAGCATTATGATGGCGATCATATATGTGAGAGCTGAGTTGTCCATAAACACATCCTTAAATGTCCTTAGTCGTGGAAGAATTGAGACTGGACATCGATATTCTGAAGTAGACTAGTGTATACGCTTCTAGACCCCAGCGAGGGACGGTGGCCGGTCTCACAAGCCATTGGTGTTGTGTCACCTAAGATAGTATACAGGTGCTCACTGGAGATGAGTACACCAGACGGACTCGCCGAGAACTTCTAGATGGTATTATATCTATCGTCGGATAGAAGTTCTCAGATGGCATGAGTACGGATTAGTCCTTTGACCTGAAATCATCATTTGTCTCGTGTGAGTTCCTACTGTACTTTGATTACTATCCTACCACGGCTCAAAAGAATTGTGCAAACAAGTTTTTGGGTACAGTCCCGAGCCACATGGAGGCAGTGGTTAAATATCAGGGATTCGTCTCTCCTGGTATTAGGAGTCGATGTCGCGCTGTGTTCAGTTAACTATCACCAGAAATCCGTGGCCACGATGGATGAGATTTACTGATAGTTGATTAGTAGTATCTCTATTGGTGATGAGTTTGACTCGGACACGACTTATCGGGTTAGTAGGGATCTGGCGTTATCCACCCCCTAGACCTGATATACGATACTCTTTGACAAAGAAACCGGACTGTACGGAGATTGTCATATTCAGGCTCAGTAGGGTAAGGACGTACTTGATTGTCGACCCCCCTTTCGACAAGTACCTGGGTAGCCGTTACGTACAGCTAATGCCGCTGACGTGCTTGTGGTTAAACCCACTGCCAGCGTATTGTCGAGTCTTTAGAGTCCCACTCAGAGGGGTTTTCCCGATTCAGACGACGGATGTAGGAGCCGTACGTTGATACGTGCAGGCGTCCGATTAAATACGTGTACGGGATACACGGATTTTAATCAGACGGTTGATAATACTAGCCGGCTTAGAATTAAGCTGAATTATTAAATCGGGTTTTGATCTAATAATTTGTGTATGTATTTTGATATATATATTTTAGTATTATTGTTCACTATTTAGTTTTCTCTCTTTGGTGCTATCCGTATTTTTATACGGATACGCGTATATGTAGCGATAAATATACCAGGTGAAGTATTCCATATTTATACGGAAATGCTTCTAGAAGGACACCTCTTATTTGTTTTTCTTTTTAGAAAAAATAATGAAATGAGATGGAAATTGGGGTTTTAATGAAGCATGGTGATAAGGGATGGCTTGGATGGTGATGTGCATTTATTGTGCACTATTGCATCATGGTTGCAAGCTTATCTAGCCATTCTCTCTTTCATTTTTTGACTTGATGATTTTTCATTCCACACTTGAGCTTCATGCTCGATGGTTGCTTTATTCCCTCTCCTTCTCCTTCTTCTTACCCTCATTTTGAGCATAGATTTTAGAGAGAAAAATTTAGTGAAGTATTCCTACATCACCGACCATCCAAACCTAGCAAGTCTGGATCATCGGTTAGAGACTCCTCCGAATTCCCTCGGGTGGATCGTCTTCGACAAGGGTGGTCGATTCTCAAGCGCGATCCCGATGGCTACGAGCTTAGAGGGGTCTTCCATAATTGGGTGGATACGCGACAAAGGTTGTATTTTCTCAACCATTGCACTTTTAGTTAGCAAGTTTAGGTCTATGGATCGAATCTTGGGTTTTACGGGTGATCGGTGTTTGCTAAAATTTTTGTTTTCGCTTCCACCTCGGCCGCGGTTTCCGCGGCGCGGGCACTGAAACCCAACAAACTGGGATCCAATTAACGCGCAAACTCTATTAATTACATATTAATCATAGTAATTATAGTTGTTTTACTTGTGGATTGGCCTATTAACTAGATCATAGCAAAGAACTTTGATCTATACTCTAACAGGGCCTCCATTTTCTCTTTTCTCACAGTAGAGAACTTCAAACTTATGGAGGGGGAGAGGCGAGGCCGGAGGAGAGGAGGGAGACAGCGGGGAATAAGTGGCGGGCGACGATACAGGAAAGGAAGAAGAAGTGGAGGAGGGTTAGGGCTAGGAGGGAGAGGAAGGGGTTTCAGTGAAGGAGGCAGTTGTGCATCCATGAGTAGTTGACGATTCTGGCGACGACAGTGGGGAGAAGTCAGAGCAGGATGGTGATTAGAGGAGGCGACTGTTATGGTGGGATTTAGGGTTAAGGTGAAGGGAGAAGAAGAAAATGGTGATGGCGAGGAGAGAGAAAGATATGAGAGAGTTGGATTTCATGCTTGGCTTTTTTCTATTTGCTGATGAAGAAATGATTAAGAGAAGAGAAGGAAGACGATGGCTTAAATGAAATTAAATATTTAATTTAACCTCAGTTAACTTAACTAACCTAATAAACTAACATTACAATAATGGAAGAGGCCTTTTTAGTTAACGGATAAAAATTAGGTGTCAATTTTGGACAGACCAAGTGGGTTTTTTTGAAAATATGAAAGTTTGGGGGTCCAAAATAAAAAAAATTAAAGTATTCTAGGTCCAAAATAAAAAAGGGTGTATATGTAAATTACCAAGTCTATATAAAGAAGGTTAGAAAGTCATCTCTAATCATCAAAAATCATTTCTCCATACCTCCCAATCCAAAACCTTAAATTTCATGGTATCAGAGCTATTAGTCTGAACCCAACTCTAAATCTCCACCCTCTATTAATAAATAGATAAATAGAAAAAAGAAACCGGCCACCGTCTTCATAAATCTTGAGCCGCCACCGATCACCTACCAACAACCTCGATCCCCGTCTTCGAGCTTGATCTCCCCGCCTACGGATCCCGCGTTCTGATCTCGCCTCCAGATCTGATCTCGCCTTAGATCTCATTTGGACTAAGCTAAAATCTTCACATCTCATATTCGACGATCGACGCTTCCAGGCCTCCAGGACCTTTCGAATCTCGTTCAATTCACCCTCGATCTCGCAAAACAAAGCCAAGATTATTGAAGAAGATCTCATTGTCCGAAGTGGTTCTTTTGCTTTTATGGCCGTTTTGCTCTCATTTGAGGTATGATCTATTACGATCTTTATGTTCTAGTCATTGACTTTTTATTATATCTCACTGATTGAAAATGACTCACGATGGTGTTATTGTTAAGATTTATAGCATGGATTGTGTTGTCGAAATGTTTTAAGTTATCAGACACCGAGTTTAGGTCAGTGGTTATGTTTGAGATATTTGTTGTGTTCGGTGATTGATCTTGGAAGGTCAATCACGATCTTAAGTGTTGGGTCTTGAGAGATCTCGTTTCTTGATTAGGTGTGGTTATTGATTGGATCTCAGAGAAGATTGATCATTAAGTGTTGATTGATTGTTAAAATTAAAAGTATTGTTTGTGAAGATGGAAAGTAAACCTGTTTCTTCAATGGAGGTGGTTGCGACTAAAATGGTTGATTTCAGGCTAACTGAAAAAACATCCACAATTACAAGAGAGAGGTAAAAATGTATATTGATGGGAGAGGCAAAGATGACTATCATTTGAGTCTACCTCCTTCTCCCATAACCCCTGAATGGAAGAAGTATGATGCTTATCTCTGCCATCTTATGTTGAGCTCCATGAAAAGGTCGGGAATGGAGTTGGGGAAAAAATCTGAAAACTGTGAAAAAGGTCTGAGACTGCCTAACAGACCTCTAGGCAATAAAACCTCTTTTGAGCCCCTGACCTCGTACAGACTTTCCATAGATGACTTTGTATAGATCCAGCTAGAACCTCACTCTCTCCATCAGTATCATACAAACTTCAAGAAGATTGTAAGGAGGTATGAAGATGTTGCCTATTATGGAAGATATTGTGGAGATGAAAAGAAGACATTATGCTCTACTTATGATTGTATTTCTTAGAGGGTTGAGACACGAGTTTGAGTCCATGAGACCCTAAAATTTGGAGAATGCCGCTACTATATCTCTTTCCACTCCTACCACATTGATGAAGATCTTCCCTAATTAGATCCGATCATGAGAACGGGGAGATGCATAAGAACGTATTGTCTTAGTTAGATCTGTTCATGCACCTACATATCAGCTACATTAATGTTTCAAAAGCGGAAAAGAGGAGCGGAACTGCAGTAGAGTCTGAGCGCTTAAGCAGCCGCTCAGGCTGCTCAAAGATCAGAAAAATGGTGTTTTCATCAATTATCTTATCCTCATCAACAAATATTGATTCTAATCATGTTTTAACTATTTATATGTTTCTTTTGTACTTGTAAATGTCTAAACTCAACCCGAAATTCAACAGATTTACGCGGCCAATATATTGTTTGTTAAGAAATATGTCCAGACAATTCAACCCAAAATCGCAATTTCCTTAAAATGTATTAGCTCATAAGTGTTCATGATCTTTTCCATGTTCGACATTAAGCATCTTAGATCAAATCAGTACAAAAAATCCAACAAATTAAAAAAGGAATACCTAAAAGACTGCAACCCAAAACCAAGTCCAATCGAAATTGAATTGGAAATTCAAGGTTGAAATTTAGAAACTACTCAAAATCGAAATAAGAAAACCTTAGGATTGCTCGAAGCCGATTCGGATCTAGATTTCTTGAAGTTGATCAGATTCAAAACCCTAATTTTTGGAGTTTCAAAACACCCAAATCTTGAAATTTCCCGAAGTCGAGCAACTCGAAAACACTAGCCCCTGTCGACTCAAGCACAAAGGAGAGAAACTACATGAAAAAAGAGAATATAAGATTTTGTATTAATTGGTATTTGTTTCTCTCAATCCAATAACAATACTTACATACACATTATAACACTTATGAGATGTATACATCAATAAAAATAAGTTGTGAACTATCACCCGCTTAAGCAAGATAAAGCGGACCGGCGAAGCCCGCTTAAGCAGTCACTTTTTAAAACATACATGAAGGCGGTGAGTAAACCTATCGTTGCCGGTCCCAAGAACGGATGAGAAAGGGTGAGAGTTGTGGTAGGCTTGTGACAGCCAACATAAAACTTTGTCACATTCTATGACATGAACCATAACAAGAATATCGTTGGGGCGTCCCCTACTCAGCGACGCGCTACATCGGTTCCCGGGTGTAGTGTTAAGTATGCAAGGGCTTCTAGGTCGTCGTCCAGAAACGGCGCGCTACATCGGACCCCGGGTGTAGTGACAAATAAGCAAGGGTCGTCGTTCAGAAACGGCGCGCTACATCGGACCCCGGGTGTAGTGATAAATAAGCAAGGGTCGTCGTCCAGAAACGGCGCGCTACATCGGACCCCGGGTGTAGTGACAAATAAGTAAGGGTTTCATAGGATCCGTCTAGCTTCCTGAAATATAGGTTCCCTTACGGGTAGACTAATAGAATTAGTGGAGGTGATGATTAGGAGGAGAGTTGGTATTATGTGTTTGCAAGAAACCAAGTGGGTAGGTGAAAAGAGTAGAGTCATAGAGCCTTGGGGTTATAAGCTTTGGTATACGGGTAGAGATAAAAATCGTAATGGGGTAGGCATAATCATAGATAGACGGTTGCTTGAGGATGTAGTTGAGATTAGGAGAAAAAGTGATAGAATTTTACTGGTTAAGCTTATTCTAGGTGGAGAGATCCTTAATGTTATTAGTGTTTATGCACCACAGATAGGTCTTGATGACGCTAGTAAGCGTCTATTCTGGGAGGATTTAGACGAGATGGTGCAAAGTATACCTAGTGGACAGAAGTTATTTATTGGTGGTGATCTTAATGGACATGTAGATACTAGTCGTAGTGGGTTTGATACTATCCATAGAGGTTTTGGTTTTGGACAAAGGAATGAAGTAGGTGACTCGATTCTAGATTTTGCCTTATCTTATGATTTGATCTTAGCAAGCACCTGGTTTAGGAAAAGAGAGTCTTACCTTATCACTTTTAGGAGCGGATCAAATGCTAGTCAAATAGACTTTTTTCTGACGAGAAGAATAGATAGAGGTTGTTGTATCGACTGTAAGGTAGTGCCAGGTAAGAGTGTAACCACTCAACATAGACTTTTAGTTCTAGATTTTCGATTTTGAGGAGGACCTAGGAAGAATAGACGTAAGGTAGAGCCTAGAATTAAATGGTGGCGATTGAAAGAAGGTAATCAAAAGTCTTTTTATTGATCGTGTAGTCCAAGAAGCGGATTGGCAGTCGGAAAATGATTCAGACAGAACATGGAACAAAATGGCTAGTTGTATCAAGAAAGTGGCTAGAGATCTACTTGGTGAGTCGAGAGGTGGTGCTCCACCATCTAAGGACACATCATGGTGGAATGAAGAAGTAAAGGCTGCTATTAAAATTAAAAGGGATTCTTATAAAGATTTGAAGAAAAGTAGAAATGTGGAGAGATTTGAGAAGTATAAAATGGCTAAAAAAAGAAGTTAAGAAAGCTGTTCGAAAAGCTAAATCTAAGGTCTATAAGGAGGTGTACGAGAAATTAGACACTAAAGAGGCTGAAAATGATATACACCGGATTGCTCGGATGCGGGAAACGAAGACTAGAGACTTATGTGCGGTGAAGTGTGCCAAAAATGAAAATCAGAAGGTTTTAGTTCGAGATGAGGATATCAAGGAAAGATGGAAAGATTATTTTGACAAACTGTTCAATGAGAGCTTTACTAAGAATTTGGATGGACTTGTCATTCAATCTCAAGATATAAACCGTGATTTCATGCGTAAAATAAGACTACCTGAGGTTAAAGAAGCTTTGAAAAGAATGAGTTTAAGAAAAGCGGTTGGTCCTGACGGGATTCCTATCGAGATTTGGAGATGCTTAGGAGAAATAGGCGTTAAATGGCTGACAGATCTGTTTAATAAGATTTGGCAGACAAAAAAGATGCCAAATGAATGGAGGAAAAGTATCCTTGTACCTATCTATAAGAACAAGGGTGGCATTCAAAGTTGCTCAAACTACCGTGGAATAAAACTTATGTGTCACACCATGAAAATTTGGGAGAGAGTGATTGAACACAGGCTAAGGAAGGATATTAAGATAACAGAGAACCAGTTTGGGTTCATGCCTGGACGATCGACGACAGAAGCTATTCATTTGCTGCGTCAACTTGTCGAGCGTTTTCGAGAGAGGAGAAAAGATTTGTATATGATATTTATTGATTTAGAAAAAGCGTACGACAAGGTACCTAGAGAGGTATTATGGGGGACAATGATGAAAAAGGGGGTCCCTGTCAAGTATATTGACATAATCAAGGATATGTACGATGGAGTAGTGGCAAATGTCAGAACTTGCGGCGGCCTAACGAGTGATTTTCCAATTACAATTGGTTTACATCAAGGATCTGCATTAAGTCCATTCTTGTTTACCATCGTGATGGATGAGCTTACTAGAACTATCCAAGATGAGATACCTTGGTGTATGCTATCCGCTGATGATATTGTTCTAGTAAATGAGACGAAAGCAGGGGTTAATGCCAAATTGGAATTATGGAGGCAAACATTGGAATCTCGGGGTTCAGATTGAGCAGGTCCAAGACAGCATATATGCATTGCAAATTTAGTAACCAGAGAAGTCAAAACCATATTGGTATAACATTGGAAGGGCAAGAGATATCACCGAGCGACAGGTTTAGATATCTAGGTTCTATCATCCAAAAGAATGGGGAGATCGATTGTGATGTTAATCAAAAGGATCCAAGCTGGTTGGTTGAAATGGAGGAGTGCAACAGGGATTTTGTGTGATCGTAACTTTCCGTTAAAATTGAAAGGGAAGTTTTATCGGAGCGCTATTCGGCCTGCCTTATTATATGGTACAGAATGCTGGGCTCCTAAGAAGCATCATACCCAGAAGATGCATGTAGCGGAGATGCGCATGCTTCGTTGGATGTGTGGTAACACTAGAAAAGATAAGGTGCGAAATGAGGATATTCGTGCAAAAGTTGGTGTAGCACCTGTGGAGGAGAAGATGCGGGAAAACCGGCTAAGATGGTTTGGTCATGTGCGACGCAGACCTATGGAAGCACCGGTTCAACGAATATATACTCTCGATATGGGCAATGGCAGAAGGGCAAAAGGGAGACCGAAGAAAACATGGATGGAGGTGATACGACACGATATGGTTGCCAACGGACTCAATGAAAGTATATTGTTCGATAGGAGTGAGTGGAGGCGGAGGATTCATGTGTTGGACCCGGCGTGATTCTCATGTTGGTTCATGTAGCCTACCCCATATGCTTGGGATAAAAGGCTCAGTTGTTTTTTTTATGAAGGTGGTGAATAAGAGCGACTCCAAGATGTATAGAACGTCGTAGAGGCCGATGTGAAAGGCGTTTATGTGCTTATTGTCAGTAGGAGGGCATGTTCGAGATACTTGCTTAAGGCGCCTTGTGGAGTGCACGTTGTCTCGGCCACCTACCTTGTGGAGTGCATGTTGTCTCGGCTCCATCTACGCCTGCTTCTATTGCACCTAGTGACTTAGCTTCCTCCGATGTTTGTTTGAGGATGAGATTTTGAGGTTATGTCATCTTTAGACAATATCGAGCTCCACAGCATCCTCTCCGTCTACGTATATAGCTCATACTGTTACAATAGCCAAAGGTAATTATACATGTCTCTTCTCCACCCATATCGCGAGCTTGGGTTATTAGCTTAGGTGTCATAGACTCACAGACCATGTGACTGGGGAGTCGGGTTTACTTTCTTACTCGCATATACCTGCCTGCAGTCTCGTGACTTTAGCTAATGGATCCATCTTCAGAATAGAACGAGTTGGTTTAGCTATACTTACACCACACTTGACTTTATCCTCGGTTTTTTATTTGCCTCACTTCCCATTCAATAATTTACTTTCAGTTAGTTAATTGACTATGAAATTAAATTGTATCGTCACTTTCATTTCTTATGATTGCATTATAAAGGATCTTGGAAGAATGAAGAGAACAATTAGCACTGGTACCAAGACTAATGGGTTATACCCATAGTTGTTAAAATCTTAGGATTCACGATTTGAATCTTACAATTCAATATGATTCCGACAAGTTCCGATACACATTGCAAGGTTGTATCGGATTATGATCGTATCGTACGATTCAGGATTCGTATCATACGATTCGATACTATTTTTGCGATTCAGTAAATGGGTCGGGTTTGAAGTTAGTTGGTCAGATCTGAAATTCGAGTCTTATAACAATTTAAGATCTAGTTCATTTTAATCTCGATTTGGCAAAATCCCTAATTTTCCAATCCTTTCTCAATCTCTTCCTTTCTTGCAAACAATCTTTTGAGCTTACTCGCCTTCAAGTCCGACCCAATGCCTCGCCCTTAACTTCCTTGCTGCATCGTCCTTGTCTTAGCGCCTGAGAATTGATTAATTATCTTAATTATTGTGATTAATCGCATTCACAAGATTTTTATATACATATAAGTGTTTATTATGTCGGACGTGCAACCGGTAATTGACGAAATACTATACTTTATACAATGTATGGTCCTATTCCGCTAATCTAGTAATATAATTATTATATATCAAAAGAACTGAGAAGAAATATTTTATTAGTATAATAATATGAGAGTTACTACTACATATATAAGAGATGTATTAGACCACCTCTTCTATTACAGGCAATGTGGGATTAAAGACTAAAACTAATTATATTCATAACACTTCCCTGCAAGCTGGAGCATAGATGTCAATCATACCGAGCTTGGACAGAAGACGGGTGAAAACCGATCGAGGAAAAGGTTTGGTAAGGATATCAGCCAGTTGAACCGAAGAGGAAACATGTTGGAGTGCAACCACATTGTCTGTCATCTTGTCACGAATGAAGTGGTAATCTATCTCGATATGCTTGATCTTCTCAAGAAAAACTGAATTCTCAGCAATATGGATTGCGTCCTTTGTTATCACAGAAAAGTATAGTCGAAAGAGAATAGGGAACCCCAAGATCTGTCAGAAATAAGGTAAGCCATACCAACAAAGCAATTGTATGCGCGATGTATCTATACTCAGCCTCAGCAGAAGAACGATCCACTACATTCTACTTCTTACTCATCCATGTAACCCAGTTTCCTTCTAAGAAGACACGGTAGCCACTAGTGAAACGACGATCATCAATGGATCCCGTAAAGTCAGCATCAGCAAAGGCTATGAGCGACAACATAGATAATGATTTATAGAGAAGACCATGTCCTTGAGAACCTTTGATGTATCTAAGAATATGCTCAAATACCTTAAGGTGAGGTTAAAGGATTCTGCATATACTGACTCACTCTGCTAACGGCAAAGACAATGTCAGAACAAGTAACAGCGAGGTAAATAAGCTTCCCAACCAGTCTTCGATATCGTTCAGGATCAAGTAGTGGAGGATCCGAGGGAGATTAATGGGTTATTTCGACTTTAGAATTAGGTTTATTAATGGGTTATTGAGTAAGTTAATGTGTTGGTTTATTTGACATCATTAATTATTAATAAAATGTCAAAAAGTTTATAGCTTTCTTTACAACGTATGCCCAGCTTGTTACAAATAAAATGCATTATATTCCTTCCCAAAGGTTTTATGAATAAATCTGGTAACCGATGAGTTGATTGAACATAATAAGTGTCGATCCCATCTTAAACCTTCTTTCTCACAAAGTGGCAATCAACTTCAATGTGTTTCGTTCGCTCATGGAATACAGGATTAGAGGCGATATAAATTGTAGCCTTATTATCACAATATAACTGCATAGTGGAAGTGGGCCTAAAACCAAACTCTCCAAACAGAAAGTGGATCCATACAAGCTCACAAATAGTATTTGTCATGGTTCGGTATTCTGACTCAATACTGGAATGAGACACTACGCTTTGCTTCTTGCTCTTCCAGAAGACTGAGTTATCTCCCACAAACACACAATATCATGAAGCAGAACTGCGATCAGATGGAGACCCGGTCCAATCTACATCAGTGAATCCTGCTACCCGAGAATGTCCATGATCTGAATATAATATACCCTTCCCTGGAGCATTCTTCAAATATCGAAGTATCCGAATCACTGCATCCCAATTAGCAACTTGAGGATCGGCCATGAATTGGCTCACAACGCTAACAGGATATGCAATCTCAGGTCGAGTGACGGTGAGATAATTAAGCTTACTAACCAATCGTCGATATCTTCCGGGATCTTCAAACAAATCACCTTGTCCCGGAAGAAGCTTAGTATTAAGATTCATTGGAGCCTCTATGGGTCTGCACCCTGACATCCCAACTTCAGTTAGCATGTCAAGCACATACTTTCGATGTAAGATATAAATGTCATCCTTCGATCAAGCAACCTCGATACCCAAAAAATATTGAAGGTTTCCAAGATCCTTAGTCTGAAACTTTGTTTGAAGGTGGTGTTTAAGCTGTTCAATACCAGCCACATCGCCAGTAATCACTGTCATCAACATATATCACCAATAGAATGTGAAGGTCATTGGT
This sequence comes from Agapanthus africanus, assembly GCA_030015575.1. Lineage (NCBI taxonomy): Eukaryota > Viridiplantae > Streptophyta > Magnoliopsida > Asparagales > Amaryllidaceae > Agapanthus > Agapanthus africanus. The sequence goes on from JASDDO010000024.1 coordinate 656,489,866, forward strand.
GTTATTACGGTAGAATACTGAATGGTCATGAGCATGCCATTTAGGCCAAACGAAATAATCACCTCGGTAAACTTCCCAAACTATGCTCGAGGAGACTGTTTCAAGCCATACAATGACTTCTTTAATCAATAAACTGGACCCGACTCCTCCTGAGCAACAAAATCAGATGGTTGCTCCATATAGACTTCCTCTACAAAAGAACCATGGAATAATGCATTTTTCATATCAAGCTGATGCAACGGCCAATGATGAGTAGTCGCAAGAGACATAAGTAAGCGAACAGAAGTCATCTTGGCCACAGGAGAAAAAGTCTCCTCATAATCAATCTCGTAATTATGGGAATACCCTTTGGCAATCAATTGTGCCTTCAAGCGAGAAAGGGCCCATCAGGATGAAGTTTCACCGTGTAAACCCAGCGGCACCCTACCGCCTTCTTTCCAATCTGAAGAGGGACCAAATCCGAAATCTGACTCTATTCTAGGGCGAGCGTCTCATTAAGCATAGTTTCGGTCAGCCTTTCATGAGATAAAGCATCGGAGAGGGACTTAGGTACAACATGAGAGTCGAGGGAGGAGAGCAACGCCCGATATGCCAGAGAAAAATGAGAAGTCGCTACATGATGAGCTATAGGGTGAGAAGTACAGCTTCGGGTACCTTTCCGTAAGGCAATAGGGAGATCAATATCAACCTCCGACGGAGCTTGAGACTCTGGGAGATCAGCAACAGGAGGCTGAGGTTCAGGAGTCGTATGGGCTCAACGAGCATACACCCTCGTAACCGGTGATATGGAGCCTAACAGTAGGAAATCAAGGATAGGTAGTGGGTCAATGTAAACAGTACGAATGACCTTCAACATAGGAGATGGAGAATCAACCGACTCAGAAGGGGTGCTCTCTTGTGATAGGAGATATGAGATATCTGAAGGAAAATTACTGTACATGTCTACATGAGTGAGATAGAAAAGTACAATGTGGACTAATGAAAAGTCACGTCAACCGAAATAAATCAACGTAACCCAGGACTATAACAATATCCTTTTTGGGTCTGAGAGTACCCAAGGAAAACGCACTTAATAGCCTTGGGGTCCAGTTTAGATTCCCAAATTGTAGATCATGGACAAAACAGATACACCCAAAGACCCGCAGAGGAACAGGAAAAGAGACTACCGAAGGAAACAATATAGAATGAGAAATCTGTCCATCTAGGACAGAGAAGGGCATACGATTGATCGGGTAAATTAGCAGTAAGAACTGCATCCCCAAAAGGATTTAGGCACTCACATATGAAATAAAAGGATACGAGTAACCTCTAAATAATGCCTATTCTTCTTTTCTGCCACCCCATTTTGTTGGGGTATAAGGACAAGATTCATGAATAATACTAAGTTTCTCCATATACTTCTTAAAGGGTGTACTAAAATACTCCGTCACATTATCACTCCTCAAGGTACCAACAGTGGCCCTAAATTGAGTCTGAATTTCAGAACAAAAGATCTGAAAATGAGATAACACTTTGTTCCTAAATTTCATCAAATATAACCACGGGACTCGAGAAAATTCACAAATAAAAGTCACAAAGTAGTGAAAGCCTCCTTAGGCAACATCAGGGCATGGCCTCCAAACATCAGAATGAACCAAACCAAAAGGTTTTTCAGCTCTTTTATTGATACGAGATGGGTAGCTAGAGCGATAATGCTTACCCAGCTCATAAGACTCGCACACTAAACAAGACAAAGTATCAAGAGAGGGAGCAATCCTCTTCAAGGTCTACAAAGAAGGGTGACCAAACAGACAATGGGCATCAAAAACAGATGTGGATGATGTTGGGCAGGCTATAGGGCATGGATGCTCATCGAGGTAGCACAACCCATCATCCTCAGTCCCTGTGTCAATCGTCTGCCTCATCCCAAGCTCCTGAAAAACACATCCACCATTAAAGAAAGTTGCGTCACAGTTCAAATCTCGAGTCGGTTGGCTAATAGAAAGCAAGTTGAAAGGAAATCCAGGCAAATATAAAACAGTAGTGAGAGGTAACTGTTATGTAGCACAAACAGACCCCTCTCTCTGTAGTAGAGGTGGTGCCATTCGCTAAGGTCACTGGGTACATCCAGGCCTTAGCCTATATGAGGACAATATGCCTCTTTCCTGTCATATGATCTGTTGCTCCTGTATCGATCACCAAGGAACGACATACAAAAGTCAAAGTAATAAAAGTTGTATGGTTATCTCTCGAAAGACCCAAAGTGGTCACAGCTGAATCCCGAGATGTAGCCGATCCAACCTAGCTATTAGAACCAATCAAGGTCACAAGAATTCTCAATCGAGAAATCTCCTCCATGGACTTGACGGAACTCTCGGATAATGCTGAATCCGTCAAAATAGTGAAGGATGCAGAAGATGGGGTTCCAACATGTGCATGGTCGGCAAGACGAGGGTCTGAGGAGACCTCGCATTCAACTTCCAGCATGGACTGTGAAAATGTCCATCTTGGTGGCAGTAGTCACAAAAGCGAGGCTCTACTCGGCCTCTACCTCCGGCTCTACCGTCTCGGCGACCTGCTCCCCTTCTCCCTCGTGAAGAGTAATAGGTGGGGAGAACTCTCCGACCCGATAAGAGCAATGTTCTTACCAGATGCAGGATGCTCATCAGTAATCTCCGATTGAAATATCTGATGAAGCGTATGATAAGTGGTCGCAAGAGTAATATTCACCTTCCCAAGCAAGGTCGGACGTGCTGACGATATTCGGCCGTAGCCTACCAAGAAAAATGATCACTAGAAGGGCCTCATGTCGCATCCCCATCTCCGTAACGTCACTAATGATCGAGAACAACTCCGAGACCAAAAGGGCCATACGTGTTATGAATATTGTTATGGAAATATATTTCGTTATTGTTTGATCAGTTATTATATGTTTGTTTGGAGAGGTGATCTATAAATCTCTATATATAGTTGCATGGACTATTACTTTTCTCTTGAGCTAATAAATATTTTCCTTTTGATTTCTTTATGGTTTCAGAGTTTTGAAGAAAATCAAGAAAGGAAAAAAAATAATACCCACTCCAACCATCGATCTTCGATCCCCTGCAACCTTCGATCACCCTCCACAATTTTCCGTGATTTAATGACAGCTTAACAACATGATTTTGGAACTCTCGCCGCCAACATGATCTATTAGAACATCTTGCTCCGTGGTATTATTGTGAGTTAAACACCATTTATTCTTTCTCGGTATCAATTTTTTTAAGCGCCGTTTATCATGGATTTCTCTGCTAGCCGTGGGACGTCGCGTGGTTCCCGTGCTTGTTTTTATTGCACTTATTGCGGCGGCACTAATCTTCGCAAAGACCATTATTATGAGAAACATGGCTACCATGATGATACACCTATAGCCCGCCAGACATTCACACCAGTTGCTGCTACCCGATCTTCCTCTTCTGCCGGCAATTTCCTTTTATCCAGTGCTGAGTGGGGCCAGTTACGTCGTCTCCTCACCTCTGTACCTCCCGCCAGCCTTTCTACTCCATCAGGTAAATCGTTCCTTCCTCATTCTAATTCGTGGATCAATCATTCCGGCGCCTCACATCATGTCTTCTGATAGACCATCCGAACTTGCTTCTAGTCCTCCCATCAACTTTTCTACTCCATCAGGTATATCGTTCCTTTCTCATTTTAATTCGTGGATCGCTGATTCCGGCGTCTCACATCATATGTCTTGTGATAAACCGTCTAATCTTATTTCTAGTCCTCACAAGTTGATTTCCATGGCTGATGGTAATACCACACTTGTTTATGGCTCTGCTGATTTATCACTTCATCTTTACACCTAAAAATAATTTAATTGTGCCATCTTTAAAACAAACTTGCTTTCTATTCACCAGCTTACAAATGATTCTAACTGCTCCGTAACATTTTATCCATATCACTTTGTGATACAGGATGTTCTAACGAAACAGCGGATTGGTGGAGGGCATGAACAGAATGGACTGTACTATATTGATCACCTTCCTAGTACATCTGCTGCTATTTCTACTATACAGTGGTATCGACAACTTGGTCATCCTCTTTCTCCTTTACGTAATATGATGCACTCTTAATTTATCAGAGTTCAGTTGTGAATCATGTATTCTTGGTAAACACCATCGCTCCTCTTTTCCTCCAGTTACTAAAAGACATGATTTACCTTTTGCGTTAGTCCACTCTGATATTTGGGGTCCGTTTAAAATTCCTATTGTGATTGATTATAAATATTTTGTGACTTTTATCGATGATGATTCACGTATGACTTGGTTGTATCTTCTGCATAATAGGTCTGAACTTTTATCTACCTTTAAAATATTCGTAGCTGAGATTACTAATCAATTTGGTGTTCTGGTAAAGGTTCTTCGTTCAGATAATACTAAGAAGTATATTAGCACGGAGTTTACTGCATTTTGTCAGACTCAGGGTATATTGCATCAAACTTCATATTCTATACTCCTCAACAAAATAGGATTGCCGAACAAAAGAACCGACATTTACTTGAGATAGCTCGTTCTCTTGTTTTACATATGCATGTTTCTAAACGATGGTGGAATTTTGCAGTCTTAGCTGCATGTTTTTATATCAATCGCATGCCTTTTCTGGTCATAGGCGACTAATCCTCTTTCTTTATTTTGTTTCCACAGGGCAATCATTTTCCTGTTTCTCCTAAAGTGTTTGGTTGTCTATGCTATCCCCATGGTTCTAGGTTATCATATTGACAAACTTGATCCTAGAGCTATACATATGGTGTTCGTAGGTTACACTCGATCCTAAAAGGATATGTATGCTGACTATGTCGCATCCAAAGTTTATACTTCATGTGATCTGACCTTCTTAGAAGATCAGGTATATTTTCCACCACCTATTAAGGACCCCGCTTCTACTATTCCTATTCTATACTTACCTTCCTTAGAGCTTGATTCATCTATTCAACCTGTGCTACCTAGTGATCAGCCTGTAGTCCTTTATCCACAGGTGTACCACCGTTGTAAGAAAGTTGTCTCACCACCTTCCACCAATGATTCTTCTAACGATTCTTCTGCAGGTACTCCAATGCAGTCCACTGTTCCTGATTCTCCAACACCGCTGCCTTCCGAAGATCTCTCTTCTTATTGCCTTACGCAAGAATAAGCATTCTTGTACTACTGCTCATCCGATTTCAAACTTTATTTACTATCATAGACTTACCCCCATCTGCTCGTCAGTTTATTTCTTTCATGTCGGCCATCACTCTTCCTTCTCTATTCAGGAAGCATTTCAGCACCCAGATTAGCATGCAGCTATGTTAGAGGTGATTGTCGTACTGCGCTCTAATCAGGCGGAAATCGGCGCATCTGCCTTCAGGTAAGAAAGTTGTTGGCTGTAGATGAGTTTTTCCTGTCAAGCAAAATCCAGACGGGACGACCGACCGTCTCAAAACTCGATTGGTGGTCAAAGAATTTACTCAGTAGTATGGTTGGATTATGTCAAAACTTTTTCGCCAGTTGCCAAATTAACATCAGTTCGTGCTTATATCCATGGCTGTTTCTAAGACATGGCCTCTTCATCGGCTTGATGTGAAGAATGCCTTTCTTAATGGCGATCTCTCGAAAACTATATGTAGCAGCCTCCTGGTTTTGAGCAACCGAGGAAGTCTATGGTTTGTGTTCTACACAAATCGTTATATGGAAAGAAGCAATCACCGCGTGCCTGGTTTGAAAAGTTTAGTATGATTTTACGACAGATTGGTTTCAAACGCAGTTGCGCCGACACGTCTCTTTTTACACATCATCGTCCTCGGGACGGGGTAATTGTGTTGGTGTGTGTTGATATTATCATCACTGGAGATGATTCCGCTAGCATCTCCAAGGTGAAACAACATTTGGCTTCACACTTCCATACCAAAAACGTTGGGTCACTTAGATATTTCCTAGGAATTGAAGTATCATGGAATTCTGGTAGATTACAGATTTCTCAGCGCAAGTATGCACTTAATCTTCTATCTGAGATAAGATTTCTGGGATGTAAACCAGCAAAAACCCTATGGATTTCTCAGTCAAACTATCTCGATTAAGCTCCCACTTGGATCCTCCACTACCTGACACAGGACGATATCGACGTCTAGTTAGGAAACTTATTTACCTCACTGTCACTCGTCCTGACATTGCCTTTGCCATTAGCACAGTGAGTCAATACATGCAGAATTCTTTTGCCTTTGCCATTAGCACAGTGAGTCAATACATGCAGAATTCTTTGATCTCTCACCTTAAGGCAGTTGAGCATATTCTCAGATATATCAAAAGTTCTCCAGCACAGGGTCTTCTTTACAAACCATCATCCATGTTGTCGCTCACAGCCTTTGTGGATGCTGACTTTGCTGGATCCGTTGATGATCGTCGTTCCACGAGTGGCTGTGTCTTCATGGTTGGAAACTTGGTTACATGAAAAGGTAAGAAACAAAATGTAATTGCTCGTTCTTCTGCTGAGGCTGAGTATAGATCTATGGCGCATACAGTTGCTGAGTTGGTATGACTTACCTTCCTTTTGACAGATCTTGGGGTTCCTTCTTCTCTTCCGACTACACTCTTATGTGATAACAAGATCGCAATTCACATTGCTGAGAATCCAGTTTTTCATGAGCGGACCAAACATATCGAGATAGATTGTCACTTCATTCGTGACAAAGCGACAGACAAGGTGGTTGCACTCTAGTATGCTTCCTCTGCAACTCAACTAGCAAATATTCTTACCAAAGATTTTCCTCGACCGGTTTTCGCTCGTCTTTTATTCAAGCTTGGTATGATTGACATCTACGCTCCAGCTTGCGAGGGAATGTTATGAATATTGTTATGGAAATATATTTAGTTATTAGTTTGATTAGTTATTATATATTTGTTAGGAGAGCTGATCTATAACTCACTATATAGTTGTATGGACTGTTAGTTTTCTCTTGAACCAATAAATATTTTCCTCTTGATTTCTTTACGTCGAAACTCCGAGTAGTACTGATGCAATGAGCGAATTCCTTGCTGAATCTTGTACAACTGATACGCCAAATCACAGGCCTTCAAGAAGCTCTCCTGTGAAGAATAACTCATGAAGCCGATCCCAAATTGACATCACGGATCCCAACTGAACAAGCCCATCCATGATTCATCACTCCATCGAGCTAAGCATAAGATGACTAAGTTGTGTATCGTCCGTGTCCCAATCGGCGGTAATCGGATAGGGGGAAGCTTTGTCAAGTGATCGCCATTTCTTCTCCCCTTGATATATCCTCCACCATGAGCTTCCAGCCATGGAAATTCATATCATCAAGTATGAAATCCACCATCTTGGAGGCTAAGACATCGATGGAAGAGATCGGCTTGCCCTCGGATTTGCTCTCCATCTCTAAGAATCAAAGAACCACTCCTCAAAACAAGAACAAGCTAAAGAAGGGGGGGTCTTCCGAGATCCGCCCAAAGATCAACTCCAATCAAGCAAAAAATTGTGATCGATCTTCTAAGACCCGATCCACACCCAAACTCTACAAAGCAACTCAATTCATCCAAGTATCCAACCATGAACTCCGAAGCCTCCAAAACTCCGATAACGCAATCAATACACCAAAACATAGCAAAAATAGACATCAAAACCCTCAAATTATCAAGAAAATACCTCCAAGTCCACTATTGGGCTCGGGTTACTGTAGCAGTGACCAAAAAAATGACCCCAAAAGACCAAATTCGAGCTCCAAATACCCCGAACTAAGCAATTAGTGGCTGGAAAATATCAAACAGATCACCTATGGCTGGAATCGAGCACTAAAAGGCTTGAATCGAGCCCCAAGACACCAAGTTAAGTCTTCCAAGAATCAAATTGAACTCGAAACTGACGCAGAACTGATCGCAGGTGAGTTCTGGTATCAAATCGAGGTCGAAACTGGGTCAAAATTGGTCGAGGAGGAGCTCAGGCGAGATCGATGAACTCAGGCGAGCTCCGGTGAGGCTGCCGAACTCAGGCGACAGCCGAAGAGATCTTCAAAGTAGGTCGATGGCTTCCATGTCGAGATCTAGTGTCTTCAAGTGTGGACAGCCATCGATTTGGGTTAGAGGAGGTCGATGAAGGTCGAAAGGCTCAGGTGAGGTCGACAAACTCTGGTGAGGTGGTGGCGAGTCTACGACGGAGGCTATGGGTGAAAAGTGTTAGGGTTGGATGGTGGATGTGTAATGAATGGTTGAGATTAGATCTTGAAGAAATGAGTAGTTCAGATTTGCTCTGATACCATGTTAAAACTCGGTTTGGGCATGCACGTGGACTTTCAATATAGTGGGACTCCATCCAAAAGACTCAAGCCTTATGAAGGTTTATTTCATCTTATATCTTATACACATGCATCTCATAGTTTTTCCAATGTGGGACTAAATGTTAACCACATTCTCAATGCTGCCCCCCACGTGCAACGTACGTGGACAAAGAGGACTTCACGTGCGATGGCTCAAATCTCATGTGCAACGTGAACAAACAAACACCCGAGCATTGATACCATGTTAAAACTCGGTTTGGACCCACCACACATGGGCTTTCAATATAATGTGACTCCATTCAAAAGACTCAAGCCTTATGGAGGTTTATAATATCTTATACTCATATGCATCTCATAGTTTTTCCAATGTAGAACTAAATGTTAACCGCATTCTCAACAGTATTTTAATGAGTATTCTAGATATCAATAATTACTTGGAAATGCGTTTCAAATTGTTTAAAGTTGTTTTTGCTATTTGTTTAAAAAAATTACTAATTTTTAAAAGTTTTACTCAAATGATGTAAAATTCGATATTTTCGATCTGAGGAGGCGAAATTGCCGAGATGGCCGATTCTGATCCTAAAAATGATCGTCTGATACTGATTCTGATACTGAGATATTAAACCTTGGTTCGTAAAGACTCGTATGGATCCTACTACTAGACTGCTTCTAGGACAATGTGATCAATTAGAAGATCTTCATAAAGACAGACGACTGGTTAGCAAGCTAATCTGCATCCCAGTTACTCAATCAAATGTTGCTTATCTAGTAACTATTGTGAGCTACTTCATCCTAGGATTGCTAATTGGGATGCAGCGGTTCGTATACTGCGATATATAAAGAATGCTTCAACCAAAGGTCAGTTGTATTCAGATAATGGACACTCTCGCAAAGCAGGATTCACTCATGTCAATTGGGTAATCAGATATCCATTATAGAATATTGTGTGTTTATTGGTGGCAACTTGGTATCTTGAAAAGGAAGAAGCAAAGTGTTATGTATCGCTCAATTGCAAAGTCAGAGTATACGACCATGGAAAATATCACTTGTGAATTGGTATGGATTAGCTTCCTGCTTGAATAGCTTGGCTTTTTGCCTAATTCTACATCACTTTAAATCCAGTATTCCATGAAAGAACCACACATTGAAGTTGGTTGTCACTTTGTTCGAGAGAAAATGGACGTCTGACTATTAATACTGTTAGGAATATATATGCCCTAGAGGCCATTATTGTATATTATAGTGGATTCTTGGACATATATATATATATATATATGATTTTCTTGCTCAACATGATAGTGTGATATCTGGTTGCTCTTTATCTTAACATGTGCACTTGTTTTAGTTTACTGTCTCTTTGATACATGTTAATAAAGCTCTTAGGATGTTGGCTTGACTACGAACTATGATGTGGATCATACTAGTGGAGCTTGAGTAGTCCACAAGCATATCCTTAACAGTTCCTAGTCGAGAGAATATCGAGACAGGGCATCGATATTCCAAAGTAGACTAGTGTGTACGTTTCTTGACCCTGTATGGGACGATGGTTGATCTCACAGCCATTAGTGTTTGACATCGAAGATTGTACACAGATGCTCATTAAAGAACGAGGACACCGAACAGGACTCGTCGAGAACTCCTAGATAGTACCATACCTATCGTTAGATAGCAGTTCTCTGGTGACACTTGTACAGATTAGTCTGTAGACCCTAGATCGTCATAGTCTCTTGATTCGTGCAAACAGGTAGTTTTTGGATAAAGTCCCAAGTCATATGGAGGCAGTGAACGATAGAAAGGGTTTCGTCTCTCCCGGTATTGAGAGTTGATGTTGTGATATGCGCGATTGGCTAGAACCGTAAGTCCCTGGTCAGGGCTGATGAGATTTACTGATAAGTAGTATCAGTAGTTTCTCGATTGGTTATAGGCCACACATCGGCATGACCTATCAAGTTGTTGGGATCTGACGATTCCATCCCCAGACTCAATATGCGACATATCAGACGAAAAGACCGGATTGTACGGTAAGTGTTGCATATAGGCTCTAAGGGAGTTTGGACAAGTTTGCTTGTTGATCTTCTATTCGAACATGGATAGCCGTTACGTCTGGTTGATCTTCAATACCTGAATAGCCGTTACGTCCAGCTAATACCGCTGACAACTTGTAGGTTCTTGATGTGATCATTACCTACTGCTAGTGTATTGACGAGTCTTTAGAGTCTCACATAGAGCTTTCCTAGCTCAAGCGAAACGAAGTAAGGCACGTATAGAGATATATGCGAGAGCTTGATTAAATACGAGTATATGGTACCGTATTCTAATCTAGTGTTTTTTATATTAACCGGGTTATATATGATATAACCGGATTATTGAATTAAGTGTTGATTTAATAATTTGATATATATATATATATATTAACTAATATTGTGCTCACTTTAATCTCTTTATATATTATTTGTATTTGATATAAATGATATATGAAAATGTATCATGGTTGATGATAGATAAGAAGATGGCAATATGAGAATCACATTGAAGATAAGGAGATAATGATAATTTATATGAATAAAAAAAAAAGAATGAGTCATTACTTTTGGAACAAAGTAGAAGCCATGACTCATTCTCTCTTTTATTTTATTCATATAAGTTCATCATTTCCATCTTGTTCTCATCTTATCCAAAAAGGTTCTCTCTCATCATCATCTTCATCTTCTTCATTTTTCTCTTGAGTCACTATTCACTCAAGAGTGAAAAAGAGAAAAGAAAAGATTTTTTAAGTGAGCTTAAACCCTACTTCATCAACCTACACTATTCCAGCAAACTAGTTTGGGTTGTTGACTTCACTAATACTTTGATTAGTGAAGTGTGAGCTAGAGTGTGAGAAACTTCAAGGTGGATCATTTTTGACGATGAAAACTTTAAGCAAGCTCGTTCCATCCATCAAGTGGAGTCAAAAAAGAGTTCTAGGGACTTCTACTTGGAGCTTTTGAAGTGAAGGGCTAGACTACAAAGGTTGTAGGCTCTTATCACTTAGTTAGACTTCCTTTTGCTAACTTAGAAACCCTAATTCTCCGGTATGATCTTATTTAGTATACTTAGCCTTCCGAAATTTTTAAATTGCATATTTGATATTCATAGAAAACTTGTAGAGGTGTTAAGACATACTTTCATGATATCGGAGTCAAACTAAAGACATTAGGATTAGTTTAGACGATGTTAAAGTATTTGATCGACGTTTTAACTCCGTATAATTTTAGTGTCCGTCCAATTTTTAAAACTTCGATATTTCTTAGATTAAAAATGCTCAGAAAATTCAACGGGCTTTTCTATGGAGGAACAAGAAATACGAGCACCTAATTCCACCAATTGGCCGTGGAACCGCCGCCTATACCATGTATTGGCCGCGTTTCTGCCGCGCACTTGTGGAGTTAGGACTCCAATTTTCTTGTGTTGCTTCTTTTACTTATTCTAGATTTTCTGGATATTTTTTTTGGGCCTCAAGTGGTTGAGATCTCTGAAAATTGTTGTTGAATTGGAATGTCGAACGAAATGTTAACGTTGTCTAAATGGTTTTGGTTATGTAATGCAATTTTTGGAATCCATATTGATTAGTTTTGCGAAAACTAGTTGTCGATTTGTAAATCTCACATTTTAGTCTCAAATGATGGATTACCACGGAGTTTGGATTTGGATCGAAACTCCGTCGTAATCTCATATCGTACGTGAATACTCGTCGGGAGACACTAGTAAGGAACCACGCCCCTTTGCCCTGACAAAGTGACTATAGGAGAACCCCATGGCCAAGAGCATACACTCGGATGCTCGCGGCCACAGTGTTCCGTCCAAGTACACTTCATTGACGGCCTCGAGGGTACGGCCATCCACTAAAATCCCCGACAAGGTTTCGATCTTTTAACCGGAAATCCTGTTGAATTGCCCGGCTATAACTTTGAAAATTGTTTTCAATTTGAGCCTTAAATGTATGGTTTATAGCATTAAACATGAAATTCGGAATATGTGATAATTCGGGTTTATGATGTCTATAGATGCGGATTCGAATTATTGTAGTTTTTATTTTTTTCTGCGACCGTAACTGTAATATGTGGAAGTATCCCCGATCTCGTTGCTATACGACTACGACATTAGGGGTGCGTATATTTACTTAGGTTGATAACATATGATATTATTATGCTGCTATATCGATATGTTATATTGGATCGTCGTGGTTGAATAGTCGGGGGTTTTATGTGATATGAGAGTTTTTCATTTTCATTCATGTAAATTATTGTATGTAATATTCTTTTATTGGGACACTTCCAAGTTGAGGTTGTTGTCTCCATTCAATATATATTATTTACTTTACCGTATTATAATAGACCCAAGACGGAAAGCACAAGTAACCGGGTTCTAGAGTCCAGTGGGAGGCCATCTCGAGGAGTCGAGATCGGCCGCCTACCTCTAGAATTGGCAGGGTTGCTTGCCGCTCTTGTAGGGGTCTAAGGGTGTGGGCTTTGGCTATTCATCACGACCGTGGAATCCGTGTTTTTCGTTTCTGGTTTAATCTAAAACACGGACATCCTACTATATCCTACATTTCATATACCTTCTTCTGTTGTGTTGAAATGTGATCATATAACTGTGTGAGACGAATGCTGCTTATATATATGATATATTAGTAGACACTATATTTGTTTTGCATTCACGCGAGTCCTGACCCCGCCCTGCCGTAAGTTAAGTAACATTACGGTGAAAACCCGGGTCCTTACGACGAATGCGGATAGCATATATTTGTGTTTTATTTTCATTTCTTCTGTAATATTTAGGAAACATAATTGATGGGACTTCATTAATAAGATTAATAAAAAGAAAAGAACCTTAAAAGATGTTGTAGAATCACTTTTTCAAAAAGGTGGCTCTAGTTCTTGTTTTGTATAGTGGTATTCCATTATGAATATCCAACACCTAATTCGATGAGGAAAGAGCTTAGATCCCTTCACTGGAAACGACCTCTTTAGCAAAAACTATCAAATGCTACAACCCACTCGGTTTGTTTTGAAAAACTACTCGATTTTTAAAGCGGAGCTTAAACCACTTATTTTCAAATCACTAGGTTCTACAACGATATCAAGTTCATTACGTTAAAGATTTTCTTAAAAACCAATCGTAGCCCTCCGTCATTTCAGATAGGTACTGTTTAGTATTCGTGCTGCGTTTGTCGACCTTTACCGAGGCGTAGTATTCAGTAGCTAATTAGTGCTTTTCTGTCGCATGTTGATGCGATTGGTTAGGACAGTCGTACGGTTTTGTTGACCTTTGTCAAGGGTCGTGCGGACTGGTCTAAATCAGTCATGAAATGACGGGTTGAACATGACTTGCGGTTTATGATTTGTTGACCTTTGCCAAGGTCATAAGCTGCATGGGGTAAAAACCATTATCGGAAATTTCAAGTGTTGAAATTTGCAATAATGAGATTGCATACTATCTATATGATAGTTGGATCCCGATACCCACTGTGAGTGAGTGTTACTCATGCGAGAGTTTTTCACTTTACAATTAGCTAATCCAGTAGATATCTAGAAAAGTGTTGACGGGGTTATGCCTATGTGGAAACAAGATTAATTAGTTAGTTACATGCGAAAGCACGGGGAGACTCCCTCGGAGTACCAACACCAGCCTGGCTGACAGATTAGCAAACTTGTAGGGTGTAATTAATCCCGGCTAATCTTACCTTTTAGGGTTGGAAGAAAGATTCGATAAAAAAACAGTGGGAGCCGTCGTGATTAGATAAGATAATAACCAATCTAATATTGAGCGCACGCTAAAGTGTTTTCTTCTCTCTCCAGGTAGCGACCATGTCATGCCTTAATCAAGATAATAACATGAATGTATTGACCGAACCCGCTTATTATACTTGGCTGGAAAACGTTGGTTCCACTCTATCTTATGACAATTGTCATAAGTCTGGGTAAGGATTGCAAGGATTTCCATGCAACCCTAATGAAGGAGCATCCTGATGCATTTTCTTCGGGTGTGTTGGTTAATGAGAACCGTTTCTCAGTCTGCTCTACGTTCTGGGTATTGGATACCGGATCAGGATCCCACATTTATAATCTATTACATGGGTTAAAGAAAAATAGAGAACTGGGAAAGAGTGATGTCTCTCAGAGTAGGGAATGGAGCAATTGTTGCTGCCGAAACTGTCGGTGAATATCACCTTATATTGCCAACTGGTAATACATTGATTTTGAACGAATGTTATTTCATACCATCGATGATGTGCAATATAATATCCGTTTCTTTATTAGATAAAGATGGATATAACTTTGCATTAAAGAAAAATGTTATGAACATTTTCCTAAATTAAGTGTTGATTGGGTTTGGTACGTTGTGTAATGGTTTATACGTTATAAATCAAAATACAGTTCTAAATATACAAAATACTCACAAGAGGAAAAGTTCAGAAATGAACAAAGCTTTCTTGTGGCATATTGTAGACTTGGTCATATCAATGCGACCAGACTAGCTAAGTTGCATAAGGATGCATATTTGGAATCGTTCGAATTTACATCTTATGAAACTTGTCAGTCCTGTCTCAAAGAAAAGATGACCAAAACTTCGTTTACGGGACACGGAGCAAGAGCTACCGAACTCTTTGGACTGATACATAGTGATGTATGCGGTCATATGTCTACACATGCCACATTCATCGATGATCTCTCTAGATTCGGACATGTATTTTTGTTGAAACACAAGTCTGAAACTTTTGAGAAATTTGAGGAATATAAGAACGAAGTAAAGAACCAAACGGGTAAAAATATCAAAACCTTTCGATCAGATCGAGGAGGCGAATAATTAAGCACGGAATTCCGAGATTATCTAAAAGACAATGGAATTCTCTCTCAACTTACTCCTCCGTATACAGCACAGCACAATGGTGTATCGGAGCGGAGGAATCGCACCCTATTAGATATGGTGCGCTCTATAATGAGTAATACTGGGTTATCTATTTCCTTTTGGAGTTATGCACTTGAGACAGCAGCATACCTATTGAATCAAGTTCCATCAAAATCTATGCCTAAAACACCATATGAGATATGAAGTGGAAAGAGACCATGTTTTAAACGAATTAATATATGGGGTTGTTCGGCCTATGTTAAAAAACAGAATCCGGACAAACTCGAAGCACGATCGGTTCTTTGCAAGTTTGTGGGATATCCAAAAAATTCACATGGATATCTATTCTACGACATTGAGGAACAAAAGGGGTTTATTGCTCAACACGCCACCTTTTTAGAAAAGAAACTTCTTGTAAAAGAAATTGGTGGTAATGAAGTAGAACTGGATGAAATTCCAGAAACAGAAACTACAACTGAAGATTTGGTAGAACCAGAGGATTCAATAGTCCCTGACGAACCTCAGCCACTCCGCAGAGCTAGTAGGGCTCCTCATCCACTTGAGAGATACTACGGTTTTCTCATAGACGAAGAGAGCGAGGGTTGCATCATGGAAGATGATGACCCAACTAGTTTCGAGCAGGCCATCACAAGTAGGAACTCTGTGAAATGGCTTGATACTATGTGATCTGAGATGGAATCCATATACACCAACAAAGTATGAACTTTGGAGGTTGCTCCTGAAGGGGTGAAACCCGTTGAGAGCAAATGGATCTTCAAGAAGAAGATTGGTGTAGATGGAAAGATTGAGACCTTCAAAGTTAGACTTGTACCAAAAGATTTTCGTCAACGACTAAGTGTCAATTATGACGAGACCTTTTTTCCAGTTGCTATGCTTAAATCCATCAGGATCCTACTTGCCATTGTTGCATGCCATGATTATGAAATCTTGCAGATTGACATCAAGACCGCTTTTCTAAATGGTGATTTAGAAGAGAGCATGTATATGCCACAGCCAGAGGGCTTCGTAGACAGTGGGAGTTTCGGAAAAATGTGCAAGCTGCTTAAATCAATTTACGGATTAAAGCAGACGTCACGGAGTTGGAACGTCTGTTTTGATATTACAGTCAAAGAATTTGACTTCATCAAAAACGTAGATGAATCATGTATATATAAAAAGGTAGTAGAGAGTAAGGTCGTATTTCTCGTATTGTACGTGGATGACATACTCTTGATAGGAAATGATACTCCTATGCTGCACTCGGTCAAACTCTTCCTATCACAAAAGTTCTCCATGAAAGATCTGGGTGATGCCTCCTACATTCTGGGGAAAAAGACCTATAGGGATGATCTAAAAGGATGTTAGGATTGTTCCAATCCAGGTACATAGACACTATACTAAAGAGATTTAGTATGGAAGATTCTAAGCGTGGTAATTTACCAGCTTGTTCGGGAATCACTCTCTCCAAAGATATGTCTCCCAAAACTGATTTGGAGAGGGCTCACATGAACATGATACCCTATGCTTCTGCAGTTGGATCTATCATGTACGCAATGCTATGTACAAGACCGGATGTATCTTACACACTAAGTATGGTAAGTAGGTATCAATCAGACCCAGAGGAGAAGCACTGGACAGCTGTAAAGAACATTCTTAAGCACTTGTGAAGAACTAAAGATATGTTCTTGGTTTATGTTAACGGAGAATTCCAAGTGGAGTTCTTTACCAATTCTAGCTTCCAGAATGATAAGGATGACAGCAAGTCTGTCTCGGGTTTTGTCTTCACCCTCAATGGAGGGACGGTATGTTGGAAGAGTTCCAAGCAAGATACCGTGGCAGACTCGACGATGGAGGCTGAATACATCGCTGCCAACGATGCTGTCAAAGTTGTCTGGATGAAGAAGTTTATTGCTGAACTTGGTATGGTTCCATCCATTGAGCATCCAATACCCTTGTATTGTGATAACAATGGAGCTGTGGCTTTGGCCAAGGAATGCCGGTCTCATCAGCGATCCAGACATATTCTTAGGCGGTATCACCTGATCCGAAAGATAATTGATCGCCGGGAGATCGAGGTCAGGAAAGTTGACACGAAGGACAACACAGCGGATCCACTCATGAAGGTTATCCCCCAGACACAATTTGAGAGACTTTTTGGGATGTTGGGTATGAGATACTACAATAACTGGCCTTAATGCAAGTGGAAGATTGTTAGGAATATGTATGCCCTAGAGGCCATTATTGTATATTATAGTGGATTCTTGGACATATATAGAGAGAGAACTTTCTTACTCAACATGATAGTGTGCTATCTGGTTGCTGTTTATCTTAACATATGCATTTGTTTTAGTTTACCGTCTCTTTGATACATATTGATAAAGCTCTTAGGATGATGGCTTGACTATAAGGACTATAATGTAGATCATACTAGTAGGGCTTGAGTAGTTCACAAGCACATTCTTAACAGTTCCTAGTCGAGAGAGTATCGAGACAGAGCATCGATATTCCAGAATAGACTAGTGTGTACGTTTCTTGACCCTATATGGGGCGATGGTTGATCCAATAGCCATTGGTGTTTAACATCGAAGATTGTACACAGGTGCTCATTAAAGAATGAGGACACCGAACAGGACTCGCTGAGAACTCCTAGATAATATCATACCTATCGTCAGATAGCAGTTTTCTAATGACACTTGTACAGGTTAGTCTGTAGACTCTAGATCGTCATAGTGTCTTGTATGGTTCCCACTGTGCTTTGATTTCCACCGTACCACGGCTCTACTGAGTCATGCAAATTGGTGGTTTTTGGGTACAGTCCCGAGTCACATAGAGGTAGTGAGCAATAAGAAGGGGTTTCGTTTCTTCCGGTATTGGGAGTTGATGTTGTGCTATGCGCGATTGGCTATAACCGCAAGTCCATGGCCAAGGCTGATGAGATTTACTGATAAGTGTTATCAGTAGTTTCTCGATTGATTATAGGCCACATCAGCATGACTTATCAAGTTGTTGGAATCTGACAATTCCACCCCCAATCAGACGAAGAGATCGGACTGTACGATAAATGTTGTGTATAGGCTCTAAGGGAGTTTGGACAAGTTTGCTTGTTGATTTTCTATTCATTCAATACCTAGATAGCCATTACGTCCAGCTAGTACCGCTGACGGCTTGTAGGTGCTTGATGTGGTCATTACCTACTGCTAGCGTATTGACGAGTCTTGAAAGTCCCATATAGAGCTTTCCTAGTTCAAGCGAAACGAAATAGAGCACGTACGGAGATATGTGCGGGAGCTTGATTAAATACGAGTATATGATACCGTATTCTAATCTAGCGTTTTTGATATTAGCCGGGTTATATATGATATAACCGGATTATTGAATCAAGTGTTGATTTAATAATTCGATATATATATATATTAACTAATATCGTGCTCACTTTAATCTCTTTATATATTATTTGTATTTGATATAAAAAATATATGAAAATGTATCATAGTTGATGATACATAA
Source organism: Agapanthus africanus (assembly GCA_030015575.1). NCBI lineage: Eukaryota > Viridiplantae > Streptophyta > Magnoliopsida > Asparagales > Amaryllidaceae > Agapanthus > Agapanthus africanus. The sequence goes on from JASDDO010000024.1 coordinate 656,508,551, forward strand.
GAAGATGGCAATATGAGAATCACATTGGACATAAGATAAGGAGATAATGATCATTTATATGAATAAGAAAAAAGAAAAAATGAGTCATTACTTTGGGAACAAAGTAGAGGCCATGACTCGTTCCCTTTATTTTATTCATATAAATTCATCATTTTCTTCTTGTTCTCATCTTATCCAAAAAGGTTCACTCTCATCCTCATCCTCATCTCCATCTTCTTCATTTTTCTCTTGAGTCACTATTCACTCAAGAGTGAAAAAGAGACGAGAAAAGAAAAGATTTTTTTCAGTGAGCTTAAACCCTATTTCATCAACCTACACTATTCTAGCAAACTAGTTTAGATTGTTAACTTCACTAATACTTTGATTAGTGAAGTGGGAGCTTGAGTGTGAGAAGTTTCAAGGTGGATCATTTTCGACGACGAAGACTTCGAGCAAGCTCGTTCCATCCATCAAGAGGAGTCAAAGAAGAATTCTAGGGACTTCTACTTGGAGCTTTTGAAGTGAAGGACTAGACTATAAAGGTTGTAGCCTCTTATCACTTAGTTAGACTTTCTTTTTGCTAACTTAGAAATCCTAATTCTCTAATATGATCTTGTTTAGTATACTTAGCCCTCTAAAATTTTAAAATTGCATACTTGATGTTCATAGAAAACTTGTAGAGGTGCTAAGACATACATTCAAATACATATCATGTAAAAGCCACTAATCAATTAGCACACCCTTTTACTAAACATTTGGTAAAGGCTGGTGATTTATTTGTGATAAACTGGACATGTATGATTTGTATGCTCCATCTTGAGTATTAGAATATGCTACGGTATACTAGGATATGCTTGAGTATTCTGAGCATGATTATCATGTGAGCAATTAGCGTAGCGTGTATATGTAAATAACCAAGTCTAAATAAAGGAGGTTAAGAGAGTTATATTTAATCACCCAAAATCATTTCCCAAATCTCTTTCTCTCCTCTTTCTCTCATTCCAAAACCCTACATATCAGATTTATTGTTTAATGTGAATTATCTTTACAGTATACTTACTATCATACAATGAAGCAGTAATTGATTTATCCTTTAATGGTGAAAATCAAAGTATAGTATACTTACTATCAATCCCATACACATTACGCCAGAAATCAATGCTTTCTTTATATCTATCATAATGTGTGACTGGTGCCATGTTTAGCTGCACGAAACAGAAGCATATCCAGTGTAAAAATCAATTTTCATCACTAACAATCTAAGAAATATCTGAAATATATTAGTACAGAAGCATTTCAGAAAAGGGAGAGTCCAACGAGCACGGTAGTTCAGTCAGAACCATATATCTGCTATAATTCAAGATTTCAAGACCTATGCTTTATGGATGCTTTCAGTTTATACATAATTGTGTATGCAAATTTATGTCATGACAATTCCAATAATTAAATCCAATGTTCATAAATAACCTCTTAATTTCATCAGTTAAACTTTCAAATACAAGAGTCAGCGGAGCGGAGTTTCTCCATCTAATAGCTCATCAAAATGAACTTCCGCACAGCTAATGGGAAATATATAAAGTTCTATTGTGGGCAGTCAATTCAAATATTGGTAACGGGAACATATGGTGCTCCGTTTTTCCCAGGTTACAAGGTCAACGATGGGGATAAATAATAGAATAACTTACAATTTATAAACCATACAAGAAATATATACCGAAATAAATATGCTATTGAACAGGAAGTATAATTGATTTCAAGTCTACTGAAGAAATGAATTCAAGAAACAAAGCACAGCTAGTAACAATGTCATACCTAGCGCCAAGCAATGTGCAAGTAGACTTAGCTTTAAAAAGTATGGACTATAATGTCCCAGGCAAATTATTCTGTTGTTGGTGTTGTACGAGAAGAGCCCATCATCTAGGACTTGATTTTTGCTTCCTTTGTTGAGATTTTTCTTTTAGTAATTGCTAGGATTTGATTCACTAGAGAATTGTTTATATAGAAACATTTAAATTGGTATATTTAGTTCGAGTGTTTGACTACTTATCAAATTTAGTTTCCTAGCAGTAGGAGTCTTGGATGGCTATATAAGACCTTAAGAAACTAAGAGACCCACTTCTGTAATGGTGAGTTGATAGAAAATCTTTGAATCCATTGCTTGTAATTGAGTTCATCAAGCCTTTTCCACTTCATGAATATTCTTTGCACCAACCGTCTCCATGGAATGGTATACTATCTTAAAATTGTTGGAGATTTATTTGAAAATATAGTATAATGGAAGGGGTAAATATAATTGTAGAGTAAGCGAGGGATTGATCAGACAAGGCATGCAAAAGAACTTTTTTTACGACAATAAATTCCCAACAGTAGATGCAAATGGATTCACGGAATTTCTATCTCCAAAATACAATGCCCACCATGTTCAAAATCGATTAGAATTGCACTTTGTAACAATTTGGGAACTGTTGAGAATGTGGATAAAATTTAGTCCCGCATATGGAAAATTGTGGGATGCATATGGGTATAAAATATAAGATGGGATAAACCTCCATAAGGCATGAGTATCCTCCATAAGGATTAAGTCTTCTGTATGAAGTCCATTTATATTAAAGCCCATATGCATTCATGTGTGGGCCCATTTGTTGTGGGCCCAAACCAAGTTTTACATGGTATCAAAGCTTGGATATTTGTTTGTCCACGTTGCACATGAGGTTTGAGCACTCATTGCACGTGAAGTCCTCTTTGTCCACGTGCATTGCACGTGAGGGGAGTGTTGAGAATGTGGATAACATTTAGTCCCACGTTGGGAAAATTGTGGGATGCATATGAGTATAAGGTATAAAATAGGATAAATCTCCATAAGGCTTGAGTCTTTTGGATGGAGTCTCTCTATATTAAAGCCCATATGCATCCATGTATGGGCCCAAACCGAGTTTTACAGGAACCAATAAACCCAAACCCAAGATATGATAAAAGAAAATCAAATAACAGGAGAATTTAGACCCGTGTTAAAGAAGAAAAAGAGAGATTTTCTGTGTTTTTACCCCCTGTTAGATAGCCCTTGTTTATAGAATACAATGCAAGGAAGCGACCCCTGAGAAAACACCTTTAAGATTTCAACTTTAAAAGTTGATTTTAGTAAAATACCGGTCATCGAATCTTTGCTAGTGCTTGTGGGGTTTATCTTGCCGCCCAATAGAGCGAAATCTATACCCCCCCCCCCGGGCAAAATTCCATAGAATGATATAAACTCCTGTCTTCTGCTAAGTTAGAATCTAAAGGCCAAGTGCAATAATTGATTTATTTTATACCCAAGGGCTTGCAATTCAAAACCAAGAACCAGAACCATGAGAATGATGGTTTAGGAGATATAGAAATTGGCAGAAGGTCCTTGTACTCCACATAGTAAAGATTGACAATGAACACATGTACAACTAGCTAATGAAATCACGAACCCTAATCAAATGGGGCATGAACTTAAGCTCCCTTCGAGTTCACCATGTTAAAATCTGAGGGTGTTAAACACAACTGATTTATGGTTTCATGTGAACTATTATTTTTATCTGGATGACCGAGTTGTTACTTGTAGTGCATGGTTTCAGGTTCTTTTTTAGTCATTCTGTAGAAATGTAGCTGTCAACTTCTATAGACCATATCTAGTCTCATACCAATTATGACTGCATGCAACCACAAGGGACGGATGGACCAAAAGGGACAACTAATTTGTTCCATTGTTGGCATATAATGTTTCTTTACCTAATGTGCCTGTGCCATTTTCTCACAGAATGGCATCCACAATAAGTTAATAACTAATGATATATTAAGTGGGTTAGGACCAGGAATGCAACCAAATAACATGAACTTACAAACCTATTCTAGATTGACGTGTGTTAGTTTTGTGCTTCGGACAAGAGCAATAAACATAAAGATTCGGAAGAATTTAATCCCATTGCTTAGAATTATACCCAGAAAATGAATGCTCGACTTCATTCTTATCTACAAGACCAAATCAAGAAAGAGTTTTCTTGAGATCCACGCACAGGGTCTCTTACTCAATTGAAGAAAAACATTTTTAAAACAGAGAAAAAGACTGTTAAATCTAGCAAAAATTAAGACAAGCTTCCTTTTTTTGGTTGTGTTATTCCTTTTCAATCTTCAACTATCAATCCCCTTTCCCAACCAGAAAGTTTGACATAAAAGAAAACCGGTTTGCTGCTTCTTGTTTCCTCCAAAGAAAAGGAAAGCGATTAAGAGAAAATCAATTACAGTTTGGATTGTCCAAAGAGAGGCATGGAAATAATCATATGTGAGCCAGTCTACTTGTGGTCTAGAGTATTCCTGTTTTCTCTCAACTCTGCCCATTTGAGTAGGGTCCAAACATGATTCAACATTACTAATTATGTTATCTTACTGATCATAATAGACTGCCACAACAAGAATCAGTAATTAGTAAGACAGACACGTAATAGTAATCTCACTTTTCTTTCCATATAAACCTTCAATGTGCTTAACATGCAAGGCCTTTGCATGTTAGGCTTACACATAGCCATGTGCTCTCTGTTTGGGAAGAAAAGAGCACCAATCACCAATAACAACTGTCTACTCCTACTCTGAACTCCAAATGCTTACTTTGTGCTCAGTGACAAGTCTGCATGAGCCTTCCTTTGGAAATTCTGATCACATCTGATATAGGTGCATGCCTGTAATTATCTAAGTTTCGCTCTTAACAATACATGGACTGTCCTAACTCCTGATACTGTAAATTGATGATAATTAGTTTGATGGAAAGTTCTGGGAGTGTACAAAAAAAAAGCGACAAATGAAGAAACAGATAGTAATGTGCATAGAGTTTTAACTAGGCCAGACAAGGATAATAAATTTCAGCATTGATGCATGTCTAAATAATGGGATACAAGGATCATAGTCTGAAATCTTTGCTGATCCCGATTCAAGATGGCCGATTCCAATCCAAAAATGACCGTCTGAGTTCCAGTACCGATATTGTTCGATACCGAGTTATAGTGGGTTTATCATTTGATTAGCAAGGTTTTAGTATTAACTTTATTAATGAATTAGTGGTTAAAATAATAGATTATTGAAGGAAGAATTTTTTGACATCATAAATTACTAGGAAGTATATAAAATATATTATAGTTATTTTTATCAAATTTTAATAACAAGCAATTTTAGACATCATAAATTAGTAAAGAATTTGCCAAATTGTGCATCTTGCTACTTATAAAGAATTTCCTAATATAAATTTGTGTTGTCAAATGATATAAAATCCGATATTCCGGATTCGAAACTGCAGGTACGACCGAGATGGCCGACTCCGATCCCAGAAGTAACTACCCAAACCGATTCCGAGATTTTAAACCTTGACAAATGACAAGACCACAGGCAACAAATCTGGAAACACTCCAATAAATAGTACACACTTAGAGTGTTCCATCTAAAATAAAAGAATTCAAAATTTTAAAGATGTTAATATATTCTTGATGTTGAACTTACAAAACCATCTCTAGTTTCAGAAATTTATGCAATTGACTAAAATTTTCGTAACTTCTTGGTCAAACCAATCCTCCAATAAAATTTCCCAAGCAGTGTAAAGAGGTTGCACAAAGATTTACAACAATCCAATGACAGGATAAGGTAAGCTGTTATGTTTTTTTAAACTGGGTATCCTTGCTTCAATCGCTCCCGCAAGTTCAAAAACAAACTGTGGTAGCAAAGTGTAAAGTAAGATAATATGGTAAGATTGGAGTAGAATCAGCAGTAGGTATTTAAGACTGCAAAATGGGCATAACTTGGAGGTTTTATCAGCAACAAAGAAATACATATAAGGACTGTTAGATAGCAGCTCAATTACAATGGAATTGCAAGTCATCACTTGGTATGACTCTGAATACGGACACTACATAGTTTATATTTGACTCATGTGCATGTATTACCAATGATACTATCATCCACAGATCAACCTGATTTTCCTCTCTTTGTTTGTAATGACCCCCTTACTGTTCACTTTTAATTATTTGTCTATCAAGCTTCCCCCAGGCTTCACCACTTTTTCCTATAAAAGGTTCACGTACAGCATAGGGATGAAAAGACATCTAACTTATTGGCAAACTATTCTCGTTTGAATTGTTTTGATGGGCTCACATTTGAAAGTATCGATAATCTGGGGCAAACTTACAATAACTCATAAATTCCGACTGTTATAACGTTAAGTGACAAAGCGGTTCCCTATTGTTTAAACTGGTTGCGACATAAATACTATCAAAATGGTTGATGGGAAGTATCAACTGTTTTAATTTGCATGCATGCAATCTAATCTGACTGCCCACTAATTAAATCATAAACGTGACCATTACGAATCTACAGTACCAGAAGATTCACAACAGATACAGGTCGTGGAGATGAACAGTAATATAAGACTGAACAATTATGACTGGGGTTTCTGCTCAAGGAATTTAATGATGCTTGTGGTTAGCAGAGCTTTTACGATATATTGGCTATAATCTACATCACAAAATAACAACACAATTAGTTTTGTTCTAAAATTTGCATGATGATTGTGTAAGAACTAAAAGTTAAAAGGAAGTTCTATCAAGACTATCGGTAGGAATTTTGGCCTTTAAATCAGTTTCAATGATGTAAATTACAATTTATCTTAAGACTCTGATCCAAGACTCAAAAGTTAGTCACAGAACCTACGCTCCCGCCAATTATGATTCTAATCTTACACTTACCCCACGAGAGATTTGGAAATAATAATTTTGCAGGTTGTTATAAACTAAAACACGAAAATAAAATTCATTACTACTGAGAAAAAAAAATCCTAGCTACACTTTCCCCACAAGGGATTTGAACATAATTATTTTTGCAGGACTTAATAAATTCAAAAAACTTCATTATTATAACAAAAACAAATTCCTAGGATAAACTGCAAACAATAGATCTTTCATTGACTAGGTCATTACCTATAACACAAATTCAGCCACAATTACTATCTCGAATCTATGATTGAGATTGTGTTCATCAGAGCTCTGAACTCACCAGTTCATTTCCTTCATCAATAAGATGATGACAGAGATCCACATCAAGTTGCAAACAAAAAATGCTTCTCTTTTTTCTTTTACTTGTGTAAAACTTAAGATGGAGTCATATAGGAAAAGAATATTACCGTCGCATGTGAAGGAAGAATAAGGCCCCCTGGTTTAAGCCATTTATCTCTGGCAAAAATGACACTTCCCAACATACTCTACACAAAACTCACCAATTAGAAACCAGTGCATACCAAAAGAAGAAGAAATTTCAAACACACATCACCACAGTAGGACTACCACTTGGAAAGCAAATCGATTTACTTAATTTTCCTGGAAAAAATAATTAAGTTTAAGTTCAAAGTAACAAAATAGATATACGCAAACCTCATACAGAAGCATGTATCCCATCCATTCAGAAATAATGACATCAACCTTCTCCTCAATGTTGACTTCCTGCATTCATTAATATTCATTACAATGAATCGCAAAACAGTACATAAGGGAAACAGTCCATCTATTAAGTAAAAAGGCAAATGTCACATTACTCGGAAATGAAAAATGAAAATTTTGAGGAACGAGATGTCATAAATAAGGTTTTGAAAAATATATGTTTAATAAGAAATCATCATATAAATGCACACAAGCAAAGTTTACTATTTAGAATTCAATGTCAATTAAGAACAAATTAATAACCATTTATACAAGTCCATAATTTATAATTTATCTTCCCTCACTGTGTTGTATGCTCATGTTCTCATATGCTGATGATGTTAACCACTAAATCTAGGTTACACCTGAGTTTTTACTATTATTTGCTATTATCTTATTGTTTCTACCCTAATACTATATTTAGCTCTTTTATTTTGACCACTTAGATCGTTTAATTATTTTCTAGATTGCTCCTATATCTTCTTTTGTCTAATAAATCAGGCTATTTCTGACAGATGTTCAATGTAAAAAATATTTCCTCTGGCTCCTAAACAATTTTGGTCCCAGCATTGATATACTCTTACATAAAATGAGTGATAGAAAATGAAAACTCGATAATTTTATTGACATCACAAATAATACTTATACAAGTTTACCAAGGAATAATTCTTGGAATATTCCATACAAAATAAGATACAAATCTTCTAAATAGGAAACCTAATTAGAATATTTGATCATACAAAATCTCTCTAATAAAGAAATCTAATAATCCAAATTATGAAAATAAATCAACCTGACATTCTTTAATAGCCTCCCGCAAACTCACTGTGGATAACCAAGAGTTTGAATAATAACGCGAGTCAAAGTATGCAACCTTTACACCAACAATGAAGAACAACTCATATACATCAAGCAAGGCGGACATGTGCCTATGATCTCCATTAGAATACACGTCGTGTACACGGGTTTATCATATGTAATTAGATACTTAATAGGGGTGTAATAGCAAAATGGCTTTACATATATAAAGAGGAGAATTAGGCTTATAGGCCAATCAATCCATTACATTTCCCTAAAACATTTTCTCTCATAAATCTCTCTCCTCTAATTCATCATATGGTATCAGAACCAATTTGAGTCACTCATCTTCTCAGATCTAATCTCAACCATCCATCACCAAATCACCAAAATACCTGACCTTAACCTTAATACCGCCGCCGCCAACCCACAGCCACCTCTACCGCCGCCGGCTGCCCTCGCCGGAGCCCCGGCAACTCAGATCGACGTCGATCTGACCTCGTTGACACATATCGAGCCATTTCTCATCGATTTCACTCAGATATGAAATCGATGATGAAAGGGGCCTCAACTTGATCGATTGGAGATTTGATTTGGGTGGATTTGATGATCTTTAAGTCTTCTCGGCTGATTTGAATTCGATTCCCTCAGTTCTTGGTCGATTTGATCTTCGATTTGGTCGACTTCACCTGAGATCGAGCTCGACTTGGAGAGTATTGCAAGATTCGACCTCGACTTGATGATTTTCTGCTGGTCTTTGGAACAATTCGCTGTTCTTGGTGATCTTTTGCTCGATTTAGGGCTGTTTCACACTATTCTTTGCGGATTTTGAGCTGGAGTTAAGGCTTCTTGCTGTTTTGGAGCTTGATCATGAAGCTACTCACTGTTCTTGGTGTTTTGAGGCCCCGAATTGGCTATTCTTGACTGTTTTTGGAGTGCTTATTGTTTTTGGAGCGTGATTTGGGGATCCTTTGCTTCGATTTGATCGTATGCTACAGAAATCCGAGACTTGAGGTGATATTTCATTACTCTTTTAGGTCGTCTATGTTCATTTTCATCATGCTTTGCTTGATTGATTGTGTTGTTGAGGAGTTTATGCTCTCAGAGACCATGATCGGATCCGATTGAGTTCGTCATTTTCATGATTGGTTGGTTGACAGTCTTGGTTGTATTTGGTGAGATCTTAGGAGATCTCTTTCTTTTGGTGTGAGCATTCAAGCTCGTTTGAAGATACGAGCATTATTTCGAGAGTTCTTACCTCAAGAAGTTATTCCATTCGAGTTATTCCATTCGAATTTTATCGTCTATGATACTAGTTACCTATTCATTATCATCCTTATTTGTGATGACATCGCTGTTCCTTCTTATTATTTTGCTATTGGAGATCGTGATTGATTTTGAACTTGTAGCTTGAGAATGTTGACGATTGTTATTAAATTGATGGTTGGATCTTAGGAGATCAACTACGATTATTTGGGCTGGATCTTTAAAGATATATTTCTTGTTATTTGATTGTTGGAACTAGTGAGCTTAAGTCACCCCTATCAAGTATTCAATAGATTGATTGAGAAGTATTTTTCACCTTTGGTATTTACGAGTAGCGATAATGATGGCATCAGCTGTATCTTCTCCTGTTGTAGAAAGAGCATCGATAAATGAAGAAATACAAAGACTTCGTTTTCTTTTGTCCTCACTCATTTCAGATTTGATCAAAGGCAAGAGACGATCATATATCTTGCATCTCGCCGACACATGCTCCACGTTCTTAGGATATTTGATTCTGGGCTACTGATCACATTACAGGGGAGCAAAATATATTGTCTTCCTATAAGGCGAAATATGAAACCACTCCGGTAAATTTAGCAAATGGTACTACAGCTAATATAGAAGGAGTGGGTTCAATTCTGGCTACATCACAATTACCTCTTACTTATGTTCTATACTTGCCTTGATTTCCTTTCAACTTGCTATCCATTAGCCAACTGACTCGACAATTGAATTGCAGCGCAACCTTTTTTCCTGGAGGATGTGTGTTTCAGGAGCTTGAGACGAAGAGAATAATTGGCACCGGGACAAAGGTTGATGGGTTATACTGCCTTGATGAGCACTCACGCCCTATAGCATGTCAAACATCAAGCCCTGCGTCAGCCTTTGATACATTGCCGTTTTGGTCACCCTTCCTTACAAATGTTGAAGAGAATAGTTCCATCTCTTGATTCTTTGTCTACTTTAGAGTGTGAATCATGTGAGTTGGGTAAGTATCATCGCTCCAGCTACCCATCTCGTATTAATAAGAGAGCTGAAAAACTTTTTAATTTAATTCATTCTGATATTTGGGGGTCATGCCATGTTGTTGCCCAAGGAGGATTTCGCTACTTTGTGACCTTTATTGATGATTTTTCTTAAGTCTCATGGTTATATTTGATGAAATCTAGAAATGAAGTGTTTTCTCATTTCCAGACCTTTTGTTCTGAAGTTAGGACTCAATTTGGAGTCATTGCGCATACCTTAAGGAGTATTTTAGTACATCCTTTCGGACGTATATGGAGCAACTTGGAATTATTCATGAATCCTCTTGTCATTATACCCCTCAACAGAATAGGGTGGTAGAAAGAAAGAATTGGCATTTGTTGGAGGTCACTCGAACTCTTCTGTTTCATATATGAGTGTCTAAATCCTTTTGGGGGATGCAGTCCATATTGCTAACAACTTGATCAATCATATGCCATTCTCTGTCCTAGATGGGCAGATTCCTAATTTCATATTGTTCCCGTCGGTGGTACCTTTTTCTGCCCCTCCACGAGTATTTAGATGTGTTTGTTTTGTCAATGATCCTCAACCCGGGAATTCTAAACTAGATCTCAAGGCCATTAAGTGCATTTTTTTGGGTATTCTCAGACTCAAAAGGAATATGGTTTCTATAGTCCTGCATTACGTCGTCGATTTATTTCAGCTAACGTGACTTTTCATAAGTCTACCCTATACTTTTCTACATCCCGCTCCTGTAGACATGGACAGTGACTTTCCTTTAGATTTCTCACATTTTTCGTTACACATCCATTCTGAATCGGTTAATTCTCCACCTCCTGTGTTGGAAATCATCCATACCGTTCCTATTGACCCACCTGCCACCCCTGATTCCCTATTATTGGATCCCACACCACCGGTTATAAGGGTGTATGCTCGTCGAGCCCGTATAGCTCCTGAACCTCAGCCTCCTGTTGCTGATCTCCCAGAATCTCACGCTACGCCGAAGGCTGGCATTAATCTCCCTATTGCCATACAGAAAGACATCCGGAACTGCACTTCTCATCCTATAGCTCATCATATGGTCACTTCTCTTATCTTCGGCATATCGAGTATTTATCTCCTCCATCGACTCTTATGCTTTACTCAAGGCCCTTTCTGATACTGTCTCATAAGGGATGGACCTAGACTATGATTGATGAGATACTTGCCCTCGAACTGAATTAGACGTGGAATCGGGTTCCTGTTCCAGCTGGGAAGAAGGTTGTAGGGTGCCGCTGGGTATATACTGTGAAGCTTCACCCTGATGGGAGCCTTTCTCGCTTGAAAACACGTTTGGTTGCTAAAGGGTATTCTCAGACTTACGCCATTGATTATGATTAGACTTTTTCTCCGGTGGCCAAGATGACTTATGTTCATCTACTTATATCTCTTGCAACGACCCGTCATTGGCCACTGCATCAGCTTAATGTGAAAAATGTGTTTCTTCATGGTTCTTTGGTCGAGAAGGTCTATATGGAGCAACCACCTAGGTTTGTTGCTCAAAAGAAATCTAGTTTAGTTTGCTGATTGAAAAAGTCATTATATGGCTTGAAGCAGCCTTCTTGAGCATGGTTTAGGAAATTTACTAAGGTGGTTATTTCGTTTGGCCTCAAACGGTGTGCATATAACCATTCGGCGTTCTACATAATAACACCAATAGTCTTCGCATTCTTTTGGTGGTATATGTCGATGATATAGTGATTGCTGGCGATGATGCAGCTGGTATTGCCCAGCTTAAGCACCACCTTCAAGTAAAGTTTCAGACTAAAGACCTTGGGAGTCTTAAAAACTTTTTGGATATCGAAGTTGCTCGGTTGAAGGATGGTATCTACATCTCACAGCGAAAGTATGTGCTTGATATGCTGACTGAAGCCGGGATGTTAGGGTGAAAACTCATAGAGGCTCTAATAGATCCTAATACTAAGTTTCTTCCGGGACAAGGTGACTCGGTTGAAGATCTCGGAAGATACAGACGGTTGGTCGGTACGTTGAATTACCTCACTGTCACTCGCCTTGATATCTCCTACCCAATTAGCGTTGTGAACCAATTGATGGCTGATCCTCGAGTGGCTCATTGGGATGCGGTAATTCGAATACTTCGCTATTTGAAGAATGCTCCGGGAAAAGATCTATTGTACTCGGATCATAAACATTTGAGAGTAGCAAGCTTCAGTGATGCAGATTGGGCCGGATCTACATCCGATCGCAGATCTACTACATGATATTGCATATTTGTAGGAAGTAACTTGGTCTCTTGGAAGAGTAAGAAGCAAAGCGTAGTGTCCCGCTCCAGCGCCGAGCCAGAGTACTAGACCAGGACGAATACCACTTGTAACCTTGTATGGATTCGCTTTCTGCTGGGAGAGCTTGGCTTTGAGCCCACTTTCTCCATGCGGCTACATTGTGATAATAAGGTTGCAATCTATATTGCCTCTAATTCCGTGTTCCATAAACGAACGAAGCACATTGAGGTGGATTGCCATTTCGTGAGGGAGAAGGTTGAAGATGGGATCATCGATGCTTATTATATTCAATCTGCCCATCAGTTAGCAGATTTATTCAAAAAAGCCCTTAGGAAGGAATAAAGTCTGGTTAATTTGTAACAAGCTCGACATATTTGATATGTATGCTCCAGCTTGAGGGGAGTATTAGAATACCCCTAGTGTACACGGGTTTATCATGTGTAATTAGATACTTAATAGGGGTGTAATAGCAAAATGGTTTTGCCTATATAAAGAGGAGAATTAGACTTAAGCCAATCAATCCATTACATTCCCCAAAACATTCTCTCTCATAAATCTCTCCCCTCTAATTCTTCACAATCTCTTTCACCGGAGCAAGACGGACCCGAGCCTCAATGTCGCTTTTGCTTGAGATGCCGGAAAAAAGTAGCTAAGAAACGTCATAAAAGGAAATAATTTTCCTTTGCCTTAGGAATTGTTTTCAGTTTTTGTAAACTGTTTTGGTGGGTGTTGCTCTATGAAAGTTGGCTGTGATGGTAATTTTCTAATCATTTTCTGAGGTTATTATACAATCTGGAACATAACATTCTCTTGCTGCTTCTCCTTGTATACTTTGAGGGCTGCCTGTAACCTTTTATTGGTCTCTGTATCATGAAAATAAAAGAATTGTTCTTAGATATGTTATCATTTACACCTTTGAATACAGTGACTGCTATCAGTAATCTACTTTTGCAGGTACCATTTTCGTTGGAATGGAAGCAGCTAACTTGGGGATAATTGAGAAGCTGGGACGTGGCCCTCCTGTGATGACTCCAATACTTCCCAGTCTTTCCTTGTTTCCTTTTTTCTTTCTTTCTTTCTTTTTTATTCTGGCTTATTTATGTTATATAACTATAAAGACCCTGTTCTGTATTTGATACACTTATATTTTCTTAATGAAGTCATGAGACGAGCTGGTTGCAGCTCTGCTTTTCCTTAAAAAAATTAATAATCTGTTAATTATTAGTGCAATATAACATTTAAAATACTGCAACCAATAATAAGAAAACATAAAATGGCCAGAAAGACGAAGTATTAGAAGATAGAATATACAGAAGGTTACCTCAACTCGTCCATGCAAGACAATGACTCTATCAGAGAGATTATTAGCTCTCACAACTTCATTAGCCTGTCAAAGTTTTTGAAAAAGTAACATCAATGTGCTGCTACTCCCGAGTGCAATAAATAATACGCTTGTCGCAAACAAATACCAAAACCAGTCAAAATCAATGGGTATGGTAACAAACTATGATTATCTTTACTAAGTTGTCAAATAGTCTAATACTCACTGTGCAAGTTCAAGAAATAAAATATGCACTGGTGCAAAATAAGGTTTTTAATATGTGATAAATTTCTAATTTGCCTTCGTTCTATCCTCTGTTTATCTCATGTACTGAGATCATAATCTAATAACTAAAAGACCCAAAACCTGAAAGTTCAAACTTAAACCTATAATAAAATTGATATCAGAATATATATGACTCCTTAGGTGCCACCAAAGTAGTCACCCATTTTATACTTTATGAATGTCTTTAGCTCATAGGCGCATGGGCCTTCATTTATTACATTGACATTTATTTCTGAGATATGGCCTCTTAAAAAGTGCCATGTAGGCGACCCTTAGGTGTCGCCTTAAGAACATTTTTCTCATATATATATATATATATATATATATATATATATATATAAGGGGTTGATCCATTGCAACCCAGGTTGCACAATAAAAATGGGAATTCCGATCGGGACCGTCGGATTTGGGATATAAATGAATGGTTTAATTTAAATCACTTAAAAATGCCCCCTCTCTATAACTAATAATTCCCACATACCCCACCCCCACCCCCACCAAAAAATCATGTGTCATCTTCTCATCTTCCCCCACTCCTCCTTCGCCGGCCCTCTCCCCTCCACGACAGTGACTCCTCTTCCGGCTGCCCTATCACCACCATCACCATCATAACCATCATCACGGCCATCACCACCACCACCACCCACCATCATCACCATCACCACCACCACCACCATCATCATCACCACCACCCATCACCATCACCCACTGCCCCCGCACAACACCTTCGCTTCCACTGCAACCAACCACCATCGGCGCCCAATTCCCAAACCCTAACCATAACAAAACAAATTAAAATGGAGTCATCTCCCTCGTCGTTGTCCTCATGGTCGTCGTCACACCGCATAGGAGGGTGGAAGAGGGCAGTGAAGGAGGTTGAGGGGAGAAGGTGAGGACATGGGATGGGGGGTTTGGGTTTGGAATTAGAGTGGAGAGAGAGTGAAAGTGGGCCCTTTTCAATTTATCAAATCTGACCATTCATTTGTCTCCAATCCGACGGTCCAGATCGGAGTTTCTATTTTTATCGTGCAACCCGGGTTGCAACGGATCAAACGCCTATATATATATATATATATATATATATATATATATGAGAATAATGAACGAAATGTGTCATAGGAGGGAATTTCCTTCTATAGCGTCGAAAAAATTCACCCTCCACGATTTTGTTCGATGATCGACACCCATTATCTTCATCATGTAAGATGTGGATACATCAAATTTCACGCGATTTCATCACTTTTTCACCGTTAATTTAGTGGGTGCAAAAATAAACAGCTTACCGACAATAGAACTTTTTACATTGCTAATTCAATGGTGAAAAAGAGGTGGATTCACATGAAATTTGGTGTATCCACATCTTACATGATAAAGATGATGATGTTAGGTGCCAATCGTTGGAAAAAAAAATCATGAAGGATATAGATTTTTGGCGCCACCTAACGAAAAAGCCTTCTAGGGCCTCTTTTCTCCATTATTCTCCATCTCTATAGAGAATAATGGAGAAAAGAGGCACTAGACGGCTTTTTCGTTAGGTGGAGTCAAAAAAATACACCTTGATTTTACCGACGATCGGCACCCATCATCATCATCATCATCATCTAAGATGTGGATATACCAAATTTCATGTGATTCTAAAACTTTTTCACCATTAGTTTAGCAATGTAAAAAATTCTATTGTCGGTAATCAGTTAATTTTGAACCCACTAAATCAACGGTGAAAAAGTGGTAGAATCAAATGAAGTTTGGTGTGTCCATATCTTAGATGATAAAGATGAAGATGAAGGATACTGATCGTCGAAAAAATCATGAAGCGTGTATTTTTTCAACACCGTAGAATGGAGGAAATTTTCTATTATGACACATTTTCTCCATTATCCTTTTATATATGTGTGTGTGTGTGTGAGGATAATGGAGAAAAGAGGCCTTAGGAGGTTTTTTCGTTAGGTGGCATCAAAAATCTATATGCTCCACCATTTTTTCCGACAATCAGCACCCATGATCATCATCTTTACCATCTATGATGTGGATACACCGAATTTCATGTGATTGTACAACTTTTTCACCGTTGATTTAGTGGGTGCAAAATTAACGGTTTACCGACAATAGAACTTCTTATATTGCTAATTGAAAAGGTTGTACAATCACATGAAATTCGGTGTATCTACATCTTAGATAATAACGATGGAGGTGATGGGTGCCGATCGTCTAAAAAAATTATGGAGGGTGCATTTTTTCGACGTCATATGAGGAAATTCCCTCCTATACTCCTTTATTCTGTGTGTGTGTGTGTTTTTCATTTGGTGTACATCATATTTGGAAAAAACTGAAGCTAAGTCATTATCTAGGGTCTGCAATTTGGCATATCGTGCTTAAATGAATGCAATTCCATGCAGTTAACCTTTACATCTCCATCCCTTCCCTCTACCCTCTTCCTCGCACCCCCCACGCCCAAAAAAAGAGAAAAAGTTAGGGGTTATAAAGTTAAACCAAACCTATTTTTCTCCACACAAACAAAATATACAAATCTCTGCACACAGATATACACACATAAATGCATACATATACTTGCACACATATGTATACATACATATACATACATCATACGTATACTTATATATGTAACATACGTATGTGTATGCATGTACATATACATACATACATATACATGCACATACATATGTATGCATATATACATAACGTATGCATACATATGTTTACGTAGCGTACGTATACGTATTCGCATATGTATACATGGCGTACGTTGTAACAGTTGTAATTGTTTTAAATAAAATTTTATTTTTTTGAGATTTTTTTTAAAAGAAAATGTATAATAAAGGAAAATCCTGTTTTAAATAGAATTTATTGAAAAGATTTTTGTTGGAGAATAGAATTTTTGGAAAAGATAAAGGGAAAACTGAATTTAGCCCCTAAGATCTAAAAGCAATCTGATTAGGTCCTTGGGTCCAAATGACTTGTGAATAAACCCTTGGTACCAAGGATTCCTTTCTTTAAATCCCTGCAGTACAATTTTGATATAATTTATTATAATTCTATTTTGTTATTACTCACTTTGCCCTTGTATCTCTCTTCTCTATTTTTCTCTCCCTCATTAACTTCTAATTTTTCATTTTCATCTCTCCACATCCAACTCCAAGTGATTTTTAACTAATCCAATATCTCAACAAATCAAATGCTAATCAACAACTCTCGATAAGAAGTCCAAAACTCTAATCTTTCTTCTTTTTTCTTTCTTTTTTCTTTCTTCCTTGGCAAAACAAAAGTGAACCCATAATAAAAAATCCAAACCTTTTACATTAGGTTATAATTTTGATTTGATAGCTTTTGAATGTTGAATATTTTAAGAATATGTGACTTAGAGTTGATGGGGAAAAAATTTTGATTCGATATGGTTTGAGGGAAGGTGAGGGTGGAGGAAAAAGAAGGAAGATCAAGAAAAAAACAAAAAACAAGATAAATGTAGCAGTTTCACTGATAAATGTAATATTCTTGTACATAGATATAGCAGTTTTACTATAAATGTAGTACTTTCTACATAAATATAGTAGTTTCAGTATAAATGTGGTAGTTTCCATGTAAATATAGTAGTTTTACTATAAAATGTAGTAATATATGAAATAATTGTATTAGTTTCTATAAAAGGGTGGTATCGGAATTAAAAATGTTAGGCAGTTAAATAAAGGGATCTTTAAAGTTGAGGAGTTTTAACAAGTCTTTTTTACATAGTGACTTGAGCCTATTCCTTTTTGGAAATAGGGCCTTAGATACATTTTTCTCAAAGATAAAACTATTTTAAAGAGTAGAAAAAAAATGTTTAGAATTTAGCAAGAATTTGCTTTTAAAAACTTTTTTAAATAACCCAAACCCTATTTTACTCAGGCCAACCCCTTTATATTTTTTTAAAATATATAACAAAGCCTGGCTAAGACCTAGGCCGAGCTCGCACACGCCAGCGTGCAGTGGCGTGGTACCCACGCACCTGCATGGGGGCATGAAGACCGACCACGTGGCGCGGCCATTGCGCCACATGCGTGAGGATCTGAGCACAAACGTATCGGGTTATGCAAGTTTGTGGATTTTTGGTTCAATATCCGACCCGCTGGGGTTTTATTATATACATACATCGTCGTTTTCAGCTCTTTTGGTCGATCCAAAATAATCTTAAAATTCCAAAAAAATCCTTAAAATATTAGCCACCTTCCTCTGGCCTCCGTAAAAAAATTCAAGTCGTTTGAATCTCAAGATTAGGAGGTTCGCCTCGGCAAGTCGCTTTTCAAAACATCGACGCCCTCTGTTCAGCACAAATATTTGCGTATTATACTTCCCAATTCTATCTGTTTTTGTATACGAATAAATGCTACTGAGGTATTTTGTTGCATCTGTACAGGATACAGGACTCTCAAAGTTGGTGACAGAAAAAAACGCAAAACGTACACATTTTTTATAATTATGTTGATTTCCGGTTCTAACGGCTAATGGATGAAGCAGACGAAGAAACACAAGATTTGGCCCATTCAATTCCTTCACGTGCTCCATAAACAAAACAAAAGAAGTATTCTTCCTTTATTTAGTCAAATGTAGCCACAATTGTTGACTTTTGCATCTGGAACAAGACATGAAGATTTATGCCAACCCAACAAGGTCAAACACATCCTACATAGCCCACAAGTCCACTGCCAAGAGCCCAACACCCAAATCCTCCAAAGAACCGTCCCTAACAGTAATTTGGTCGTCCCCGGTGGTCAAGTTGTTGGCAGACAACTTGGATCCTTTGGCGGCTCCTTGTCACATCCTGTTGGTACACTTTTTGTTAAAGAAATATTTTTGTGATGCCTATAAAAGAACCAGATCGGCAGAGGAGTGGGATTATGGGTTTAGTTTTTAGCTTACTTCTTCCCCTTGCAAGAGTTCTAAGCTTATATTTGTAACTCAAGTCCCTCCAAGTGTTAATAAAAGTACATTCTTTTTACTTTAAAATCCTTGTTCCTTGCTTTGATCTTTTGTTATTGTTATGGTTACTTGCAATTTTTCCATTCGTGTCCTCTATTTTCTTGCTCTTTTCTTTTACTTTATTTTGTGATTATGTGAGTAGATAGTTTGCCTAGGTGAGGAGGAGGTAGGATGATGAATGGATAGCCTTCTTTCGATCTCTTTTGATATATTGTTGTGCTTGTAATGAAACTCAATTTTAACGCTTGCAAGGTGTTTGAAGAAATGTTTGATAGGGTGTGTAGCTTGTATGGATGGTTCAACCACCTCTCGCATATGCCCTATATTTGCAATCATCTCACCAATCCAAATGTTAGAATTGAGGCAAAAATTAGGGTTGAAATTGTCAAGTGTTCAGAAAAATGCTAGATAGGGTATGTAGTTTAGTGTGATGGGTTTTACCTACTCTAAACATATATTTTATCTTTGCAAATCCTCATTTGCAAGTTCAAAACTAATTCATACTTTGTAAACGTTGATGGCTCATACGGGGTAATCCATCGTGATACGCACCGATCGCCATACTTCGGTTTAGAGTCGACGCGATTCATCCGGGATTCTCAGCAAACATCATGAACCTTCGCACTCTGAAAAGTTTATCGATGGATATCCGGTACCTATCAAATGAGAGGATCATCATCCAGGATTTCAATCAGAACTGCCAATAAGTACCGAGGTCTATAACTCTGCCGATCAAGTTCGAAGATCTACAAACATAGGCGAAGATATATGTCATCGACGCCGATACATCATACAAGATCCTCTTGGGGTGACCGTAGCTTCATGACTGTGGCATTATCCCATCAACTCTCCATCAATGCATGAAATATACCAAAGATGGCAAAGAAAAGCGCATTGACGGAGACATTCAGCCGTTCGATGTTCATGAAGTCTGATACGAGGATTCTACATACTTAATGAATCCCCGAGATGATGCGCCGCAACCTGCCATGGACGAAATGGCCCTTAAGTCCAAGAGCAAGTCAGAGCTGGTCGTTATCTCCAAAACCAAAACTCTTTGAGTGTAACCGCATTTTGGCAGCGACACTGACAAATCTGATGATGAAGATCCGTCCCTGAGCTTCAATCCCATTAAAGTTCGTCCACACTTCGGCAATGACACCGATGAACCAGATGATGCTAAGGATTCGTCCTGGAACAATTGTGAGGATGAGACTCCTATCCAAAAAGTAAAAGCTAAAAGAAACTCTCAAAATCACAGAAGGGTTTCATTGGCCATCACAAGAGTCCCGGAGCAGATAACAAAGAACTTGACGCTCTGTAAGTCTCACTGTGGATCAATTGAAAACATTTTATGTTCCCGGAAGTAAGAACAGGCAAATTCTGTCATGCGGCCTAATGATTTGCCCCTGATATGCTTTCATATGAAAGAGGGATAAGAGATGTCATAAATCCTTGATATTACGTGTTGAAAGTAAAAACCAAATGATGGGACTTTAAAGATAGTCCCACATTGGAAACAACAAAAGAAACACATGGGTATAAGATATAAGATGGGTCAAAGCTCAACAAGGCCTGAGTCTTATTGTTGGAACCCACTTATATCAAAGGCTCATGTGTATCAATAAAAAACTCATCACTCCATCAACTTTAAATACTCTAAACTCCTAAAATAGTATCAGAGCCAATGGCTCGATTCTCCACGTGACAACCGCACCAAAAATAAGTGATGTTTGCATGTAACTCTTCTTGTACTTTGCACGTGACAACCACCCCAAGAAAAAATGATGGTTGTACATAACTCTACTCGTACTTTCCACGTGACAACCACACCAAGAAAAAGTGATGGCTGCATGTAAAGGGGAGTGTTGAAACTACAAACCAAATGGTAGAACTTTAAAGATAGTCCCATATTGGAAACAACAAAAGAAACACATAAGTATAAGATATAAGATAGGTCAAAACTCAACACGGCTTGAGTCTTATTGTTGGAACCCACTTATATCAAAAACCCATGTGTACCTATAAAAAGCTCATCACTCACTCAACTTTAAATACTCTAAACTCTTAACATTACGCATCCAAGATGTGAGAATATTTTAAAAAGTGTGGATGATTGTTATATCAAACGGATTCTGATGCAAAATTCTATGAAAGGCTATGACACCCACCTCAAACCCGACCATTTGTTGGCGAACGGGTCCGAGACAGACGGGGTATAGGTTTTATCCGATCTGATGTCAAGTCTTGCTGCGTGATTCATGTTAACAAAACCAGAGAGAACCCTGGGGATGAAGATGAGCTGACCAAGCCAGAAGAAGCCCCTTAAGAGCTCGAAGATGGCGGACAAGCAACCTTTAACGAGCCAATTGAAGTCGACATGAGAACACCCGATAACCCACAGCCGACCTACATCAGCTCGCTCTTGTCAAAAGAAGTGAAAGAGCAAATAATTTCCCTACTCCATAAGTTTGTCGACTGCTTTGCATAGACGTACAAAGAAATGCCCCGCTTCTCTCTAGAGGTAGCTGTGCATAAACTAGCTATCTCCTGACACCAAGCCGATCAAGCAGGCTACTCGATGAATGAGAAGGAAGTTGGAAGAAAAGATCATCAAGGAAACCAAGAAACTCATCGATGCCGGCTTCGTCAGGGAAGAGAAATATGCAGACTGGATCGCATGCATTGTCCCGGTGAAGAAGAAAATAGGCAGATCCGAATCTACGTTGATTTCAGAGATCTCAATAAGGCATGCCCTAAAGACGATTTCCCACTGCCGATCATGAAAATGATGGTCGACGATACCTCAAGCTACAAGATGTTCACCTTCATGGATGGCTCGTCCGGATACAACCAAATCAGAATGTCGCCCAAAAATAAGAAACACACTGCGTTTCGAACTCCAAGTGGCATATACTACTATAAGATTATGCTATTCGAACTAAAGAACACAGGCGCCACATATCAAAAAGCAACGACCAATATTTTTGACGACTTAATCCATAAAGTCGTCGATACTATGGTGATGATTTGGTCGTCAAGACTAAAGCCGCAGCCAATCGTCTCCGAACTGTTTTCATAAGGCTAAGAGAATATAACCTGAAGATGAATCCTCTGAAATGCACTTTCGGCGTGTCATCAAGAAAATTCCTGACATCTCCCTGATTGCTTGCATAGGGTTTTGTTGAAGTTTTTGGCCAACCCATTGGTGAGTGGGGAGATGGTACCTCAGTTTCTTTATGGCGAACATCAGAGCCAAGCGGTGCTTTTTGATCGGAGAGTAATGCTCTGCTCCGACCAATGTTCGACTGAGATACTAAAGAGCATTTTCTTTTCCCTCGTTATTTTGTGCGGGGAGCGCGCCGAGTGATCCGTCTAGTGCAATAGTGTAGAGGATCGGTGGTTCATTTTGAACGAGAGCAGCGAGCACCGGTGAGTGCGGCAAGTATAGCTTGATGCTTTCGAACATATCCTGACATTCGGCGTCCCGGACAAAAGGAGTATAATTCTTCATGTGTTTTGAGAAAGGCCAACATCTCCCTGATAAGTTCGAAATGAACCTTCGTATACAAGCGAGCTTGCATCGGAAAGACCTTAGCTATGTCATTCTTTAGAAGAGAGGGATCAAAATCGATCCGTCAAAGATAAAAGCAATCAGGGAGATGTCTCTTCCAAAGAATGACGTAGCTAAGGTCTTTCCGATGCAAGCTCGCTTGTATACGAAGGTTCATTTCGAACTTATCAGGGAGATGTTGGCCTTTCTCAAAACACATGAAGAAATATGCTCCTTTTGTCTGGGACGCCGAATGTCAGGATACGTTCGAAAGCATCAAGCTATACTTGCCGCACTCGCCGGTGCTCGCTGCTCTCGTTCAAAATGAACCACTGATCCTCTACACATTGCACTAGACGAATACTCGGCGCGCTCCCCGCACAAAATAACGAGGGAAAAGAAAATGCTCTTTAGTATCTCAGTCGAACATTGGTCGGAGCAGAGCATTACTCTCCGATCAAAAAGCACCGCTTGGCTCTGATATTCGCCATAAAGAAACTGAGGTACTATCTCCTCACTCACCAATGGGTTGGCCAAAAACTTCAACAAAACCCTATGCAAGCTCTTAAGGATGAATGCCCCGGCCAACAAACGAGATTGGCATCTCTAGCTTCATGAAACGTTGTGAGCATATCGTACCACTCATTGCACTCCAACACAATCTATCACATACTCGCTACTCTTCGGGGTGGAGGCAATCCTCTCTCTCGAAGTCGAAATCCTAAGTTTAAGAGTGGTCCAGCACAGTCTGACAGAGGAGGAAAATGCCCTCCTTGAACTTGAAGAGCTCGACGCACTCGACAAAAAGAGACTCGTACAACAAAATATGACGCCTTCGTGTTTTCAAAAAAGGTGAATTTGTTTCGGTTCTCAGAAAACCGATCATCAGCAGCCGACATGCAAAAGGAAAATTTGAACCAAACTGAAAAGGGTAGTACATCATCGAGAAAGTGTATGATGGAAGATCCTACCAACTGATAAGTCCCAAGGGAAATAGGTCAATGCTGCCCATCAACGGCCAATATCTCAAGAAATACTATGCATGAACTGTTGGCTATAGTGCCTTCGAGGCAATTATTGTAATTGTGGGTAGACGATTATGATAATTGAAGGAGCACCTATACAGGTAAAACAGTCTTACTCAAGATGATTGTATGCTATCTGTTTTGTCTTTATCATTGATGTGTATACGTTTTATTACGTGTCGCTAATACATAATGATAAAACTCGTAAGATTTTTGCTTGACTACCAGAGTTATGATGGTGATCATACTTGTGAAAACTTGGTAGTCCAAAGCACATTATTAAATATCACTAGTCGTGGGAGTATCGAGACTGGGCATCGATATTCCAGAGTGTTAGTGTATATGCCCTAGGGGCCATTATTGTATCATACTAGTTTGTATATTACTTAATGGAAGCTTTGGATATTCACATGTATATAACAGTCTTGCTAAACATGGTAGTATCTACTTGGTTTTTCTATCTTAATATGTGAGTATACGTATTGATTGAGCTCTTAGGATCTTGCTTGACTACCAGCGTTGTGATGGCAGTCACACTAGTGGGGGCTGGGTAGTCTACAAGCACATCCTTATTCAGGTCCCTAGTCGTAGGATTATCGAGACAGGGCATCGATACTCCGGAGTAAACTAGTGTGTACGCTTCTCATCCCAGTTGGGAAGATGGTCTGTCCCACAGCCGTCAGTACGCCGTACTGGAGATAGTATGCAGGTGCTCGTTAGGTTACGGGTACACCGGACAGGACTCACAGGTAACTGTTGGTTGGTTTTATACCAGTCGTCAGTTAACAGTTCTCAGGTGACATGAGTACAGCATAGTCCGCAGACTTGACACTGCTACTTCGCCTTGAGTGTGTCCCACTGTTCTTAGATTGCTACCCTACCACGGCTCAAAGGAGTCGTGCAAACAGGTAGCAGTTTGGTGCAGTCCCGAGCACTTGGAGGCAGTGGCGGTTAGACAGGATTCGTCTCTCCCGGTATTGAGGGTTGATATCGCGCTGTGTCAGAGAGCCATTACGTAAAGTCCCTGGCCATGGCCAAGGCAAGCGAGATTTGCTGGTAGATTCCAGTAGTTTCTCAGGGTGTAATGGGCTTCACTCCGACACGACTTATACCGCTATTAGGGGACTGACGCTTGCCGCCCCCTAGGCCCGATATGCGATAGTCTTAGACGAACAGACCGGACTGTACGAAGATTGTCACATCAGACTCAGTAGGAGTTCGGATGGGTTTCCTCATCGGCCTTCTTATCGACATCTACCTGGGGACCGTACAGCTAGTGCCGCTTGCGGTCTGTGGTTAAACCCACTGCCAGCGTAGTAGTCGAGTCTCTAGAGTCCCACACAGAGAGTTTCCCTACTCCAGGCGAAACGATATAGAGGTCGTATGGTTTTACGACAAGGGTTCGGACGCATACGTGTGTTTACGCACGTACGACATCCGGACAGTTTTTACTAGCCGGCTTTGGTTTAAGCCAGTTTCTAGTATCCGGTTATTGGATTTATACAGTCTAAAGTTTTTCCGTGTTTTCACGGATAGGAGGGGCGTTCTCGTAATTACCCGAGAAGCTTCTAGAAGATGGTGACTTGGGGGTTAAGGTGGCATATGCATTAAATGAGATTAGTGAGTCATATGAGTGATTCATCCATGTCATTAATGCATCATAAATGCTTAATGACTCATGGAGATGAATCACCCTCTTGTATTTATGAAGCATGATTATTAATCCTTTATTTTCTTTTATTGGATAAATGATAATGCTTGATATATATTATGATAGATCATTATCTCATGTCATTCTCTTGCTCACTTTCTCTCTCCTCAAGCTTTCTCTCTCTTCAAACCCTAATCCTCCCTTCTCATGTGTTGAGACCAAGGATTAGAGTAGACTACTTAATTCTTAACCATTCTCTATATCACCTAGATTAGCGATTTAAGAAACCTAGTTACCTCAAGTTGGAGGTGAAGCTTGTAGTAAAGCTCTCGGGTGGATCTTCTACTACATAGAGAAGGCCGGAGAGGACGTGGAGAACGACAAGACGAAGGACTCGGTTCTTTAGGTATAATCACTTATCATAGTAGTTAACTCTTCTATGGTTTCTTGTTAGTTATTGTTTTAGCAAAGATTCTCGGTTAGTCGATGTTTACGCTTTAAACAAGATCGTTTTTCATTATTCCGCCTCCCCGTAAGTCGCGGGGTGTTGTACATCGACTTACAGTGGTATCAGAGCCTTGCTAAACAATAATTAACTCATTAGCTAAGTCGTAAGAATTTCGAACGCAAAACGAACCAGAAAACGACATCGATATCACAAGTTTCTGTCGAATTTAAAACAGGCTCTAAAAATTTTTCAGGTTGCTGAAGTATAACCTACAGAGAATTGTAAGAACACTGGTGAAAAATGGGTTCCTGAATCGGCCATACAGCCACGGAACCGCGGCCGATCCTACCGATCCGCCGCGGATCCACGGCCGAGTTGGTGCCGATTCAACCCAGTTTCCACCAGTAACTCTTCTGTGATATTTGTGTGTTTTCTGGGAGTTTAGTTTTCTGCTCAAGTCTCAGGTGCACAGAGAAGTTTCAGAGTAGAATCTAAAGTGTTTGCTTGATCGAAATTTTACGATGTTTGCTAATTTGATTATATCTGTGATTGTATAATGTGTTCGTAAACATCCCCTAACTGCTAGTATGTCGGTTGGCAGGGGGTTGCACATTTCTGTAATGGTTTTTACTGTTTGTGGTTGTGAACTGTATTGGACTGTTGTGATGATTAGCCGGGGTTTGAGATGGGTTGTTATATTCATTCATTCGATATAATTGTAATATGTTGTAATATTATTTTGCGGGGCACATCCAGGTTGCGGTTGTAGCCACCGTTGTATTATTTCATTTTACTGTTTTTGCTCCTAGGACAGACCCAAGATGGGGTGCATAAACTACCGGGTACTTTGAAGTGTTTAGTGGCCTACTCACTTTGTTGAGGAAGACCGCTTCACTTCGGGTATTTGGCGGGTAGTTTGCCGTACCCGTAGAGGTCTAGGGTGGGGTAATGGCTATTCATCACAACTGTGTAATCTGTCTTTTGTTGCGGGCTCTAAACAAACGCGGATTGCTTGCAAATCCAATAAAGTTCATATGAGATCTGGAATGCCTATTATTGCGTCTGACGAATGTACAAAATGTATATATGATAGCTATTTAGACGTCACTTATGTTTTACACCCGCGCTAGCCCAGCACCCGCTCTGTCGTTAGTTAAGTAACCTAACGGGTGATGACGGGACCCAGTGGCGAATGCGGATGGCATAAGAGGACGTTGTATTTTTGTTGTTTTCTGCAATGATAGGTTAATGATGGGACGCATTATTTATAATGCAAAGAAAATAAACCAAAAAGTTGAATCGTTGGAACAATTTAAAAGTAATATTTTTAAATTGCGGAGCTTTAACCACTCCTTTTAAAAGCTATCAGGTTCCTTCGGTCATATCAAGTTCACTACGTTCACGGTTTTGCCAAAACCATTCGTAGCCCTCTGTCATTTCATTTGGGTATTCAGTAGTATTCAAGCTATGCATTTTGGCCAAAGTCAAGACATAGTGTTTGGTAGCTGCTGGGTTTTCATTTGTTGCATAGATAGATGAGTTAGTTTGGGACAGTCGTTTTATCATTTGACCAAAGTCAGGGGTATGTACGGATGGGTTCAAATTGACAAGATAATGACGGGTAGAACTTGACATGTGACTTATGACATTTTGACCAAAGCCAAGGTCATAAGAGCATGGGGCAAAAACCTATATCGGGAATTTCTAAAGAAACTGAAATTTGTAAAGAGATGCATACCATGTGGAGTTTGATGAATGTTGGTAGGATTCCTTCAACATTATCATACGATGATATTTGGATTCCGATCCTACTGTGAGTATATGCTACTCATCAGGATATTCGTCACTTAACGATCAATGCTATAAACCAAGTAGGTGTCAAGAAAGGTGTCAGCGGGGTTACGCCCCCAAAGAAAAGAGGTTATTTAATTAAGGAACTTCGCGAAAGCGTTGGAAAACCTCCCTCGAAGTATCGACACTAGCCTGGCTGAACGGAGAAGCAAGTATTATACGGTGAGAATAGTCCTGGCTAATTCTTCTTTTATGGTTTGGGGAAGGATTCGAGAAACAGTGGGAGCCATCCAGTTTAGATAAATTAAAAACCACTCTAAATTTGCAAGAGCATCATGCTAAAGAGTTTTCTTCTCTCTCCTAATTGCAGCGACCCTGAAAATGACTGGACTTAAGTTACTTTTAGAGAAAAATATACTGACAGGGCCAAACTATAAAGATTGGCTGCGGAATGTCAAAATGGCTTTGACCTATGACAAATTGGGGTACGTCCTCACCGCTAAGGCACCTGCTGTCCCTAGTCCTAAATCCAGTAATGCGGATAAGGAAATCCGCAAAACCTGGGATTTCGATTGCGCGAAAGCCAAGTGCATCGTGCTTGCCTCGATGAACAATGAACATCAGAGGAGGCACAAGGATATGAAACTAGATGCCATATTTCTCCATACAAAGGAACTTTATGGAGAGCAATCTCGTATAGCAAGATACGAGACCTCTAAAAACTTGTTTCGAGCGAGGTTGGCTGTCGGATCATCGGTAGGAGAACATGTCCTAAAGATGATTGGCTACATAGAAGAGCTCGCAGACCTTGGGACGACTTTGGATAATGAGCTCTATACAGACCTTATTCTCCAGTCCCTTCCTTCCACTTACGCCCAGTTTATTCTGAACTTCAACATTCAAAGAAAAGAAGTTGAACTTCCGGAACTCATTAACATGTTGAGGAGTGCGGAGGGCACCTTGCAGAAGGCAAGGGAAACACCCTCTATGTTTGTTAGCGGTGTTTCTTCTTCCGGGTCCAAGGCTTGGGCCAAAGGAAGGAAAAAGAAGGCCGCCACCAAACCTAGAGGAGGTGTAAGTAAGGTGGCAGGGAAGGGAAAGAAAAAGTTTGCGGTACCGATAGTGGCCCAGGATGAGTGCTTCCATTGTCACAGGAAAGGGCACTGGAATAAAGATTGCAAGGCGTGGAACGCCAAGAACCAGAAACCGAAGCAAGATGTGGCTTCGACTTCAGGTGTGTTTGTAATTGAGAATTGTCTGTCAATCAACTCTACTTCCTGGGTATTGGATACCGGATCAGGATCTCATATATGCAATTCATTGCAGGCACTGAGAAACCGTAGAGTGCTGAAGGAAGGTGATATGACCCTAAAGGTTGCTAACGGAGCTAGCATGGGAGCTGTGTCCGTCGGGGATTATCACCTGGGATTGACGAGTGGACACATTTTGGTTTTACATAACTGTTTTTATGTACCTAGCTTAACGTGTAATATCATATCAGTTTCCTTGTTATCAAATAAAGGTTATGATTTCACGTTTGTAAGTGATGTTGTTAACATCCACCTTAATCATGGTTTGATTGGGTCCGGTACACTAAATAACGGTATATATGTCTTAAACCAACTCCAGATTTTCAATGTCCAGAACACACTAAAAAGAAAGTCTCCAGATTTAAATAGCTTTCTTATGGTATTGTAGACTGGGTCACATCAATAAGAGAAGGTTGACTAAGCTACATAGAGAAGGATATTTGGACTCGTTCGAATATCAAACTTATGCCACTTGTCAATTTTGTCTCAAAGGAAAGATGACAAAGACTCCATTTACTGGACATGGAGTAAGAGCGAGCGAGCTCTTAGGACTCATACACAGCGATGTATGTGGTCCAATGTCTACACATGCAAGAGGTGGTTTTTCCTATTTCATTACTTTTACGGATGATTACTCAAGGTACGGATTCATTTATCTGATGAAAAATAAATCCGAGGCTTTTGAGAAATTCCAAGAGTATAAGAATGAAATAGAAAACCAAACCGGCAAAAGTATCAAGACACTAAGATCTGATCGAGGTGGTGAATACTTGAGTGCCGAGTTCCTAGGTTACCTAAAAGAGAAAGATATTCTCTCAGCTTACTCCTCCATACACTCCACAGCATAACGGTGTATCGAAGAGACAGAATCGAACCCTATTGGATATGGTACGGTCCATGATGAGTAATGCTGAGTTACCGCAATCATTATGGGGTTATGCGCTAGATTCAGCGGCATATCTTCTGAACAGGGCTCCTACCAAGACTGTGCCTACCACCCCATATCAGATGTGAAGTGGGAAGAAACCCCATCTTCAGCATATAAAGATTTGGGGATGTCCAGCTTTTGTTAAAAAGCAGCATTCGGACAAACTCGAGGCATGATCAGTAAAGTGTATGTTTGTGGGATATCCAAAGAACTCCAAGGGATATTATTTCTATTACGCAGAGGAACAAAAGGTTTTTGTTTCTCGTAATGCCCATTTTCTAGAACAGCAGTTTGTAGAAAAGAAAACAAGTGGGAGCGAAATAGAACTGGAAGAAATTCCAGAACCACAAACTAATACTGAAAGTTTGGTAGAATAAGTAGTTCAAGAAGAACAGGACATTCCCGCACCCCTCCGCAGGAGTAGTAGGCCGTCTCATCCGCCTGAGACATACTACGGTTTTCTCATAGATGGGGATAGAGAGGATTGAATCATCGTTGATGATGAACCTGCTAGCTTCCAGCAGGCCATCCGGAGCGGCGACTCGATACGATGGCTAGATGCAATGCGGACCGAAATGGAGTCCATGTACACCAACAAAGTATGGACTTTGGACTTTGCTCCAGATGGGGTAAAACCCATAGGATGCAAATGGATCTTCAAGAAAAAGATTGGTGTAGATGGACAGGTGGAAACCTATAAGGCTAGACTTGTTGCAAAGGGTTTTCGTCAAAGACCTGGTTTGGACTATGACGAAACTTTTTCTCCAGTGGTTATGCTCAAATCCATTCGGATCCTTCTTGCTATTGCTGCCTTACATGATTATGAAATCTGGCAGATGGACGTAAAGACAGCTTTTCTGAATGGTAATTTAGAAGAGTGCATCTATATGGATCAGCCAGAAGGTTTCAATCAGAGTGGGAGCAGCGGGAAAGTATGCAAGTTGCTTAAGTCCATTTATGGACTAAAGCAGGCCTCGCGGAGTTGGAACATCTGTTTTGATGAGACAGTCAAAGAATATGACTTTATCAAAAATCCAGATGAACCATGTATATATAGTAAGGTTGTAGCCAGAAGTGTCGTATTCCTCGTCTTATACGTGGATGACATTCTATTGATAGGAAATGACATTCCTATGCTACAATCTGTCAAAGAATTCTTGTCACACAGGTTCTCCATGAAAGACCTGGGTGATGCCTCTTACATTCTGGGGATCCGGATCTATCGTGATAGATCCAAGAGGATGTTTGGACTTTCGCAGTCCAGGTATATCGACACTGTACTGAAAAGATTCAGTATGGAAGATTCTAAGCGTGGTAATCTACCGGCTTGTCACGGAATCATCCTATCCAAAGAGATGTCTCCCAAGATTGATTTGGAAAGGGAACGCATGTCTATTATACCCTAAGCTTCTGCGGTAGGCTCTATAATGTATGCGATGTTGTGCACCAGACCAGATGTAGCTTACGCACTGAGCGTGGTAAGCCGGTATCAGTCAGACCCAGGGGAGAAGCACTGGATAGCAGTAAAAAACACTCTCAAGTACCTGAGGAGGACTAAGGAGATGTTCTTGGTTTACGGCGGAAAAGACCTCAGGATGAAGGCCTATGCTGATTCCGGCTTCCAGAGTGATGAGGACGATTCCAAGTCCATGTCAGGTTATGTCTTTACCCTCAATGGAGGGGCAGTGTGCTGGAAGAGTTCCAAGCAGGACACCGTTGCTGACTCGACGATGGAAGCGGAGTATATTGCTGCTTGCGATGCCGCAAAAGAAGCGTTCTGGATGAAGAAGTTCCTAACAGAACTTCAAGTGGTTCCTACCATTGTTGATCCAATACCTCTGTATTGCGACAACAACGGAGCTATAGCTTTAGCGAAGGAACAAAGGTCCCATCAGAAGTCCAGACACATCTTAAGGCGGTATCACCTGATCAGGGAGATCATTGATCGTCAAGAGATCGAGGTTCGGAGAGTTGCTACTGAAGAGAACATTACTGATCCATTCACAAAGGCCCTACCTCAGATTCAGTTCGAGAGGCTACTCGAGATCATCGGTCTTCGATATGCCAGTACATGGCCCTAGTGCAAGTGGGAGATTGTTAGTGTATATGCCCTAGGGGTCATTATTGTATCATACTAGTTTGTATATTACTTAATGGAAGCTTTGGATATTCACATATATATAACAGTCTTGCTAAACATGGTAGTATGCTACTTGGTTTTTCTATCTTAATATGTGAGTATACGTATTGATAGAGTTCTTAGGATCTTGCTTGACTCCCAGCGTTGTAATGGCAGTCACACTAGTGGGGGCTGGGTAGTCTACAAGCACATCCTTATTCAGGTCCCTAGTCGTAGGATTATCGAGACAGGGCATCGATACTCCGGAGTAGACTAGTGTGTACGCTTCTCATCCCAGTTGGGGAGATGGTCTGTCCCACAGCCGTCAGTACGCCGTACTGGAGATAGTATGCAGGTGCTCGTTAGGTTACGGGTACACCGGACAGGACTCACAGGGAACTGTTGGTTGGTTTTATACCAGTCGTCGGTTAACAGTTCCCAGGTGACATGAGTATAGCATAGTCCGCAGACTTGACACTGCTACTTCGCCTCGAGTGTGTCCCACTGTTCTTAAATTGCTACCCTACCACGGCTCAAAGGAGTCGTGCAAACAGGTAGCAGTTGGGTGCAGTCCCGAGCACTTGGAGGCAGTGACGGTTAGACAGGATTCGTCTCTTCCGGTATTGGGGGTTGATATCGCGCTGTGTCAGAGAGCCATTACGCAAAGTCCCTGGCCAGGGCAAGCGAGATTTGCTGGTAGGTTCCAGTAGTTTCTCAGGGTGTAATGGGCTTCACTCCGACACGACTTATACCGCTATTAGGGGACTGACGCTTGCCGCCCCCTAGGCCCGATATGCGATAGTCTTAGACGAACAGACCGGACTGTACGAAGATTGTCACATCAGACTCAGTAGGAGTTCGGATGGGTTTCCTCATCGGCCTTCTTATCGATATCTACCTGGGGACCGTACAGCTAGTGCCGCTTGCGGTCTGTGGTTAAACCCACTGCCAGCGTAGTAGTCGAGTCTCTAGAGTCCCACACAGAGAGTTTCCCTACTCCAGGCGAAACGATATAGAGGTCGTATGGTTTTACGACAAGGGTTCGGACGCATACGTGTGTTTACGCACGTACGACATCCGGACAGTTTTTACTAGTCGGCTTTGGTTTAAGCCAGTTTCTAGTATCCGGTTATTGGATTTATACAGTCTAAAATTTTTCCGTGTTTTCACGGATAGAAGGGGCATTCTCGTAATTACGCAAGAAGCTTCTAGAAGATGGTGACTTGGGGGTTAAGGTGGCATATGCATTAAATGAGATTAGTGAGTCATATGAGTGATTCATCCATGTCATTAATGCATTATAAATGCTTAATGACTCATGGAGATGAATCACCCTCTTGTATTTATGAAGCATGATTATTAATCCTTTATTTTCTTTTATTGGATAAATGATAATGCTTGATATATATTATGATAGATCATTATCTCATGTCATTCTCTTGCTCACTTTCTCTCTCCTCAAGCTTTCTCTCTTCAAACCCTAATCCTCCCCTTTCATGTGTTGAGACCGAGGATTAGAGTAGACTACTTAATCCTTAACCATTCTCTATATCACCTAGGTTACTTAGATTAGCGATTTAAGAAACCTTGTTACCTCAAGTTAGAGGTGAAGCTTATAGTAAAGCTCTCGGGTGGATCTTCTACTGCATAGAGAAGGCCGGAGAGGACGTGGAGAACGACAAGACGAAGGACTCGGTTCTTTAGGTATAATCACTTATCATAGTAGTTAACTCTTCTATGGTTTCTTGTTAGTTATTGTTTTAGCAAAGATTCTCGGTTAGTCGATATTTACGCTTTAAACAAGATCGTTTTTCATTATTCCGCCTCCCCGCAAGTCGTGGGGTGTTGTACATCGACTTATACAGAGTAGACTAGTGTATACCTTTCTGGACCCTGACTAGGGGCGGTGGCAGGTCTTATAGCCATTGGTATGTTGCACCTAAGAATGTATACAGGTGCTCACTGGTGGTGAGTACACCAGACGGACTCACCAAGAACTTCTAGATAGTATTATACATATCGTAAGATAGCAGTTCTCAGTTGACATGAGTATTGGTAGTCTGTTGACATGAGATTGTCATTTGTCTCGTGTGAGTTCCTACTGTACTTAAATTACTTCCCTACCACTGCTCTACTGAGTCGTGCAAACAGATTTTAGTTGGGTACAGTATCGAGCAACATAGAGGCAGTGAGCGATCGTCGGGGATTCGTCTCTCCCGATATAGGGAGTCAATGTCTGCAGTGTTCGGTTGGCTATCACCATAAATCCCTGACCAGGATGGATGAGATTTACTGATTGTAGATCGGTAGTTTCTCAGTGGATGACAAGCTTGACACCGACACGACTTATCGGGTTATTAGGGGTCTGACGTTTTCCATCCCCTAGACCTGGTGTAATACTTTCAGACGAAGAGACAAGACTATACGGAGATCGTCACTTACAAGCTCTGTAGGGATACGAATGAGTTTGCTCGTCGACCTTCCTCTTATTTAATATCTAGGTAGTCGTTACGTACAAGTAGTATCACTGACGTGCTTGTGGTTAAATCCACTGCCAGCATATTGTCGAGTCTTTAGAGTCCTACATAGAGGGTTTTCCGATTCAGGCGAAACGATATAGTGTGTGCATATTTTGATACACACTCAGGTTCGATTAAATACGTGTATTTAGTGCGCGTGCTTTAATCGGGCGTTTTGATAATATTGGCAGGTTTGAAAGATAGCCGGATCATTGTGAGCTAGTATTATATTTCTCTCATTATCTCTCTTTTGGTACTCGCGTTTTTATACGAATACGGTATTTGTACGAATACGCGTATTCGTATCTCAATACGAATACGCGTATTCGTATCTTACATATTTGGTTGTATGTATATATGTATATATATATATATATGTATATGTGTATTTGTACACACCTTTTCCACTTCATTTTAGAAGCTTGGTGAAGCGTGGATGGGTGACTCATTAGGGTGAGTCACTCATCCACCCTCTCCACAGTTAAAAGAGAAAGAAAAAGATTATGTTAAGAATGGATTTTTATCATTAGTCATTCTTTTTCTTCTCTTGGAGTGAACTTCAAAATTTTGAGAGGAAAATTTGAAAAGAGAGCTTAAGAACCACCATTACATCTCTCACAATCAATTCTTAGCAAGTTTTGTTTGAGTTGCTTCACTTGCTTTTAGATGTGAAGCTAAAGCTTGATACGGACTCCTTCGGGTGGATCATCTTTGATGAGGAAGATCGGCGTCCAAACTCGATCCCGGCAACTTCGGAGCCTTGCTAGAGTTCATGGAGAGGTGTAAGGGTCTTCCGCAATTGAGCGGACACGCTACAAAGGTAGCTAACCCCTTTTAACCTTGAATGTTAGATGTCTAGTTTAGTGTTTGGAATCGATTCTAGAGTATTGGTCGCTAGTGCTTGCTTTAAATTTTTTGTTTTTGCCTCTGCCTTCGTCGTGAGTCTTGCGGCGCGAGCACTAGGGTCCTTACATAAACACTCCAAATTGCAGATAAGCTGATCTCAAGCAACACTGTAAAGATGCGCCAAAAAGTGCCAAACAAGAAAATCAAGCCAAATTGACCTCTAAGTCGTTAGACTAGGAACAGATGACCCCTAAGTCGTTAAAGTGGAAGCAAAATAGATGACCCCTAAGTCGATAAACTGGGAACAAAAAAATCCTTCAAAGGCAAATAATGAGTCGCTCATGGCACTATACTTCAGTGTAAACGATGTTGATGCCAACCAAGAACCCAAAATCCAAATCCCGCCCTGCAATGCTTCCAACCCTAAAAGTCCCACCGGACAGGGCTGGAGCCAACTAAATCTAATCAAAACAAGCAAATCATCAAAATTAAAAAATCCTCAACCATCGACCTCCCCATCAGAATCAATTTCCATCTCGGAATCAAGTCAACCATCGACAACCCCATCAAAATCAAGCTCCGCCTCGGCTATTCTCAAATCATATTTTGTAACCTTCTTGATTCCTTAAATTTCTTGCTTGCACCTCTTCGGCTATCCTTGTATGCATCCTTAGATTATCCATGTCAGCTTAGGTACGATTAGTAGCCTCACCCCAATCTTCATACTTTTCAATTCGGGAACGTCTCATAATTATGTCTTACCAATTCTTGACGGCTCGTTCTATCCTAATCACTCCTTTTTATCGGATGGACCATCAACACTTGGAGCGCGAAGACGAAATATGAATGCATCAGCCTTACCTTTTTCTAACCCTATAGCAACATACTCCTTGTCGAATTTCGAGAACGAAATTCTTTTAAGGTAGATTGTAACGATCGTACATGTTTTTAAATAAATAAATAAAAATTAATTTAATCTTATTTGTTTTGTTTCATAAATTATAAAGGAAAATCTTGTTTTAGAAAAGAATAATTTATTAAAAAGAACTATTGTTGAGAAAATATTTTTCGAAAAGCTAAAATTATTTATTTTTTTAATAAAAAAAATTAGTATAATTTTAAAACCTTTTCTTAAAACCTATTTTTTTTAAAAATAAAACCCTAACCCTAACACCCGGCCCGGCCCCTTCTTTTAACAAAGAAAAAAAAGATTTTTACACCGAGCCTGAGGCCAAGCCTGTCGGCCCGGGCCCGGCCCGACATGGCTAGATCCACGCAAGCTCTAACTGGCATGCGCCAGCCACATGCACGCACACTTGAGTCATGTGCATGCTAGAGCGGGCGCGCGGGTTTGGGTTAGATTTGGTTTAAAAATCCGACCCGCTAGCTACTTATATATATACCTTTCATCCCTACCTCAAATTTCACTTCAAAAAAATATGAAAATTTTCCTAAGATTTTCTACTCATCTCTCTAACCGCGGTAAAAATTTCAAGTCGTTTAAAGTACGGGTTTAGGAGATATAGCCTCGACAAATCAAAGGTTGTTATACTGACTTGCGTTTCAGGTAAGTCTCCTCTCTTTCTTCTCACCCGTCGCTATATTCTCCTGCTATTCTCCTTATTATGACTAAGGACCTCTGCATGTTCCCTTTTCTCACTTTAACATGGAAAAATTATTAACAAATGTTTAAAATAGATTTTTCTACGAGCGTCGGTTTCATGATCGAATTAATATAAGTTTCTATAATAAATAGCATAGGTTCTTCTCGATTTTTCCCTCTCGCCTTGTCACTGATCTCCTTTGGCCATGTTCGTTGTTTTTGCGAGAGTCGCGCATGCTTCGCTAATTAAAAATAACCCGTAGCTCTACCGATCTTAATTAAAACAGTATTTTCGTTAAAATACATCGATTAGGATATAACGATGTAACCCTTGTCCCCGTCTGCTCGCTTGATACTATGAAATCCCCTCTCCATGCTTCCTACAGTGAATCCGACCTTATTACACATTCCTAACACCCCCACTAACCAGGTTTATTGTTAATAGTTTTAAAATTAACCTACTACTAATGTCAGTTTTATAGTAAAAAGGTCAATAGTTTTCTTCGTTATTTTACTCTCGTTATCTTGAACTACTATTTGTCCACAACGTTACTCTTATCTAGCCTGTATGTTTTCCCTCCCACCTCAACCTAAAGTTATTAATAAACATTTAAGGAGAATAGGTTTTCTTACTAACGTCGGTTTCTTAATATAAGTTTTACGGTTATAAGCCATAGTTTTTCACCCTCGCCATCCTGAACTAATTGCTCACATATTACATACTTAGTCAACACTGCATATAAATTGAAATTTAAATCAGTTATTCCTTGCATGAAATACGAGATACTTGCCATGAACCTGACCCGTGCTTATGAGATGTTTTTTCGTGTATTCGATTTAATTCATGTATCTTGAAACTCATGCTAGAATTTGTAAATAAACCTTAAATAAAACATATTAACACGGGATTGGGTAGTCTGGGAATTAGTCGTGACACGTGTTTCGGGAGCCCTTATCATTGTTGTGATTCCGGGCATAAACGGAAGCTAACTATCTTGTGTCGTTCGGTTGATGTGAATGGTATACTCCTATATCAAAAAGCCCCCCTTACTGTATCTGTCATGTGTCGTGTTCCATCGGCGTAACACAGAATACTCTAATCGGGATTCCCCTACTAACTTACATGCTTATGTAACACAGAATACTCTGATCAGGATTCCCCTACTAGCTTACATGCTTATGTTGTTCTGAACGCGAACGGAATACTCCCGATACGCTGTGTACT
Source organism: Agapanthus africanus (assembly GCA_030015575.1). NCBI lineage: Eukaryota > Viridiplantae > Streptophyta > Magnoliopsida > Asparagales > Amaryllidaceae > Agapanthus > Agapanthus africanus. Next base: position 656,546,930 of record JASDDO010000024.1, read on the forward strand.
TTTGTTACCCGAAAACTTAAACGTAAACGCTGACACTTTAATTAAAACATGGTACATAGACCCGCATGTGACATTTACCTGTACTGATCATCATATAGCAAGTGATATTGTGTTCGTCTTTTCTTCCCTTTTTACTATTTAGAACCTGACAGACTTACCCGAGCGAAAGCTCGCTGATGGATGTTCATTGTTTGAAATGTCCGTCAGATCTAGAGTCAATCAGGGACAAGGCGACGCCTAATGAGTCGACCCATCAGCTGAAGACTTCTCACTTCCGGCCTCTTTCAGGGTATTAATCTTTCCATTTTGTTATCGATCGCTTCATGTCATGTATTCTAGTTATGCCTCATGCTTTAGGCATTTTGTATTCGTTTAAAACTTGTTGCAGTGTTGAATCTTGAACAATCTTGCTTAATAAATGATGTTGGATTTGAATTTATATTTTTCTTGTGATGCACTTCTGCATGCTAGACGCTTAGCGTATCTATGTCAAGAAGGCGTGATTCTTGATATGGATGCGTCGCGGGTCTCGTCATGTCCCCGCCACCGTCTTCTGATAAACAGGAGTGTAGGCCGCCGTTGTGCTTATCTGATTAAATTGAGATTAGTAGCTTGCTTGATATTAGCTTGTCATATATGATCCGATATTATTTAATTGAGATGTATGTTGGATATTATCCGATTTGTTACATTTGTGCAATTGGATGTTTAAGAAATTATTCCTTATATATCAATCTCTAAAAGCGTATATCTAAATATTAAGCAATTTATAATATACAAATGAATATTAATTGTGTCGGCACTCCAATGATGTGTCGTAGGCCGTCGTTGTAAGCCCTGCGGATTTTCCATTGTAGGTGGGCCGTTGTAGGCTGTACCTAACCACTAGTGAGCATGTGTACGGATATTACCAAAAAATATTGAAACTAAAAACTAATTACCGAACCGGATCGTGTGTTCACTGCCCTTAAAGTCAAATTTACCGTCCGTCGGAGGTAGAATCTCGGTGCAAAGGTGATGGCGGTCCGACTCTCAGAGTAATCCGATGTCTTCGCCGCGGATGTACACTCCCCACGGCGGGTACAGGAACTTGCAAACACCTTCGAGTACTTGATGTCGAAGCCAAAGAAAGATTATTGAAGGCGGATTCTAGAGATCAAAGGAGTTTTTTCTGTGTTTTTCTTTAAGAATGGAAAAGGCTGTCAAATAGAAATTTAATCGCGAAACAATAATCCAGAGAATCTACAGTCGGCCATAAATGACCCCTAATTGAATGAGACGGAAAAAGAAAGTTTTTATTTTCGTCGCCAAAACAAAAAGATAACGCAATGATATTATTAAACGGCCATTATTTTTAAATCTCTACTAATTGAGGAAAAGGTGTATGCAGAATAATTTTGTCAAAAGATTTCAAAAGATTATGAGGAAAAAAATATAGCGCTGCCCCGTACTCTGCAAGGGGCCGCTGGGACCCCCGAATAAGTATTCGAGGCCCACGCAAATTCGAACAGGACAATTTAGTTTGAATTTATATATTATATACAATAGTAAGTAGAGGCCCATCGATTATATTATTGTCTAGATTTCACTCTTTTAACTCCCATGTCCTATGTGTCATAAGGTTTATCATATATATACAATGATTCTTAAAATTGATTATTCATTTGATTTGATATATTTATACTTTCATTTCCTATGGATGCCTAAATTGTTCATATGAACCTTAAACTTGTTGAGTTGTGACCTGCTCATTCCTATTATAACTTTTCGTAATAGCATGGAGTTTGGTGCTCATGCTAGAAACCATATCTTCGAGTGCTAGTTTATTTTTGTAGGCATATAACCTTAAATTATTAATTTAGCTCATGAATTGTAATAAAAAAAATTGAAACTATTGTTTTGGGAAGTTGAACTGGCTTGGTTTTTATTGATGAAATAAATTGTTGGTTTTAAAAATACTGTTTTATGAAGATTTATGAATTACAAGCAGGCTAGGTTTCACAATCCTTTTAAAATAAAGGATTGCGATCGCTGACAGCACCCAACTCGAGGTGTGACGGCTTTAATGGTATCAGAACTTGGGTTATAAAACCTAATTAAAGTAATAATTATCTGAAATTGACAAGGATGAGACCCTATAAAACTTTTAGAGATGGAATAATGCAAATTGATAATATTAAGGGGAAGTATTTGAGGAAAAAATGATGATTTATGATCGGGGTGTTGATTGATTGGATAAGAATTAATATTTAGATATGCTTCAAACTTAAGACTTTGAATTATATTCAATAATTTCTTAAATAGTTATTTTATTCCCCGCATTGAAAGCCTATATTAAGTCCGAATTTTCTAAATGAGTTTTACCTTTATAACGATAGGTGTCGATGGCTCGTACTAAGAATGTTGCCAGAGCACCTTGGGGCGTCCTACGACTAGAAGGGGAGCTAAGGTGAATCCAACTGCTCTTGCCCCTCACACGAGACGTACCCTCCACTCAATTGATGTGCTACTGAGGATAACCCACCTTTCCATGTGACTATGTTCCCTAGGCATTCGAGACCCCGAAGTGTCATCGGTGATAATATTGATGTCGGCTAGGTCTTGAAAAACAGTTTTGTGGAGATTCGTGACTTTTACTTGCAGGATAGGCCTTGTGATCCTTTTAGAATAGAGGATTGCGACCGGCTGGCTGCGACCGGCTCGGGATGTGATACAAAATGTTCACTCTGAATTGTACCAAATAGCTGAACGGTTAGGAAGGAAAAGCCCCAAGTGCAAAATGAGAAGTTAAAACGATGTGAACAGAAAATTGGGAGAAATTTGTGGATGGCCTACAGTGGATTAAGAATTCAGGATACAGATGGATACATTACCACTGAGAACCTTGTATTGACATTTTCATGTAAGAATATGACCTCCTCATAGGTAAAGGGGAAGCTGTACATAATGTATAATTTAAGATTTTTAAACTATTTCTGTAAGTAGGCTTAATCTGGCTAATGGGTGACTATATTGGTAACCTTTCAATTAAACACATGAACCGTGTGGGGTGCGTGCGGATTACATGTGTGCGCGTGTGTCTGCAAGAGATAAACCTGACACAAATAAGCCAGCAAGATTAACTAATTGCACAACTCCTCCGAGCGAGTAAGATTTCTAAAGCGTGTGTTGTTGGTCTTGGTCTACATGACTGAAAAACTACAGTTTAGTTCCTTGTGGTCTCATTCAGAGTATGCCATTGACTATATACCTGACAGGAACATGCCCATAGTTTAAGAACGTCTGGAAAACTACTATTTATCATTTCCCCTATATTAGATTACATGAAGCATGTATCAATTGTGCGATAACATGTTGCCCAGATACTGTCCTCAAATGCTGAAGGTTTTTCTAACTCTCAAATTTATTTTATATCTTCAGTGTTGCTCTCTCTCTCTCCTGGAAGTAAGCATAAACAATGAGGTTTGACAATAGAAGCCCATCACTTCAAACTTCACAAGCTCCCTATGTTGCACCATTTTGGAGTTGGGCACAGAAAAAATAGTAAAGGTTTCACAGAATGCAGACAACGCAGACAACAAATACTTCTTTAGTTTGTAATGCACATAGATTGATGTCACTTTAAGGTTCCTCAAAGTCAATTGGCTAAAATTGAAATGACAAACTCCAGAACCACAAAACTTCAATGAGTAAAAGGTAAAGAACAAAATAGTGAAAGAATTAACATTTAGAATAAGCATGTTAACCAAAGAGGTATCAAGCGACAGTGCGTACCTGCACAGCAATATCACTAGCTTCTACTGCATAGACCTGACAACAATGACGACAAAAGAGTTGATACTTGTATTAGCTCATACAAAATATGAAATGTCCAGTTGAAAGGAAATGACAAGTGAAGAATTTGAATTTTGAAATAATATGAAAATAAAATTCAAACAAGTGATACAAAAAAGGTTACACAGATTCTGGCACAACAATAGGATGACAACATGCACTCTTCTGTAGAAAGGAAATGGTTTCAACTATGATTCTAATGCAGTGTGTATTTTGAGGCTAACTGCTTTATCACTGTTATTTGTTATTCTATTAAAATTTTCTATTTATTGTAATTCACTTTGCCAATTCATATATGTATAATGATGTGTTTATGTCCATCAACTTTTACGATAGAGCATGTTATTGGTATTTTTTTATATCATAGTTAGAGAATAACATTTATAAATGAATTACATACAATGCTAAAAAATTTAGTCTTTAATATCTTATTTATATTTATGCTAATTTAAATTTATCAAGCAGCTTTAGCGATCCAATTTCAGTCGGCAAGATATATGTATCAGTATCAGCCGATCCCAGATAATACAAGACTAATTCGGATCTATCGAATTTTGATGCTGTTACCAGATAAACATGCTAAATTCAATGGTTGATCTTACAAGCATCGGTCGAGTTTTCAAACCTTCGTATAGGGTATTCTGATATGGATCTGATACGGTGAGACTGTCTAGACACCGATGACATGTGCCCGAACACAAGAAGATTCACAGTAAAGATCAAGCAGGAACAGATAATGTTTGCTAAATTGTATTGCAACAAGCATAGAATGAGGAGAATACTCAACAAGATGAAGCTTACCCGCCTTGCACCAGCCTGAGCACAGAATATAGAGAGAATGCCAGTTCCACAGCCAACATCTATTACAACCTTTGATTAAATAGTGATAGGGTGAGAAGAATGCAAATCTTATTATTATATTACACACACACGGCGCGCGCGCACACAACATATATATATATATATATATATATATATATATATATATATATATGTTGTGTGTGTGTGTGATATCACACACACACACATAAATATATATATAACATATATATGTATATACGCGTATATACATATATATGTATATACGTACATACATATATTGTTATATATATGTATATACGCGTATATACATATATATGTATATGAGTATATACATATATATGTTGTGCGTGTGTGTGTGAATAGATGAGAGCACTTCGGATTTGCACATAAACTTCAATTAGACTCAATAAAAAACAAACAAAAAAACTTACTTTGCCTGCAATTAAATTTTGATGCCTCATAATAGCACTCTTGTAAGTGTCAGTTCGCACATGGTCCTGTGAATTATAAACAAGAATTAGGGAAACTGACATGACACACAATATTTGGTAATATGCTATGGATTTGCTGATTAAGTATCTAGCAGCCTAACCCCAAGGGTAAGTCTATATCCAAAAGATCTGGTTAAAGGGTGTACATAGTTCATGCAAGAAACATAGAACAACACAATAAACTTAAAATGTCTAGTCACAGATAAGAACAGTAGAAGCCTTGCATAACCAGTCACATAGCACAAGTACTTAAATAACAAACTAAAGATAAAGAGCTCCGCAAATTGCTTCTAGTATATTGCACACTGGATATATGTATTGTACAACGAAACGTTGTTTGGAAATAAGAAGGCCGCGATGTTTTAAAAATAGATATCCTTTTGAAATCCAAGCAGCACATCCTTTGCATTTTTAAAACATGAAACGAATCGTTATTTTTATAAATGAGTAAAACCTTTGTATTTTCATAATCTCCCGATCGGGATAAATAATGAGACTCGGTGAGTCAATAATAAAAGTCCGTATTCGGCTAACCATCACCACTTCATCCAGTACGGAATCTCACCTCGTACGATGATAACCAAATATCCCATTGAATCAAATCATAAATTCCTTTTCAATAATTCCAAAGGCTGCGATAACAATATAATACGCTCAATAATAATCGGTACGGACATCTAGTCTACGTATGCAAACACACAGTTCAAGTAGTAGGACCGTTAGTCTACGTACACACATAGCAATTAGTACGAACATCTAGTCTACGTACGTAATACACAGTTCAAATAGTACGGACATCTAGTCACGTAGACACACAGCGACTGGTGCGGACATCTCGTCGACGCACTCGCCCAACGATCGGTACGGGCATCTAGTCGCGTACACGCACAGCGACTGGTACGAAACTCTAGTCGCATACTCGCTCAACAATTAATATGGACATCTAATCGTGTACACAAACGTAACATTGATCATACTATAACATGTAAAGCATGGTAAGTTCTATACGTGGCATGGTAATTACTAGTAATGTGTACGTATTAGCATGTGAATTTGTGATTGTGCCACATGGCAAATACTAGTAAACGTAGAAGTGTTCTAGTGTATACGTGTCATGACAGTTACTAATGATGTGTACATGTAGCATGTGAGTTTGTGTTGGTACAACATGGTAATCATTAGTAATTGTGTAAGTGTCCTAGCAATTGTGTTCGCGAAAATATAGTAAAAGAAAAGAAACATAGTATTGGTAAACTGAGTATATCACGATAAGCGTACTAAAGCGAAACTCATGAAATTTACTAATTAACGGACAAGTTTCAATAAACGTGGCATGAATCGTAAGCATATCAATTGCATAAGTATCAATTTAAATATGTCTCACGAGGATGCTATACGCCATCCACCCGATTTCCCACTCGTAAATACAAATCTACTCATTGTAACACGGCTCGAGATAATCGAAACCTACGACCGCCTTGCCCTTCCTCGTCAACTCGGGAGTCTCCGCAATCAACCCTATAACCAATAATAATCATAAACATGCAAGGAAATTCCATTAATATCGATATAAACCCAAGCAAACTAAACATGGCGCAAAACTCAAGTTAATCAGGCCAGCAAAGAGCATCGGACGTCTGAAACTTTAAGTTTAGACGTCTGAAGAAGATGTCTCATCGAGACAGAGAAGAGGGAGACGTCTGAAGAACAATATACAGAAGTCTATCCAAAAACAATGAGGAAATCCATAGAAGATGCATACGTCTGAAGCTTTGAGCTCAGACGTCTGGCGAACAATATGAAACAATCAAGAGAAAAACAGACGTCTGAAGTTCAAGACTCAGACGTCTGTAAAACAATTATGAAACATAACAGAGGAGTCGCAGACGTCTGAAGCTCATGGCTCATATGTTTGACTCAGAAAAACGGCTGAGCTTGAATTCTGAAATTTTGCAAAACTTTAAAATCAAAACTTTTGCTTTAAACTACCCTCAACAATCCAAAATAAGTTGTAATCAGCAAGAAAACTTCACTAACACACAACTATAACTAACCATTCAAAACCCTATTTGTGCAAGATTCGTGAAGTAAAAATGTGAGTTTTATGGAAAGGTATAGTTTTTCATACAAAACTTTTAAGAGCTATACTTGAAATGGGGGATTGTCATCTTGAAATGGAGCTTAAAAAGATCCAAGACTTGTAGAATACCACTTGAAGAATTGATGAAGGCTTCTACTTGAAAGAATTGCGACAGCTCTACTTGAAGTGGCTTCAAGTTCGTGAAACTTGAGAGAGAAGATGGCTTGGATGGAGAAGAGCTATGTTTTTGGGGTTGGGATTTGAGAGAGTGTGGGAAAGAACCATGGTTTGTATGATATGGGTAATTGAGGGAGAAAATTATGAGAAAAGGGAAGGAAGAAGAGAGAAGGAGAATAGGAATGGTGTAAGTAGGCATGATGAGCCCATGCCTCTCCAACAATTTATCAACCATGCCAAAAATATTAATCCCAATTTTTCATTTAGAGAAAATAACCAAAACATTAAAATAACCCTAGGCTTGCAACGCCAAACTAACTATTAATTAGAAAAGAAAATATTGGTTTTGTTATTACAAATTGTATAGACATTTATATCTACCAATTTATGAAAACCAAACTCAATAATTGTTATCATTTCAATAAAACTCATTATATCATTATTTAAATTCTAAAATAAACAATAAAATTATGAAATGTTGCATATTATAGTGTGGATGTGTATTGGGGGAAGATAGGAGGTCGTCAGGGTTTCAAGTTACCGCAACAACCAAGCGCTACTGCAATAGTGATGAATTAACCACAGCCGAGTTAATCTCACTTAGACACAAAGTAAACAAATAGATAATAGGTAATTTTCATTCATCAAGTCTGAGTTTTCTTCTCTACAAATCCAACCATTATCTTTCTTGAATTCTTACATTCTATAAGTACAAAGTAACACCAAGTAATTGCCACAAGTCCAATACGTTCACTATTGATAAAGCTGATTCGAGATGGCGAATCTCCTCTAGCCGATTCGAGATGACTAATCTTCTTTAGAAAAATTGCTAAAATAGCGTTTTTGGGGTTTTCACTCTTTCTTACATTTATTACAACTACATTATATAGAAAATAAATAGTAGTAATAGAGAGATGGTCTCGTAAAATAAAGGAAGCATAAAAGAAAGTGCAAATATGGCCTAAATAGTTGAGAACATGTATTAGTGGGAGTGGGTTGAAGTAATGAGTTTCATGCACACATCAAACCATCCCACTTAAACATTCTTGTCCTCGAGGTTGATACATTTCAGCAACATCTTGAGCCTCAGGTTAAGCGGATTGTTGCCGGCCATCACAGAGGGTCGAAGAAGCTTTGAAATGTAAAACTCAAGGGAATGCGCATTATCTCGTAGCCTCGGGTTAGGCGGATTGTGGTCAGCCATTGCATAGGATTGAAAGGCACTCGAGCTGTTGATGTACAATCTGAATAATGTCTTGATCACTTGGGTTAGGCGAATTGATGTCGGCCGTCACGAAGGATCAAGAGGCTCTGGCGTTGTTGATACATCTCATCAATGTCTCAAACGCTCGGGTTGGACGGATTGATGTCGACCATCGCGGAAGATCGAGAGGCACTTATACCAGACAATACGTTCACTATTGATAAAGCCGATTTGAGATGGCGAATCTCCTTTAGAACAATTACTAAAATATCATTTTTGGGGTCCTCACTCATTCTTACATTCATTACAACTACATTATATAGAAAATAAATAAAAGTAGAAGAGAGATAGTCTCGTAAAATAAAAGACGCATAAAAGAAAGTGCAAGCATGGCCTAAATAGTTGAGAACATATGTTAGTGAGGAGTGGGTTGGGGTAATGAGTTTCATACACACATCAAAGTCTTAGACCTTTAAACAACATAACTGAACATTAACTCACGAGGAAAAAAACTGCTAAAAACTGCAAAATAAGAAGCTAAACAGACACTTGCATAGTGTAGCAACACTAGCATCCTGACTAGACCAGAAATACGAGTCTAGGTTTTCCCTCCATGATAGGTGCGACCCAATGCACATCACTCTCCATTGCTTAGAAAAATTTACCTCCGAATAATGTAGCCAACGATAATGCTTCAATGCCACCTAGCTAAGCTGCTCAATCTCTTCAGCTCATAAACGGCTATCAATTGTACCAGGTATCGCTGAATACCGTCATCTGCAGTATATATTATCGCGTCATCAACGATCTCCTGAATTTGATCTGTAGGATGGCTCAATGAATGATATGCAGGAGTTGATGGAACTGATGGTATAGCTCCCTCAGGTGGTGCACTCAAAGGTGTGGGTTATGCTAACTCCAAAATGGTCACAAGAAACTCTACTGGTGCATGAAACGGAGTGAATCTTCAACGCTGTATAAGGGACTGATGCCCATGTCTATCCGAAGGTCAAATCATAAGCATTTAACCTAATTCTCCTCATAATACGATAAGGACCTTTACGCCGAGCATTCCTTTTAAACAGTGTCATCATGATCGTTTCTGCACATATCATCTTCTCACTCAAATGTCGTTACGTCTAAGAAAGTTTCTGCTAAGGTCAGCTCGGGGTCGTCAAATCTATTCATCTACGGAGGAGCTTTATAGGCATCCTTGTTGACTCTACCCCTGTCATCCGCATCTCTTTGAATGTGACTCTCTCAAGTGTGTCGTCAAAATCAAACTCTTCCTCATGATTGTCTTTAGGTTGAGGTCGTCTTTCATATTCAATTGCAGTGATCCTAGCATTTAGGCCTTGTAATTTAGTTTCGATAAAATCAAATCTTGTAGTGTTAGGATCCGATGAGGGCTCATGGATTTGAGTGGAAGAGTGTGTGGGTGCATCTTTAGTTCTGTTACTGTTCGGCATTTTCATCCCGTCATTATTACCAATACACAGCAACATTCGTCGAACCTAGGCTCTAGTACCAAAACTGACGCAACATAGGAACTTTATGTCTAGTGTATGCAAACAAATATCGATGAATATGCAAGTTGAGAACCGGCAAAAATAACCGTGACGGCAAATGAATATAAATTCTTGTGCTTAAATCACAATTAAGTCGAGGTTCAAATCAAGAAATTTCTGTGTTAGTAATAATACAACTTCAAAAGTGTAAATTAAACTGCCCGTTCTCGTAATTCAAGTTATTGCATGGATTTGAAATGGAATCAATTATGATTAGAACTATCTAAACCTCGATAAAATATTCAAATTGAAAGATTATGCAGCACAAATCAATTACCTCCAAAGTTCAAACGGATCCAAACCAAAGAAAAGCCAAATTCAGTAAATCGAGCTCTCTCCAAATTAGAGTAGCCAGGCTTCTATGCGATTGGGCCGGCGCTAGAGGTTAGGTCCTACTGAAACTGATTGAAGATAAGCCCAAAATACGCCCAATAACTCCAAAATTCATTTCGCAGTCGGGTTCACAAAGCCTGGCTGGGTAAGGATTAAACCAAACCCAAAATCCCTACTTCAAAGAAGGATCGAGAGAAGAGTGGCATGGAATTTGGGCTTGCGAGAAAATGATGGCAGCGGCTCACGACGGCTACAAAAGAGGCGTCGGCGATGTTTCTTAGGGTGGTGAAGGGAGCGTCGGCCTCAAGGGTGGCGACTATCTACAGAGGAATTCAACATGACCTAGCCCGGCCAACATGCACTCCTAGTCTCTGTCATTGTATGTGTCTGAGAGAGAGTGTGTGTGTGTGAGAGAGAGAGAGAGAAAGAGATTTCTTTGTAATGTTCAAGATAATAAATTGAGAAAGCAAACACGATTATTTTCAGACCAAGTTAAATCAAAATACAAACTAAAACCACACCAAACATATGTAAATCAAGAGAGATGTCAAACAAAGAATTAAAGTAGGTTGTACTAGATAGATAAAAGAGATGTTCAAGGAGATCAAAAGGTCATGCATAACCAAATCAAGACGGAGAGTAATAAGATCCAAAAGATAAGCTTAGTGATAGGAGGAAGAATATCAGGAAGGAAAATTTAATAGAAAACTTCATTGTAAAAGAAAACAATCATCTCATTTATTTGGGAGAACTCTCAAGATTAATAATTTCTAACATAAGTTTTTCAATGAATACATATGATCGGTGCACAATGGATTCATCTTGTCCTAACATAATAAATCTTAAATTTATGACCCTGTCGCTCTGTCACCGTCATATTTATTCATAAGATGCTTATTCAACCACACCAAAAGTTTTAGCTGCATGGTGACCGGAGTATATTACTCGATTGTCATGACTCATGTGATTTAAGAAAGAGAACAAAAAAAGAAACAGCATATTCTTAAATAGACTTAAATAGACTGTGCTTTTATTAAATGTCAAATAATCATTTATAATATATAAATTACCTATAACCACATTTTAAGACGAAAATTTGATAGCATTAAGTTTGTGACTTCTAATCGAGCTTATATGAAGTAATGATTAAGCATGAGTATGAAAAATCAAACTAATAACCCATCTTGGCCAAGTGCATAATTCTTATAAAGGCACACAATCCATGACTTACCTATGCAATGTGCTATTTGGGGAATAAATCATTTAATTTTACAATTTATTTCAGTTTGGAAAAGGTAGGGGGATGTGGGAACAGAGAGGAGTGTGTGCTTGGCAGTTAACTCTTTAGATTAGATTATATTTTGTAAGAACTATTACTAAGACAATCATAGACAACCATGATGGCATGTTGAGTTAGCAAAATGCGCATATCCTTCGAAGATTAACCTCCATTGCCTATGTTGTAGACGCCAAACGAGTGTTGATTAACCCGATAAGTGTTCGAAAAAACGCGCAACAAAACGTGCCTCGCTACAAAGCGTCCATATTTTGGCTGAAATCGCCACGTGATGCGAAGAAAAAATGCAAGAACGAAGAAGCAGTGCAATTTGCTTGGGAAAACATGTTCTTTAACATGAAGCGCGCATCACGTGATACGCCTACGCTTCTCTTGCATGAACCTGGAACCAAAAAGTTAAAGCCACATTGACTATTTTAATGCAGTTAACTAGGCAGCTTGGTAAAATTATCTTTAGTGGGGCCTACCACTCATTAATTGAAGAAATCTTCAAATATTTGTTGCCTTTCCCAACTTGCTTTTCCCTAGTAAACTAGGGCACACCCAAAGTTGTTGCAGCATCCCCTCTCTCCCCCCCTCTCTCCCCCTTTCTATGAGGTTTCTTTTATATTCTTGGTGATTAAAAAGAGCAGATTTTAGATCTCAAATAAGCATCAAGTTAGCAAGGTATTTCTTTGAATCTATTTACTTAAAGTTAATATTGCACTGTTGTTTTTACGTTTTCCTTTCCCTTGCAATTTTTTTAAAGCAATTCTTTCCACCAAGTCCTTTTAGCAATCCTTTTTAACTTGTTTCAAACAATTTTCCCTGCACTTTTAGCACTCGGTTATTTATCTTTTTTAAGGTAATTTAATTTTATAACTTTTAAATAATTTGTTATATTATGGTATATATGACTTATGTTTGGGAGATCATAATTCAATGTGCATTGGATACTTAAGTTGAATAATGTTGTCGTGCTTGACAATGAAGTATAAACTATGAAAGTTGTTGTATGGGAGTTAATATTTAAACTATTCTTCTACATAAGAATTGGAAAATTAGAGTAGCTTACGCTTTTCGCATTGTAAAGTGTAACGCTTAGCCACATGCTAACGTTTTTTCAAACATTGAACCCGATGCATCTTTCTAGTCATTACTCATTAGTCACCCTCTAAAGCCCGTTACATTAGCATAAGTCTCCAAAATATTTGGTAACTTTCACATAAGTACTCAATTTTCAAAGTGACTTTGAATAAAGTTTGATCAAGTAGTTCCTTTGAGGAAAATTACGGGGGAAAAACTGTTTTTTTATTTATAAATACCTCTTCCAATTAAAAGGAGATAACTCTTTCCGGTCATATATTGATGTTGTTCATACCTGAATTTTTTTGGTTAAGGGGTGTTAGTCCCAAATCATTTAAGAACACTCAATTTCAAAATCAAATGACGAGTCATTCGAATTAATTTACTCTCATTTCAAATTGCTAATCATTTTATTCTCAAATCCATATGGAATTCGTAATAAATAATATTATAATTAGTGAATAAAGACTTGATGATAATATGAAGACAAGTGATGACAATAAAAGAGTCATCATCGAGGCCAATCGACGGTGGCAATCGGTCAAAAGTTGATTGGTCAAGGTGCATTTTCGATCGCCGGTCATCAATTGGCGGCGTTTGGTCGTCGGTCGTGACAGTCGTTGGTTTGTCATTGGAGGTTCATTGTCGCCTGTGATCGGTGATGGTTACTCGAAAGTTGACGGTGGTCATGGCGACTAGTCGTCTGTTTTTGATCGGTCACTGGCAATATTCTAAATGTCGGATGTCGGTGTCGTGTCGGTCTGAAGATTTTGATGTTAGATATCGGATGTCTTGAAATGTCATGTAGGTTTATCAAATACCGGGTTCTACATTTTTGTAATATAAACACCATTTATATAACTTATTAAAATTATATTTTTCTCAATAACTCAGAGGTAGAGCGGTTGTAAAGTCCTAAAATTTGATTAGAGTTAATTATAATTTAATTAAGCGATATAATATGGGTTTTTCAATAAAACTTAGTTAATAATTATTTTCACATTTTTTTTAAATTCTCGCGCGCGCGCGCACACACATATATATATAGTATTGGCAATATGTTAGTTTAGGTTAAAACACAATTTTGTGGCCATGACAACTTAAACCCAAATTTACTTCTTAAATATTTAATTAATTAAATAGTTTTATGAAAAGAAAAAAGAAAAGAATCTTGGGGAGACAAAAGGTGATGGTGCATTTAATGATGGGTGGAAATTTGTGCATGGCCATCATAAGCCATCCATTCTTCATTTCTTTCTCATTTCTTTTTCTTCTTCATTTCCTTCTCCTTTCTTTAACTCCTCTCTTGAAACCTCTCTACCTCTCCAAAAACTAATCCTACAAATAAATCTCATTTCACAAATCACCATAAAAATCCATCACAAAATCCAAATTTCTATCCTTTCAAAGGTCCTGTGTGAGCAAATTCTTCATCTTGAACCCTTGCAAGCCTAGGGTCTCCCTCAAGCCTATATTGAGATAATGAGCCAACTTTGACCTTGTTTTATCACACTCTTGCCTTGACAACCCCTAATCTTAATTAAAGTCTAAGTTTTGTGAAGTTTTAAAACTTAAAGAGAAGTTTTGATGTAAGATTGAGCTTGTGATCATTTTTAGGGTAACTGTGACCTAAACTAGGATAGATAAAAGTATTTTAGTGATAAATATCCTTGTTTAGCCAATCAAGACTTCACTAAACCACCCTAATGTTTTAATTAGTTGTAAAACTAGTATATAGTTAAAGGTTAGGGCTTTAATCCAGATCTGCTATCAAACCAGTGATCACAGAATTGAATTGTGATTACTGCGAGCTATATAGCTTGTTAAAGGACCCTGAGTGCACCCTCGAAACCCGAGCCTAGTGCCCCAATCCCTGGCCGCCAAAAAATGCATTTCTACCGCAAATTGCGGCTCGTCTGGGGCTTTTTGGTGTAGGCTTTTGTCGGGGGCACTCTAAGACTCTAATTAGACCTCTGGTATATGCAACTTTTTTCCAATTTTGCGTATACAAAATCTGGGAGTGTTTTACTTTACTCTTAGCGATATTTTAACGTACGATACGGATGTCCCGACTCTCGTTTTAGTATTTTTGTTGGTTAACAGCCCTTCGGGGTAGTCTTGGGTGTTTGTTGCACGCATATAGCACACTAAGTTCACGCGTGTTAACTCGTGAGATTTGGTTCGTTTGTGTATTGTATATTATGTGTCGTATCGGGATTCTAGCATCACGTGCTAAGAATTTTATTCGATGCTAGGATCGGTTGCGGAGACCTCGGATGCGGCAAGGGAAGGAGGTGATCGAATTTGAGTAGCTCGAGGTCGTTACGGTGAGTAGATTTAACATCTACGGGGGAATCGTCTGGGTGGCGTTAAGCGCCCGATATCTAGATTCAAGTTATATGATCTTATGTATATATATACACACACACACACACATTCATATATTGCATAAGCATTATAATACGCATCCTATTACTTTCTACACATTGATACATTCTCGTTAGGACACTTGCACCATTACTAATGGTTCATGTCACACGTGCACTAACTCATATGTACACACACCATTAGTAATTGACATGCCACGTACACTATAGAACTTGCCACGATATCTTACATTGTACTGCATCTTTATTGGTAGTTGGATCTTCGTTTATTTCATACTAGCATGCATCATGCCAATATCATGTACATTGCCATTATCACCATATTCTCATATGATGTTGTTTCGTGAGATTTCTGTTTTCATGAGTTTGAGAAACCGCAAAACGCATTTTCAAAACTTGGATTTATTTTAAAATATGGTTTTCTTTTGATATGATATTTGGTGTCCACCATGAGTTTTCTCAGTTCTGAGTTATGAGTATACCCGATTCGAGAAATGAGGAGACACCGTCTGCGGGTGCATGATGGACCCGGTACAGTACCCGGGGCAAGAAGATCGTATAGAAAGGCGTTGAGCCTGGCAAGAGAACACTACCTACCGGTGATAATATGGAAACTCGACGGATATCCGGAGATACCGACCCGAGTTATATGATCAAATGGATTGAGGGCCGATCAGAGTGACGGCGCCTGAGATATTAGGATTTTGTGTGTCGATACTTGACACAAGATTTATGACCATTTATTGATGGTACATCTGTTTTTACCTCATTAAAATTGTTATGACATGTTCAGTTTCATATAGCGGTACACCCCTGACATTATACTCCGCTCATTTATTTATATTGCATCCATATTGTTATTTTATTATAACCTCATACATAGTATTGTCGCTATTACGTTCATGCATGTGATTGCCACTTATGATGTTATTTACTACTCACGAGCTGGCAACTCAACCCCGTTGTTCCACAGTGTCTTGCAGGGCCGATCCGTCGATGTAGTCACGGCGGGACAAACTACTACTTTTGCTACTACTTTTTAGACGTGATCTTTTGTTAGGTGGGTTGCGAGTATTCCTTTGTACTCTATCTGTTATATATGTACTTTGTATCTAGTATACTCCATCTACCAAATGTATATATTGACTTAGAGACGAGACTGAGAGATTGTATTATATTTGACTCTGGGTGTCGTGCTCGTATGAGCCGACTTTTGTTTTTATGTTGTGGTTATTGTTTTCGTTTCTTTTATTTTCTTATTTCTTCGCTTATGGCGTATATTTTACTATGTGATTGTGTTCCGCCAAAAAACGTTGAAATTGCTCCCAAGTAGGGATGTTTATATGTATATTTTTGCTTATATATCGGTTTGGATCAGATTTTACAAAGGAGATACTGCCGAAAATTTTAACAATAACTCGATTTTCAAAAAGGTTTTGATATAACTCTTCTGCTCTTAAAATTAACACTTTAAACAAGATTTCACCTCTTTACCTTTATTCACGGTTTAGATTCTGGGTTTCGGCTTACTTGAATTACGTTACGCCTCTAGACGTTGCGTGATTTAAGTGCCGGTCGCGTTCCTTTTTTGGGTCGTGACAAAATTGGTATCAGAACGTTGGGTTTTACCTTGCGGAGTGTAGGATGACCCTTGGTATGATGGAGTAGGTAACTTGAGCAGAGTAACGTAGCGTGTGTATGTTCCACGGCATATTCACGATACGATACGATACTCCGCCTAAATGACCTTAGGATATATGTCCTGTGATTCCTTCCTTAATTCCACACATCTTTTTGTTCTGGTTGATATGTTCTTACCAAATCATGTTTCTTATTCCAGCCACCATGCCGCCAAAGACTACGAGAGCCCAGAAGGCTGACGCCAGAAACGAGATCAGGACAGGCTCATCCGAGATGAGAACCGACCAGGGTGGTATGCCTACCCCTCAGGAGCAAATTGATCCTCCTTCTCCAGACCGGATTGCTAGGCTGGAGACGAGTATCCAGGATTTGCACCAGATGGTTGGATCTTTGGTTGAGACCAGTCGAGCACAAAGGTCAGATGTTGCTCCGCCTACAACGGGGGCCGTGGTATTATCTACTGCTCAGACAGCTGTACCTGCCGCTACCAGAACTATCGATGTATCACTACCAGAGCTCATGAGGCTGAAACCTCCGGTTTTTACTGGCACAGACGCGGCAGAGGATCCACAGTCATTACTCGATAGGATGGCCGGGATTTGTTGTTCCTTAAGGTGTTCTGATACGAGATCGGTTGAGCTTACTAGTTTCCGTCTGGAGGGCCTTGCCCAGACTTGGTGTAGGTCTGTCGAGAGAGGCCGAGCCGCAGATCTTCCTCCTATGACATGGGATGAGTTTACGACGGTTTTTCTTGCTCGTTTCCTTCCGCAGAACGTCAGGGATGCTCGAGCTCGCAGTTTTGAGTCTTTGCGCAAGACTCCTGGTATGACCGTGGCCGAGTATGATATCCAGTTCATCGAGCTATCCAGATATGCTCATTATTTGGTGGACACCGAGGAGAAGCACATCAAGAGATTTGTGCGAGGTCTTGACACACAGTTGTTACTCTCTATTGGTGCCCAGCACTTTGATGCTTATGCAGCGGCGATGGATGCAGCCATGCTAGTGGAGGAGCGTATTACCGCGACTATGACTGTTCCGGGACCGAGGCGGGTTCGTACTGATGTATCAGTTTCCGGGCAGTTTGGTATAGGCAGAGGCCACGGCAGTTTCTTTCTAAGTCGTGGAGGTGGCAGAGGCTTGATACAGGACCAGTTATTTAGCTCTTACCTACAGGGTCAGCGGTCGTCGCCAGGATATTATCGGTGTGGGAGTCTGTACCATCTCGTCAGGCATTGTACCGTTAGACGTCAGGGCAGGGCAGCAGTTCCACAGGTCACCTTACCCCCTTCACCTCCTCCGTGAGTATTGCCTCCTCCGCCCGTCGCTACTCCGCGGCAGCCAGATGCTCAGAGGGGCCGTGGTCATGGAGGTCCTATTCTGAGGGGACAAGGCGGCAAAAGCAGAGGGCATCAGGGTGCTGGTAGGGGACAGGCCAGAGTTTTTGCTTTAACTCCTCGGGATGCACGAGCATCAAATGTTGTTGTGACAGGTACTCTTTCTGTGTGTTCTTTCGACGCGCGTATATTGTTCGATCCTAATTCCACGCACTCTTATGTATCCACAAACTTCGTACCGAGATTGGGCCGAGATTCGTCTTTATTAGATCGGCCACCCATTGTGCTTACTCCCGTAGGAGAGTCCTTTGTCGCTCGACACATGTTCCGGTCATGTTCCGTTCGGATCGCGGATAAGGATTCATCCATTGATTTGATCCTTCTCGATATATTAGACTTCGACATTCTACTCGGCATGGATTAGTTAACCACTTATTATGCGTCCGTAGACTGCCGTGAAAAGACGGTCAGATTTTGTTTTCTGGGAGAGCCAGTTTTTGTTGTGCAGGGGGACCGCAATGTCGCCCCTCACAGTCTAATTTCTACCCTTTGCGCTAGTCGGTTCTTGAGGAAAGGATGTCGGGAATTCTTAGCTTATATTCGTGATACTGGAGCCACAGAGGTCCCGTTGGACCAGGTTCCGATTGTGAGAGAGTTCACAGATGTATTTTCTGATGAGTTACCTGGGTTGCAATCAGAGCGTGATATTGAGTTCTGCATCGACTTGATCTCCGGCACGGGCCTATTTCTATACCGCCTTATCAGATAACCCCGACGGAGCTTAAAGAGCAAAAGAGTCAATTGCAAGATTTGACTGATAAGGGTCTTGTACGACCGAGTGTGTCGTCTTGGGGAGCTTATGTCCTGTTCGTTCAGAAGGACGGCAGTATGAGATTGCGTATCGACTATCGTCAGCAGAACCGAATTACGGTACGGAATAGGCATCATTTACCTCGCATTGACAATTTGTTCGATCAGCTCCAAGGAGCAGGATATTTTTCAAAAATTGATTTGCGGTCGGATTATCATCAGTTGCGGATCCAGAATGATGACATTCCGAAGATTGCTTTTCGGACGCGCTACGGGCATTACGAGTTCTTGGTGATATCGTTCAGGCTCACCAATACCCCAGCAGCGTTCATGGATTTGATAAACCGAATCTTCAGGCCGTTCCTCAACCAGTTTATTATCGTATTCATAAACGGCATTCTAGTCTACTCCAGGAGTCGAGAGGAGCATGAACAACACTTGAGGACTACATTGCAAATATTGAGAGAGTACCAGTTGTTTGCCAAATTCTCGAAGTGCACTTTCTGTCTTGATAATGTAGACTTCTTGGGTCATGTGGTTACGAGAGATGGTATACGAGTGGATCCGAAAAAGATCGAGGCAGTACAGCATTGGCCCAGACCTGTTTCAGTGACAGAGGTTCGCTGCTTCTTGGGCTTAGCCGGTTATTACCGTCGTTTCATACAGGATTTCTCTCGTATCGCTGCACCGATGACCGGGCTGACCCGGAAGGGAGTTCCATTTCTTTGTACCGAGACATATGAGCAGAGTTTTCAACAGTTGAAGACTCGTTTGACGACTGCACCGGTTTTATCTATGCCTTCAGGCTTAGGCGGTTATGTTGTTTATTGTGATGCCTCTCGAGTGGGTCTAGGTTGCGTGTTGATACAGCACGGCAGAGTCATCGCTTATGCTTCTCGGCAGTTAAAGAAGCACGAGCAGAACTACCCCACTCACGATTTAGAGATGGCCGCAGTGGTCTTTGCGCTCAAGATTTGGAGACATTACTTGTACGCGAGTCGTGTCAGATCTTTACGGACCACAAAAGCCTGAAGTACATCTTCCAGCAGCGGGATCTGAATTTGAGGCAGCGCCGTTGGATGGAGCTCGTAAAGAACTATGATTGTGAAATCCTTTATCATCCGGACAAGGCAAATGTTATAGTCGATGCTTTGAGTCGAAGGCCCGGAGGTAGTTTATCTGATTTTAGCGTAGTTCAAAGATAGTCTTCTACAGATTAGCAGGTTTTATGCGACAGTGGAGTACATTTTGAGTTCACTTCCACAGGAGGACAGCTTGCTCATGTCCGCGCCCGTCCACTTTTACTTGATCGCATCAGGAAGGCTCAGTCCGACGATGCCCGTTTGTCTGAGATTATAGAGAAGGTTCGGCGAGGGAGAGATTCGGAGTTTGCGTTCGATGGTGAGGGAGTGCTACGGTTTGGGACTCATCTGTGTACCCGATTCTGAGGGCATGAGACGTGATATCTTAGAGGAGGCATATTAGTCAGTATACAGCGTTCATTCGAGTTCCACCAAGATGTATCGTGATTTGAGAGATGTCTACTGGTGGAAAGGGATGAAGAGAGATATTTCTAATTTTGTTTTGAGATGCCCGACTTGCCAGCAAGTCAAGACTGGGCACCAGAGGCCAGCGGGAGAGTTACAGCCTTTGCACATTCCGGAGTGGAAATGGGAACAGATCTTCATGGACTTCGTTGTGAGTCTATCTAGGTTCAGTCGAGGGTATGATTTCATTTGGGTAATCGTAGATCGGTTGACGAAAGCGGCTCACTTCCTCCCAGTGAAGACTATTTTCGGGTTTGCTCAGTATGAACAACTCTACATTAATGAGATTGTACGGCTGCACGGCATTCCGACATGCATTGTTTCCGACAGAGGCACTAAGTCTACCAGCCGTCTCTGGCGGAAACGTCAGAAGGCATTAGGTACTCGTTTGAGTTTCAGTACCGATTTCCACCCGCAGACCGATGGTCAGTCAAAATGGACAATTCAAACTCTCGAAGATATGCTCCGAGCGTACACACTAGATTTGGGTGGCAGTTGGGATCGTCACCAACCGTCTCTGGCAGAAACTTCAGAAGGCTTTAGGTACTCGTTTGAGTTTCAGTACCGCTTTCCATCCGCAGACCGATGGTCAGTCAAAGTGGACAATTCAGACTCTCGAAGATATGCTCCGAGCGTGCACACTAGATTTGGGTGGCAGTTGGAATCGTCACTTGTCCTTGATCGAGTTCTCCTACAATAACAGTTTCCAGAAGACGATTCAGATGGCGCATTTCAAGGCCTTGTATGGGAGAAAGTGTCGATCGCAAGTCTGTTGGACCGAGCTCAGCGAGACCAGGAATTTAGGACCGCAGTTAGTCCAGGAGAATACGGAAAAGATCCAGTTGATCCGGGATAGGATAAGAGCAGGCAGAAGTTTTATGCCGATCGTCGTCGTCGCAGACTTGAGTTCGCTGTGGGTGATCATGTTTTCTTACGGGTTTCTCCGATGAAAGGTGTCATGAGGTTTAGAAGGAAGGGGAAGTTTAGTCCCAGATATGTGGGGCCCTTCAAGATTCTTGAGCTAGTCGGTACTGTTGCATATCGTTTAGCACTTCCATCCAGTTTCCCGGATGTATACCATGTATTTCATATATCTATACTTCGCAAGTACCTTCATGACCCTTCTCACGCGATTCAGCATTAGACAATCCAGCTGGAGCACGATCTTTCCTTCACCGAGCAGCCAGTAGTCATCCTAGACCGGCAGGTGAAGAAATTATGGTCGGAAGCTTTACCATCTGTGAAGGTTATATGGCGTGGCCCGAACAGCGAAGAGATCACATGGGAAGCCGAGAGCGAGATGCGGAAGAAATTTTCCCATCTCTTCGAAAGTACGTATAGTTAGATTTTAAATTCGGGAACCGAATTTCTTTAAAGGGGAAGATTGTAACGTCCTAAAATTTAATTATAGTTAATTATTATTTAATTAAACGATATAACATGGGTTTTACAATAAAACTTAGTTAATAATTATTTTCACATATATTTATTTATTTATTTTAAATTTATGTGCACGCGCGCGCGCGCGCACACACATATATATATTAATCTAGTATTAGCAATATGTTACTTTAGTTTAAAACACAATTTTGTGGCCATGACAACTTAAACCCAAATTTACTTCTTAAATATTTAACTAATTAAATGGTTTTATGAAACGAAAAAAATCTTAGGGAAACAAGAGGTGATGGTGCATTTAATGATGGGGAAATTTGTGCATGGCTATCATGAGCCATCCCTTCTTCATCTCTTTC
This sequence comes from Agapanthus africanus, assembly GCA_030015575.1. Lineage (NCBI taxonomy): Eukaryota > Viridiplantae > Streptophyta > Magnoliopsida > Asparagales > Amaryllidaceae > Agapanthus > Agapanthus africanus. The sequence goes on from JASDDO010000024.1 coordinate 656,569,277, forward strand.
TCCTCTCTTTTTCTTCTTCGTTTCCTTCTCCTTTCTTTACCTCCTCTCTTGAAAGCTCTCTGCCTCTCCAAAAACTAATCCTATAAATAAATCTCATTCCATAAATCACCACAAAAATCCATCATAAAATCCAAATTTCTATCCTTTCAAAGGTCTTGTGTTGGCAAATTCTTCATCTTGAAGCCATGCAAGCTTAGGATCTCCCTCAAGTCTATATTGAGGTAATAAGCCAACTTTGACCTTATTTTATCACCCTCTTACCTTAACAACCCCTAATCTTAATTAAAGTCTAAGTTTTGTAAAGTTTTAAAACTTAAAGAGAAGTTTTGATGTGAGATTAAGGTTGTAATAATTTTTAGGGCAACTATGACCTAAACTAGGATAGATAAGAGTATTTTAGTGCTAAATATCCTTGTTTAGTCAATCAAGACTTCACTAAACCACCCTAATGTTTTAATTAATAGTAAAACTAGTATATAGTTAAAGGTTAGGGCTTTAATCCAAATCTGCTATCAAACCAGTGGTCACAGAATTGAATTGCGATTACTGGGAGCTTGTTATAGAACCCTGAGTGCACTCTCGAAACCCGAGCCCAATCCCCTAATCCCTGGCCGCCAAAAAATGCATTTCTACCGCAAATTACGGCTCATCGGGGGCTTTTTGGTGTAGGCTTTTGTCGAGGGCTTTTTGGTGTAGGCTTTTGTCGGGGGCTCTCTAAGACTCTAATTAGACATCTAGTATATGCAACTTTTTCCAATTTTGTGTATACAAAATCTGGGAGCGTTTTACCTTACTTCTGGCGATATTTTAACGCACGATACGGATGTCCCGGCTCTCATTTTAGTGTTTTAGTTGGTTAACAGCCCTTCGGGGTAGTCTTAGGTGTTTTTTGCAGGCGTATGGCACACTTAGTTCACACGTGTTAACTCGTGAGAGTTGGTTCGTTTGTGTATTGTATATTATGTGTCGTATTGGAATTCTAGCCTCACGTGCTAAGGTTTTTATTCGATGTTAAGATCGGTTGCGGAGACCTCGGAAACGGCAAGAAAATGGAAGGAGGAGATCAGATTCGAGTAGCTCGAGACCGTTCTGGTGGATAGAGTTAATATCTACAGGGGAATCGTCAGGATGGCGTTAAGCGCCCGATAGCTAGATTCAAGTTATAAGATCTTATATATATACACACACATTCATATATTACATAAGTATTATAATACGCATCCTATTACTTGCTACGTATTAATACATCCTCGTTAGGACACTTGCGCCATTATCAATGGTTCATACCGTACGTGCACTAACTCATATGTACACACCATTAGTAATTGACATGCCGCGTACGCTATAGAACTTGCCACGATATCTTATATTGTAGTGCGTCTTTATTGGTAGTTGGATCTTCGTTTATTCCATACTAGCATACATCATGCCAATATCATGTACATTGTCATTATCACCATATTCTCATATGATGTTGTTTCGGGAGATTTCTGTTTTCATGAGATTTGAGAAACCGCAAAACGCATTTTCAAAACTTGGATTTATTTAAAAATGTGGTTTTTTCTTGATATGATATTTGGTGTCCACCATGAGTTTTCTCGGTTCTGAGTTATGGGTATACCCGATTCGAAGAGTGAGAAAGCACCGTCTGCGGGTGCATGGTGAACCTGATACAGTACCGGGGATAAGAAGATCGTATAGAAAGGCGTTGAACCTAGCAGGGGAACACTACCTACCGGTGATAGTATGAAAACTCGGCGGATATCCTGAGAATACCGACCGAAGTTATATGATCAGATGGATTAAGGCCGATCAGAGCGACGGCGCCTGAAATATTGGGATTTTGAGTGTCGATGCTTGACACAAGATTTATGACCATTTATTGATGGTACCTCTGTTTTTACCTCATTAAAATTGTTATGACGTGTTCGGTTTCATATAACGGTACACCCCTAACATTATACTTCGCTCATTTATTTATATTGCACCCATACTGGTATGCATTATTATAATATCATACATAGTATTGTCATTGTTACGTTCATGCATGCAATTGCCACTTATGATGTTATTTATTACTCACGAGCTGGCAACTCACCCCCGTTGTGCCACAGTGTCTTACGAGACCGATCCGTCAGTGTAGTCGCGGCGGGGCATACTACTACTTTTGCTACTACCTTTTAGACGTGATCTTTTGTTAGGTACGTTGCGAGTATTTCTTTGTACTCTATCTGTTATACCTGTACCTTATATCTAGTATACTCTATCTACCAAATGTATATATTGACTTAGATACGAGACTAAAAGGTTGCATCATATTTGATTCTGAGTATCGTGTTCGTATGAGCCGACTTTTGTTTTTATGTTGTAGTTATTGTTTTCCTTCTTTTATTGCTTATTTTTTCGCATATGGCGTATATTTTACTATGTGACTGTGTTCCGCCAAAAGGCGTTGAGATTGCTTCCAAGTGGGGATGTTTATATGTATATTTTTGCTTATGTATCGGTTTGGATCAGATTTTACAAAGGAGATGCTGCAGAAAATTTTAACAATAACTCGATTTTCAAAAGGATTTTGATATAACTCTTCTACTCTTAAAATTAACATTTTAAACAAGATTTCACCTCTTTACCTTTATTCATGATTTAGATTCTAGGTTTTGGCTTACTTGAATTACGTTGCGCTTCAAGACGTTGCGTGATTTAAGTGCCGGTCACGTTCCTCTTTTGGGTCGTGATAGAGATCACCTATTAAGATAATGATTGTACATTCGAATCCTACTTGAGAATACTCGATAATAAATATTAAACATTAATAACCCAACATAAAAAAATATTGATAATAAGCATTTAAAGTAAAAGTAATCGCAATAGAACATAAACCAGAGAGAGAAAGAGGTGTAAATTAACAAAATAATAAATAAATCGACTCTTTTTAGTCTGTGACTGAAACTTGATGATGATAAAAAAAGAGAGAGGAAAGAGATTTTGGGAAAGAGAAAGAGAGGGTGGTGATGAAGAAGGAAGGAGAGAATTACCCAAAAGCGATGGCGGCGGGAGGCGATAGCGGAGCTGGAGGCGATGGCGGCGCTGGAGGCCGGATGTGATGGCTATGGTGGGACTGGGGGTTGGAGGCCGGATGTGATGGCGATGGTGGTGTTAGGGCTAGGGCTTGCTGCTACAATTAAATGAGAAAATGAGATAAACTCAATCGCTACTCATGGGATAAGAGAGGAAATCGATTAATTACTTATTTACTTGATGTACGTAAAATGCCCAAAGCATAAAAGCCCATAGAAAATTATTCCAAATTTTTTCACAAATCGATAAATGTCGGCTATAATAGCGACATACTGAAATATCGGCCGACATCACGAAATGATGGCCGACATTTACCAAATAACGGTGACCGAAATAATTTTGCAATTTCATGTCGTTTTCCTTCCAAAACCGACATGTCGACGACATTTCGGTGATGTCGGCCGACATTTAGAACACTGGTCACTGGCCACAACGGCGGTCGCAGTGACCGGTCGGCTGTTTTCGATCTATCGTCGGTTTATCGATAGCAGACCATCACCGGTGGCCGATCGCCGGCAATCAATTGTGCCACTGGTCACCGGCTGTTGGTCGTTGGTTTTTAATCGACCGCCGGCAATCTATCGGCTGTTTATCGATTGCGAACTATCTTCAATGGAAGGTCGCCAGCGAACAGTGATGCCAGCGGTCTATCTCCGGCGAACGGCGGTTTATCGCCGGCGAACGGTGGCATCGTCGGTCGATCGTCGGTTTTCGGTTGGTCGTCAACGGTCTATCGCCGGTTTATCGGTTGTCGACTGTGGGCCTTGTAGAGCTGAAGGTCTTGAGAATTTTAGAAATTAAGGGATGCTAATGAATTTGAGAATCAAAGTTTTATTCATATTTCTATTATAATTTGAGATAAAGAATTTTAAAAATCAAATTCTAGAATTTTGATAATTATCTACGACTAACACTCTGTTATGAAATGGTAGTTTCAAATGACATAGGACTAACATTCTACTTAAAATTCCAATAAATTTTAGTCATTTGATTTGGAAATTACTTAGGACTGACACCCCCTTAGTGATTAACTAAAAGCTAAGAATTCTTGATTCAGATTCTGAAAGTCCTTTCTGCAAGCGCGGCAGCGAACACTAAAAATTAAAAGACGAACAGCCCTAATATTTTGAAGGAAAATAATTGAAATCGGATTTGGCAACTCAGGTTCAATTTCATTTAGTATCAAGCGATGGTCAAATGGATTCTCAGTGGATGCACATTACCTTATGCTATGAACCATTGGTGCATTTCAGTAAATCCATTATCATGGTAGTGGGTAAACTAAGATATAATCGAGTATGTTAATTTTAAATATACACGAACGAGGGGACGGTTATATATTTATTTATGGCACACATGGGCTTTCAATATAAACGGGTTTCATCCAAAAGACTAAAGCCTTATGATGGATTGTCCCATCTTATGTCTTATACCTATGTACCTCTTATAGTTTTTTCAATGTGGGGCTATTTCCAAACATATCTCAACACTCCACATGGAACGTACAACATAGGTGCACTCTTTTAGAGGTGCTATAGAGGCATATGTACGAAATCCATTAGTGACCTAGCTCTGATACCGTATTAAATTTTTTTAAACACGAACGAGAGGGAATGGTTATATATTTATTTATATGAGAACGCACACGGGCTTTCAACATAAATGGGTTCCATCCAAAAGACTCAAGCTTTTATGGTGAATTGTCAATCTTATGTCTTATACCCGTCTCTCTCATAGTTTTTCCAATGTGGGATTATTCCCAAACATATCTCAACAGGGTAAATAGGAAGTGTGAAGAAGAAGAATATGGGTTCCAAATATTTTAAGGAAGTAAGGTCAATGGTGAGTGTAGTCTCCTTGTATTAATACTAGAAGTTGTACACACTTCAACATGTAGGATACATGTGAGGGAAGGACTGGTGTGTTGCAATAGTGTTTGGGTTAGTTGAAGTGGGTGCATTAAGTAACTTCTTATCTAAAAATTCATTATATGAAAAATTAAAACCTATAGGCTTTTTCTAAGACACGGTTTTGGGGAAGGAATGGTTGAAGTGGATTAAGACTGGGCTGCCCGCCCCGATTTCAAGTTTTTTCTTAATGTTTTTTGAATGCACCAAAACCAATTGCTTTGCTGAGATTAGAAACCCAATTTTCAGTTAAGCTCAAAGAAAGAAAAAATCCGATGTGTAAGGATACAAATAGATTGGTTTCTTATAAATAAAGCAGATGATTTTGAGGACCAAAAAGAAAATTGATATTGATTTTCTGCCCTATATCCAAAATCCCTGCATTTATCTCAAATCTACCAAGCTCCCAATACCCCAAACATCATAATATATCATCACAACATTTAGCGTACAAAAACCCAAACCTTAATTAACAATGGACTATTTCCTAATTGTTCAGTACCTTAATCATCTCCTCATGGATTCCAACATGAGAGTAAGACTGAAAGTAGGCCGAATCGAACGCCGCCCACTGAGGAGATGCCGAAACCCTATCAAGCTGCGGCGATGATGGCGCAGCTGAAGATGAAACCCTAAATGAGCCGCCACGGCCTCCGCCGCCGTAACTTCGAGAACCTCCTCGCCCCCTTCGGATTCGGGTCTCCTTTTGCGGCTCGTAGCAGGCGTACCCATTACTGGAACCCGATCCACCACCAGGCATCATCTCAAAGAGGGACAGCAGTAGAACTGAGAGAGAGAGAGACAGAGTGGATTTTGATTTGAGAGTTCTTTAGTTTTTGAGCTTGCATTTGAATACTTGTTTACTGAATTCAAGTAGGATCGGAATGCATATGTTTTTTATCCATATTGTTCCGGCTAATTGGCTAAATTGCAAAAAATATCTCTTTAGTTCAAGAGCAACATATCCCTTGCTTTCTGAAAGTAACACTTTGCCTTCTCATAGATGACATATTTCTAAAATACGTTTCATTTAAATATTGAGTTTAAAAACCTCCATTTCATTGATTCAATATTGCAATTATCCATTCCCAAAATACATTTATAAACTTAAATGGGTGTAAAATCCTCCAAATATAATTCATTCAAAAAAATCATCATCCTGCGCAAAAATTTCATTTTTCCTCTTCGAGATTTTTCAAGCTTGCCCAATACAAGAGCTCTTTTAGATTTATAAATGTTGAGGATGGAGAGAAGAAAAGTGTTTATGATGGAGGTCGAGATCTCCCTCAGATGCTGTCCTCCGTCGATTTTACAGCCAGCGACGTAGAACGATTGGGATTTGTTTGTGGCGGTTGTGTGTGGATCTCAATAGGTTGTTGGTTGTTGTGCACGCCAAGCTACCTGCAAGAAAAGTCCCGGGGTGGGAAACCACAGCAAGACCGTCCGACGATCAAGTAAGTGCCGAATAATATTAGGGCAGAGCAGCGGCGTATTGGAATGAGTTCGAATTACCTGAGTCGTCTGGGAGAGAGGGTTTATATAGCGGTCGCACGGAGCGAGCCGATGCGAGATTCTCGTTGTCCGTTACACCCCCGCGTCACGTTTGCGTTAATGGCGGGATACGCCCATTAATTGTGAGATACAGTCATTAATGGCGAGGTACACTAGCACGGGATGCGGGAGGTGGAGCGGCAGAGATCTCGTCGTGGCGAGATACACTGAGCCGTTACGGGGCACTTGGGCTCTGTGCTCCCGGCCAAACAGGGAAGCTGAGGAAGCTCAGCTCTGTAATAGCTCGGAGACAAGCGAGGAGGCTGAGGAAGCTCGGCTCTGTAATAGCTCGGAGACAAGCGAGGAGGCTGAGGAAGCTCGGCTCTGTAATAGCTCGGAGACGAGCTGTCGGCTGGTTGCTAGGCGAATAGGGAATGTACTCCGGGAAGGTCTCCAAAAGGTCAGATGCAATCTCGGAGACGAGATGCCGAGGAATGTCCCCAATGCATCATATTTATTCCAACTCCGTAGCCTTCTGTAATTTAGCGGGCTTACATGGATGGCACGTCATCCACTACGTGTTGTGATCTGGGAAATTCCCACTGATGAGCATCGTCAGTTTACAAGTGAAACTGGAAAGAAGAAGTAGCTAAATTAAATAAGAAAGAAGGAAAAAAATATTTTAAAAATAAATAAATAACGGGTATTTTGGGCACAAATTAAAATTGAGGGGGTATAAAGTGTTGGTTTTAGTAATTTAGAGGTATTTCCTGCTATTGATGCACAAGTTAATTGTATTTCTTGTAATTTAGCCAGATCTAAATACAACACTTAAAGCATACTATTTCTGAATATAACTCAGACCTTCCTTCCATCAACTTAACCAAAATTCATTCTTGGATTAAGACCAACTTTGGTGAGGATTCAAGAGTTATAACCTAATACCCCTCATTCTTTCAACTAAACTTTCTTCTCAACTCTCTAAACTATGGAGATTTTTCTTTCTTCCTTCAATCCTTGATTAGATCCTCTAAAATGAACCTTTTCCTCTTGACGATGCACCCTTGAAGCTTTTCCAACCCTACAAGCTCATTTAAGCTGTTAAAAATCTCTATCTTAAAACTTAAATATGGATTAAAGGAGGTATGTTGTATATATAAAATATATTGTTATTGTTGGGTATAGTGCCCTCAAAGCAATTATTGTAATCACATGCAGGCAATTATGATGATTGAGGGAGGACCTATACGGATAGAACGGTCTTACACGAGATAATAGTATGCTATCTGATTCATCTCTATCATCATGTAAATGTATAATGTGGTATTACAGATCACTATTACATGTTAATAGAGTCCATAGAATTCTTGCTTGACTGCCAGCATTATGATGGCGATCATATACGTAGGAGCTGGGTGGTCCATAAGAACATTCTTAAATGTCCTTAGTCGAGAGAGTATCGAGACTGGGCATTGATCCTCCGGACTAGTGTATACTTTTCGAGACCCCGACGAGGGGTGGTGGCCGGTCTCACAAGCCATTGGTGTTGAGTCGCCTAAAATAGTATAAAGGTGTTCAATGGAGGTGAGTACACTAGACGGACTCGCCGGGAACATGCTAGATGGTATTATACCTATTATCAGATAGCAGTTCTCAGGTGACATAAGTACAGGTTAGTTTGTCAACCTGAGATCGTCTTTTGTCTCGTGTGAGTTCCTACTGTGCTTTGATTACTACCCTACTACGGCTCAAAGGAGTCGTGCAAACAGGTTTTAGTTGGGTACGGTCCCGATCCACATGGAGGCAGTGAGCGGATCGTCGGTGTTGGATATGGTGCCCTCAAGTCAATTATTGTAATCGCAGGTAGGCGATTGTGATGATTGAGGGAGGACCTATATGGATAGAACAGTCTTACTCGAGATGATAGTATGCTATCTGGTTTGTCTTTATCATCATGTACATGTATTATGTGGTATTACAAATCACTATTACATGTTGGTAAAGCCCATAGGATTATTGCTTGACTACAAGCGTTACGATGGCGATCATACATGTGGGGGCAGGGTAGTCCATAAGCACATCCTTAAATGTTCCTAGTCGTGGGAGTATCGAGACTGGGCATCGATATTCCGAAGTAGACTGGTGTATACGTTTCTAGACCCCGACGATGGGCGATGGTTGGTCCCACAGCCATTGGTCTTTCACACCTAAGATCGTATACAGGTGCTCACTGGGGGTGAGTACATTGGACGGACTCGCCGAGAACATGCTAGTTGATATTATACCTATTGTCATATAGCAGTTCTCAGGTGACATGAGTACAGGTTAGTCCTTCAACCTGAGATTATCATTTGTCTCGTGTGAGTTCCCACTGTGCTTTGATTACTATCCAACCACGGCTCAAAGAGTCGTGCAAACAGATTTTAGTTGGGTACAGTCCCGAGCCTCATGGAGGCAGTGAGCGGATCGTCGGGGATTCATCTCTCCCGTTATTGGGGGTTGATGTCGCGCTGTGCAGGGGTGGCCATCACCAGAAATCCTTGGCCAAGATGGATGGGAATTACTGATTTGGATCAGTAGTTTCTCAGTGGGTGATGGGCTTCACACCAACACGAAATATCGCGTTATTAGGGGTCTGACTTTATCCACCCCCCTATACTCTTAGACGAAGAGACCGGACTGTACGGAGATTGTCACGGATAGGCTCAGTAGGGATCTAGATGAGTTTGCCGATTAGCTTTACTTTTCGACAGGTACCCAGGTAGCCGTTATGTATAGCTAGTGCCGCTGACATGCTTGTGGTTATGGATTTATCTAGTAACTCACTGCCGGCATACTGTCGAGTCTTTTAGAGTCCCATACAGAGGGTTTCCCTGGTTCAGGCGAAATGATGTAGTGGCCGTATTTTGATACGTGCAGGGTTCCAATCGAATGATTGTACTAGTTACCCGGACTTTCAATCGGACGGTTGATAATACTAGCCGGCTTAAGATTGAGCCGGATTATTAAATCAGGTATTGATTTAATAATTTACGTATATATATTTCGATATGTATATTCTAGTATTATGTTTTTTTGTGTTATTCTATCTCTTTGGGTATTCGTATTTTAATACGAATACGGGTATGTATATACAGTTGAGTGTATTCCGTATTTATACGGAAAACATTCTAGAAGGTGGATACCTCATTTTAGATTTATCCATTTATTCTTTAAATAGAAATGAGGTGTAAAGATAGTGAGGTGAAAATGGTGAGAACCATACTTGAATAGTATTGACAACTGAATTGTAAATTCATTCATGCAAACTATTCAAGTAAAGTTGCTATATCTTTATTGAGAAAAATGTTTATACAAAACCATGCTTCATGTTTTTTCTTTCGCTTGGTTTTTGGTTGGTTGTTTTGGGATGAAATCATTCTTACCATTTTTTGCTCATTTCTCCTCACTAGCCTTTCTTAAGCTCCTCCTCCGCCATATGTTGGATATTGTGCCCTCAAGGCAATTATCGTAATTGCAGGAATGCAATTACTGAATTCGAGGAGGGTCAATACCACGAACGGACTTACTCGAGATGATAGTGTGCAATCTGGTCTGTCTTTATTGTTGGTGTATATGCCCTAGAGGCCATTACTGTATCATACTAGCTTGTATATTACTTGATGGAAGCTTGGGATATTCACAGTTGTATAGACAATCTTGCTCGAAATGGTAGTATGCTACTTGGTTCGTTTCTACTTTAATGTGTGCATGCGTTTCTTTTAGCATATCGCCTATACACATTAGTGGAGCCCTCAGGATCTTTGATTGATTACCAGCATTGTGATAGCAGTCACACTAGTGGGGGCTGGGTAATCTACAAGCACATCCTTATACAGGTCCCAAGTCGTAGGATTATCGAGACAGGGCATCGATACTCCGGAGTAGACTAGCGTATGCGCTTCTCATCCCAGCAGGGGAGATGGTCTGTGTAAGTCTACGTTGCCCACCCCGGTGCTTGCGGGGAGGCGGAAACGTTATGAAAAATCGGATTTTTACAACACTAGGTAACATGGACTAGCAAAAGGAGGGATCTTTGCTAAACAAAACTAACTACAAAGCTAAAGAGAGTTAGCTACTCGGAAAGGGGGTTATACCTAGGTCTTCAAGTCCTTCTCTTCTTGCTCCTTGGAGTGAAAGAACGGGTTCTCCTTGTCGCTTCTCTTGCCGAAGAAAGATCCACCCGAGGGCTTCAACCTTTGGCTCCAACCTCAAACTAGAAGTAACTAAGGTGCTTGGTGTGCTAGACCTAGGACCTTAGAAAGAGTAGAGAGTGTTTTTGAAGGGATTATCTCAAGCTCAAATGGTTCTCAACTCATGAGAGGGGAGAGCTAGAGAGAGAGGAAGAGGAGGAGAGAGAATGGAAATGATAAAGTGATGAGAATAATTCAACCTTCTCACATATATGTGAATTATGGAAATTAGATAATTAGCTAAGATAATTGTCATGGTTAATCAAGAAATGACCATTATCATTTCACATTAAATGCTTTTACAAGGATCAAAGAGCATATTTCATATGGAATGATGATGGTCAACTTGTCAACCTAGGTCAACAAGTCAAGTATAGTCAAATGGTCAACAACCCTAACCATGCACAATTATAATTAACTAATTATTAATAAATCATAATTCACACATATAAACATTAGGATTAAGAAAATGACAATGGTCATCAACCCTAATCAAAGTCCTCTGCCTCTGTATCAGTCAACTGTGCATACACACCCGTATCCGTGTTCCGAGGAACACGAATACAATGAGATAAAACCAATCCCAAATCATATACTAGGATCCGGCTTAAACCAAAGCCCGCTAGTATAAAGCTGTCCGGACACCAAACGTGTACAAGTGCGCGGATGTGAACGAACCCTGTCGCAAAACCATGCGACCTCTACTCATTTTGCCTAAAGGCGAATAACCCTCTGTGTGGGACTCTAAAGACTCGACACTACGCTGGCAGTGGGTTTAACCACAGACCGCAAGCGGCACTAGCTGTACGTAACGGTCCCCATGTAGATGCTGATAAGAAGACTGACGAGGTGAACCCATCTGAACTCCTACTGAGCCTGAATGTGACAGTCTCCGTACAGTCCGGTCTGTTCGTCTGATAACATCGCATGGCGGGCCTAGGGGGCGGTGAACGTCAGTCCCCTAATAGCGGTACAAGTCGTGTCGGAGTGTAGCCCAGAACACCCTGAGATAACACTGGAAACCTACCAGTATACCTCGCTTGCCCTGGCCAGGGACTACTTGTGTAATGGCTCTCCTGGATACAGCGCGATGTCAACCCCCAATACCGGGAGAGACGAATCCTGTCTAACCGTCACTGCCTCCAAGTGCTTCGGGACTGCACCCAAAAACTACCTGTTTGCACGACTCCTTTGAGCCGTGGTAGGGTAGTAATCAAAGTACAGTGGTAACACACTCGAGGCGAAGTGACAGTGTCAAGTCAGCGAACTAAGCTGTACTCATGTCACTTGAGAACTGATAACTGACGATAGGTATAATACCAACCAACAGTTCCCGACAAGTCCTGTCCAGTGTACTCGTAACCTAACGAACACCCGCATACTATCTCAAGTACGACGTACTGACGGCTGTGGGACAGACCGTCTCCCGTGCTGGGATGAGAAGCGCATACGCTAGTCTACTCCGGAGTATCGATGCCCTGTCTCGATAATCCCACGACCAGGGACGTGTATATATAAGGATGTGCTTATAGATTACCCAGCCCCCACCAGTGTGACTGCCATCACAACGCTGGTAATCAAGCAAAGATCCTAAGGGCTCCACTAATGCGTATATGTGATACAATAAAGAAACACATGTACACATTAAAGCAGAGACAAACCAAGTAGCATACTACCATTTCGAGCAAGATTGTCCATACAACTGTGAATATCCCAAGCTTCCATCAAGTAATATACATACTAGTATGATACAGTAATGGCCTCTAGGGCATATACACTAACAATCTCCCACTTGTACTAAGGCCATGTACTGGCGTATCGAAGACCTATCATCTCGTTCAGCCGCTCGAACTGAGTCTGGGGTAAGGCCTTCGTGAATGGATCTGCAGTGTTATCTTCTGAAGCAACCCTCCGAACCTCGATCTCCTGGCGATCCACGATCTCCTTGATCAGGTGATACCGCCTCAAGATGTGTCTGGATTTCTGATGGGACCTGGGTTCCTTCGCTAAAGTTATAGCCCCGTTGTTGTCGCAATACAGAGGTATTGGATCAACAATGGACGGAACCACCTGAAGTTCTTTCAAGAACTTCCTCATCCAGACGGCTTCTTTTGCGGCATCAGATGTAGTGATATATTCTGCTTCCATAGTCGAGTCAGCAACGGTTTCCTGTTTAGAACTCTTCCAACACACCGCCCCTTCATTGAGGGTAAAGACAAAACCCGACATGGACTTGGAATCATCCTTGTCACTCTGGAAGCTGGAGTCAGCAAAGGCCTCAATCTGGAGGTCTTTTCCGCCATACACTAAGAACATCTCCTTAGTCTTTCTCAGGTACTTGAGAATGTTCTTTACCGCTATCCAGTGTTTCTCCCCAGGGTTTGACTGATACCTGCTTACCATACTCAGTGCATAAGCCACATCTGGTCTGGTACACAACATCGCATACATTATAGAGCCTACCGCAGAAGCGTAGGGTATAATAGACATGCGATCCCTCTCCAAATCGGTCTTGGGAGACATCTCTTTGGAGAGGGTGATCCCGTGACAAGCCGGTAGATTACCGCGCTTGGAATCTTCCATACTGAATCTTTTCAGTATGGTGTCGATGTACCTGGACTGCGAAAGTCTTAATATCCTCTTGGATCTGTCACGATAGATCCGGATCCCCAGAATGTATGAGGCATCACCCAGGTCTTTCATGGAGAACCTGTGTGACAAGAACCCTTTGACAGATTGTAGCATAGGAATGTCATTTCCTATCAAGAGAATGTCATCCATGTATAAAACGAGGAATACGACAGCTTTTGCTACAAATCTACTATAGATGCATGGTTCATCTGGATTTTTGATAAAGCCAAATTCTTTGACCGTCTCATCGAAACAGATGTTCCAACTCCGCGATGCCTGCTTTAGTCCATAAATGGACTTAAGCAACTTGCACACCTTTCCGCTGCTCCCACTCTGAATGAAACCCTCTGGTTGGTCCATATAGACACACTCCTCTAAATTTCCATTTAGAAAGGCGGTCTTTATGTCCATCTGCCAAATCTCATAATCGTGGAAGGCAGCAATGGCAAGAAGGATCCGAATGGATTTCAGCATAGCCACTAGAGAAAAGGTTTCGTCATAGTCCAAACCAGGTCTTTGACGAAAACCCTTTGCAACAAGTCTAGCTTTATAGGTCTCGACCTGTCCATCTACACCAATCTTCCTTTTGAAGATCCACTTGCATCCTACGGGTTTTACCCTATCTGGAGCAACGTCCAAAGTCCATACTTTGTTGGTGTACATGGACTCCATTTCGGTCCGCATTGCATCCAGCCATTTTACCGAGTCAACGCTCTGAATGGCCTGCTGGAAGCTAGGCGGCTCATCATTATCAATGATGCAATCTTCTCTATCCCCGTCTATGAGAAAACCGTAGTATCTCTCGGGAGGATGAGACTGCCTACTACTCCTGTGGAGTGGCGTAGGAATGTCCTGATCTTTCAAACCTTCTGGTTCTACTAAGCTTTCTGTAATAGCTTGTGGTTCTGGAATTTCTTCCAGTTCTATTGCGCTCCCACTTATTTCCTTTTCTAAGAACTGGTGTTCCAGAAAGTGGGCATTACGAGAAACAAAGATCTTTTGTTCCTCTGCGTAATAGAAAAGATACACCCTGGAGTTCTTTGGGTATCCCACAAACTTGCACAGTACTGAGCGTGCCTCGAGTTTGTCCGCATGCTGCTTTTTGACAAAATCTGGACATCCCCAAATCTTCAGGTATTGAAGATAGGGTTTCATCCTACTCCATAACTCATATGGTGTGGTAGGCGCAGTCTTAGTGGGAACTCGGTTCAAAAGGTATGCGGCTGATTCTAGCGCATATCCACAGAATGATCGCGGCAACTCAGCGTTACTCATCATGGACCGTACCATATCCAATAGGGTTCGGTTCCGTCTCTCCGATACACCGTTATGTTGCGGAGTGTATGGAGGAGTAAGCTGAGAGAGAATTCCATTCTCTTTTAGGTAATCCAGGAACTCGGCACTCAAGTATTCACCACCTCGATCAGATCTCAGTGTCTTGATACTTTTGCCTGTTTGTTTTTCTACTTCATTCTTGTATTCTTGGAACTTTTCAAAGGCTTCAGATTTATGCTTCATTAAAAAGACATGTCCGAACCTTGAAAAATCATCCGTAAAAGTAATGAAGTAAGAATAACCGCTTCGCGCATGTGTAGACATTGGACCGCACACGTCGCTGTGTACGAGTCCCAAGAGCTCGCTCGCTCTTACTCCGTGTCCAGCGAACGGAGTTTTTGTCATCTTCCCTTTGAAACAGGATTGACAAGTTGCATATGATTGATATTCGAACGGATACAAATATCCTTCTGTATGTAACTTCGTCAACCTTCTCTCATTTATGTGACCGAGTCTACAATGCCATAAGAAAGCCTGATTGATTTCTGGAGACTTTCTTTTGTGTGTATTCTGGACATTGAAAATCTGTGGTTGGTTTAATACGTATATACCATTGCTCAATGTACCTGACCCAATCAGAACTTGATTAAGATGAATGTTTACAACATTACTTACAAACGCAAATTCATAACCTTCTTTAGAAACTAAAGATACAGAAATGATATTACAAGTTGCATTGGGTACAAAAAAGCAATTACGTAAAACCAAAACATGTCCATCTGACATTCCCAGGTGATAGTCCCCCACGGCCTCAGCATCCATGCTAGCTCCATTTGCAACTTTGAGGGTCATGTCACCCGCTTTCAAAAACCTACGCTTTCTCAACGCCTGCAAAGAATTACAGATATGAGATCCTGATCCGGTATCCAATACCCAGGAAGTAGAGTTTATTGATAGACAGTTTTCAATAACATACACACCTGAAGCTGAAGCCGCAACTCGCTTCAGATCCTGGGTTCTGGCCTTCCAAGCCCTGCAATCTTGTTTCCAGTGTCCACTCTTGTGACAGTAAAAGCATTCTTCCTTTCCCACAAGCTTTCCTGCTACCTTTGTTGCCTTTCCCTTTCCCTTCGTATCCACTTTACTAACACCGCCCCTTGGTTTGGCGGGGGCTTTCTTCTTCTTTCCCTTGGCTTTTGCCCTGGACTTAGAAGAGGAAGATCCTCCTACAAACAAAGTGGATGTTTCCCTACCTTTCTGTAGGGTGCCCTCAGCACTCCTCAACATGTTTAGAAGCTCGGAAAGTTCAACCTCCTTTCCTTGCATGTTGAAGTTTAGGACAAACTGGGCGTAAGTGGAAGGAAGGGATTGGAGAATCAAGTCAGTGTAGAGTTCATTCTCCAACGTGGTCCCAAGGTCCGCGAGCTCCTCTATGTAACCAATCATCTTACGCACGTGTTCCGCTACCTATGATCCGACGACTAATCTTGCCGAAAACAGCTTCTTCGACACTTCGTATCTGGCGATACGAGATTGCTCTCCATACAGTTCTTTTGTATGAAGAAATATGGACTCTAGGTCCATATTCTCGTGCCTCCTCTGATGTTCGTTGTCCATAGAGGCAAGCACGAGGCACTTGGCCTTCGCGCAATCGATCTCCCATGTCTTACGGATTTCTATATCCACGACGCTGGAGGTGGGATCTGGGACAGGGGGAGCTTTGGTGGTAAGGAGATACCCCAACTTGTCGTAAGTGATTGCCATTTTGACATTCCTGAGCCAATCTTTGTAGTTTGGCCCTGTCAGTATGTTTTTATCTAGTAATAACTTAAGTCCGGTCATGTTGATTGGTCGCTGCAATTAGGAGAGAGAAAAGAAACACTTTAGCATGATGCTCTTGCAAGTTTAGAGTGTTTTTTAGTTTGTCTAAACAGGATGGCTCCCACTGTCTCTCGAATCCCTCCTCAAACCATAAAGGAAGAATTAGTCGGGATCAATCTCACCGTACAATACTTGCTTAACCGTTCAGCCAGGCCAGTGTCGGTACTTCGAGGGAGGTTTTCCAACGCTTTCGCGAAGTTCCTTAATTAAGTAACCTCTTTTCCCTGTGGGCGTAGCCCCGCTAACACCTTTCTAGACACCTACTAGGTTTATAGCATTGATCGTTAAGTGAGAAATTTCCCGAGGAGTAGCATATACTCACAGTAGGATCGGGATCCAAATATCATCGCGTGATAAAACTGAAGGAATCCTACCAGAATCATCACACTCCAAATGGTATGCAGCGCTAGCAAGTTTCAGTTCTTTTGAAACTCCCGATGTGGATTTTTGCCCCATGCTCTTATGATCTTGGCGTGAGGTCAAAATGTCATAAGTCACATGTCAAGTTCTACCTATCATTATCCAGGTTAATTTGAACCCACCCGTACCTACCCTTGACGTAGGCCAAAATGGCAGTACGACTGTCTTAAACCAACGCATTCTATCTATGCAACAGATAAATATCCGGCAGCTACCAATCACTATGCCTTGGCGTGAGGTCAAAATACATAGCTTGAATACTACCGAATATTTAACTGAAATGATGGAGCGCTACGGATGGTTTTGGCGAAACCGTGAACGTAGTGAACTTGATATAATCGATGGAACGAGATAGCTTTTAAAAGGAGTGGTTTAAGCTCCGCATTTTAAAAGTTGGTTTTTGAAAAGAACCGAGTGGTTTTGAAAGTGTTCCAACGACTTTTACTTGGTTTATTTTCTTGCATTAATTTTAATGCGTCCCATCATTTAATCCTACCATTGCAGAAAACAACCAAAATATGGTGTACGCTTATGCCATCCGCATTCGCTACGGGGCCCCGTCATCACCCGTTAGATTACTTAACTAACGACAGAGCGGGGGCTGGACTAGCGCGGATGCAAAATATAAGCAACACCTAAATAGATATCATATATAGATATATAGCAATGATAGTCAATCCAGATCACAGATGAACACTTTGGATATACTAGGAATCCGCGATTCGTTCGAGCCTGCAACGAAAAGCGGATTACACGGTCGCGATGAATAGCCAATACCTCACCCTAGACCCCTACGGGTGCGGCAAACTACCCGCCAAGTATCCGAAGTGAAGCAACCTCCCTCAACAACGTGAGTAGGCCACTCGGCACTTCGAGGTACCCGGTAGTTTGTGCACCCCACCATGGGTCTATCCTAGGAGCAAAAACAGTAAAAAGAAATTATACAAAGACGGCTACAACCCCGACCCGGTTGTGCGGCCATACAAATAATATTACATCAAATTACATGTTATATGAATGAAAGAAAAAGAAACTCTCATCTCACATCCACCCGGCTATTCATCCGCGACAATCCAACGAGTTCATATACACAAACTATCAACATTACAGATCACAGATATGTATAACCCCCACTAATCGACGTATAGCGATTAGCAGACGTTCAATACATATATAACATCACAGATATAACCCATTAGCCAAAGTATAGGGAAGTTCGATCAAAAATACGGATTTATAACCACCCCAAATACAAATTTCTTTTCTGGAAAATCTGGGCAGAAATAAAATATACCAAAAATCCCAAAACAGTAACAGAAGAACACTGCAAGGAAAACGATCCACTGACTCGGCCGACTCACCGCGGATCCGCGGCAGAAGCAAGCTTCTGCCGCGGATCCGCGGTGAGTCGGCCGAGTCAGTGGATCGTTTTCCTTGTGTGTTCTGTAAAAACCCTGAGCCGATTTTTAAGATATGATTTATTGATTTTAAAGCAGGTTTAAAAATCGGCAGAAACTTGGGGTTTTGAAAAAGTGTTTTGCGATTTTTTTCGATCGAAGTTCTATATACTTTACTAACTAGCTAGTTTATGTTTAGTTAGGCTCTGATACCACTGTAAGTCCACGTTGCCCACCCCGGTGCTTGCGGGGAGGCGGAAACGTTATGAAAAATCGGATTTTTACAACACTAGGCAACATGGACTAGCAAAAGGAGGGATCTTTGCTAAACAAAACTAACTACAAAGCTAAAAAGAGTTAGCTACTCGGAAAGGGGGTTATACCTAGGTCTTCAAGTCCTTCTCTTCTTGCTCCTTGGAGTGAAAGAACGGGTTCTCCTTGTCGCTTCTCTTGCCGAAGAAAGATCCACCCGAGGGCTTCAACCTTTGGCTCCAACCTCAAACTAGAAGTAACTAAGGTGCTTGGTGTGCTAGACCTAGGACCTTAGAAAGAGTAGAGAGTGTTTTTGAAGGGATTATCTCAAGCTCAAATGGTTCTCAACTCATGAGAGGGGAGAGCTAGAGAGAGAGGAAGAGGAGGAGAGAGAATGGAAATGATAAAGTGATGAGAATAATTCAACCTTCTCACATATATGTGAATTATGGAAATTAGATAATTAGCTAAGATAATTGTCATGGTTAATCAAGAAATGACCATTATCATTTCACATTAAATGCTTTTACAAGGATCAAAGAGCATCTTTCATATAGAATGATGATGGTCAACTTGTCAACCTAGGTCAACAAGTCAAGTATAGTCAAATGGTCAACAACCCTAACCATGCACAATTATAATTAACTAATTATTAATAAATCATAATTCACACATATAAACATTAGGGTTAAAAAAATGACAATGGTCATCAACCCTAATCAAAGTCCTCTGCCTCTGTATCAGTCAACTGTGCATACACACCCGTATCCGTGTTCCGAGGAACACGAATACAATGAGATAAAACCAATCCCAAATCATATACTAGGATCCGGTTTAAACCAAAGCCCGCTAGTATAAAGCTGTCCGGACACCAAACGTGCACAAGTGCGCGGATGTGAACGAACCCTGTCGCAAAACCATGCGACCTCTACTCATTTTGCCTAAAGGCGAATAACCCTCTGTGTGGGACTCTAAAGACTCGACACTACGCTGGCAGTGGGTTTAACCACAGACCGCAAGCGGCACTAGCTGTACGTAATGGTCCCCATGTAGATGCCGATAAGAAGACTGACGAGGTGAACCCATCTGAACTCCTACTGAGCCTGAATGTGACAGTCTCCGTACAGTCCGGTCTGTTCGTCTGATAACATCGCATGGCGGGCCTAGGGGGAGGTAAACGTTAGTCCCCTAATAGCGGTACAAGTCGTGTCGGAGTATAGCCCAGAACACCCTGAGATAACACTGGAAACCTACCAGTATACCTCGCTTGCCCTGGCCAGGGACTACTTGTGTAATGGCTCTCCTGGACACAGCGCGATGTCAACCCCCAATACCGGGAGAGACGAATCCTGTCTAACCGTCACTGCCTCCAAGTGCTTCGGGACTGCACCCAAAAACTACCTGTTTGCACGACTCCTTTGAGCCATGGTAGGGTACTAATCAAAGTACAGTGGGAACACACTCGAGGCGAAGTGACAGTGTCAAGTCAGCGGACTAAGCTGTACTCATGTCACCTGGGAACTGATAACTGACGATAGGTATAGTACCAACCAACAGTTCCCGACGAGTCCTGTCCAGTGTACTCGTAACCTAACGAGCACCCGCATACTATCTCAAGTACGACGTACTGACGGCTGTGGAACAGACCATCTCCCCTGCTGGGATGAGAAGCGCATACGCTAGTCTACTTCGGAGTATCGATGCCCTGTCTCGATAATCCTACGACTAGGGACCTGTATAAGGATGTGCTTGTAGATTACCCAGCCCCTACTAGTGTGACTGCCATCACAACGCTGGTAATCAAAAAAAGATCTTAAGGGCTCCACTAATGTGTATAGGCGATATGCTAAAAGAAACACATGCACATATTAAAGTAGAAACAAACCAAGTAGCATACTACCATTTCGAGCAAGATTGTCTATACAACTGTGAATATCCCAAGCTTCCATCAAGTAATATACATACTAGTATGATACAGTAATGGCCTCTAGGGTATATACACTAACAATCTCCCACTTGTACTAAGGCCATGTACTGGCGTATCGAAGACCTATCATCTCGTTCAGCCGCTCGAACTGAGTCTGGGGTAAGGCCTTCGTGAATGGATCTGCAGTGTTATCTTCTGAAGCAACCCTTCGAACCTCGATCTCCTGGCGATCCACGATCTCCCTGATCAGGTGATACCGCCTCAAGATGTGTCTGGATTTCTGATGGGACCTGGGTTCCTTCGCTAAAGCTATAGCCCCGTTGTTGTCGCAATACAGAGGTATTGGATCAACAATGGACGGAACCACCTGAAGTTCTTTCAAGAACTTCCTCATCCAGACGGCTTCTTTTGCGGCATTAGATGCAGTGATATATTCCGCTTCCATAGGGTTCTTGTCACACAGGTTCTCCATGAAAGACCTGGGTGATGCCTCTTACATTTTGGGGATCCGGATCCATCGTGATAGGTCCAAGAGGATATTAGGACTTTCACAGTCTAGGTACATCGACACCATACTGAAAAGATTCAGTATGGAAAATTCCAAGCGCGGTAATCTACCGGCTTATCACGGGACCACCCTCTCCAATGAGATGTCTGCTAAGACTGATTTGGAAAGGGATCGCATGTCTATTATACCCTACACTTCTGCGGTAGGTTCCATAATGTATGCGATGTTGTGTACCAGACCATATATAGCTTATGCACTGAGTGTGGTAAGCCGGTATCAGTCAAACCTTGGGGAGAAGCACTGGATAGCGGTAAAGAACATTCTGAAGTACCTGAGAAGGACTAAGGACATGTTTTTGGTTTACGGCGAAAAAGACCTCCTGATGGAGGCCTTTGCTGACTCCAGCTTCCAGAGTGACAAGGATGACTCCAAGTCCATGTCGGGTTATGTCTTTACCCTCAATGGAGGGGCGGTGTGTTGGAAGAGTTCCAAACAGGAAACCGTTGCTGACTCGACGATGGAAGCGGAATATGTCGCTGCATCTAATGCCGCAAAAGAAGCCGTCTGGATGAGGAAGTTCTTGACAGAACTTCAGGTGGTTCCGTCCATTGTTGATCCAATACCTCTGTATTGTGACAACAACGGGGCTATAGCTTTAGCGAAGGAACCCAGGTCCCATCAGAAGTCTAGACACATCTTGAGGCGGTATCACCTAATCAGGGAGATCGTGGATCGCCGGGAGATCGAGGTTCGGAGGGTTGCTAGAGAAGATAACACTGCAGATCCATTCACGAAGGCCTTAACCCAGACTCAGTTCGTGCGGCTGATCGAGATGATAGGTCTTCGATACGCCAGTGCATGGCCTTAGTGCAAGTGGGAGATTGTTGGTGTATATGCCCTAGAGGCCATTACTGTATCATACTAGTTTGTATATTACTTGATAGAAGCTTAGGATATTCACAGTTGTATAGACAATCTTGCTCGAAATGGTAGTATGCTACTTGGTTTGTTTCTACTTTAATATGTGCATGTGTTTCTTTTAGCATATCGCCTATACACATTAGTGGAGCCCTTAAGATCTTTCCTTGATTACCAGCGTTGTGATGGCAGTCACACTAGTAGGGGCTGGGTAATCTACAAGCACATCCTTATACAGGTCCCTAGTCGTAGGATTATCGAGACAGGGCATCGATACTCCGAAGTAGACTAGCGTATGCGCTTCTCATCCCAGCAGGGGAGATGGTCTGTTCCACAGCCGTCAGTACGTCGTACTTGAGATAGTATGCGGGTGCTCGTTAGGTTACGAGTACACTGGACAGGACTCGTCGGGAACTGTTGGTTGGTACTATACCTATCGTCAGTTATCAGTTCCCAGGTGACATGAGTACAGCTTAGTCCGCTGACTTGACACTGTCACTTCGCCTCGAGTGTGTTCCCACTGTTCTTAGATTGCTACCCTACCACGGCTCAAATGAGTCGTGCAAACAGGTAGCAGTTGGGTGCAGTCCCGAAGCACTTGGAGGCAGTGACGGTTAAACATGATTCGTCTCTCCCGGTATTGGGAGTTGATATCGCGCTGTGTCAAGGAGAGCCATTACACATAGTCGTCGCTGGCCAGGGCAAGCGAGATATACTGGTAGGTTATCCAGTGTTGTCTCAGGGTGTTCTGGGCTACACTCCGACATGACTTGTACCGCTATTAGGGGACTAACGTTTACCACCCCCTAGGCCTGACATGCGATATTCTCAGACGAACAGATCGGACTGTACGGAGATTGTTACATTCAGGCTCAGTAGGAGTTCGGATGGGTTAACCTCATCAGTCTTCTTATCGGCATCTACCTAGGGACAGTTACGTACAGCTAGTACCGCTTGCGGCCTGTGGTTAAACCCACTGCCAGCGTAGTGTCGAGTCTTTATAGTCCCACACAGAAGGCTATTCGCCTTTTGGCAAAACAAAGTAGATGTTGCATGGTTTTTGCGACAGGGTTCGTTCACATCCGCGCACTTGTGCACATTTGGTGTCCGGGCAGTTATTACTAGCGGGCTTTGGTTTAAACCAGATCCTAGTATATGTTTTGGGTATTGGTTTTATCTCATTGTATTCGTGTTCCTCGAAACACGGATGCGGGTGTGTATGCACAGTTGACAGAGGCAGAGGCAGAGGATTCTCATTGGGTTTGTTGACCGTTGACTTTTTCTAAACCCTAATGAGAATAAGAAATATGATTAATAATATTAATTAAGGATTATTGTGCCATGGTTGAGTTGAACATTTGACTTTTGTTGACTTGTTGATTTTGTTGACCGGTTGACCATTGTGGACTTGTTGACCATCATCATTTCATTTCTATGACTTTTGTTGACTTGTTGTTCTTTACAAAATGCATTAAATGCATGAAATGATAATGGTCATTGAAACTAACCATGACAATTCTTAATTATTATCATCATCATCATTATTCTTACTTTTGTGAGCATGGTTGTAGATTATTATCTCATTCTCACTTGATCATTCTCTCTCATCCAAAGCTCACCCTCTTCCTCTCTCTCAAAGCTCTCATGTCTCATGTGTTGAGAAGCATGAGCTATTGAGATAAAACCCTCAAAACTCTTCTCTACTAACTCTAGAGTTCTTGGTCTAGCAAGCCAAGCACTTTAGTTGCCTCTCGGTTGAGGTAGGAGCTCAAGGTAGAGGCTTTCGGGTGGATCCTTCTTCGACAACAAGGAGACTACGAGGTGTAGCCGTTCCAACCACTTCAAGGAGCAAGAAGAGAAGGAGTTCAAGACCTAGGTATAACCCTCTAACATAGTAGTTAAACTTCTAGTTAGTTTGCTAGGTTTTTGTTTAGCAAAGATCCTATTTTCTAGTCCATGTTACCTTGCCATAAAAAATCGTTTTTTACCGTTTCCGCCTTCCCGTAAGAACCGGGACGGGTAACGTGGACTTACATTTATCTGTCATGTTAATGCGAGATATTAGTTATCACATACTGCAAATACATGAGATAAAACCCATAGGATCTTTGCTTGACTACCAGGATTATGATAAAAATCATACTAGTAGGGCCTGGTAGTTTATAAGCACATCCTTAAATGTCCCTAGTTGTAGGAGTATCGAGACAGGGCATTGGTACTTCAGTTTAGACTAGTGTATACGTTTCATGACCCTGTACGGGGCAATGGCTGATCCCATAGCCATTGGTGTTTGACACTGATGATTGTATACATGTGTTTATTGGATAAGTTACACTGGACGGACTCGTCGAGAACTCCTAGTTGGTATTATACCAATGTTAGATAGCAGTTCTCTGGTGACATGAGTACAGGGTAGTCCCTAGACCTGAAATCGCCACAGTGACTCGTGTGTGTTCCCACTATACTTTGATTACTACCCTACCACGGCTCTGCTGAGTCGTGCAAACATGTTTTAATTGGGTACAGTCCCGAAGCACATGGAGGCAGTGAGCGGTCGAGGGAATTCGTCACTCCCGGTATTGGGAGTCGATATCGCACTGTGCAGGACATGACTATAACCAGAAGTCCGTGGCCACGGCAGTAGAGATAAACTGGTAAGTGTTATCAGTTGTATCTCTTTGGTTATGAGTCCTCTGTCAGCACGACTTATCGGGTTATTGGGGGTCTGACAGATTCAACTTCCCAAACCTGGTATGCGATACTCTTTGACGAAGAGACTGGACTGTACGGTGAATGTCAATTATAGACTTTGTTGGGTCCGGATGAGTTCGCTCATCGACCTACCTTTATCTTGCTCATACCTGGATAGCTGTTACGTACAGCTAGTACCGCTGATGAGCTTGTGGGTTAACCCGAAAGGAGGTTGAATCTGAAAGTGTTTCAGATTCAATCGGATACGATCATGTATAACCTACTGCCAGTGTATTGACAGGTCTCTAGAGTTCCGCAACGAAAGTGCCTGCCCAGGAAAAACGCGATGTGACGTACGTATAGGGATACGTATATGAGTTTGATAAAACATGTATATCAGATATACATGTTCAATCGGACGACTGTTATACTAGCCGGTTTCACAGCCGGAATACCAAGTCAAGTGTTGACTTGATAACCGTATTAATGATACGGTTTCTAGTATAGTGTATATGATACACACTCTCTCTACAGTATATGATACTGGGAAGATATTGATGACATTTCGTGTATGTGATACATGATGTGTACGTGTATAGGATACATGTACAATACTTATTTAATATATATATATATATATTAATTCCCACCATTATAAATTAAGTATAAATAAATATACAAATAATTATTTATATATGTAAATGTATATATATCTTTATATATATTAATTTATATATATATTATTATATATTTAATTTTGGTGGTGGGGCCCACCCTCTCTCTTATGTGTTGACACACACATGAGAGAGAGTGAGGTGGGTGGGTATGTGTCATGGCATAGTTGATATATACATAACACAATTCATTTTCTTTTTGAGGCTATCACAAAAATAAAAGCCATCTTCTTCTTCCTCTCATAAGAGCTCAAGCTCTCTAGGTTAATGGCAATAGTTGTCATGGTGAGTGTTTGCAAAAAGTAGAGAGTACCCATTGTTCGCATCGTCTCCATCATGGCTAGCAAGCCTCTGGAGGAAGTCTCTCCGACCGGCGACGGAGTCGGTGTTGGAGATAGTGCCTTCAGAGTCAATTATTGGATCACAGGCACGTGATTGCAATGATTGAGGGAGGACCTATACCGGTAGGACAATCTTACTCAAGATGATAGTATGCTATCTGGTTTATCTTTATCATCGTGTACTGCTTTAGGTGACCTTACAGGTCACTATTGCGCGTTGATAGAGCCCCTAGGATTCTTGCTTGACTGCCAGCAGTATGAGTGCGATCATATACGTGGGAGCTGGGGTCTATAAGTACATCCTTAAAAGGTCCCTAGTCGAGGGAGTTTCGAGACAGGGCATCGATACTCCAGAGTAGACTAGTGTATACAGTCGAGACCCCGACGAAGGGCGGTGGCCGGTCTCACAAGCCACTGGTGTCAGTTGGTTCACCTAAGATGTATACAGGTGCTCATTGGGTTATGAGTACACCGGACAGGACTCGCCGGGAACATGCTAGTTGGTCTTATACCCGACGTCAGATAGCCGTTCCCTGGTGACATGTGTACAGGTTAGTTCATCGACCTGAGATCGTCATTTGTCTCGTGTGAGTTCCCACTGTACTTTGATTACTACCCTACCACGCTCAAAGGAGACGTGCAAACAGGTTTTAGTTGGGTACAGTCCCGAGCTACATGGAGGCAGTGAGCGGATCTGCAGGGGTTCATCTCTCCCGGTATTGGGGATGAGGTCGCGCCGTGTCTAGGAGAGCTATTACACGAAGTCCTTGGCCAAGGTAGGAGATTTACTGGTAGGTATTCCAGTAGTATCTCAGGGTGTTCTGGGCTACACTCCGACATGACTTGTACCGCTTTTGGGGGCCTGACTTTTACCAACCCCCTAGGCCCGCCATGCGATGCTCATAGACGAACGGACCGAACTGTACGGATATTGTCACTGACAGGCTCAGTAGGGTGTCAGCATGAGTTCGCTCACAGACATCCCTTTTGGTCAATACCTGGTAGCCCGTCACGTATAGGCTAATACCTCTGACGTGCTAATGGTTAAATCCACAGCCAAAGTATTGACGAGTATTTAGAGTCCCCCACAGACCGTTTTCTCAAGTTTCGGGCGAAACGCTGTAGAGGCTGTATGGAGATATGGCAGGGTTCGATCTTATCCGTGCGGTATTGCACGGATCATGATCGGACAGATAATACTAGCGGGCTTTGGTTTAAGCCGAATCCTAGTATTGTATAGTGTAGATTTTGTCTCTTTGCGTTTGTATTCAGTGGGAATACAAATGCGGGTATGTATATACAGTCGCGGGGTTTTCCTGTAATTTATTACGGGATCGGTTTTCTGAAGTTGCCAGTTTGTATTCCGTTTCGGCCAGTTTTTCCTTTGTTCTTTCCTGGCCGGATTTTTCTGATGGAGGGGCTAATTTGCAGTTGTGCAAATTAGTATTTGTGGAGGGGGTCTTTTGTAAAATGGAGGTATCATGATGGTTATAGCATCATGAGATTCTTTTTGCATCACTTGTCTTGCATTTATGATGATGGGATTTAGAAAGGAAATGAGGGTGACATTAATTCCTCTTTATCACTCATTTCTCCTTTTGCTTTTGAGATTCGATTCATATTTTTTTCCTCCTCCACCTTGTTATGGGGCCGGCCACTACTTGAGGGGTGAGAATTTTTGGAGAGAAAAGATTGATATTTCATCTCATTCCTTGCTAGAAAAATGTGAGCACCATTTTTCCTCCAAAGTTCTTTTCTCTTCTCCATCATCAAAGGCAACTTCACCCCATTGAGACAAAGTGATTCTACACTAGCCTACAACATTTCTTGGGCACGTCGGCTCGCCAACTTCATGCCCGAGTTGCCTCGGTCCAGAGGTGGGAGCCCGTAAAAGAACCCGGCGATGTGGTGCCCGTTCCGACGAGGAGCTGAAGACCGGAGATTCCGCGAGGAGATCGGAGTGGAGGCCGAAGACCGAAGGACAAGGATCGCTCGGTATAGCTTCCTACCCATTTTCTAGTTTGCTAGAGTTATGTTAATGGCCCGATCCGGGATTTTAGTGCGGGGTGGTGCCGGTTTCTAGTTTTTAGAAAAGTTTCGTTTCCGCATTCCGGCGTCGGACTGACGGCCGGGGCGCCGCCGTGCACTTACAATGGTATCAGAGCCATGCCATTAACCTAGTCTAGCTTGCTTTAACGTGTTTAGAACTTCGATCGAACGAATTTTCAAAAACCGCGTTTCCATTTGCATCAGTTTCTGTCGAATTTGTTTTGGCTCGAAAAATTATTTTAAGTATTGCAGAAATTTATGCAGGGAAATTTAAGAATTCTTTGAAAAAATGGTAGCGTGATACTGTATACCAACCGCGGAACCGCAGCCAAACCCCCCTTCTGTCCGCGGTTCCGCCGCAGTACAGTGTCTTCACTGTACCATTTTTACACAGAGCTCTTTAAACTTGGAAATTGGTTTTTTTTATTTATTCTTTTTGGGCCCAGATTTTCTTTGAGTACTACAGTAGTGCTTGGGGCCCACTTCGGTAAATTTACTCGATCGAAAATTTTAAACATGTTAGTTCACAGTATTTACATTATATCTGCGACCGTGAATGTCACTTGATCGGTAAATCCTGTCTATCTGCTATAGCCCTTTTAGACGGATTTGCGAACGTGACATTCACGTTGATGTTCTGTGTTGTGCTGTGATGTTGCGGATTGGTCGTGGGGGATAGCCTGGATGCAATGGTAGTACAGTTTGGTTTATTATGTACATTTGATATTGCGGGATGAGCGTCCGATATGTGGACTGCCGTCACTGCCTGTTTGTATATTATTCTTTTGGGGCACGACCGGGCTGAGGTCGATATACCCGTTGTATGTATATTTTACTTTCTGTACTAGGATTACCCCAAGGAGGGGTGCACGGATAGCCGGGTTCTAGAGGGCAACGGGCCCGCATCTCATGATGTTGAGATGGAGGGGGTTTTACTCTAGAATTGGCGGGCTATTCGCCGCACTCGTAGGGGGTACAGGTTGACCCAAGGAGGGGTGCCCAAGTTACCGGATTCCGTGAAGTGCTGAGTGGTCCATTCACGTTGCTGAAGGGGGCTGCCTCGCTTCAGGTTTTGGCGGGTAACTTGCCGCGCCTGTAGGGGTCTAGGATTTTCATTGCACAGGCTATCCACACGACTAGGGGAACGTCGAGTTTCAGTAGCGGCTCTGTGAAACTCGGGATCCTAGATATCTGTATTGTTCTGTGATGCTTATTACATTTCTGTGATGTTGCATTTTATCACGCCTTGAGAGAATATTATATATTGATATATATACTAGTAGATGTTGTATATGTTTTGCATCCACGCTAGTCCAGTCCTCGCTCTGTCGTTAGTTCAGTAACCTAACGGGTGATGACGGGACCCAGTGGCGAATGCGAATGGCATATACGTACATCATTATTTTCCTTCTTTTGTGGTGTGATCAATTGATGGGACTGCGTTGATTCAGATCAATGCAAGCTAAACAAACCTATTCTGATGTTGTTGGAACAATTTTTCAAAAAGCTGTTATTGCAAGGGCGTTCTCTTTTGTTTTGCACAGTGGTATTCGGTTATGAATATCCAGCACCTCAGCCGACGAGGCAAGGGCCGAGATCCCTTCACCGGGAGTGACCCCTTGGACAGAAGTTTGCGTCAGGACAATAACTTTACTATAGTCGTTTACTTTTGCTTTGCATCGTGGTATTCAGTTGGAATATCTTGCACCTCATTCCACGGGGAAAGAGCCGAGATCGCTTCACCGGGAGTGACCTCTTTAGCAAAGGTTTTCCCCACTATATTTTTATAAAAGCTATCCGGTTCCTTCAACGATATCAAGTTCATTACGTTAAAGATTTTCGCCAGAAACCATTCGTAGCCCTATGTCGTTTCATATGGATAGTCAATAGTATTCAAGCTGTGTTTGTTGGCCAAAGTCAAGGCACAGTGTTTGGTAGCTATTGGGTATTCATATGCAGCATAGATAGATGCGTTGGTTTGGGACAGTCGTACTGCCTTGTTGGCCAAAGTCAAGGGTAGGTACGGATGGGTTCAAATTAACCTGGAGAATGACGGGTAGAACTTGACATGTGACTTATGATTTGTTGGCCAAAGTCAAGGTCATAAGAGCATGGGGTAAAAATCACATCGGGAGTTTCTAAAGAAACTGAAACTTGCCAGATATGCGCATACCTTCTGGAGTGTGATAACGTGAGCGGATTCCGTCATATTATCATGCGATGATAGTTGGATCCCGATTCCTACTGATGAGTTGGTTTACTCCTCGGGTGATCCCGACTAATTCTTCTTTCAGGTTTGGGGAAGAATTTGACGTTACAGTGGGAGGTTTCTTGATTAGATAAAGTGATAACCATTCTGATCTAGATTAGAGTGCACGCTGAGTGTTTCTTTTCTCTCTCTCTCTTTGGCAGCGACCATGACCCAACCCTTGACTATGACTCAGTGACCAAAATTAACCGAACCTTCTTGAACACTGGCTTTTGGATTGTCAGAGTTGCAAACCTCATTGCCACTCCTACTTTTACCCTTTTTTCCAGGACACCCCGTATTACTACGAACGTCCATTTCCATTGGACAAAACCATCGTATGGTTATATACAAACTCGAAGGAATTTATTCGAGGATGGTTTCCGGTTCGGGAGAAAACGAATAGGACTATTCAGTTGTCTTTTCCTTTTACCTTCTCTCAGGTTGCGAGTACTCCTTGGTTTAGGAGATAGTACACTTATTACGCAAATTGGATAGTCTTCTTCCAAACCTTAGGCTGGTGCCGAACGGTGGGGAATGAAGAAAACCAATTAGCATAACGATGGTGAACAGAAGGTATTAAGTAAAGGCATATCAAAGGATTAGTAAGAGGGCAAAGTAAACTGCGACTGCTATTCACGACCAAACCAAGTATTTCATTACCACTCCCACTTCACCTTTGTATTTCTCCAGAACACTCCGTATTACTACGAAGATCCACAGTTTATTTGGATACTCCATCGTATGGTTATATACGAACTCGAAAGGAACTTGTTCCAGTTCGGGGATGGATTCTGGTTCAGGAGAAATAGGAATAAGGTTTATTCGGTTGTCTTTTATCTTCACCTTCTCTCGCATTGCGACTGCTCCTAGGATTAGGACAGTACACCCATTGTGCTTATTAGATAGTCTTCTTCCAAACCATAGGCTGGTGCCGAACGGTAGGGAAGGAAGAAAACCATTTAGCCTAAGAGGGTGTACAGAAGGTAATGACTAAAGACATGTAAGGGAATTTGGAAAGATGGCAAAGAATTATACGGTTACAGTTGTGAATCTGGATAATGGAAGAGGTATTATGTCACGCCCCGCTTCCCAGAGTACGCTAAATTGGGTAGGTGACATAGCCAACCATGCTACCTGTGGGTAGGAAGTATCCATCCACAGTCACATTACCCCTGTAGAGATATCAAGAACAAAATATAACTATCTAAAACATGTCCATAAGCCAAGATAACACGAGTCAAGAATAATAAAAAGGTGCGGAAGCAAAAGATTCAATACAAATTAACTGGAATGTATGTCCCATAATGCGGGCTCACATCAGGAATAGAATGCACAAATAAAAGAACTAACTAATACGGAAACCTTACTGCTCAGCCTGCTGGCTGAAGTACTCCTGCCCGGACTGCAGCAAAGGTACGGGATCTGGGCCATGCAAAACCCAAACGTCAGCGCGTCATGTCATCAAGTAATAAAATATAAATAGGGTAACAGGCAATGCAAATATAAACATGAATGAAAAGCAGGTGCAACAGTAATATAAATTAGGGCAGTGAAGGGTAGTGTGCAGTGAGTAAACTAAACTGTTCTATTGAGTTATCTATTCTAAGTCTTTGAAATCAATTTGATGAATCATCCATGTAACTCAATAGTATCCCGTGCATGCCCGGGACCACGGTCTCAGATTCTCGGGCTGAACCGAGACATGCCGCTAGGCACTAAGGAAAAGGGTAAAGATGAATGATGTCCATGGCATCATCCCAAGGCTGGCCTAGCCTCTGAAAGGAAATGGTTAATGATGGATGATGTCAGCAGCATCATCCCAAGGCTGGCCCAGCCTCTAAAACTAGTCGTTAAAGGTAGCACACTGTCGAGTTACAAGTCAGGTTTCATCATTGATTTCCCCATACCCCCAAATTATATGTGTTCAAGTCATGTATTAAATAATCTAGAGCTAATACCAACACAGGGTCAGGCAGGTACAGGTTTGTCTGGATAGACAACATGACGGTCCGTAAGGACAACAGGTCAGGTTTGTTGGCATTAGACACAAGATCAGGTAACAGGTAAAAACCATGGTACATCAGGTCAAGCCGGGTAATGTATAAAGGTGTCATGACATATCAAGAGTCGTACGGTACCATGTCGTGTCAAGTAAAATGTGTAGCAAGTCATGTCAGGGTGTAAAAGATATCATGTGGGTGCTCATAATCAACTAGCATAATCATGGTTATAAATAAACAAGCATGGGTACTATCAAAACAATAAACTGGCACATGTAATATGATATGCAAATAGTTACCGATTAGATTACTTGGATGCACGGTTAGCAGTTTGGGTTTAAGAGATAGTTCTATCATTTCATGCATATAGTATGACCTTTATGGATGTTAAATTCATGTTAAAGTGTACTAAATAATCTAAAGATATAATTGAATATAAATCAGGTGAGTTGTATGCACACGGTCGTCCGACAGGATATAAAATATGAAAGGGTACTGTGGGTCATGCAAATAAGTGTTACAAGATTTAAATATGAATGCGGGTACTATGTATAACAGAACTAACAGCGAACGGGTATATTTCGAGCCATGATTCTAAAATGATATAATGGGACGTCGACATGTTAAAAAAGGAATTCTGGTATTGAAATGGAACTACAGATCTAAACTGCACTCTAACAGATACATAGTAATTTAAATAGCATAAGTAGTAGTTTAAATAGCATGTAGCAAGATTAACTTGCCTCGACGGGTCGCGAAACGGAAAACGGAACGTTAAGCGTCGGCGGGGAAATGTCGCGACGTGCGCACGGTTCACGGAATGAATCCAAACGACGAACAGTGGAGTCACATGGGTCAGGGGTCCTGGCTGGAACGTCGGGGAACGTCGTCGGCTTCGCCGGATTCCGGCGAACAGACAAACAGAAAACAGTAAATTTTAACTTGAAAAGAAAAGATAACCAGGAAAGAACAGAGGAAGAAAGGGGTACCAACGCAAACAGGGTTTGCCGAGGAAGTGCTGGGGTGGCGGCGAGATCGACCGCGGCGAGAACGACATGCTCCGACGATCTACAGAAACCCAACCATGAACAGCAAGGATTTTCAGTTGCAGAAAAAAAGAAGAAGAAGAGAAGGATGAGATGGAGAAGGTGCTTACCGGGGTGTGCACAAGGCTAAGGGCACGGGGACGAGTCACCGGCGGCAATCCTCTGGCGGTGCAGCAGCGCACAGGAGTGTAGGGGCGCGGCTGCAGGCGTAGGGTGCTCGGGAGAGAGGGAAGGAGGAAGAAGAGGATGTGGAGATGACGAGGGCGAGGAGGCGACGAGGTCTGCGACGATGGTGTCGGCGCTGGGGCAACGACGAGGGAAGACGAGGCGGCTAGGGTTTGTAGGGATGGGTTCGTTATATTTTAGAGAAGGGAAGGAAAGAAATATAAAGAAGAAGAGAGAGAGAGAAGACGCGGGGAGAGAGAGAGAGAGAGATCGAGAGGAGAGAGAAGAGGAGAGAGATAGAGAGGGGGAGAGAGATCGAGAGGAGAGAGAAAATTGTCCTTTAGCGCCCGCGAGAGAGAGAGAGAAGAGAGAGAAAGAGAAGGGGAAAGGAGAGAGGGAGAGACGTGTGGGGCCCGGGTGTAGAATAAGGGATTGTGATAGGCTCGCGGGGGGGGGGGGGGGGTAAATGGTTAGGGAAAAACTTAAAAGATTTAATATTTTAATACATCTTTTCGTTAACGGCAGAATATTTTAGAGCTGGGGGGAAAAATTGTTTGGTTAGGGAAAAATATTTTACACGGTTTTTCTGGTTTAAATAATTTGGTTAAGGGGAAAATAGTATTGTAGATAATATAGGAAATATTTTTTAAAAATTGATTTAGTAATTTTAAAGTAGAATCTGGTGGGATACAAAATATTTCCGAATTGCGCCCGGATCGAGTTCAAAATTTTGAATTTGAAATAAGAAAATTATTGGCGGGTTCCAAAAATTTAAATGAAGGATTTTGTAATTAAAAAGCCTACCCTAAAGAACGGACGCACGTACGTGCGCGTAGCCATCCAAACACATCCGTTTCACTGAACGGGACGAGAACATGATGCAAGGATGCAACCACAGGGTCAGGGGTGTCAAGCAAGCCATGTCAATTATCTTTAATTTAATTTAAAAGACTTAAATTGTTATATGCAAGAATTTGAATTGTCGGGGTAAATTACAACTAGCAACAGTCAAGCAAGACAAAATAAAATAAATACCACACACCATACATGCGGTAACTGAAATTTATAGAATTGGACTCGGTTGTTACATTATACCCAACTACAAAAAGAATTTCGTCCTTGAAATTCCAAGAATACAAAAGATAGACGAATATCAAACTACAAGAAAAGATGAGGAAATTTCTGCCGGATTTCATCTTCTCGTTCCCAAGTGGACTCTCCATGCGAGCGATTACCCCAAGAAACAAGTACAAGAGGAATAACCTTGTTCTTAAGAACCTTTTCCTTTCGATCCACAATTTCAACCGGTCACTCCTCAAAAGTCAAATCTTCTCGTACTGTAACAACCCTAATTTTCCTATACACTTTTCTATACAAAATTTTTGTTAAAATTTTTAAAAATAAAAAAAGGAGTATTTTAATCTGAGCACAAGATATATATAATTAATTATTTTGTTTTAAAATAATTTCATTTTTAGTGTACATAAAATTGTTTTAAAATTAAAGTGTACTTGGGGTATGTAATGTTGCTGTTATCACTTTAAGTAGTTATTTTCCCACAATAATTGCATGAAGGAGCTTGTAGCTCATTGCCTTGCACTGCTGAACCAAGCCACCGGAGTTCAAATCCCATGCCCCACATTATTTTTGTATTTATTTTGTTTTAATTTTTTTTGGAAGTCAACGGTAAAAAGGCCATAACTCCCAAAATATGTACTGAACAACAAAAATTAAATATACCAAATTGTACCCCCGAAGAATCCCCGGCCAATGGACCCCCGACTCGGTGCCGCCGGCCGGCGACTCGGCCGACTCGGTCCGGCGCCGCCGGCCGGACTTGGCCGGACGGCCGAGTCACCAACAGAGAAAAGTTGGGTCTTGACCTGGTCCACCCTCCTGCATACTCTAAATGCTTGGATCGGTTATCATTTGGCCAATAAATCCCTTTTACTCCTATGTTTAATGAATTTTTAATGATTTTGTATATTTTTTAATATTTTTTTAATTAAAATCCTAACCCTAGCCTAATCCTATATAAACACCCCTACCCTCTACCCTCTCACCCTACATTCTTAAGTCCACTCTCTAAAAATTTTAAGAGAACTCGGTACGTTAGAAAACGAGCGAAAGGCGAAGCGCTGCCAAAATCGACGGCGAATCCCGGCGATCGTACTAGAACCTCTTCACGACGTTTCGACACACCGACAAACCCACTACCTCCCTCTCACTCTCTAGCATTGTCCAAACCCGTAAGTCCCTCTTTTTCTACCTTTCTTGCTTCCATTAAAATACGATTTTTCAAACCCGACGGAAATCGGAACAAACCGATTTCCGATTCGGTTTTTCTATCAAAACTCACTTATCACTAATTCCATAATGCTTAAACATATTCATGTTGACTACTAATCACTTAAAAATCAATTTGGATAAAGTTTCTCACATGAAATGATAACGTTTCCATTTATCGTATTTCTTTCACTTAAATACCACAATGTTTAGTTTTCACATTTGCTATACCTTAAAATAGATCACGAGGTAATGACCTACCTCCACACACACGCAAATACAACCCTAATTGATATCATCAAAACTTAGAATACGATAATACAAGACCTTACATTAAAATATCATTTTCTTTATAAACCTTTTCTGCAAGTTCTAAGTTGTATACAATTTTTAAAACAAAATCTTTTAAAAGGAAAATACGATATGTCATGGACATCGATCGTTTATCTAAACCTGACTTTGTGGTGTCTAGGCAAGTGTGTCTAAGACGAGTGGTTACTTAATTAGGACCACTACTTGTAGTAGAGAGCCTCCCACTCACCTGGCACTTACCTGGCCGCAATTGGCGGTGAAGAGGCGATTTGAGGCTTCTATGATTTATCGTTTAGACCATTTAGAAATAGGCTAGTTGGCTTAGGAGACCCTAGAATCTAAAATACGGAAATTTACACCCTTTTACAAATAAATACCTTGTTTTTATAAAACCGTTTTCTAAATGATTAGTATTTATCAAATCTTTGCAAAGCGCTACTACAACCCACATTTGGGGAACCCGTTAGGGATTGTACAGTTTATCGTGCACCCTCGGGCTTAGTAGTGCGAGATTCAGACCTCCGCAAGGAGCATTCGGTCTCGAAAGATTTAGAATACGACATTTAAGAAAAATGAGATTTTTGGATAATAAAATATTTTTTAAAAATTATTCTTGTATAAACATATGTATATTTATCATTTAAACATCTATTTTATTATAAGATAAAGTTTCCACCTTTTCCTAAAAATTACAAGATTAAAAGTTACATTAAAATACCATGAATTTCAAATAAATCAATATTACAAATAATACCTTTATTTATGTAATTAGGATATTATCACTAGAAATAACACAAATAAAATCACACTCATTATAACAATAAAGACGAATAATAAATACTTGAGGTGTATCTTGAAAACTATACAAAAGTACTTTTTACATAAAACCCCCTCAAGTTTTATAATTTACAATAAGGACCCTAACAATTATAGAACTTCAAATTACATTTCTTTTAGTCTGACTCGGGTTTGAGTCTGATTATTTTTGACTTGAATATGATTCAAGTCAATCTATATTCCTTAATATTCCAACTCAATATGAACACATGAATCCCAGAATCCAGTTAACAATCTATACAACTTGATTGAATCAAACCATGGATATACATCCATTATTCCGTTATTCCATTTACCTGATTATGCAGTTACAACATGTTTACTGATATCATGGTTTTGGTCAGTCATCCAACTTACACAATACAATACTACAATATAAACAAAACACTACGGGGTTTAAGGGGTAGATTGGTACGGAAGGTGTTAAAAGTGGCACGAGACGGTCAGACTTAAGACACCTAACATGAATCCAATTGCCGTTGTTCCGGGTTGTATAACGGAGCCTTGTACTCTATATTTCGTTTGCCCTGGTCTCTAGCATATTGAGACCCCTCTCGTATACACTGGCATTCTTCTGTACCAAGCTACAAACAACAGCGTTAATATAACATTACATCAAATAATATACAACTCTAGAAGATACCTCTTATTCTGTATTTTCAAACCTTCTTTATCTTTGGGACTTACCGAGCGACCTGTTTGCTGACGACATTCTATTTCTTTCTTCTTTGAATGTCGTTAGGTGCTTTGGACCCAGCAGCGATCGAGCCCATCGGTGAAGATTTGAAGCGGTTTCACGAAGACCCCGAGCTCTAGATATTGTTCCTTGTTCTATTTAGTATTTTCATTTCCTGTTATGCCACTGTTTAGGCATCGCTTTTCATTTCAGTTGTATTTACTTTTCATCCATTGTACAAAAGAATGTTATTAATAAAGTTGTTGTTATTTCTATATTTCTTGTCTCTTGTGTATTAATTTTATATTGCTTAGATACGCTTAGCGTATGTACTTCTGAGTATATACGTAGCGGGCCTCGTCGCGTCCCCTTCGCCGTACATTGGGAAGCGGGGCGTGACACGTACTGTCAGCTCCGAATGATCCAATACATGCGTTTCATTCCGAACATACTTACGGAGTTAAGATACGTAGAACACATCGTGCACATTCGCCAAGGATTGCGGTAACGCCAAAAGATATGCTACTTCACCAACACGCTCCAAGATCTCAAAGGGTCCAACAAATCGAGGACTGAGCTTTCCTCGACTTCCAAAACGAATCACCCCTCTAGTCGGCGATATCTTCAAGGATACCAAATCACCCACGGCGAACTCTAGAGGTCTCCTCGACGTATCAGCCCAACTCTTCTGTCGGTCTTGTGCTGCTTTCATATGATTTCTGATAGTGTTAACTTTCTCAACTGTCTGCACAACCAAATATGGTCCCAACAATCTTCGTTCACCGATGTCGTCCCAACAAACAGGTGAACGACACTTGCGACCATACAAAGCTTCAAATGGAGCCATCTGAATAGTTGCCTGGAAACTGTTGTTGTAAGAAAACTCCACCAAATGTAGATGATCCTCCCAAGAACCCTTGATGTCCAACATGCACGCTCTCAATATATCTTCAAGAGTTTGGATCGTTCTCTCCGACTGACCATCAGTTTGAGGATGATAAGCTATGCTAAACTTCAATCGAGTCCGCAAACTTTCCTGTAAACTCCGCCAAAAGTGTGATAAAAACCGAGTGTCACGGTCGGACACGATGCTCACCGGTACTCCATGTAATCTTATAATCTACTGCATGTACCGCTCCGCCAAAGTCTCTGTTGATTGACCAACCCAAAAAGGGATAAAATGAGTTGCCTTGGTCAAACGATCAACAATCACCCATACTGCATTGTTGCCTTTTGGACTCCGCGGTAACGCTGTCATGAAATCCATGGTTATATGTTCCCACTTCCACTGAGGAATCGGAAGTGGTTGCAATAAACCAGCAACCCTTTGATGTTCAGCCTTAACTTGCTGACACACTAAGCACTTTGCCACAAAGCGAGCGATCTCTCGTTTCATGCCTTCCTACCAGAAATGCTGTCGTAAGTCTCGGTACATCTTCGTGCCTCCTGGATGTACGGAATAAGCTGAACTATGTGCCTCCTTCATAAGCTCTTCGCGAACATCTCCCTTTGGCACACACAAATGGCTACCATACCTCAACGAACCATCTTCGTGGATCAATAAATCTGTTCGTAGTCCGGCTTCAACCTGTTCTCGAAACTTTTGCAATCTAGGATCCTGCGATTGCGCTGCTTTAATATTCTCGATCAACGACAAATGTATTTGCAGCAGCATCAACTGTCCCGAAGAACGCGGTAGCACAACCTCCAAATCAAATCTTCGAAAGTCTTCAACGAGTTCTTTCTGCGTAGTCAACATCTGAATTGCCGGTAACCGACTGAGTGCATCCGGTACGACATTAACCTTCCCCGGATGGTACTTGAGATCAAGATCGTAGTCAGCCATCAGCTCTAACCATCTACGCTGCCTCATATTAAGCTCCTTCTGCGTGAACACATACTTCAAACTCTTATGATCCGTGAAAACTTCGACCCTTTCTCCTAAAAGGCAGTGTCTCCAAATTTTCAAAGCGAAAATCACAGCTGCAAGCTCCAAGTCGTGAGTTGGGTAATTCTTCTTATGGGTCTTCAATTGTCTTGATGCGTACGCTACAACCTTCCCATGCTGCATCAAAACGCATTCCAATCCTTTCCCAGACGTGTCGCTGTGAATCACCAATCCTCCGGAATTGTCTGGCACGGTCAGAATAGGGGCGGTTATCAATCTCTGCTTCAACGTCTCAAAAGCTGACGCACAGCTATCCGTCCACACAAAAGGTACCTCCTTGCGCATAAGCTTGGTCAACGGCTCCGCCAGACGAGCAAAGTTCTCCACAAATCTTCTGTAATACCCGGCGAGTCCAAGAAAACTTCTTATCTCTGCAACATTCTTTGGAATCGGCCAATCTCGAACTGCTGCTATCTTTTCTGGATCGACGGCGATTCCTTCGCCAGACACGACATGCCCCAAAAACTTTACTTCTTCCAGCCAAAACTCGCACTTGCTCATCTTCGCATATAACTTCTCCTGTCTCAACGTCTGCAGTGCGATCTTCAAATGTTCAGCATGCTCTTCAAAACTCTTCGAGTAGACCAGAATATCGTCAATGAACACCATAATAAACTGGTTCAAGAATGGTGAAAAGATTCGGTTCATCAAGTCCATGAATACCGTCGGTGCATTCGTTACTCCGAAGGGCATCACTAAGTACTCGTAATATCCATACCGAGTTCGGAATGCCGTCTTGCAAATATCTTCTGCTTTCACTCGGACCTGATGATATCCGGATCGCAAATCCAGCTTCGAGAATACCCTCGCGCCACTAAGCTGCTCAAAAAGTTCGCCAATGCGAGGGATCGGGTACTTGTTCTTAATAGTCACCCGGTTTAATTCTCGATAGTCGATGCACATCCTTCTCGTGCCATCTTTCTTCTTGACTAGAAGAACTGGAGCTCCCCAAGGCGAGTTACTGCTTTGAATCCAACCCTTCTCAAGCAATTCAGCAACCTGTTTCTTGACTTCTTCCAACTCCACTGGTGCCATTGGATAATACGCTTTAGATACTGGCGCTGCACCATGAATAAGATCAATTGCGAACTCCATGTCTCGCTTCGGCGGTAATCCCAATATATCTTCAAACACGTCCATAAAATTGCGAACGACGGCTGGCTCTTCACTCTCATCAACCTCCATTGATGCAAGAATATTAGCTGTCGGCCTAGCCCTAAACTCGACTGGCCCGATAGAACTGCTTCCTCCAGTGAAAGTAAACTCGGGATGTCCGGGAATCTGGAAAATTACTTTCTTTGCCCTACAATCAATGTGAGCGTGGAAAGTGCCAAGGAAATCCATTCCCAAGACGACATCATAGCTGCCCGTATCAATCACTAAGAAATCTGCAAAAAGCTCCCGTCCGCAAACAACAACTGTACAATCTTTACATTCTCTACTAGATATGATTTTCCCATTCCCAGTGTGTATGTCCCAGAAACTAGACAGGGTCGTGCAGGTAATCGAGTGTGTAGCTATAAACTTGGACGACATAAAACAATGGGATGCACCAGAATCAAACAACGCTAATGCGGGAAAACCATGAACGAGTAGAATACCTGAAACAACTTCTCCCGAAGCCTTGGCTTCCTCAGCCGTCAAGGTAAAAGCTCGAGCCTGATTAGGTCCTTGAGTCAGCTGCTTTTGTCCCTGAAATGGTTTCTGCGGAGGCTTTTGAAACTCATCCCTCGTACGAAGCTTCGACGGACAAGCGTTGATAGTGTGATCCGCCGCTCCACAAACCAAACAAAGCCCTTGCCTCCTTCGACAGTCTCTTTGCACATGACCGGGTAAATGGCAGAAGTTATAAGTCACGCTCTTTCTCTGGTCAACAACAACAGGCTTCTTCATCGGTGTTACACCACGACGGTCCACTGGAATACCTCTACGACCATGAGCTCGGTTTGGTACAAACGCCGGATTCCTTACCGCAACTGCTGTCTGCTATGAACTCCCAGTCTTCCCAGATAAGCTCTGCTGTTCACGTGCTGCCGTAAGTACCTGTGAGAAAGTGGTCAAACCCAGGGAGACAATCTGCCTCTGGATGTCCACGTCCAAGCTGCGCATGAACCTCCTTGCCCTGTCTGCATCATCGGCAACTAAAGGTCCAGCGAATCTACTGAACCGTGTCCACTCTGCTGCATGTACATCTACGGGTGCACCATTCTGCTTCAGACCGATGAACTTCTCTTCCATTTCCTCCCGTGCAGTCCGCGGGAAGAACTTCTCCAGGAAACTCTTCGAAAAATCCGCCCACTTGATCGTCTTGGGCAAGCGGGTCTCCTCCATAAGCCACCATTCACGGGCGTAGTCCACTAACTGAATGCGCACCACATCCACTCTTTTATCATCTGGAATCTGTGCCGCAATAAGTATGTTCTCCGTGTCAACTAGCCACTGCTCTGCTGGCAACGGCTCCTCCAAACCGGTAAAGACAGACGGTCCCAAACGCCTGAAATCTGCTACGGTCCCAACACGATCAACTGGCTTAGCTCAAACATTGTTCACGGACTGCTGAACGGTCCGCAAACCTTCCTGAAACGATTCAGCTTGCTGCTGGATCAGCTCGGTCTATCTCTTTTGATTCTCCAGCATTCCCCGTATCACTCCGAGCATGGCGGCTTCGTCGACTCGCCTTTGGTACGTCTTTAGATTCTTGTCTGCCATACTCCTGAAACCAAAACACCCAAAATTAGCATGATAACAGATTCAAAATATAGATCAAGGCTAGAACTCCAAGTTACTTAAATAGAGTACCGCATTGTAACTATGCCGCGGTATCATAGCTATAATTACATAACTCCACCCAAGTCGCCTAAGTCCTAGAGATAACAAGGAATTAGGTTTCGAGTCGATATGCAAAGGAAGTCTGCACATCGTAAAAGATTTAATCAGGAAGGACTTGATTCAAGAACGGTAAACGACAAGGTGGCAGGACATGTTTCCTAAACACGGGTATTCTGATTCGTGTATTGGGTACAATACCCAACTACAAAAAGAATCAACCCGACTAACCTATGTCTCTGATACCAAAAGAACCATGTCACGCCCCGCTTCCTAGAGTACGCTAAATTGGGCACGTGACATAGCCAACCATGCTACCTGTGGGTAGGAAGTATCCATCCACAGTCACATTACGGCTGTAGAGATATCAAGAACAAAATATAACTATCTAAAACATGTCCATAAGCCAAGATAACACGAGTCAAGAATAATAAAAAGGTGCGGAAGCAAAAGATTCAATACAAAATAACTGGAATGTATGTCCCATAATGCGGGCACACATCAGGAATAGAATGCAGAAATAAAAGAACTAACTAATACGGAAACCTCACTGCTCAGCCTGCTGGCTGAAGTACTCCTGCCCGGACTGCAGCAAAGGTACGGGATCTGGGCCATGCAAAACCCAGACGTCAGTGCGTCATGTCATCAAGTAATAAAATATAAACATGGTAACAGGCAATGCAAATATAAACATGAATGAAAAGCAGGTGCAACAGTAATATAAATCAGGGCAGTGAAGGGTAGTGTGCAGTGAGTAAACTAAACTGTTCTATTTGGTTATCTATTCTAAGTCTTTGAAATCAATTTGATGAATCATCCATGTAACTCAATAGTATCCCGTGCATGCCCGGGACCACGGTCTCAGATTCTCGGGCTGAACCGAGACATGCCGCTAGGCACTAAGGAAAAGGGTAAAGATGAATGATGTCCATGGCATCATCCCAAGGCTGGCCTAGCCTTTGAAAGGAAATGTGTAATGATGGATGATGTCAGCAGCAGCATCCTAAGGCTGGCCCAGCCTCTAAAACTAGTCGGTAAAGGTAGCACACTGTCGAGTTACAAGTCAGGTTTCATCATTGATTTCCCCATACCCCCAAATTATATGTGTTCAAGTCATGTATTAAATAATCTAGAGCTAATGCCAACACGGGGTCAGGCAGGTACAGGTTTGTTTGGATAGACAACAGGACGGTCCGTAAGGACAACAGGTCAGGTTTGTTGGCATTAGACACAAGATCAGGTAACAGGTAAAAACCATGGTACATCAGGTCAAGCCGGGTAATGTATAAAGGTGTCATGACATATCAAGAGTCGTACGGTACCTTGTTGTGTCAAGTAAAATGTGTAGCAAGTCATGTCAGGGTGTAAAAGATATCATGTGGGTGCTCATAATCAACTAGCATAATCATGGTTATAAATAAACAAGCATGGATACTATCAAAACAATAAACTGGCACATATAATATGATATGCAAATAGTTACCGATTAGATTACTTGGATGCACGGTTAGCAGTTTGGGTTTAAGAGATAGTTCTATCATTTCACGCATATAGTATGACCTTTATGGATGTTAAATTCATGTTAAAGTGTACTAAATAATCTAAAGATATAATTGAATATAAATCAGGTGAGTTGTATGCACACGGTCGTCCGACAAGATATAAAATATGAAAGGGTACCGTGGGTCATGCAAATAAGTGTTACGAGATTTAAATA
This sequence comes from Agapanthus africanus, assembly GCA_030015575.1. Lineage (NCBI taxonomy): Eukaryota > Viridiplantae > Streptophyta > Magnoliopsida > Asparagales > Amaryllidaceae > Agapanthus > Agapanthus africanus. Next base: position 656,613,016 of record JASDDO010000024.1, read on the forward strand.
TGAATGCGGGTACTATGTATAACAGAACTAACAGCAAACGGGTATATTTCGAGCCATGATTCTAAAATGATATAATGGCACGTCGACATGTTAAAAAAGGAATTCTGGTATTGAAATGGAACTACAGATCTAAAGTGCACTCTAACAGATACATAGTAATTTAAATTGCATAAGTAGTAGTTTAAATAGTATGTAGCAAGATTAACTTGCCTCGACGGGTTGCGAAACGGAAAACGGAACGTTACGCGTCGGCGGGGAAATGTCGCGACGTGCGCACGGTTCACGGAATGAACCCAAACGACGAACAGTGGAGTCACACGGATCAGGGGTCCTGGCTGGAACGTCGGGGAACGTCGTCGGCATCGCCAGATTCCGGCGAACAGATAAACAGAAAACAGTAAATTTTAACTTGAAAAGAAAAGATAACCAGGAAAGAACAGAGGAAGAAAGAGGTACCAACGCAAACAGGGTTTGCCGAGGAAGTGCTAGGGTGGCGGCGAGATCGACCGCGGCGAGAACGATGTGCTCCGACGATCTACAGAAACCCAACCATGAACAGCAAGGATTTTCAGTTGCAGAATAAAAGAAGAAGAAGAGAAGGATGAGATGGAGAAGGCGCTAACCGGGGTGTGCACAAGGCTAAGGGCACGGGGACGAGTCACCGGCGGCAATCCTCCGGCGGGGCAGCAGCACACAGGAGTGCAGGGGCATGGCTGCAGGCGCAGGGTGCTCGAGAGAGAGGGAAGGAGGAAGAAGAGGATGTGGAGGTGACGAGGGCGAGGAGACGACGAGGTCTGTGACGATGGTGTCGGCGCTGGGGCAACGGCGAGGGAAGACGAGGCGGCTTGGGTTTGCAGGGATGGGTTCGTTATATTTTAGAGAAGGGAAGGAAAGAAATATAAAGAAGAAGAGAGAGAGAGAGAAGACGCGGGGGGAGAAAGAGAGAGAGATCGAGAGGAGAGAGAAGAGGAGAGAGTTAGAAAGGGAGAGAGAGATCGAGAGGAGAGAAAATTGTCCTTTAGCGCCCGCGAGAGAGAGAGAAGAGAGAGAAAGAGAAGGGGAAAGGAGAGAGGGAGAGACGTATGGGGCCCGGGTGTAGAATAAGGGATTGTGATAGGCTCCCGGGGGGGGGTAAATGGTTAGGGAAAAACTTAAAAGATTTAATATTTTAATACATCTTTTCGTTAACGGCAGAATATTTTAAAGCTGGGGGAAAAATTGTTTGGTTAGGGAAAAATATTTTACACGGTTTTTCTGGTTTAAATAATTTTGTTAAGGGGAAAATAGTATTGTAGATAATATAGGAAATATTTTTTTTAAATTGATTTAGTAATTTTAAAGTAGAATCTGGCGGGATGCAAAACATTTCCGAATTGCGCCCGGGTCGAGTCCAAAATTTTGAATTTGAAATAAGAAAATTATTGGCGGGTTCCAAAAATTTAAATGAAGGATTTTGTAATTAAAAAGCCTACCCCAAAGAACGGACACACGTACGTGCGCGTAGCCATCCAAACACGTCCGTTTCACTGAACGGGACGAGAACATGATGCAAGGATGCTACCACAGGGTCAGGGGTGTCAAGCAGGCCATGTCAATTATCTTTAATTTAATTTAAAAGACTTAAATTGTTATATGCAAGAATTTGAATTGTCGGGGTAAATTACAAATAGCAACAGTCAAGCAAGACAAAATGAAATAAATACCACACACTATACATACGGTAACTGAAATTTATAGAATTGGACTTGGTTGTTACACATTACTAGGAATACCCGGATACCTTATCGAAACATTTCAATGTTTCAGTTTCATTGTGTACTGTTAAAAGAAAACTGATTTCCCAATTAGCCCTTGCTCCAGGGTATGTATTTACCAGGTATGATTCTCACATCTGTATGGTTTTACAGATGATGAGTGGGAGTAAGTTATTGGGAATTAGGTGATCATCCTCATTATATCGGGATTCGTTGTAATTGGTGATATTTGAGAAAATCGCCTGGGCTGTTTGCCGGACGGCAGATATTTTGTTTTTAATATCCGTTGCTATGCACCAATTTCAAATTGATATATCTGTACGTCTATTTTTATAGAGTGAGATATACCCTTTTGAAATTATGTCTATGACATTTACCTATATCAGTGGATGGTTAGGTAAGGAGTATTAAACAGCGGTATAATTCTTCTTAACCATAAGTACAGTTTTCAACCTACGACACACAGTGGATGAGTCACTAGACTCAGGGGACTTATACAGAGTATTGTATATTGTCCAGTGTCTATTAGGACAGAGGGGTTGGTACTCGTACTGTATTCTGTTTACTTGTGACTTCTCTGGTTCTTAGACATGTGTTTCGTAGAAACACAAGGTCTGAGTTTTGAGAAGTTATAAGTATAAGATTAAAGTAGAGAACCAGGTATTGCAAGTATCGGGATTCTTCAAGATGATCGAAGATGCAGATACTTGTGTATGGTATTCAGTTGATAGTAATGATTAAGAGATCTTGCTTCTCTTTCAGATTACTCATAATTGGAAGCACTCCTAAGTTGAGTAACGCTGATCGACCCTTTTCCATTTAGTTGACATGCACTGGAGACAGCTGCATGATTTGAATCTGGTTCAATTAAATTAGTGCTTCTATTTCTGTATTGGATATAGAACAGTTCATATCTTAACGATATTAAGGTACGGGGAGTTGTCCGGCTTATGCTTAAAACCAAACTCTGGATAACTCAAGGCACGTTTCTGTAATGGCTGTTTGTGGGTTGACCCAGGCTATGACGAGGGTTGACTTTCTACCATCAGGAAGATCAATAGTGATATTGTTCTTGACTGGCCACAGTTTTAATAAAAATGGATTTTTTCAGAAAACAGTAGTGGGAGTATGGTAGAACTGGAAGTGATTCCAGAACTGCAAACGATTACTGAAAATTTGATAAGAATCTAAAGATTCAATCTGGCTTGACATTCTATTGGCCACTCCGCAGATATGGTGGGTAACCTCAGGCACCCGAGAGGTATTCTGGTAGCCTCAAGGACGGTGACAGGGAGGTTCTTGTTTACCCAGACTTGCCATTGCTGTTGTTCCAGACTGTGAGACCTGGCAGGAAGATGAGTATTGCGTCGTTCTAAACTAGCTATAGAAGTATACGTCTATATGACTCTGCCAGAAGGTTGTCATAGTCAGTGGGAGCAGCGGAAGCATAGTGGACAAGTGGCTTATGTCTATTCATAGACTTAAGCAGATATAGCGGAGATAGATCATCTATTTCTGATGTGACAGTCATAGGTTTGACTTCATCAGAATAGGGGATGGATCTGTTAAGAAGGTAGTAGGGTGTGATGTCCTGGTATTTGGATGACATACACAGAGTAGGAAGTGATATTCCTATACTACGATCGGTTATACTTTGGTTGTCACACAGTGGTTTCTCCACATGGGACCTGGATATAATATCAAGACATTCTGGTTACTAGATCTTGTTAGTTGTATGTATGCCCTAGAGGCCAGTATTGTACAGATGATGTATATTATATTGGATGCTTGGACATATATAGAGATGACTTTCTTGCTTGATATGATAGTATGCTATCTGGTTGCTCTTTATCTTAACATGTACACTAGTCTCTTTAAACTGTCTTATAGTTACATGTTGGTAAAGCCCTTGGATGTGTACTTGACTACCTGGACTATGATACAGATCATACTAGTGGGGATATGGTCGTCCATAAGTACATCCTTCAAGGTCCCTAGTCGTGGGTATATCGAGACGGGGCATCGATATACCAGTGTAGACTAGCGTATACGCTTCTCGACCCATGAGATGGGCGATGGATGATCCCATATCCATTGGTGTTTGACATCAGAGATGGTATACGGGTGCTCAGTGGAGACTGGGTACACTGGACGGACTCGCCGAGAACTCCCAGATGGTATTATACCTCATGTCAGATGGCAGTTCTCAGGTGACACTTGTGCAGGTTAGTCTGTAGACCCGAGATCGTCATAGAGTCTTGTGTGATTCCCACTGTGCTTTGATCTCCACCTTACCACGTCCATGAGGGCGTGCAAAACGGTGGTTTTTAGGTACAGTCTCGAGTCACATGGAGGCAATGAGCGATAGGAGGGGTTTCGTCTCTCCCGGTATTGGGAGTTGATGTTGCACTGTGCTCGATTGGCGGCTGATCAGAGATTTGCTGGTAAGTGTTACCAGTAGTTTCTCGACCCATTATGAGCCTCACATCGGCACGACTTATCGGTTATTGGGGTCTGACGTTTACCACCCCTAGACTTGATATGCGACATATCAGTCGAGGAGACCGGACTGTACGGCAAGTGTTGCCGATCGGCTCGACGGGAGTTGTAGCAGGTTCGCTTGTTCTCTTCTGATCGTTCAATACCCGGGTGGCCGTTACGTTTAGCCGACCGCTTGCGGCTTGGGGGTGCTTGATATGATCATCACCCACTGCCGGCGTATTGACGAGTCTCAGAGTCCCACAATGGAGTTTCCTAGTCCAGGCGAAACGTTGTGGTGCGCGTATGCGATATGCGCATAGGACTCGATTAAAATGCGCGTATGGGATACCGTATATTGATCGGGCGGCTTGCTTTTGGTAGGGGTCATATGTGATATGGCCGGATTGATAAATCAAGTGTTGATTTATCATTTAACCATTAGCTTCTCACTTGAAATCCTTTCTTGAGTTAGTTGGATGTATGCATGCATGTATGCCTTCCTTTTTGATTCATGCACATATGGATGTACATATACACATACATACATACATACATCTTTCATGGTTGTATATATATGAAAATGGTGGCAATATAAGACTCACACCATGGTTTTATTTATGAATTATTATTGTATTTATACTAAAACATAAAAGGAAAGAAAAGGTTCATTATTGATTTGTTCTACACTCTTCTTTTGACCTAACCATTCTCACCCACCTTTTAACCTTGGGTAAAGTTTCCTTTTGTGTTTTAACTCTAGTACAATAATGATTCAACCATGGTTTGAGATGATAGATAGAAAATATATATTGATATATTTTTCTATTTTAAAAGGGAGTTGAACTTATCATCTTCTTCAAAAAGCCATCATCTTCATCAACCTCTCTAATTTTGCTCTCTAGTTCTTAGTAGTGAGCAATATACTCATCAAGATTGGATTTTGAAGTGAGAAAGAGAACCACAACACCATTCTACACAAGTCTAGCCCACTTGTTTAGAGTGTTAGTTTGATTTCGTTCACTTGATCGGATAAAGTTGCAAGCTTGGACAAAGCGGACTCCGGGTGGATCATCGGTGACGTCGAGGAGTTCAAGCGGAGTTCTTTCAAACCCCAAGTAGCCGAGGAGTCTAGCGTAGGGAGCTACAAAGGTTGTACTCTCTAAACCTAAGCATTTCTTTCATATGATGATATGAAAATTTTGAAACCCTAATTGATTCTAGGAACGATTCTTTGTTCGTTAGCTTAGCACCCTTAAGACTCCACTTTTGGTTCATGTGATGCTTCCAAACCCTTCATGTGGTGCTAGGCTAACCTTTCAGATCTATAGATCTAGATTTGGATGGTTTCCCAATCAGGGTACTTAGACAGCATTCTAAGAGTTTTTAGAATTGACGACTTCTGGCACGGTAGTATACCTGCAGGTGATGGAGTCACCCTCTCTAAAGGAGTCTTACAGACTAAAGAGGAGAGGGATGCGTATGATTGGCAGATCACTTGCTTAGGCAATTGAGTCAATCATGAGAGGTCAAGTACCACACCAGATGTTGTTTTTGCACTAGATGCAATAAGTTGATATTGATCCAATCCTGGAGAAACATTTGGAAGCAGTTTTAGAACATAAGTGGATGTTCTAGGGATATGATAACGACAACCTCATTGGGGAAACAGTTATCATTCCAGGCTTCCAAGGTGACCTGGATGACAGAGTGACTGTCAGAGTTATAGTTCTCCCTCTGAAGAGGGGCAGTATTTTGGACAGGCGGTCCAGGCGGATACTGAGGAAGGCATGGCGCAGGATACTGATTAAGTTCAGTTGACGATACAGTCTAAGAAGTTTGGATTTGGAGTTCACTTATGAACTAGGTCCCATCAGACATCCGAACATATTCTAAGACAGGTATTGCTCATTTCGGGAGATGGTTTTCTCCGCGAACTTGAGATAAAGAGAGATATAGAAAGAAACATCACAGCGGATCCACTCACTGAGGCTATTCCTCGAACGCAATAGTTTCGCAAACGAGTATTGTGAGACTGACTAGTAGAGGAGTTGGGTGTTCGGTATCACACGGGCTGTGAGTATGCGACATCGCAATAATTAGCCTTGAGTGCAAGTGGGAGATTGTTGGAGATAGTGCCCTCAGAGTCAATTATTGGATCACAGGCACGTGATTGCAATGATTGAGGGAGGACCTATACCGGTAGGACAGTCTTACTCAAGATGATAGTATGCTATCTGGTTTATCTTTATCATCGTGTACTGCTTTAGGTGACCTTACAGATCACTATTGCGCGTTGATAGAGCCCCTAGGATTCTTGCTTGACTGCCAGCAGTTTGAGGGCGATCATATACGTGGGAGCTGGGGTCTATAAGCACATCCTTAAAAGGTCCCTAGTCGAGAGAGTTTCGAGACAGGGCATCGATACTCCAGAGTAGACTAGTGTATACAGTCGAGACCCCGACGAGGGGCGGTGGCCGGTCTCACAAGCCACTGGTGTCAGTTGGTTCACCTTAGATGTATACAGGTGCTCATTGGGTTATGAGTACACCGGACAGGACTCGCCGGGAACATGCTAGTTGGTCTTATACCTGACGTCAGATAGCAGTTCCCTGGTGACATGTGTACAGGTTAGTTCATCGACCTAAGATCGTCATTTGTCTCGTGTGAGTTCCCACTGTACTTTGATTACTACCCTACCACGCTCAAAGGAGATGTGCAAACAGGTTTTAGTTGGGTACAGTCCCGAGCCATATGGAGGCAGTGAGCGGATCTGCAGGGGTTCGTCTCTCCCAGTATTGGGGGTGAGGTCGCGCTGTGTCTAGGAGAGACATTACACGAAGTCCTTGGCCAAGGCAGGAGATTTACTGGTAGGTATTCCAGTAGTATCTCAGGGTGTTCTGGGCTACACTCCGACACGACTTGTACCGCTTTTGGGGGTCTGACTTTTACCAACCCCCTAGGCTCGCCATGCGATGCTCATAGACGAACGGACCGGACTGTACGGATATTGTCACAGACAGGCTCAGTAGGGTGTCAGCATGAGTTCGCTCACAGACGTCCCTTTTGGTCAATACCTGGTAGCTCGTCACGTATAGGCTAATACCTCTGACGTGCTAGTGGTTAAATCCACAGCCAATGTATTGACGAGTTTTTAGAGTCCCTCACATACCGTTTTCTCAAGTTTCGGGCGAAACGCTGTAGAGACCGTATGGAGATATGGCAGGGTTCGATCTTATCCGTGCAGTATTGCACGGATCATGATCGGACAGATAATACTAGCGGGCTTTGGTTTAAGCCGGATCCTAGTATTGTACAGTGTAGATTTTGTCTCTTTGCGTTTGTATTCAGTGGGAATACAAATGCGGGTATGTATATACAGTCGCGGGGTTTTCCTGTAATTTATTACGGGATCAGTTTTCTGAAGTTGCCAGTTTGTATTCCGTTTCGGCCAGTTTTTCCTTTATTCCTTCCTGGCCGGATTTTTCTGATGGAGGGGCTAATTTGCAGTTGTGCAAATTAGTATTTGTGGAGGGGGTCTTTTGTAAAATGGAGGTATCATGATGGTTATAGCATCATGAGATTCTTTTTGCATCACTTGTCTTGCATTTATGATGATGGGATTTAGAAAGGAAATGAGGGTGACATTAATTCCTTTTTATCACTCATTTCTCCTCTTGCTTTTGAGATTCGATTCATATTTTTTTCCTCCTCCACCTTGTTATGGGGCCGGCCACTACTTGAGGGGTGAGATTTTTTGGAGAGAAAAGATTGATATTTCATCTCATTCCTTGCTAGAAAAATGTGAGCACCATTTTTCCTCTAAAGTTCTTTTCTCTTCTCCATCATCAAAGGCAACTTCACCCCATTGAGACAAAGTGATTCTACACTTGCCTACAGCATTTCTTGGGAACGTCGGCTCGCCAACTTCGTGCCCGAGTTGCCTCGGTCCAGAGGTGGGAGCCCGTAAAAGAACCCGGCGATGTGGTGCCCGTTCCGACGAGGAGCTGAAGACCGGAGATTCCGCGAGGAGATCGGAGTGGAGGCCGAAGACCGAAGGACACGGATCATTCGGTATAGCTTCCTACCCATTTTCTAGTTTGCTAGAGTTATGTTAATGGCCCGATCCGGGATTTTAGTGCGCGGTGGTGCCGGTTTCTAGTATTTAGAAAAGTTCAGTTTCCGCATTCCGGCGTCGGACTGACGGCCCGGGCGCCGCCGTGCACTTACAGTCGGAGCTCGGGCAGTCCGCTTTCAACGCGGATCATCTACAGTGAGGCAGTCGGCGTGCAGACGCGCTCAGGAGTTCACGGAGTTTAGACGGGGTCTTCCAGGATTAGCCGGACACGCTGCAAAGGTTGTAGCGCCTTTGAACTTTTCTTTTTTGTTCTTTTCATTTTGCTAGAACCTAGTGTTTGGACGATTTTGGTGTATGGTTGATCGTGCCCCCACGGAATTTTTGTTCTCCGTCCGTCCCCGCATTTGCTGTGCGCACGCGTGGAGCGCGCCCGACCTTACAGTGGTATCAGAGCAAACCAAGTACTAGGACTAGCTTAGGCGATATTTTAGTTTCGATCGACAAGTTTCTGATTTCGATTTCCGAGTTTAAGCCCTTCTCTATCCGAATTTCAAAAGTGTTTTATAAATTTTTTAAATAGTTGCAGAATGTTGCGTTTGATGTGAAAATGACATGGGAGAAAACTGGGGGATTTCTGCCATCTTTTGGCGGCCATACCGGTAAACCACCGGCCATTTTTTCACAAAACCCCCCCAATTTTCTCTGGGGGCTTAAACTTGTATAATTAGGATTTTTGGTATTGTTTGTTTTTTTCTTAATATTGTGATTTGATCTAGTATTGCACTGGAAAGTTATCGATCAAAACTGTAACATCGTAGCGTTTCCGTATTCATGATGTTAAAGTGTTTAACTCATTTAATACGATGATACATACTTGTTGATATGTATTTGTGATGTTCTATATTAAGTTTGTTTGGTGTGGATTGGATCGTCGCGAAATGAATAGCCCTATGGGTATTTAGATGTTGCGATGTTATATGTTTCTTTTCATTCATGTTGTAGCCAAAATGTATATTCTTTTATTCGGGACGAGCGGTCGACTTGTGGCCGTCGTTTCCGCTTATTGTATTATTATTTGTCGGGGCTCGATCAGGTTACGATCGATGTCACCGTTGTATTAATATAGGTATTAGGATTACCCCACAGAGAAGCGTATTGGCAGCCGGATTCTAGATTGCAGTGGGTGGACATCTCAAGGAGCTGAGACCGAGCTACTCAATTCTAGGATTGGCGGGCTGTTTGCCGCGCTTGTAGGGGGTTAGGATTGACCCACGGAGGAGTGCTCTTGTCATCGGATTCGAGAAAGTGTTGGGTGGCCCCACCATGGTGATGATGTTGGGTTTCCTCGTTTCTCGGGTTACCGGATGACTTGCCGCACTCGTAGGGGTCTGCTTTTGGCTATGCACGGGTTGTTCACGCTACCGGGGTATTTCGTGCTTCGTTTGTAGCTCGAACGAAACGCGGGATTCCTAGGTGATCCGACCATTCCAAACTCCGTGATGCTGTTTTTCCTCATGCTATAATGTGATTATTTGCGTGTGATGGTATATTTATATATGTGATATATAATGTGTGTATATATATTAATGCTATATACGTTTTGCACCTACGCTAGCCCTGCCCCCGCTCTGCCATTAGGTAAGTAACCTAACGGTGCATGACGGGGCCCTATGGCGAATGCGGATGATGTATATGTGCATTATATTTTTCCTTTTCATGTTTTTTTGTAATGTTTGTGTGAGAAGGATATTGCTAGATAATGAGATTATCTAAATGATGGGATTGTCTTAATTGCATTAATACAAAGTAAAATAAACCTGTACGTTGTAGAAACCAACTTTTTATAAAGAGGAAATTTTAGTCGATTCTTTTGCTTTGCATCGTGATATTTTGTTAGGAATGTCCTGCACCTCATTCGATGAGGAAAGAGCCTTGATCCAGTCACTGGGAGTTCGTTCTTAGGCAAAAATGTGTGTTACTAATTTTTTTTTGTAGCCGTATTCTTTTGCTTTGCATCGTGATATTCGATTAGGAATATCCCGCACCTCATTCGATGAGGAAAAGAGTTTAGATCCCTTCATGGGGAGTTCACTCTTAAGCAAAGGTCTACGTGACTATAAACTTTCAAAACCACTTGGTTCCTACAATGAGATCAAGTTCATTACGTTGATGGTTTTCTTCAAAACCAGCCGTAGTCCTCTGTCATTTCAGGAAGTAGAGTACTTAGTATTCGTGCTGCGTTTGTTGACTGTGTCAAGGCGTAGTGTACGGTAGCTAAGTGATGTCTTCCTGTTTGCACATTGATGCGATAAGTTAGGACAGTCGTGTAACCTTGTTGACTGTGTCAAGGGTTATGCGGGTGGGTCTAAATCAATCACGAAATGACGGGTTGAACTTAACTAGTAGCTTATGGTTTGTTGACCGTGTCAAGGTTATAAGCCGCTAGGGGTAAAAACTAATATCGGGAGTTTCGAGTATTGAAACTTGCAATGAGATTGCATACCTTCTATGGTGGGGGTGGGTTATTGACTGTGTCAAGGTTACCGTTCCATGATAGTTTGGATCCTGATTCCTACTGTAAGTAATAGTTACTACCGGGAGATTTTCTATGCAAAATTCTGGCTAGTTCTCCTTTTAGGGTTTGAAGGAGAATTTGACAGAACAGTTGGAGCCATCCTGATTAGATAAATACACCAATTCAATCTAGGTTAGAGTGCACGCGGAGTGTTTCTTTTCTCTCTGGCAGCGACCCTGGACTGACCTTTAACTAAGACTCATTAACCAAGTTGACCGACCTTTCTTCCAAATCGACAGCTTTAGAATGTCTGGATTGCCCTTATCCTCGACATAGTCACATATGTCCTCACATATAATACTTCCCATTCTTCTAACTCCAGAACCCTCTGTATTCGGTACAGAGATCCATATTGTTTGGAAGGTCAACGTATAGTTAGATAAGAACTCAATGAAACTGTTTCGGTCTGAAGATGGCCACTGGTTCTGGATTAGATGAATTTTTCGTTATCTCGAAGCTGGTGCTGAAGGAATGCAAAGGAGAAAACTAACTAGCATAAGTTCGATATACAGGAAGGTAAGATGGAGAGTCAACAAAAGGGGTTGAAGTGATAAAAGGAAATTGCGACTACTGTCATGAACTTGGGCAATGAAAAAGGCAATACTGTGAATACTCGACTAACCCCACTGAAACGTTTTTGATATTTCGGATTTCCCGTGCGTCTGTGTTTTGAGAAACTATTTCTTAATAAACTCTAACTCCTGGATATATAGAAACCGAATTAGAATCCCACATTTGTAAGGCGTTACAGATGCTGAGAAGGAGCAGAAAATTGTGAATGGATGATTTTATTCTCAATGTCGGTTTTCGGAGTAATTGTTGCTATTGAGGAAAATTATCAAGTTTTGCCTAAACAGCTATCTTTTGGTTTCTTTTAACCAAAAGAATGTTTTTCAATTAACATGTAATGTTTTAAAAATAATTAAATAAATAATTAAATGAATAAAATTGTTTAAGTGAATTTTATGATTTTCGGTAAAGCAAAATGTATTTTTCGTAAAATCAAACCGCAATTGTTTTTCATTATAAATTCAAAAATACCTATTTAATTATGTAATTAATAGTAAATAGTGTTTATTTAGCCACTTATAAATTTTTAGTTTAATTAAAAAAATTTCCTAAATTAATTATTTTAAATATTAACATAAGCTTTATTTTTACACTAAATTAGTGTAAATTACAAATTTAAATGGTTTTAATTTGTAAAAATAAACCATGGCATGTTAGAATTTAGTATGTATCATGCAAAAATTATTTGCAAATTTTTCCTATTTTCTAGAGCTTTCTTGAGTTGCTATAGTAAACAAATAAATAAATAATTAAATAAACCATGAAAAGACCTTTAAGTGATATTTCTCCTCTTGAAACTTCTACACTTTTCCTTAATCATTTCTTTCTCTCTCTCACTCCCTCAAGGCCGGCCACAACCCCCATGGCTGCCCCCCCCATTTCCCACCTCATTTTTGCACAAAAATCCATCAAATTACATCAAAAATTCAACAAAAAAATACACAAAATCCTAATCTCTTCATACCCTTTATTCTCTACCATTTTTTATATGGATTTTGGAGTGAGAAAGCATGTATTTTGGAGGCTCATTTCTTGTTTGGATTTCACATTTTGGAGGTATAATTTTCTTTCTTTTGATTTATTGTTATTAGATGATCATTTAAGCTTAATTAGATTTAATGAATTAATTCTATGTTTTTAAAAAAAAATGCAAGTTAGGGTTGTAAATTCAAGTTAGGGTTTTTAATAATTAATTAGGGTTATAATAGTTAGTTTAACACTTTTAGAATTGGAAAATATTGCATGGTTGTTAAATTGTAAAATTTTCATTTAAAATTGTTTTAAATAAGGAAATTAGCTAACTAGATTTTTCTAAAATGTGTTTGTGGGTAATATAAAATTCCAATTAAAGTTGCTATCATTAGATTGTAGTTTTAGTGAGAGTATTAGGATGTAAATGGAAAGAAAAACTTAGTTTGATCACTAGATTACTTTGAGAATTGGAAAATACTAATAAAATGCTATTATTTTGTAAACTAGATTTTGAAAATTCCTAAATAAATGAGATTAAAAATATAATTTATGGTTTCATTAAATAATTATCATCATGAATTGTGGTTTAATACATTAATTCATGCAAAATCATGTTTTGTGGTGGAATTGTGGTATTTTCCTTGAAAAATGTTAAAATTGTTAAAAGTTGCAAACTAGAAATTTCAAATAAATGCAAAATTGTGTAATAAAAATATAGTAATAGTTTGTATAGTCTAGTTATGCTATTTAATGAGTTTTATGACCCTTGGTTTCATTTAAATGTCAAGTTTGGATGAAAAACGATAAATTGGCATTTTCGGGTTTTTCGAAAACGGACGATTTGATCGATTTTAGTGTTTCGATGAATTTGATCATGTTTTACAATATAAGTAATGTGCTTTAAAACTACGAGTTATCTGTTGATGTTTATCTCGATCCATCGGAGTTTGTACGCCGATATCGAGCGATAATTGGTTCTTTTGCGTGGACGGGACATATGTTTTAACCTATGCTTGTTCCTTGTATCGTTTGACTTTTGTATGTGATTCGGTTTACGATAATATTTATATGTTTGCGTTTAGATACCCTTCAAGTGGACTGCGGGCGATGAAGAGAAGGATGGCGACACCGTCGTCGGCAGACATGGACCAGGCGAGTAGATGCATATCTATGGGGGGAAGTGGGTGGATGGCGTTTAGCACCCCCGCAACGTAGAATAGGAATAGTACTTATTGACATTAGGAAACCAGATGTGACCCTAGTAGGACCCTAGTATTGACCCTAGGCTGGACTAGACTGATTTAGGAAAACCATATCAGAGGATGAGTACCTTGGAAGAGGTTCGCAGGTTTCAGATAGAAACACACCCACGCACACACTGAAACTCGACATGGGGTACGTGTATGTGTATATATATAGAACTAGGTATAGGTATATACATATATATACAACACGTATAGGTGATTCATTGATGTGATATGATATCCGAGGTATGATGAAACAGTATAACTGGGCTTGATGCCGTGATTCTTGACTATACAGTCGTAATAAAGTGTTAGCGGATCATTAGAGAATGAGATAATGAACATGAATATATAAATTATAAAGAGTGGTGGTGATATTGATGTACATGGGACGCTAGAATAGTACCCGGACTGTAACTTGTGACTGATCACGATATGATATATGTATAACTTGATTACGACATTATATTGGTGTGACCTGATGCCGATATCATATAAGTATGACCTAGTCACAATATGATACATATGACATTATATTTCTGAGGATAAACTAATGATGCTTATCATGATGGCAATGATATATGATTGATGTATGCGATCACAGTTTAACACCTTGATCATGAGATGTGCTGATGATGACATTATACGAATGAGGAGACACCTAGGAGATACTTGACCGTACCCCGATATTGGGATGCCGTATGATGGATTTTACCGTACGAGGCTTAGATTTGACGATTGATTCGCACTCTTGATTCGAGGAAGCCGTACTACGTACGTGACGCTATTGAGGCGGGATCGCCGACTATTAGAGATATTGATTCAGACCTTAGGTAGACTCTAGTTTCTTACTGACTAGTCTATTAGGTTTAGTTCCTTAGGATGTTAGATGGACACTGGTTTAGGTTCGACTCACATAGTGGCAGTTGTACTCGTATCTCGCAGAGGAGTGGATAATGCACATCTGTATTTACATTCATACTATAATTATCATGGTGCATGTTCTTTTATATGTTGCTATAATCAGTATAAACTTTACCTGTTAGGACACCAGCACTATTACCGATGATGCGCATATTCCACGCACACTTATTTGCCGGCTCACACACATCATCATCGGTAATTGCTATGTCACGTACACTTTAGATCATATTGACTTTTATGGATAGAATCAGTTAACAACTAGACCGCTATAATATTGTGATTATTCTCTGACATTAGTACAGACATGATATTTATTGCTTAGACATTCATGCATTCATAATTTCATGTTATCATGCAGTATTATGGGCATATGCCGACACTTATCATATACTTACTCATGATTTTGAGATTTGGATTTCTATGAGATTTCTGGATTTTTGGGGAAAACCGCAAAAATATATAAAAACTTCTCTTTCTCTCTCCTCTTCTCTTTTTAAAATAAGATGCGGTTTTCTCGTGATGTATGTGTCGTCCACCATGAGATTTCATGTTTTCTATTGGATTTCGAGACCCGATTCGAGGAGTGGATGAACCGTCTTGGGTACATGGTGGGCCCGGTATGGTACCCCGGGGCAAGAAGATCGAGTTGTAGACGATGAGCCTGGCAGGGGAAGGCTACCTACCGGTGATGTCTGGCGCGGCGGATATCCGGAGGATACCGACCGTTGTCGTGAGATTTGATGATATGGGCCGATCCGGACTGACGGAGCCCGAGATATTGAGACTTGAGATTACATGTGTTGTGTCGATGTTTGACACGAATTTCCATGGATTTCATTATTGAGATTTCAGATTCTTATACACATTCTACTATGATAACAGCTAAAGATTTCTTATACATATATATCTGGATTTCAGGATTTGTTACTTTACATTCATGGTGCATGCATTTCATTCATATGATATAGTATTATATGAGGCACTGACACGACACGGAGTAGTTGCACTCACACGTAGTATTACCCTGCTATTACTAGATGTTTGGGATATAGTAGTGTATTATTATGACCTAGGATAGCGTCGTGCATTCGATTTCTTTTCGTAGATGTCTTCTACTCACGAGTTGGCAACTCACCCCCGTTGTGCCAAATTCTTTACAGGTTCGATGTACAGGTTTCCGTGGCAGCTTGTTGGCACATCTTTTCTTCAGGGTGATTTGCACGGTAGGTTGGTTCACTTGTATCCGAACCACCATTGTACTTTTATTCATTCATTTGTATCTAGTAAGCTCCATCAACCATATTTGTATTACTTGATAAGTTTATAGGACCGGTCTTTTATTTCGACCTTAGAGTCGCGCATGTATTATTCAGATCTGGTGGTTTTGTTTTCTTTTGAGTTTTGAGCCTCGCCTATTGGCGTTGTATATTATTGTGCTTGCTGTGGTTGTTTCCGCCTGTTGGCGTTGATGCTAGCTCCCGTTTGGGGATGCTTTTTATTGTTTATGTATATTATACTTGTTGTACCCGTTTGGGGGCCAGTTTTTACAGAGGAGACTCTGCCGAAATTTTTGGTAAAATTTGCTGATGATTTTATACTTGTTTTCTTTTACTGCTTCTTCTTCTTTTTCATGGTTTAGATTTCTGGGCTTCGGCTTACTTAGGTTACGTGGCGCCTCTAGACGCTTCGTAATCTAAGTGCCGGTCACGTTCCGTACTTTCGGGTCGTGACAAAGTTGGTATCAGAGCGCTAGGTTTAACCTTGTATAAGTCTAGGTGACCTTTGGTTGATGGAGTAGGCGATTTAGGTAGACTAACGTACCGTGGGTATGGTCCGCGGCATACTTACGATACGCTACTCTGCTTAAGGAGCCCTAGGATTTACATTGTTTGCACCGTATTCCATTCGTTCTTTTGATCTATCTTCGTCAATGTCGGATGGTTGTTTCTGTTACCACGGGCGCACGGGCAGAGGAAGCTGCGGCTCGAATGCGATAACCATTAGAGTATTGGTTGTTCTTGAGGATTGAAGCATTACTTAGCGTGCGGACGAAGGGTATTCACATGCCGTCCGGATGAAGTTAAAGGGTTCGAACGATTATCAGAAAACCATTCTCCTAAGTTTAAAGTATTCGGAAGAACATGCAGGTATTTCGATGGACCCTCTAGAAGAATGAAACCCTAACTCGACATAATGACCACGAGAACGCCCTTGAACCTTAGGGTTTACGGCAGTTTCGCAGTGCCATTAGTGAGGCTTGGGTTTGCCCTTCTACAGCTGGATCATCGATGCTGGGGTATGTACCGGATATTTTTAAACTGTACTTGAGTGTTGAGCTCTCAGGGAATTATGGGATTTTGATGGATCGATCGAAAAGTTTAATATAGTCCGGATATCAGGTGAAGGGATCGACTACGTGGGAGACTCTAGATATGAGTATTGCCGTTGGTAGCGCGGTCAGCACAGCTACGAAGAGACGAGTTCGAAGCAACCGACATCAGAGGAAAGAGGCGGACATTGACGATCGTGCTTACGATTGTGATTTAGTGATTTGAATTTCATATTTTCTGTTATTGGATTTTGGCATTTTGAGGAATTCGTTTTACGATTGGTATTTCATGTGTGTACCTTCATTACATTCTAGTTGTGTTTCATATACTGGTTGTATTGATGTTGTTTAGTACATACCCAGTGCACTTGATTTGGTTTTAATACCTTTTGTGATTTTGATTTGATTTCGTGCATATGGGTTACACATGATTTTGGTATATGCTTCGATCTAGTTTTTATCCATTTTCATCCTGTGATTCGAGTCTGATATTCGATGTATATTTTCGTGCTCCATGTGCACCTGATTAGGATTCTTGCGCATACTTGGCGCACTTGATGCGATTTTGTGCACACCAGATGCACTAAATCGGGGTTTTGTGCAGATTAGATGCACCTGATTTTGAGTCGTGCACGCCCGTTGCACTTGACAGATGTTTTTGGTGCACACCTGTTGCACTTAGTTTTGTTTTTGTGTGTATTCATGGTATCTTTAGTTGGTTTCGATTTCAGTGCGCACCGGACACACATGACATTTCATTGATGTGATTGGGATTGATTTTAGTTTGAGCAGTATGTTTTCATAATCATTATTATTTGATTTAGTAACCAGGCGGGACGTGTATGTTAAATAAAAGATATATATATAGTTATTTTTTTAAAAATTTTAAACGTCCGCTACTTATGCCGTGACACGTGCATTGCACGGCGATTTTCAAGAGGGTTTTTTTTTTGTATGCTTCTTTATTATGACGATTCGGCGATTTTACTAGGATGCGAACTATATATAAGTTATAGATTGATGTATATTATGATGGTTTTCATATTGAGTTTTGGAATTTTGTTCTCGCCATAACTCCGATGATTGCGTTATGCTTGACGGAGTTGATTTTTGTTATGTATTGATGATTTCGGAGCCCCGACGATTTGAGTGTTTTGCTAAATGTTTTAGTATTTAGAAGGAGAGTTTTAATTTAAATTCGGGGACCGAATTTCCTAAAGGGGGGAAGATTGTAACGTTTTAAAAATAATTAAATAAATAATTAAATGAATAAAATTGTTTAAGTGAATTTTATGATTTTCGGTAAAGCAAAATGTATTTTTCGTAAAATCAAACCGCAATTGTTTTTCATTATAAATTCAAAAATACCTATTTAATTATGTAATTACTAGTAAATAGTGTTTATTTAGCCACTTATAAATTTTTAGTTTAATTAAAAAATTTTCCTAAATTAATTATTTTAAATATTAACATAAGCTTTATTTTTACACTAAATTAGTGTAAATTACAAATTTAAATGGTTTTAATTTATAAAAATGAACCATGGCATGTTAGAATTTAGTATGTATCATGAAAAAATTATTTGCAAATTTTTCCTATTTTCTAGAGCTTTCTTGAGTTGCTATAGTAAACAAATAAATAAATAATTAAATAAACCATGAAAAGACCTTTAAGTGATATTTCTCCTCTTGAAACTTCTACACTTTTCCTTAATCATTTCTTTCTCTCCCTCACTCCCTCAAGGCCGGCCACAACCCCCATGGCTGCCCCCCCATTTCCCACCTCATTTTTGCACAAAAATCCATCAAATTACATCAAAAATTCAACAAAAAAATACACAAAATCCTAATCTCTTCATACCCTTTATTCTCTACCCTTTTTTATATGGATTTTGGAGTGGGAAAGCATGTATTTTGGAGGCTCATTTCTTGTTTGGATTTCACATTTTGAGGTATAATTTTGTTTCTTTTGATTTATTGTTATTAGATGATCATTTAAGCTTAATTAGATTTAATGAATTAATTCTATGTTTTTAAAAAAAAATGCAAGTTAGGGTTGTAAATTCAATTTAGGGTTTTTAATAATTAATTAGGGTTATAATAGTTAGTTTAACACTTTTAGAATTGGAAAATATTGCATGGTTGTTAAATTGTAAAATTTTCATTTAAAATTGTTTTAAATAAGGAAATTAGCTAACTAGATTTTTCTAAAATGTGTTTGTGGGTAATATAAAATTCCAATTAAAGTTGCTATCATTAGATTGTAGTTTTAGTGAGAGTATTAGCATGTAAATGGAAAGAAAAACTTAGTTTGATCACTAGATTACTTTGAGAATTGGAAAATACTAATAAAATGCTATTATTTTGTAAACTAGATTTTGAAAATTCCTAAATAAATGAGATTAAAAATATAATTTATGGTTTCATTAAATCATTATCATCATGAATTGTGGTTTAATATATTAATTCATGCAAAATCATGTTTTGTGGTGGAATTGTGGTATTTTGCTTGAAAAATGTTAAAATTGTTAAAAGTTGCAAACTAGAAATTTCAAATAAATGCAAAATTGTGTAATAAAAATATAGTAATAGTTTGTATAGTCTAGTTATTCTATTTAATGAGTTTTATGACCCTTGGTTTCATTTAAATGTCAAGTTTGGATGAAAAACGATAAATTGGCATTTTCGGGTTTTTCGAAAACGGACGATTTGATCGATTTTAGTGTTTCGATGAATTTGATCATGTTTTACAATATAAGTAATGTGCTTTAAAACTACGAGTTATCTGTTGATGTTTATCTCGATCCATCGGAGTTTGTACGCCGATATCGAGCGATAATTGGTTCTTTTGCGTGGACGGGACATAGGTTTTAACCTATGCTTGTTCCTTGTATCGTTTGACTTTTGTATGTGATTCGGTTTACGATAATATTTATATGTTTGCGTTTAGATACCCTTCAAGTGGACTGCGGGCGATGAAGAGGAGGATGGCGACACCGTCGTCGGCAGACATGGACCAGGTGAGTAGATGCATATCTACGGGGGGAAGTCGGGTGGATGGCGTTTAGCACCCCCGCAACGTAGAATAGGAATAGTACTTATTGACATTAGGAAACCAGATGTGACCCTAGTAGGACCCTAGTATTGACCCTAGGCTGGACTAGACTGATTTAGGAAAACCATATCAGAGGATGAGTACCTTGGAAGAGGTTCGCAGGTTTCAGATAGAAACACACCCACGCACACACTGAAACTCGACATGGGGTACGTGTATGTGTATATATATAGAAATAGGTATAGGTATATACATATATATACAACACGTATAGGTGATTCATTGATGTGATATGATATCCGAGGTATGATGAAACAGTATAACTGGGCTTGATGCCGTGATTCTTGACTATACAGTCGTAATAAAGTGTTAGCGGATCATTAGAGAATGAGATAATGAACATGAATATATAAATTATAAAGAGTGGTGGTGATATTGTTGTACATGGGACGCTAGAATAGTACCCGGACTGTAACTTGTGACTGATCACGATATGATATATGTATAACTTGATCACGACATTATATTGGTGTGACCTGATGCCGATATCATATAAGTATGACCTAGTCACAATATGATACATATGCCATTATATTTCTGAGGATAAACCAATGATGCTTATCATGATGGCAATGATATATGATTGATGTATGCGATCACAGTTTAACACCTTGATCATGAGATGTGCTGATGATGACATTATACGAATGAGGAGACACCTAGGAGATACTTGACCGTACCCCGATATTGGGATGCCGTACGATGGATTTTACTGTACGAGGCTTAGATTTGATGATTGATTCGCACTCTTGATTCGAGGAAGCCGTACTACGTACGTGACGCTATTGAGGCGGGATCGCCGACTATTAGAGATATTGATTCAGACCTTAGGTAGACTCTAGTTTCTTACTGACTAGTCTATTAGGTTTAGTTCCTTAGGATGTTAGATGGACACTGGTTTAGGTTCGACTCATATAGTGGCAGTTGTACTCGTATCTCGCAGAGGAGTGGATAATGCACATCTGTATTTACATTCATACTATAATTATCATGGTGCATGTTCTTTTATATGTTGCTATAATCAGTATAAACTTTACCTGTTAGGACACCAGCACTATTACCGATGATGCGCATATTCCACGCACACTTATTTGCTGGCTCACACACATCATCATCGGTAATTGCTATGTCACGTACACTTTAGATCATATTGACTTTTATGGATAGAATCAGTTAACAACTAGACCGCTATAATATTGTGATTATTCTCTGACATTAGTACAGACATGATATTTATTGCTTAGACATTCATGCATTCATAATTTCATGTTATCATGCAGTATTATGGGCATATGCCGACACTTATCATATACTTACTCATGATTTTGAGATTTGGATTTCTATGAGATTTCTGGATTTTTGGGGAAAACCGCAAAAATATATAAAAACTTCTCTTTCTCTCTCCTCTTCTCTTTTTAAAATAAGATGCGGTTTTCTCGTGATGTATGTGTCGTCCACCATGAGATTTTATGTTTTCTATTGGATTTCGAGACCCGATTCGAGGAGTGGATGAACCGTCTCGGGTACATGGTGGGCCCGGTATGGTACCCCGGGGCAAGAAGATCGAGTTGTAGACGATGAGCCTGGCAGGGGAAGGCTACCTACCGGTGATGTCTGGCACGGCGGATATCCGGAGGATACCGACCGTTGTCGTGAGATTTGATGATATAGGCCGATCCGGACTGACGGAGCCCGAGATATTGAGACTTGAGATTACATGTGTTGTGTCGATATTTGACACGAATTTCCATGGATTTCATTATTGAGATTTCAGATTCTTATACACATTCTACTATGATAACAGCTAAAGATTTCTTATACATATATATCTGGATTTCAGGATTTGTTACTTTACATTCATGGTGCATGCATTTCATTCATATGACATAGTATTATATGAGGTACTGACACGACACGGAGTAGTTGCACTCACACGTAGTATTACCCTGCTATTACTAGATGTTTGGGATATAGTAGTGTATTATTATGACCTAGGATAGCGTCGTGCATTCGATTTCTTTTCGTAGATGTCTTCTACTCACGAGTTGGCAACTCACCCCCGTTGTGCCAAATTCTTTACAGGTTCGATGTACAGGTTTCCGTGGCAGCTTGTTGGCACATCTTTTCTTCAGGGTGATTTGCACGGTAGGTTGGTTCACTTGTATCCGAACCACCATTGTACTTTTATTCATTCATTTGTATCTAGTAAGCTCCATCAACCATATTTGTATTACTTGATAAGTTTATAGGACCAGTCTTTTATTTCGACCTTAGAGTCGCGCATGTATTATTCAGATCTGGTGGTTTTGTTTTCTTTTGAGTTTTGAGCCTCGCCTATTGGCGTTGTATATTATTGTGCTTGCTGTGGTTGTTTCCGCCTGTTGGCGTTGATGCTAGCTCTCGTTTGGGGATGCTTTTTATTGTTTATGTATATTATACTTGTTGTACCCGTTTGGGGGTCAGTTTTTATAGAGGAGACTCTGCCGAAATTTTTGGTAAAATTTGCTGATGATTTTATACTTGTTTTCTTTTACTGCTTCTTCTTCTTTTTCATGGTTTAGATTTCTGGGCTTCGGCTTACTTAGGTTACGTGGCGCCTCTAGACGCTTCGTAATCTAAGTGCCGGTCACGTTCCGTACTTTCGGATCGTGACATAACAGCACACGGAAAATGAGTTAGTGAACTCTTGGGACTTATACATATTGATGTATGTCGTCCAATGTCCATACAGATATGGGGTTGGTACTAGGTATTCCATATTGAGAATGCGATTCTCTCTCATATTACTATGGATCTGCCCCTACAATAGGAAGCAGGGTACAAAACCTGGCATTAGAAAAGCGGCGGGTGCGCTCCACGATGAGTAATATTGAGTTGCCTTCTTCAATTTTGGGGATGCATTAAAAATAGATGCATATCAATTGACACTAGTTCCACCTAAACAAGTGCCTCTTTTCTATATGTGATATAGAACAGTGTTCATCTTAAATTTGTTAAGATATGGGGTTATCCTGTTTGTGTTTAAAACCATAATCCGGATAAACTCAAGGCACGTATCGGTAATAGCAGTCTATGGGTTATCCTAAGATTTCGCGAGGGGTAGCTTCTACCATTTTTCAAGTTCAGAAGTGTTTTGTTCTTGACTCACCACATCCTTGGTTAAAGAATTTTTTGCAAAAGAAATTAGTGGGAGTATGGTAGAACTGGAAATGGTTCCAGAACCACAAACAGTTATCGAAAGTTTTCTCATAGACGGTGACTAGGAGGCTTGCGTCATGCGATGATGACCCTACTAGTATCAGCATGCCATAGGAAGTGGTGACTTCCGACTGATGGCTGGATGCCAAGTTATCCAAGTTGGACTCAATGCACTACAACAAATTATAGACTTTGTCGTGTGCTTCTGAAAGGGGTAAAACCCATAAGGAGCAAGCAGATCTTTCGAGAACAGTGCAAATAGACAGGTGTTAACCTAATAAGGCCAGACTTGTAGTTAACATGTATTCATCAAATACCCGATGTGGATTGTGATGATACTGTTACTTCAAAGTCTGTGCTGAAGTCCACAAGGATAAAATTTGCCAATTGTTGTTTTCATGACTATGATATCTGGTATGGGTATGATTATAATGTCTTTTTAAATTGGATTTAGAAGTGTACGTGTATATGACTCTACCAGAGGATTGTCTTAGTCAGTGGGAGCATCGGAAAGTGTGCAAATTGCTTAAGACTATTTGTAGACTAAAGCAGGCATAGCGGAGGTGGATCATCTGCTTTTGATACAACGGTCAAAGTGTTTGACTTCATCAAAATAAGAGATGAACCAGATATTTGTAAGAAAGCTGTAGAGAGTACTATCTGATTTTGCATATTGATGTGGATAATATACTCTTGATAGGAAGTGATATTCCTATACTACGATTCGGTTAAACCTTGGTAGTCACTTTTGTTTCTCCTTTTGTGGATTGTACATATGTCAATGATTCTGGTGACCAGGTCTATAGAGTTAGACCTGGTAGAGGTTTTGGGATTATCCTAAATTCAGGTATAATGACACCATTTTAAAGTAGTTTAGAATGGAGGACTCCTTGTGAGGTACTGTACCCATAGGTAATGAGGTCACTCTCTCTAAATGATGTCTTTCGGGACCGATGAAGAGAGAGACTCGCATGAATGACATTTGACATACTTCGGCAGTGAGGTCAATCATGCAATGTTATATATATCGGACCAGATATTGCTTTTACACTTTGTGTAGTAAGCAGACATTAATCAAATCCTAGAGAAACATAGGAAGAAGTGAAGAACATATGAGATGCTCTTGGTGTTTGGTAATGACAGCTTCTCCTTCCGAGAGGAAATTACCGATTCCAGCTTCCGTAGTGACAAGGGTGACAGAGTATCTGTCTTGAGTCATTAGTTTACCCTCTTATGAGGAGCGGTGTATTGGAAGAGTTCCAATCGAGATACTAGGGTAGTCAAGGCACTGGATGCTGATTGTGAATCAGCAGAGGATATATCCTAAATATTTGTTTGGATAAATACGTTCATATGTGAACTAGGTCCCATCAGCTATCCAAACAATATTCTTGGGTAAGTATCGCTCATTTCGGGAGATAGTTGATCTCCGCGAAGTTGAGATTCAGAGAGATACAGTTAGAAACATATTAGTGGATCCACTCACTGGGGCTTTTTCTCGAACACAGTTTGCGAAACTGTTAGTACAGAAGTTGGGTATGCAGTAGCACTTGAGATGTGTGCCCGCGATACCGCAATAATTGGCCTTGAGTGCAAGTGGGAGATTGTTTGATATTTGTACCCTCAAGGAAATTATCGTAATTGTGAGAATGTAATTACTGAATTCGAGGAGGGCCAATACCAAGAACAGTCTTACTCGAGATGATAGTGCGCTATCTGGTCTGTTTTTATCTGTCATGTTAATGCGAGATACTAGTTATCACGTACCGCAAATACATGAGATAAAACCCATAGGATCTTTGCTTGACTACCAGGATTATGATAAGGATCATACTAGTGGGGCCTGGTAGTTTATTAGCACATCCTTAAATATCCATAGTTGTAGGAGTATCGAGACAGGGCATCGGTACTCCAGTTTAGACTAGTGTATACGTTTCATGACCCTGTACGGGGCAATGGCTGATCCCATAGCCATTGGTGTTTGACACTGATGATTGTATACAGGTGCTCATTGGATGAGTTACACTGGACGGACTCGCCGAGAACTCCTAATTGGTATTATACCAATGTTAGATAGCAGTTCTCTGGTGATATGAGTACAGGGTAGTCCCTAGACCTGAAATCGCCACAGTGTCTCGTGTGTGTTCCCACTATACTTTGATTACTACCCTACCACGGCTCTGCTTTGTCGTGCAAACATGTTTTAATTGGGTATAGTCCCGAAGTACATGGAGGCAGTGAGCGGTCGAGAGAATTCGTCACTCCCAGTATTGGGAGTCGATATTGCACAGTGCAGGACACGACTATAGCCAGAAGTCCATGGCCACGGCAGTAGACATAAACTGGTAAGTGTTACCAGTTGTATCTCTTTGGTTATGAGTCCTCTGTCAGCACGACTTATCGGGTTATTGGGGATCTGACAGATTCCACTCCCCAGACCCGGTATGCGATACTTTTTGACGAAGAGACTGGACTGTACGGTGAATGTCGCTTATAGACTTTGTTGGGTCCGGATGAGTTCGCTCGTCGACCTACCTTTATCTTGCTCATACTTGGGTAGCCGTTACGTACAGCTAGTACCATTGACGAGCTTGTGGGTTAACCCGAAAGGGGGTTGAATCTGAAAGTGTTTCAGATTCAATCGGATACGATCCTGTATAATCTACTGCCAACGTATTGACATGTCTTTAGAGTCCCGCAACGAAAGTGCCTGCCCGGGCAAAAGCGATGTGACGTACGTATAGGGATACGTACATGAGTTTGATAAAACATGTATATCGGATATATGTGTTTGTTAGTGTATTGTAACGTTTTGGAAATCGTTTAGGCGATTTCCCGTTTTTAAGCTAAAATAGTCGGTGTTTTCCGTACAAACCTAGAAGCGAACTTTTTGCAGTATAAAATTCACTGCACCTAGTTTAGCTAGAATGAAGCTAGTGTGCGGGCTTTGGGGGTAAATTGGAAGTTTTGGTTCACATAGAATATTTCCCTAATTAAATATTATTTTAATACTTTATTTGTGCACTTTATTAGTGGTAATTATCTTTTGGTTTGGGTTAATTACTACTAATGTGGATCTATACTAAGTTAATCACTAGATTAAATTCTAAACTTTTTTCACCAAAATATTTAGATATTTGGGTAATTAGAATGAATTTTTAAAGAAAAGAATAAAGATGACATAAAGGATTTTTGTTTTATTATGTAATTATTGCTATTTTTCATCTAGATTTTTCTACAAAATTCCACAAACCCTAGCTTCCTTAGCCTTGGCCGAAACCTTCATGCTTGCTGCCCTCTCTTCTCTTTTGCTCCATTTCTTCATTTCAAAGCTTCACAAATTCATCAAAAATCCTAAATAATTCATACAAACTCAAATACAAATCATTTCCCTTCATTCTTCTTCACAAAACTTGCTTGGATCTTCTTTAAAGTTAGCATTTTGGAGGCAAAATTGGATTTCTAGTTGCTTGATTTTGATCTTTTGTGGAGGTATAAATCCAAACCCAAAACTCTAATTGTTGTTTAATACTTCAATTAGCTTAATTAGATGATAATTTAAAGCTTTTAATTTCATATTTAGAATTCCTAGTAAGGTTTTTTGTAATCAAATTAGGGTTTTGATTAGTGAAATGGTTAGTTAATAATTTTAGACAAATGAAAACTAAACCTAGTTGCTAGTTTGTTAAATGATATTTTCCAAATTGTAAAATTAGCTAATTAGAAAACTAAGCTTTTACTAAATCCTAATTAAGTGAGATTAAAATTCTAGTAATGGTTTGGATGGTTTAATCTTGCTTTTTTGTGATGTTTGTGATTTCTAGTTTTGGTAAAACTTGTAGTTTTGAGCAAAAAATGATATAAGTTGCTTACTAGATTTCCGGATAATTTAGGCGTAGGTTTCTTTTGATGTTGCGACGTTATTTTGTTAGTTATATGTATGCCCTAGAGGCCATTACTGTACATAGGATGTATATTGTAGTGGATGCTGGGACATATATAGGGAGGACTTTCTTGCTCGACATGATAGTATGCTATCTGGTTACCCTTTACCTTAACGTGTATGCTTATGGTCTCTCTGTTACATGTTGGTAAAGCCCTTAGGATCTGTACTTGACTACCTAGACTATGATGCGGATCATACTAGTGGGGACATGGTAGTCTATAAGTACATCCTTCAAAGTCCCTAGTCGTAGGTGTATCGAGACGGGGCATCGATATACCAGAGTAGACTAGCGTGTACCTTCTCGACCCATACAGATGGGCGATGGATGATCCCATATCCATCGGTGTTTGACATCAGAGATGATATACGGGTGCTCAGTAGAGACTGGGTACACTGGACGGACTCGCCGAGAACTCCCAGATGGTATTATACCTCACGTCAGATGGCAGTTCTCTGGTGACACTGGTACAGAGTAGTCTGTTGACCCGAGATCGTCATAGAGTCTTGTGTGGTTCCCACTGTGCTTTGATTTCCATCTTACCACGTCCAAGAGGGCGTGCAAAACGGTGGTTTTTGGGTACAGTCCCGAGTCACATGGAGGCAATGAGCGATAGGAGGGGATTCGTCTCTCCCGGTATAGGGGGTTGATGTTGCGCTGTGTTCGATTGGCTATAACAGGAAGTCCCTGGCCAGGGCTGCTCAGAGAATTGCTGGTAAGTGTTACCAGTAGTTTCTCGACCCGTTATGAGCCTCATATCGACACGACTTATCGAGCTATTGGGGTCTGACGTTTACCACCCCTAGGCGAGATATGCGACATATCAGACGATCAGACCGGACTGTACGGTAGTGTTACTGGTCGGATTCACTGGAGTGTGAGCGGGCTTGCTCGTCGATCTTCAGATCGCTCAATACCCGGGTGGCCGTTACGTTTAGCAGACCGCTTGCGGCTTGTGGGTGTTTGATATGATCATCATCCGCTGCCGGCGTATTGACGAGTCTTTAGAGTCCTACACAGAGGTTTCCTGGCTCAAGCGAAACGAAATAGGAGCGCATATGAGATATGTGCGGGACCGAGAATAATGCGAGTATGTGATACCGTATTCCATTCTCGCGATGAATGTATCGAATGGTTGTATGCGATATAACCTAGTTATCGATTCAAGCGTTGATTCGATAAGCCGATACATTGTATACTAGTCGGTTGTGTGCGACATGACCGGATCATTGAATCAAGTGTTGATTTAATGATTTAATGTATAATTATATATTTGATATATTACTTTGCATTAACTAGTATTGGTTCACTTTAAATGGATTTTCTCACTCGGGTGTGCGCATTACATATGCGATATGATTTTGTGCATTTGATTGTATCATGTTTGATGATACATGATTACTTGGTTAAGTGCAAAGAATTAAACCATGGTTAAAAGAATGGTTAGGGTTTCATTTCCTTTATTTATTCATTTATTTATTTGTTTATTCATTTTGGAAAAGAGGAGAAAAGAATGGTGGCTTATTTTGGAGTTTAGTTGAAGCTTCATGAATCTTTGATCAAGTCAACCATTCTTATCTCATCCTTAACCCTAACCATTCCCACTAACCATGATTCATTCTCTACACTTAACTCTAGTTAACATTATGATAAGTTTTGATTTTTCTATGGTTTTTAATTAACTTATCATAATATTCTTCTTCATCTTCTTCATTCTTCAAGTGAAGAAAACCAAGCTCCATCAATGGTGATTGTTGGAAAAGAGTGAGAAATCCAAAACTAAAGTCTACCCACTTCCTATTTCTTCATCCTCTACCTCTTGCCAAGTAGTAGAGTGTGTTTACTTCACAAGTTTCTTGACTTGGTGAAGTTGTGAGCTTGATCTAGCGATGCCTCGACGTAGATCATCTTCGGCATGGACATCGACGACCTAGCTCCCTTTTTCTCCGACGAAGCCGACTCTAGAGCCCGGATTTGATTTGGACAGCGGAGAGGACCTCGTTGCGGAGCTATGGAGGTGGAGCACCGGATCTACAAAGGTTGTATTTCCGTTAAACTTTTAGTTAAGTGTTAACTAGTTAGTTTTTCGCCTAGACATCTAGCCGACGATCCGTAGTTTAGGGTTTGTAGGCACCGTAAAATTTTAATATGGCATGTTCGATGCCTTGTGAGACCTCCTTGGGGTGCCTAGGAACCCTACAGTGGTATCAGAGCCTAGCTAGAGCCTTAGGCGATGCGTAGACGGAGTTTGAAGTCCGATCGAACCGAAACCCAAACCTTAGAATGCTCTCTGTACATTTTTGAAATTCGTGGTTTTTTGCAAATTAAAAATATGCAGAAAAACAAGCAGGTAAATCTAAGAATTACGATGCAAAAATTACTTAATGATCTTTCTAAAGTGAGGCGGAACCGCGGCATTAGCGTGCTAATGCGGCCCTTCCGCCGCACTTTTGTCTTATCTGCCATTGAATTTTGCACAGTAACTCCTATTTTTCAGTGATGGTTTTCCTGGGAATTTTTAATCTGAAATAAACAGTTGAGCATTTTTGGGTTGTATTGGGAATCAAAGATTCGATCGGGGTTTCAAATTTTGTCTGTGTGGCTTTCCGGATAAATTTTAGAATATGTTAAAAAGTTCGACCGGATATAAATACCCAATTTTTCCCCTGTCGGGAAATTTCCAAGTGTTGGATTTTTCCGTAGTTTAACGACGTTCTAAGTAGTGCAAGTAACGCGATGGTCCCTCTAGAAGACAACAAACCTTAACTCGATTATGTGACCGTCTTGAACTGCCCTTTGAACCTTCGGGTTTGGGGCAGTACGGCGTGCCACATGTGAGGCGTTGGCTTGACCCTTCTACGGCTGGACCGTCGGTACTGAGGCACGAACTGAATGTTGTTAGACTTATTTCATGTGTTGATCTGTATCGGGAAAACTTGGGTGTTCGAATGTTCAATCAGAAAGTTTAACATTTTCTGTTTATCTGGAATGGGATACAATAATTGGAATTCACAAAAGTTACGTGATAACTGAATGAATGTTATAAACATAGCACTTTAGTCTCCCTTGATCGGTTGCCACGGAATTTTGATGTGATCAAAAGTCCGTCGCAATCACGTTGCGTACGCGGATACTCGCCGGGTAAACTTAATAGACAGCCTCACTCCATAGCCCCGACCAAGTGACTGTAGGAGAACCCCGTCGCCGAAAGCATCCGTTCGGGTGCTCGCGGTAGCGGTGTTCCGCCTTGGTGTACTTCGTCGACGGTATCGGGGGTGCGGCCGCCTACTAAAGTTTGCGACGAGCATTCGATCAGCATGTCGGGAATCTTGTTGAATTGCCCGACTTGATATTGAAAAGTGTTTTCGATAATGAGACTAAAATGCGGGGTTTATAATTGTTAGGCATGCGATGTCTAAGTAATTCATTTGGTCAGGCATGCGATGTCTGAGATGGTTGCGGATTCCAACTGTTGTAGTTTTACACTTTATTTTCTGTGACCGTAAGTGTAATATGTGATATCGCCGGTTTCGATGCTATATGCCAACGACAATTGGGATGCGCATATTTACTTACGTTGATGACATGTGATGTTATGTGTTGCTGGATATGTTATATTGGATCGTCGTGTTTGAATAGCCGGGGGTTTTTATGTGAGATGAGTGTTTTTCATTTTCATTCATGTAAAAACTTGTATGTAATATTCTTTTATTGGGGCACTTCCAGGTTGTGGAAGATGTCACCTCTTGTATATTATTTACTTTTCCGCACTAGGATAGACCCAAGGAGGGGAGCACAAGTAACCGAGTTCTGGAGTCCAGTGGGAGACCAACTCGAGGAGTCGAGTCCGGGTCTCCTAACTCTAGAATTGGCAGGGTTGCTTGCCGCTCTCGTAGGGGTCTAGGGGTGTGGGTTTGGCTATTCATCACGACCGTGGAATCCGTGTTTTATACTGGCTCGTATTGAAAACACGGACGTCCTAGTATATCCAATATTTCATATGTTTCTTCTGCTGCGATATCTGTGATGTGATCATGTGATGTTCTTTGATAGATACTGTATATAGTATATATGATATATTATATAGACGTTACTTATGTTTTACACCCGCGCTAGCCCTGCCCCGCTCTGCCGTTAATTACCTAACCTAACGGTGCACGAGGGGACATCGAGGCGAATGCGGATGGCATAAGCATACGTCGTATTTATCTGTGATGTTTAGGTAATTAAATGATGGGACTTCATTAATGTGATTAATGAAATAAAAGAAACCTAAGATGTTGTAGAATCGAATTTCAAAATAAAACAGGTAGCTACAGTTCTTGCTTTGCACAGCGGTATATGAGATATATCTTGCACCTTATTCGATGAGGAAAGGACCGAGATCCCTTCACCGGGAGTGACTCCTTTAGCAATAACTGGCAGATGCTACACCCCTCGGTTTGTCTTTTGATTGCTTTTTAGTGTTTTGCTTTGCACAGTGATATATATGATATATCCCGCACCTCATTCGACGAGGAAAGGACCGAGATCCCTTCGCCGGGAGTGACTCCTTTAGCAAAACTAGAAAAGCCTCAAAATCACTCCATTTCAAAACTTCATTTGATTCTACAACGATATAAAGTTCATTACGCAAAGGGTTTTCTTAAAAACCTGACGTAGCCCTCCGTCATTTCAGATAAGTAATAGTTAGTATTCGTGCTGCGTTTGTTGACTCAGTCAAGGCGTAGTGTGCGGTAGCTGATTACTATTTATCTGTTTATGCATATGATGCAGATTGGATTAGGGTAGTCGTGCGGCCTTGTTGACTTAGTCAAGGGTCGTGCGGGTGGGTTTAATTCAATCAGGAAATGACGGGTTGAACTTTACTTGCGGTCTATGGTTTGTTGACTCAGTCAAGGTCATAGATCGCCTGGGGCAAAATATTATCGGGAATTTCAAGTGTTGAAATTTGCAATGAGATTGCATACCTTCTATGAGATAGTTGGATCCCGATACCCACTGCGAGTAAGAGTTACTCCTGGGAGAGTTTTACACATTGCAATTAGCTGATCAAGTAGGTGTCTAGAAAGGTGTTAACGAGGTTAAGCCTCTGGGAAAACGAGGTTTACATTAATTAGGTTCGTGCGAAAGCACGGGGGACCTCCCTCAAAGTACCGACACTGGCCTGGCTGAAAGATTGGCGAACTTGTAGTGTGTAATTAATCCCGGCTAGTCTTTCCTTTTAGGGTTTGAAGGAAGATTTGATAAAAAGCAGTGGGAGCCATCCTGATTAGATAAAATAATAACCAATCTATTCTTGCAAGAGCGCACGCTGAGTGTTTTCTTCTCTCTCTCTCCAGGTAGCGACCATATCACGCCTTAATCAAGATAATAAAACGGATTATTGACCGAACCCGCTTGTTATACTGAGCTGGGGAACGTTGGTCCCGCTCCAACTTATAATTGTTATAAGACAGAGCAGGAAATTGGGGATTACTAGAATTCCCGTGCCGCCCAAACGAAGAGAGTGCATGCTGATGCATCATCTTCGGGTTTGTTCATTATACAGAACTGTTTCTCAGTATCCTTTACGTCCTGGGTATCTGATACCGGATCAGGATCCCAGATATGTAATTTGTTACATAGGGCTACAGATAGGTAGAGAACTGAGAACGGGTGATAAGTTTCATGAGGCAGAAAACGGGGCAAGAGTTGCAGCCAAGTCTGTTGGTCACTGTCACCCTGTATTACCAATACATTGATTCTGAACGAATGTTATTAGATACCGAACCTGATATACAAAATCATATCAGTCTCTTTATCAGTAAAGAAATGATAAAATTTTGTATTGCTGGATAATGTTTTGAACATTTCCTATATCAAAAGTTGATCGTATCAGGCACGTTATCTAAAAGCGTTGAAGTTCTAAATCAAACTACAGTTCTTAGTATACGGATCACACACAAGAGGAAGAGTTCAGAAATGAACGAATTCTTCTTGAGGCATTGTAGACTAGGTCAGATCAATGTGACCCGACTAGCTAGAGTTACATATAGATGTATATTTAAATCAGTTTGAATTTACATCTTGTGAAACTCGCCAGTCATGTCACAAAGATAAGATGACCACAGCTCTGTTTATTGGAAACAGAAAAAGAGTTAGTAAACTCTTGGGATGATACATGTTGATGTATGTAAGGTCCCCTGTCTACACATGCCAAGACCGGTTCTTTATACTTCATTATATTCTCTGATAATCTCTCAAGATTCAGACATATGTTCCTGTTGAAACATGAGTCCGAGCCTTTTGAGATATTCATAGAATATAAGCGAGAAGTAGAGAACCAAAATACGGGTATAAGTATTATGTCCTATGATGTGATCAAGGAGGAGAATACTTGAGCACGGAATTCCAGGACTATTCTAAAAGAGAATGAGATTCTCTCTCAGCATTACTCCTCCGTATACACCATAGCACGATGGTATATCGGGGTGGAGCAATTGCACCCTATGTGATAAGGTGTGCTCTATGATGAGTAATACTGAGATACCTATTTCCTTTTGGGTGTTATGCGCTTGAAAAGCTGCATACCTATTGAATAGGGTTCAAATCAAATCAGTTGCCTACCGCTTCATATGTGATATGGTATGGGAAGAGCCCATGTCTTAAGCCAGTTAAGATTTGGGGTTGTCCGGCCTATGTCTAAAAGCAAAATCCGGACAAGCTCGAGGCAAGGTCTGTTATGTAGAACTGGAAATGTTCCAGCTATACAAACTGCAGCAGATGATTTGAAAGAACCAAAGGATTCGATAGTTACCAACGAACCTCAGCCTCTCCGCCGATCTAGTAGGGTTCCTCACCCACCTGAGAGATACTTCGGTTTCTCTATGACAGTGGGAGCGAGGATTGCATCATGAGATGATGACCCAACTAGCTTCGAGCAGGCCATCGAGAGTAAGACTCTGTAAGAATGGCTGGATGTTTAGCGATCTGAGATGGAATCCATATACACCAATAAAGTATGGACTTTGGTTGCTATATCTGAAGGGTTAAATCCCCATCAGGAGCAAGTATATCTTGAGAAGATTACTTGGTGTAAATGGAAAAGTTGAGACTTTCAAAGCTAGACTTGGTAAAGGTTTTTGTCATCGACCAGGCGTGGATAATGATGAAACCTTTTCAAGTAGCTATGCTTAAGTCCATCCAGATCCTACTTGCCACGGCTACATACCATGACTACGATATCTGGTGGTTGGGTGTCATGACAGCTTTTCTAAATGATGTTTAGAAGAGAGCGTCTATAAGTACACAGCCAGAGGGCTTCGTAGACAGTGGGAGCAGCGGAAACGTGTGCAAGATGCTTTATAGGATAAAGCAGGCATCGCGGAGTTGGAACATCTGTTTTGATGGATTAGTCAAAGAGTTTGACATCA
Source organism: Agapanthus africanus (assembly GCA_030015575.1). Classification (NCBI taxonomy): domain Eukaryota; kingdom Viridiplantae; phylum Streptophyta; class Magnoliopsida; order Asparagales; family Amaryllidaceae; genus Agapanthus; species Agapanthus africanus. The sequence continues at coordinate 656,647,611 of JASDDO010000024.1, forward strand.
TCAAAATGGTAGATGAACCTTGTATAAACAAAAAGGTAGTAGGGAGTATGATGACGATCCTCGTAGAGTACGTGGATGACATACTCTTGATAGGGAAGAAGTTTCCTATGCTACGCTCGATCAATCTCCGCTTATCACTAGGATTCTCCATATAGGATCAAAGTGATACCTGCTAAATCCTGGACTTTGGATCTATGAGATAGATCTAATTGGACATTAGGATACTCACTAGATGTAGTGAGGTGGTGTCAATCGATCCTGAGGAGAATCACTGGAAGGGTTCCAGGGTGATAAAGACGACTGAATGTCAGTCGCAGGCATTGTCTTTACCCTCAGTAAAGGGACGGTGTGCTGGAAGAGTTCCAAGCTGGATACCGTGACATACTAGACGATAAAGGCAGGATACATCGCTACTTAAGATGCTACCAAAGAGGCTGTTTGGGTGTGTATTGGTTCATGAGATGAACTACGTTCCAACCATTGTGAGACAATGGAGTTGTGGCTTATGCCAAGGAACGTCCGTCCCATCAGTGATCCAGACATATTCTAAGGCAGTATCACTTGATCATGGAGATGGTTGATCTCCAGGGAGATCGAGGTTAGGAGAGTAGACTCAGAGGACAACACAGCGGATCCACTCACAAAGGCCTGTTCCCAGAGAGAGACTTTTATGGGATGGTTGAGTATGAGATACTACAACCACTGCCATCAGATGGCCCTAGTGCAAGTGGGAGATTGTTAGTTATATGTATGCCCTAGAGGCCATTACTGTACATAGGATGCATATTGTAGTGGATGCTGGGACATATATAGGGAGGACTTTCTTGCTCGACATGATAGTATGCTATCTGGTTACCCTTTACCTTAACGTGTATGCTTATGGTCTCTCTGTTACATGTTGGTAAAGCCCTTAGGATCTGTACTTGACTACCTGGACTATGATGCGGATCATACTAGTGGGGACATGGTAGTCTATAAGTACATCCTTCAAAGTCCCTAGTCGTAGGTGTATCGAGACGGGGCATCGATATACCAGAGTAGACTAGCGTGTACCTTCTCGACCCATACAGATGGGCGATGGATGATCCCATATCCATCGGTGTTTGACATCAGAGATGATATACGGGTGCTCAGTAGAGACTGGGTACACTGGACGGACTCGCCGAGAACTCCCAGATGGTATTATACCTCACGTCAGATGGCAGTTCTCTGGTGACACTGGTACAGAGTAGTCTGTTGACCCGAGATCGTCATAGAGTCTTGTGTGGTTCCCACTGTGCTTTGATTTCCATCTTACCACGTCCAAGAGGGCGTGCAAAACGGTGGTTTTTGGGTACAGTCCCGAGTCACATGGAGGCAATGAGCGATAGGAGGGGATTCGTCTCTCCCGGTATAGGGGGTTGATGCTGCGCTGTGTTCGATTGGCTATAACAGGAAGTCCCTGGCCAGGGCTGCTCAGAGAATTGCTGGTAAGTGTTACCAGTAGTTTCTCGACCCGTTATGAGCCTCATATCGACACGACTTATCGAGCTATTGGGGTCTGACGTTTACCACCCCTAGGCGAGATATGCGACATATCAGACGATCAGACCGGACTGTACGGTAGTGTTACTGGTCGGATTCACTGGAGTGTGAGCGGGCTTGCTCATCGATCTTCAGATCGCTCAATACCCGGGTGGCCGTTACGTTTAGCAGACCGCTTGCGGCTTGTGGGTGTTTGATATGATCATCATCCGCTGCCGGCGTATTGACGAGTCTTTAGAGTCCTACACAGAGGTTTCCTGGCTCAAGCGAAACGAAATAGGAGCGCATATGAGATATGTGCGGGACCAAGAATAATGCGAGTATGTGATACCGTATTCCATTCTCGCGATGAATGTATCGAATGGTTGTATGCGATATAACCTAGTTATCGATTCAAGCGTTGATTCGATAAGCCGATACATTGTATACTAGTCGGTTGTGTGCGACATGACCGGATCATTGAATCAAGTGTTGATTTAATGATTTAATGTATAATTATATATTTGATATATTACTTTGCATTAACTAGTATTGGTTCACTTTAAATGGATTTTCTCACTCGGGTGTGCGCATTACATATGCGATATGATTTTGTGCATTTGATTGTATCATGTTTGATGATACATGATTACTTGGTTAAGTGCAAAGAATTAAACCATGGTTAAAAGAATGGTTAGGGTTTCATTTCCTTTATTTATTCATTTATTTATTTGTTTATTCATTTTGGAAAAGAGGAGAAAAGAATGGTGGCTTATTTTGGAGTTTAGTTGAAGCTTCATGAATCTTTGATCAAGTCAACCATTCTTATCTCATCCTTAACCCTAACCATTCCCACTAACCATGATTCATTCTCTACACTTAACTCTAGTTAACATTATGATAAGTTTTGATTTTTCTATGGTTTTTAATTAACTTATCATAATATTCTTCTTCATCTTCTTCATTCTTCAAGTGAAGAAAACCAAGCTCCATCAATGGTGATTGTTGGAAAAGAGTGAGAAATCCAAAACTAAAGTCTACCCACTTCCTATTTCTTCATCCTCTACCTCTTGCCAAGTAGTAGAGTGTGTTTACTTCACAAGTTTCTTGACTTGGTGAAGTTGTGAGCTTGATCTAGCGATGCCTCGACGTAGATCATCTTCGGCATGGACATCGACGACCTAGCTCCCTTTTTCTCCGACGAAGCCGACTCTAGAGCCCGGATTTGATTTAGACAGCGGAGAGGACCTCGTTGCGGAGCTATGGAGGTGGAGCACCGGATCTACAAAGGTTGTATTTCCGTTAAACTTTTAGTTAAGTGTTAACTAGTTAGTTTTTCGCCTAGACATCTAGCCGACGATCCGTAGTTTAGGGTTTGTAGGCACCGTAAAATTTTAATATGGCATGTTCGATGCCTTGTGAGACCTCCTTGGGGTGCCTAGGAACCCTACATATTTATATTAGATTCCACGTTATTTATTGTATTGTGAATGCGTGATCGGTATGATCAGGGTCTAGGCTTGGTGGTTGTGTCGTTTGTTAGTGTATATGCCCTAGATGCCATTACTGTATCATACTAGTTTGTATATTACTTAATGGAAGCTTGGGATATTCACCTTGTATATACAATCTTGCTCAAAATAGTAGTATGCTACTTGGTTTGTTTCTACTTCAATGTGTACAAGTGTTTATTTTAGTATATCACCTATACACATTAGTGGAGCCCTTAGGATCTCTGCTTGATTACTAGCGTTGTGATGGCAGTCACACTAGTGGGGGCTGGGTAATCTATAAGCACATCCTTATGCAGGTCCTTAGTCGCAGGACTATCGAGACAGGGCATCGATACTCCGGAGTAGACTAGCGCATGCGCTTCTCATCCCAGAGTGGGAGATGGTCTGTCCCACAGCCATCAGTACGTCGTACTGGAGATAGTATGCGGGTGCTCGTTGGGTTACGAGTACACTGGACAGGACTCGTCGGGAACTGACCGGTTGGTATTATACCTATCGTCAGTTATCAGTTCCCAGGTGACATGAGTACAGCTTAGTCCGCTGACTTGACACTGTCACTTCGCCTCGAGTGTGTTCCCACTGTACTTTGATTACTACCCTACCACGGCTCAAAGGAGTCGTGCAAACAGGTAGTAGTTGGGTGCAGTCCCGAAGCACTTGGAGGCAGTGACAGTTAGACAGGATTCGTCTCTCCCGGTATTGGGGGTTGACATTGCGCTGTGTCTAGGAGAGCCATTACACGAGTAGTCCCTGGCCAGGGCAAGCGAGATATACTGGTAGGCTTCCAGTGTTATCTCAGGGTGTATTGGGCTTCACTCCGACACGACTTGTACCGCTATTAGGGGACTGACGTTTACCGCCCCCCTAGGCCCGCCATGCGATGTATCAGACGAACAGACCGGACTGTACGGAGACTGTCACATTCAGGCTCAGTAGGAGTTCGGATGGGTTTCACCTCGTCAGTCTTCTTGTCGGCATCACCTGGGGACCGTTATGCACAGCTAGTGCCGCTTGCGGTCTGTGGTTAAACCCACTGCCAGCGTAGTGTCGAGTCTTTAGAGTCCCACACAGAAAGCTATTCGCCTTTAGGCAAAAGAGTAGAGGTCGCATGGTTTTGCGACAGGGTTCGGTCACATCCGTGCACTTGTGCACGTACAGTGTTCGGACAGTTAACACTAGCGGGCTTTGGTTTAAGCCAGATCCTAGTGTACGTTTTGGGATTGGTTTTATCCAGTATGTATTCGTGTTCCTCGGAACGCAAATGCGGGTGTGTATGCACAGTTGACGGAGAGACAGAGGCAGAGGATTCTCATTAGGGTTGTTGACCGTTGACTGTTGACTATTGACTTTTTGCTCAACCCTAATGAGAATATGATATGTAATTAACAATAATATTAATTAAGTATTGTGGTGACATGGTTGTTGAGGGGTTGACTTTGTTGACTTGTTGACCGGTTGACCAGGTTGGACTAGTTGACCATCATGATGACAATGGCTATCATTTCATGGCAAAGACTTTTTACTTGCTTGTTCTCTTGTGCAATATGAGTGCATGAAATGATATAGCCTTTTTGACTTAAACCATTTACACAATACTTATTACTATTTTTTTTGATGATGGTTTTGGATTATGAGAGCCAAGTGAGAAAAGTCTTGCTCATTCTATCATTTTCATTCTCTCTCTTGTGTTCTTGAGCTCTCATCTTCTTCCTCTTGCTCTCCCTCTCTTTAGTCTATGGTTCACTTGTCTCATGTGTTGAGAACCAAGAACCATAGAGAAAAATCCCAACACACTCTTCTCTACTCACTCTAGTTCATAAGGTTTAGCAAACCAAGTGAACTAGTTTTCTTCAAAGACCGAAGAAGAAGCCAAAGGTAGAAGCTTTCAGGTGGATCGATCTTCGGCGCAAGGAGACGACGGGGTGAAGCCGATCCGGACAACCATCGAGGCTTGAAGACGAAGGAGTTCAAGAAAGAAAGGTATAACCCCCTAACCGAGTAGTTAACAACTCCTAGTTAGGTTGTTAGTTAGATGTTTAACAAAGATCCGGTTATGAGTCCATGTTACCACCTCTAGAAAATTGTTTTTCACCAAATTCCGCATGCCCGAAAGTACCGGGAGAGGTAGCATGGACTTACAGTGGTATCAGAGCCTAGTTAAACTCTATCTAACATGTTACCATAGTAACTAGAAATTCGATCGGAGAAAAAGTCGCGAAATACACCCGGATTTCAAACTTTCTGTCGATTTTCAAAGTGCTGCAAAAATTATTTGAGATACACAAAAAATCGACTCAGGGTTTTTAGAAGAAACTGCAAAAATTCGACCCACTGAATCGATCAACGCGCCGCGTTTTCGCGGCGGGAGCAAGCTCCCGCCGCGGAACTGCGGCCGAGTTGACTCGGTCGTGGGGTTTTATTTTTGCAGTTTGTTCATAGGGGTATTTTGGGATTTTTGGAATATGTATTTTCTGCCCAGATTTTCCAGAACGAAAATTTTGAGTTTGGGGCCTGAAAATCCGTATTTTTGATTGAACTTCTAAAAGACTTAAGCTGACGGGTTTTTCTGTGATGTGATATTTGTATTGAACGTCTGCTAATCGCTATATGTCGATTAGTGGGGTTATACAAATCTGTGATCTGTAATGTTATTGGAATGTGTATATGAATTCATTGGATTGTCATGGGTGAATAGCCGGGGGTTGTGAGACGAGAGTTTTCTTTTCTTTCAATTCATGTAAATTTGTAAATTGATGTAATTATTATTTGTATGGCCGCACAACCGGGTCGGGGTTGTAGCCGTCGTTGTATAATTTCTTTTTACTGTTTTTGCTCCTAGGATAGACCCATGGAGGGGTGCACAAACTACCGGGTATGCCGAAGTGCCGAGTGTCCTACTCACGGAGTTGAGGGAGGTTGCTTCGCTTCAGGTACTTGGCGGGTAGTTTGCCGCACCCGTAGGGGTCTTGGGTGGGGTTTTGGCTATTCACCGCGACCGTGTAATTTGCTTTTCGTTACAGGCTCGTACGAATTGCGGATTCCTAGTATATCCAATGTGTTCATCTGTGATCTGAAATGGCTATCATTGCAGTATATCTATATATGATATTATTTAGGCGTTGCTTATGTTTTACAGCCGCGCTAGCCCAGCCCCCGCTCTGTCGTTAGTTAAGTAACCTAACGGGTAATGACGGGGCCCCGTGGCGAATGCGAATAGCATAAGCGTACGTCATATTTTGGTTGTTTTCTGCAATGGTAGGGTTAAATGATGGGACGCATTAAAAGAACTAATGCAAGAATATCACGCATTAAAAGAACTAATGCAAGAAAATAAACCAAGTAAAAGTCGTTGGAACACTTTCGAAAAACCACTCGGTTCTTTTCAAAACCAACTTTTAAATGCGGAGTTTGAGCCACTCCTTTTAAAAGCTATCTCGTTCCATCGATTATATCAAGTTCACTACGTTCACGGTTTCGCCAAAACCATTCGTAGCCCTCCGTCGTTTCACATGAATAGTCAATAGTATTCAAGCTATGTATGTTGGCCAAAGTCAAGGCATAGTGATTGGTAGCTATTGGGTATTCATGTGTAGCATAGATAGATGCGTTGGTTTGGAACAGTCGTACTGCCATTTTGGCCAAAGTCAAGGGTAGGTACGGGTGAATCCAAATTGACCTGGAGAATGACGAGTAGAACTTGACATGTGACTTATGATATTTTGGCCAAAGTCAAGGTCAGAAGAGCATGGGGCAAAAATCCACATCGGGAGTTTCAAAAGAACTGAAACTTGCTAGTGTTGCATACCATTTAGAGTGTGATGATTCTGGTAGGATTCCTGTAAGTCGATGTACAATACCCTACGACTTGCGGGGAGGCGGAAATATGAAAAACGATCTTGTTTTTATGCTAAATATCGACTAACCGCATGAATCGAAGCTAAACAATAACTAACATCAAACATAGAAATTAACAACTACTATGTAAAGGGATTATACCTAAAGAACCGTGTCCTTCGTCTTTACGAACTCCACCTCCTCCTCGGCCTTCTCCAAGTAGTAGACGATCCACCACGAGAGCTAAACTCCAAGCTTTGCCTCTAAACTTGAGGCAACTAGGTATCTTTAAGTGCTAATCAAAGTACCTAGATGAAATAGAGTATGGTTATGGATTAAGTAGTCTAACTAATCCTTGTACTCAACACATGAGAGGGGAGGATTAGGGTTTGAAGAGGGAGAGCTTGAGGAGAGAGAAGATGAACATAATAATGAAATGAGAAAAAGAGTTATCATAATATATATCAAGCATTTTATTTTATCAAGAAAAGAAGAGATAATGATTTACAACCATGCTTGATAAATATCTTATGGTGATTCACATCCATGAGTCATTAAGCAATTATGAAGCATTAATGACATGGATGAATCATCCATATGACTCACTAATCTCATTTAATGTATATGCCACCTAAACCTCCTTAGTCACCATCTTCTAGAAGCTTCTCGCGCAATTACGAGAACGCCCCTCCTATCCGTGAAAACACGGAAAAACTTTAGACTGTATAAATCCAATAACCGGATACTAGTAACTGGCTTAAACCAAAGCCGACTAGTAAAAACTGTCCGAAAGTCGTACGTGCGTAAACACACGTATGCGTCCGAACCCTTGTCGTAAAACCATACGACCTCTATATCGTTTCTCCTGGAGTAGGGAAACTCTCTGCGTGGGACTCTAGAGACTCGACTACTACGCTGGCAGTGGGTTTAACCACAGACCGCAAGCGGCACTAGCTGTACGTAACGGTCCCCAGGTAGATGTCGATAAGAAGGCCGATGAGGAAACCCATCCGAACTCCTACCGAGTCTGATGTGACAATCTCCATACAGTCCGGTCTGTTCGTCTAAGACTATCGCATATCGGGCCTAGGGGGGCGGCAAGCGTCAGTCCCCTAATAGCGGTATAAGTCGTGTCGGAGCGAAGCCCATTACACCCTGAGAAACTACTGGAACCTACCAGCAAATCTCGCTTGCCCTGGCCAGGGACTTTGTGTAATGGCTCTCTGACACAGCGCGATATCAACCCCCAATACCGGGAGAGACGAATCCTGTCTAACCGCCACTGCCTCCAAGTGCTCGGGACTGCACCCAACTGCTACCTGTTTGCACGACTCCTTTGAGCCGTGGTAGGGTAGCAATCTAAGAACAGTGGGATACACTCGAGGCGAAGTAGCAGTGTCAAGTCTGCGGACTATGCTGTACTCATGTCACCTGGGAACTGTTCACTGACGACTGGTATAAAACCAACCAACAGTTCCCTGTGAGTCCTATCTGTAAGTCCATATTGCGACCCCCGGTTCTTACGGGGAGGCGGAAACGGTATAAAAAAAAACGAATTTTTATCGCAAGAGGCAACATGGACTAAACTATGGTCGGGATCGTTGTCTAAACTAAAACTAGCAAACTATGCTAAAGAGAGTTAGCTACTCGGATGAAGATGGTTATACCTAGACTTGAACTCCTTCGTCTTCAAACTTTGTAGAGGTTGATGGTTCTCCTTTGTCGCCTTCTTCCGTCGAAGATGGATCCACCTCGAAGGCTCGACCTTTGGGCTCTTTCTCGTACTTGGAGTGAACTAGAATCGCCGGCTTGCTAAACCCTTGATCCTAGAGTGAGTAGAGAGTGTCTAAGGGTTGCTTTTGTTTTTCAAGAGAAGGATTCTCAACACATGAGAAGGTTTCTCTTGGCTAGAGGAAGAAGAAGATGAAGTGAAGAGAGAGAGTGAATATGATAGAATGAGCTATCATTTCCTTTCTTGCAACCATAATGCAAAAAGAAAATGAATTATCAAATAATAATAATCAAAATGAAAAGGTTGATGGAAAGTTTTAGAATGACTAATATCATTACAAGCATTAAATGAAAATGCAAGAATCAAGAGCATCTTTCTCTTATAATGATAATGGTCAAATGTTCAACCATGGTCAACAAGTCAACCATGGTCAACAAGTCAACAAAAACTAACCATGACACAATTTCATTTTATTATATATTATTAAATGATATAATACAAATCCATTAGGGTTTGGAAAAATACAACTGTCAACTGTGCATACGCACCCGTTCCGAAACCCTAATGAAAAATCATCTTCCTCCTCCTCAAAAAGAACTGTGCATACACACCTGCATTCTTGTTCCGAGGAACATGAATACTGAGAGATAAAAGCAACCCCAAATACTATACCAGTATCCGGCTCAAACCAGAGCCCGCTGGTAAAATCCGTCCGGACTCCAAAAGTGCACAAGTGCGCGGATGAGAACGAACCCTGTCGCAAAACCATGCGACCTCTACTCTGTTTTGCCCAGAGGCGAATACCCTCTGTGTGGGACTCTAAAGACTCGACACTACGCTGGCAGTGGGTTTAACCACAGACCGCAAGCGGCACTAGCTGTGCGTAACGGTCCCCAGGTAGATGTCGACAAGAAGGCTGACGAGGTGAAACCCCATCTGTACTCCTACTGAGTCTGAATGTGACAGTCTCCGTACAGTCCGGTCTGTTCGTCTGATACATCGCATGGCGGGCTTAGGGGGCGGTAAACGTCAGTCCCGTAATAGCGGTACAAGTCGTGCCGGAGCGAAGCCCAAAACACCCTGAGATAACACTGGAAACCTACCAGTATATCTCGTTTGCCCTGGCCAGGGACTACTCGTGTAATGGCTCTCCTAGACACAGCGCGATGTCAACCCCCAATACCGGGAGAGACGAATCCTGTCTAACCGTCACTGCCTCCAAGTGCTTCGGGACTGCACCCAACCACCACCTGTTTGCACGACTCCTTTGAGCCGTGGTAGGGTAGTGATCAAAGTGCAGTGGGAACACACTTGAGGCGAAGTGCCAGTGTCAAGTCAGCGGACTAAGCTGTACTCATGTCACCTGGGAACTGATAACTGACGATAGGTATAATACCAACTAGTCAGTTCCCGACGAGTCCTGTCCAGTGTACTCGTAACCCAACGAGCACCCGTATACTATCTCCAGTACGACGTACTGATGGCTGTGGGACAGACCATCTCCCACACTGGGATGAGAAGCGCATACGCTAGTCTACTCCGGAGTATCGATGCCCTGTCTCGATAGTCCTGCGACTAGGGACCTGTATAAGGATGTGCTTATAGATTACCCAGCCCCCACTAGTGTGACTGCCATCACAACGCTGGTAATCAAGCAAAGATCCTAAGGGCTCTACTAATGCGTATAAGTGATATACTGAAATAAACACAAGTACACATTGAAGTAGAAACAAACCAAGTAGCATACTACTATTTTGAGCAAGATTGTATATACAAGGTGAATATCCCAAGCATCCATTAAGTAATATACAAACTAGTATGATACAGTAATGGCCTCTAGGGCATATACACTAACACTATCCGGTGTATACGTAACCTAACGAGCACCTGCATACTATCTCCAGTACGACGTACTGACGGCTGTGGGACAGACTATCTCCCCAGCTGGGATGAGAAGCGTACACACTAGTCTACTCCGGAGTATCGATGCCCTGTCTTGATAATCCAACGACTAGGGACCTGAATAAGGATGTGCTTGTAGACTACCCAGCCCCCACTAGTGTGACTGCCATCACAACGCTGGTAGTCAAGCAAGATCCTAAGAGCTCTATCAATACGTATACTCACATATTAAGATAGAAAAACCAAGTAGCATACTACCATGTTTAGCAAGACTGTTATATACATATGAATATCCCAAGCTTCCATTAAGTAATATACAAACTAGTATGATACAATAATGGCCCCTAGGGCATATACACTAACAATCTCCCACTTGCACTAGGGCCATGTACTGGCATATCGAAGACCGATGATCTCGAGTAGCCTCTCGAACTGAATCTGAGGTAGGGCCTTCGTGAATGGATCAGCAATGTTCTCTTCAGAAGCAACTCTCCGAACCTCGATCTCCTGATAATCAATGATCTCCCTGATCTGGTGATACCGCCTTAAGATGTGTCTGGACTTCTGATGGGACCTTGGTTCCTTCGCTAAAGCTATAGCTCCGTTGTTGTCGCAATACAGAGGTATTGGATCAACTATGGTAGGAACCACCTGAAGTTCTGTTAGGAACTTCTTCATCCAGACTGCTTCTTTTGCGGCATCGCAAGCAGCTATATACTCCACTTCCATCGTCGAGTCAGCAACGGTGTCCTGCTTGGAGCTCTTCCAGCACACCGCCCCTCCATTGAGGGTAAAGACATAGCCCGACATGGACTTGGAATCGTCCTTATCACTCTGGAAGCCGGAATCAGCAAAGGCCTCCAACCTGAGGTCTTTTCTGCCGTAAACCAAGAACATCTCCTTAGTCCTTCTCAGGTACTTGAGAATGTTCTTTACTGCTATCCAGTGCTTCTCCCCTGGATCTGATTGATACCGGCTTACCACGCTCAGTGCGTAAGCTACATCTGGTCTGGTGCACAACATCGCATACATTATAGAGCCTACCGCAGAAGCGTAGGGTATAATAGACATGCGTTCCCTTTCCAAATCAGTCTTGGGAGACATCTCTTTGGAGAGGGTGATTCCGTGACAAGCCGGTAGATTACCGCGCTTAGAATCTTCCATACTGAATCTTTTCAGTACAATGTCGATATACCTGGACTGCGAAAGTCCCAACATCCTCTTGGATCTATCACGATAGATCCGGATCCCCAGAATGTAAGAGGCATCACCCAGGTCTTTCATGGAGAACCTGTGTGACAAGAATCCTTTGACAGATTGTAGCATAGGAATGTCATTTCCTATCAATAGAATGTCATCCACGTACAAGACGAGGAATACGACACTTCTGGCTACAACTTTACTATATATGCACGGTTCATCTGGATTTTTGATAAAGTCATATTCTTTGACTGTCTCATCAAAACAGATGTTCCAACTCCGCGATGCCTGCTTTAGTCCATAAATGGACTTAAGCAGCTTGCATACTTTCCCGCTGCTCCCACTCTGATTGAAACCCTCTGGCTGATCCATATAGACGCACTCTTCTAAATTTCCATTTAGAAAAGCCGTCTTTACGTCCATCTGTCAGATTTCATAATCATGGAAGGCAGCAATAGCAAGAAGGACCCGAATGGATTTGAGCATAGCCACTGGAGAAAAAGTTTCGTCATAGTCCAAACCAGGTCTTTGACGAAAACCCTTTGCAACAAGTCTAGCCTTATAGGTTTCCACCTGTCCATCTACACCAATCTTTTTCTTGAAGATCCATTTTCATCCTATGGGTTTTACCCCATCTGGAGCAAAGTCCAAAGTCCATACTTTGTTGGTGTACATGGACTCCATTTCGGTCCGCATTGCATCTAGCCATCGTACCGAGTCGCCGCTCTGGATGGCCTGCTGGAAGTCAGTAGGTTCATCATCATCTATGATGCAATCCTCTCTATCCCCATCTATGAGAAAACCATAGTATCTCTCAGGCGGATGAGACGGCCTACTACTCCTGCGGAGGGGTGCGGGAATGTCCTGTTCTTCTTGAACTACCGGTTCTACCAAACTTTCAGTAGCAGTTTGTGGTTCTGGAATTTCTTCCAGTTCTATTTCGCTCCCACTTATTTCCTTTTCTAAAAACTGATATTCTAGAAAATGGGCATTACGAGAAACAAACACCTTTTGTTTCTCTGCGTAATAGAATAGATACCCCTTGGAGTTCTTTGGATATCCTACAAACTGACACTTTACTGATCGTGCCTCGAGCTTGTCATATGTTGCTTTTTAACAAAAGCTGGACATCCCCATATTTTCAGATACTGAAGATAGGGTTTCTTCCCACTCCACATCTGATATAGCGTGGTAGGCACAGTCTTGGTAGGAACCATGTTCAAAAGATATGCCGCTGATTCTAGCGCATAACCCAAGAAAGATCGCGGTAACTCAGCATTACTCATCATGGATCGTACCATATCCAATAGGGTTCGATTCCGTCTCTCCGATACACCGTTATGCTGTGGAGTGTATGGAGGAGTAAGCTGAGAGAGAATTCCTTTCTCTTTTAGGTAACCTAGGAACTCGGCACTCAAGTATTCACCACCTCGATTAGATCTTAGTGTCTTGATACTTTTGCCGGTTTGGTTTTCTACTTCATTCTTATACTCTTGGAATTTCTCAAAAGCCTCGGATTTATTTTTCATCAGATAAATGAATCCGTACCTTGAGTAATCATCCGTGAAAGTAATGAAATAGGAAAAACCACCTCTTGCATGTGTAGACATTGGACCGCATACATCGCTGTGTATGAGTCCTAAGAGCTCGCTCGCTCTTACTCCATGTCCAGTAAATGGAGTCTTTGTCATCTTTCCTTTGAGACAAGATTGACAAGTGTCATAAGTTTGATATTCGAACGAGTCCAAATATCCTTCTCTATGCAACTTAGTCAACCTTCTCTCATTGATGTGACCCAGTCTACAATGCCATAAGAAAGCTTTATTTAAATCTGGAGACTTTCTTTTTAGTGTGTTCTGGACATTGAAAATTTGGAGTTGGTTTAAAACATATATACCGTTATTTAGTGTACCGGACCCAATCAAACCATGATTAAGGTGGATGTTAACAACATCTCTTACAAACGTAAAATCATAACCTTTATTTGATAACAAGGAAACTGATATGATATTACACGTTAAGCTTGGTACAAAAAAACAGTTATGTAAAACCAAAATGTGTCCACTCGTCAATCCTAGGTGATAATCCCCGACGGACGCAGCTCCCACGCTAGCTCCGTTAGCAACCTTTAGGGTCATATCACCTTCCTTCAGCACTCTACGGTTTCTCAGTGCCTGCAATGAATTGCAAATATGAGATCCTGATCCGGTATCCAATACCCAGGAAGTAGAGTTGATTGACAGACAATTCTCAATTACAAACACACCTGAAGTCGAAGCCACAGCTTGCTTCATTTCCTGGTTCTTGGCGTTCCACGCCTTGCATTCCTTTTTCCAGTGCCCTTTCCTGTGACAATGGAAGCACTCATCCTGGCCTACTACCGGTACCGCAAACTTTTTCTTTCCCTTCCCTCCCACCTTACTAACACCTCCTCTAGGTTTGGTGGCGGCCTTCTTCTTCCTTCCTTTGGCCCTAGCCTTGGACCCGGAAGAAGATGCACCGCTAACAAACATAGCGGGTGTTTCCCTTACTTTCTGCAAGGTGCCCTCTGCACTCCTTAACATGTTCAGGAGTTCCGGAAGTTCAACTTCTTTTCTTTGAATGTTGAAGTTCAGGATAAACTGGGCGTAGGTGTGAGGAAGGGACTGGAGAATAAGGTCTGTATAGAGCTCATTATCCAAAGTCGTCCCAAGGTCTGCGAGCTCTTCTATATAGCCGATCATCTTTAGGACATGTTCTCCTACTGATGACCCGACAGCCAACCTCGCTCGAAATAAGTTCTTAGAGGTCTCGTATCTTGCTATACGAGATTGCTCTCCATAAAGTTCCTTTGTATGGAGAAATATGTCATCTAGTTCCATATCCTCGTGCCTCCTCTGTTGCTCATTGTTCATCGAGGCAAGCACGATGCACTTGGCTTTCGCGCAATCGAAATCCCAGGTTTTGCGGATTTCCTTATCCGCATTACTGGATTTGGGACAAGGGACAGCAGGTGCCGTAGCGGTGAGGACGTACCCCAATTTGTCATAGGTCAAAGCCATTTTGACATTCCGCAGCCAATCTTTATAGTTTGGCCCTGTCAGTATATTTTTCTCTAAAAGTAACTTAAGTCCAGTCATTTTCAGGGTCGCTGCAATTAGGAGAGAGAGAAGAAAACTCTTTAGCATGATGCTCTTGCAAGTTTAGAGTGGTTTGTAGTTTATCTAAACTGGATGGCTCCCACTGTTTCTCGAATCCTTCCTCAAACCAAAAAAGAAGAATTAGCCAGGACTTATTCTCATTGTACAATTCTTGCTTAACCGTTCAGCCAGGCTAGTGTCGATACTTCGAGGGAGATTTTCCAACGCTTTCGCGAAGTTCCTTAATTAAAGAACCTCTTTTCTCTGGGGGCGTAACCCCGCTGACACCTTTCTGGACACCTACTTGGTTTATAGCATTGATCGTTAAGTGACGAATATCCTGATAAGTAGCATATACTCACAGTAGGATCGGGATCCAAATATCATCGTATGATAATGTTGAAGGAATCCTACCAACATTCATTAAACTCCAAATGGTATGCATCTCTTTGCAAATTTCAGTTTCTTTAGAAATTCCCGATATATATTTTTGCCCCATGCTCTTATGACCTTGGCGTTGGTCAAAATATCATAAGTCACATGTCAAGTTCTACCCATCATTATCTTGTTAATTTGAACCCATCCGTACATATCCTTGACATTGGCCAAAATGATCATACGACTGTCCCAAACTAACTCATCTATCTATGCAACAAATGAATACCCAGCAGCTACCAAACACTATGCCTTGGCGTTGGTCAAAATACATAGCTTGAATACTACTGAATACCCAGATGAAATGACGGAGGGCTACGAATGGTTTTGGCGAAACCGTGAACGTAGTGAACTTGATATAACCGAAGGAACCTGATAGCTTTTAAAAGGAGTGGTTAAAGCTCCGCATTTAAAAATATCTGTTTTTAAAATTAACCGAGTGGTTTCTTTTAAATTGTTCCAACGATTAAACTTTTGGTTTATTTTCTTTGCATTATAAATAATGCGTCCCATCATTAACCTATCATTGCAGAAAACAACGAAAATACAACGTCCTCTTATGCCATCCGCATTTGCCACGGGGTCCCATCATCACCCGTTAGGTTACTTAACTAACGACAGAGCGGGGGCTGGGCTAGCGCGGGTGTAAAACATAAGTGACGTCTAAATAGCTATCATATATAGATATTGTACATTCGTCAAACGCAATAATAGGCATTCCAGATCACAGATGAACTTTATTGGATTTGCAAGTAATCCGTGTTTGTTTTGAGCCTGCAACAAAAGACGGATTACACAGTTGTGATGAATAGCCATTACCCCACCCAAGACCCCAACGGGTACGACAAACTACCCGCCCGGCAGTTTGTGCACCCCACCTTGGGTCTGTCCTATGAGCAAAAACAGTAAAATGAAATAATACAACGGTGGCTACAACCGCAACCTGGATGTGCCCCGCAAAATAATATTACAACAAATTACATTTACATCAAATGAATTAAATAATAACCCATCACATAACCCCGGCTATACATCACAACAGTCCAACAAAGTTCATATCCACAAACAGTAAAATGCATTACAGAAATGTGCAACCCCTGCCAACCGACATACTAGCAGTTAGGGGAGGTTTACGAACACATTATACAAACACAGATATAATCCAACAAGCAAATACCGAATAATTTCGATCGATTAAACACATTTAATTTTGCTCCAATACTTCTCTGTAAATCTGAAACCTGAGCAAAAATTAAAAATTCCAGAAAATACCAAATATCACAGAGAACCAGCACAGGAAAATTGGGCTTGTGAATCGGCAACTCGGCGGCGGAATCGCGGCGGATCGGGGGGATTCGCCGCGGTTCCGCGGCGGTTTAGTCAATTCGTGAGCCCAGTTTTCTTGGGTGTTCTAATACTATCATTTTGGGCTTTCTGAACCTGCCTGAAAATTTTTTGGACTTCATTTAAAAATCGACAGAAACCATGATATCGGGGTTTTCCGGTTTTGGTTTTTTCCATTCGAAATTCATACAATTTTGCAAGTGAGTTATTTATTGTTTAGCGAGGCTTTGATACCACTATAAGTCGATGTACAACACCCCACGACTTGCGGGGAGGCGGAAATATGAAAAACGATCTTGTTTTTATGCTAAACATCGACTAACCGCATGAATCGAAGCTAAACAATAACTAACATCAAACATAGAAGTTAACAACTACTATGTAAAGGGATTATACCTAAAGAACCGTGTCCTTCGTCTTTACGAACTCCACCTCCTCCTCGGCCTTCTCCAAGTAGTAGACGATCCACCACGAGAGCTAAACACCAAGCTTTGCCTTTAAACTTGAGGCAACTAGGTATCTTTAAGTGCTAATCAAAGTACCTAGATGAAATAGAGTATGGTTATGGATTAAGTAGTCTAACTAATCCTTGTACTCAACACATGAGAGGGGAGGATTAGGGTTTGAAGAGGGAGAGCTTGAGGAGAGAAAAGATGAACATAATAATGAAATGAGAAAAAGAGTTATCATAATATATATCAAGCATTTTATTTTATCAAGAAAAGAAAAGATAATGATTTACAACCATGCTTGATAAATATCTTATGGTGATTCACATCCATGAGTCATTAAGCAATTATGAAGCATTAATGACATGGATGAATCATCCATATGACTCACTAATCTCATTTAATGTATATGCCACCTAAACCTCCTTAGTCACCATCTTCTAGAAGCTTCTCGCGCAATTACGAGAACGCCCCTCCTATCCGTGAAAACACGGAAAAACTTTAGACTGTATAAATCCAATAACCGGATACTAGTAACTGGCTTAAACCAAAGCCGACTAGTAAAACCTGTCCGAAAGTCGTACGTGCGTAAACACACGTATGCGTCCGAACCCTTGTCGTAAAACCATACGACCTCTATATCGTTTCGCCTGGAGTAGGGAAACTCTCTGCGTGGGACTCTAGAGACTCGACTACTACGCTGGCAGTGGGTTTAACCACAGACCGCAAGCGGCACTAGCTGTAGGTAACGGTCCCCAGGTAGATGTCGATAAGAAGGCCGATGAGGAAACCCATCCGAACTCCTACTGAGTCTGATGTGACAATCTCCATACAGTCCGGTCTGTTCTTCTAAGACTATCGCATATCGGGCCTAGGGGGCGGCAAGCGTCAGTCCCCTAATAGCGGTATAAGTCGTGTCGGAGCGAAGCCCATTACACCCTGAGAAACTACTGGAACCTACCAGCAAATCTCGCTTGCCCTGGCCAGGGACTTTGCGTAATGGCTCTCTGACACAGCGCGTTATCAACCCCCAATACCGGGAGAGACGAATCCTGTCTAACCGCTACTGCCTCCAAGTGCTCGGGACTGCACCCAACTGCTACCTGTTTGCACGACTCCTTTGAGCCGTGGTAGGGTAGCAATCTAAGAACAGTGGGACACACTCGAGGCGAAGTAGCAGTGTCAAGTCTGCGGACTATGCTGTACTCATGTCACCTGGGAGCTGTTCACTGATGACTGGTATAAAACCAACCAACAGTTCCCTGTGAGTCCTGTTCGGTATACCCGTAACCTAACGAGCACCTGCATACTATCTCCAGTACGACGTACTGACGGCTGTGGGACAGACCATCTCCCCAACTGGGATGAGAAGCGTACATACGAGTCTACTCCGGAGTATCGATGCCCTGTCTCGATAATCCAACGACTAGGGACCTGAATAAGGATGTGATTGTAGACTACCCAGCCCCCACTAGTGTGACTGCCATCACAACGCTGGTAGTCAAGCAAGATCCTAAGAGCTCTATCAATACGTATACTCACATATTAAGATAGAAAAACCAAGTAGCATACTACCATGTTTAGCAAGACTGTTATATACATATGAATATCCCAAGCTTCCATTAAGTAATATACAAACTAGTATGATACAATAATAGCCCCTAGGGCATATACACTATTCAGTTTCGTCACGCGATGATATTTGGATCCCGATCCTACTGTGAGTATATGCTACTCCTCGGAAAATTTCTCACTAAACGATCAATGCTATAAACCTAGTAGGTGTCTAGAAAGGTGTTAGCGGGGCTACACCCCCAGGGAAAAGTGGTTATTTAATTAAGGAACTTCGCGAAAGCGTTGGAAAACCTCCCTCGAAGTACCGACACTGGCCTGGATGAACGGTTAAGCAAGTATTGTACGGTGAGATTGATCCTGACTAATTCTTCCTTTTTGGTTTGAGGAGGGATTCGAGAAACAGTGGGAGCCATCCTGTTTAGACAAATTAAAAACCATTCTAAACTTGCAAGAGCATCACGCTGAGTGTTTCTTCTCTCTCTCCTAATTGTAGCGACCAATCGACATGACTGGACTTAAGTTACTTCTAGATAAAAACATACTGACAGGGCCAAACTACAAAGATTGGCTCAGGAATGTCAAGATGGCAATCACTTACGACAAGCTGGGGTATCTTCTTACCACCAAAGCTCCCCCTGTCCCAGGTCCCAAAACCAGCGTCGCGGATAAGGAAATCCGTAAGACCTGAGAAATCAACTGCGCGAAGGCCAAGTGCCTCGTGCTTGCCTCTATGGACAATGAACATCACAGGAGGCATGGGAATATGGACCTCGAATCCATATTTCTCCATACAAAAGAACTGTATGGAGAGCAATCTCATATCGCAATATACGAAGTGTCGAAGAAGTTGTTTTCGGCAAGGTTGGCCGTCGGATCATCGGTAGCGGAACACGTGCTTAAGATGATTGGCTACATAGAAGAGCTCACGGACCTTGGGACCACGTTGGAGAATGAGCTCTATACGGACTTGATTCTCCAGTCCCTTCCTTCCACTTACGCCCAGTTTATCCTGAACTTCAACTTACAAGAAAAGGAAGTTGAACTTTCAGAACTCCTCAACATGCTGAGGAGTGCAGAGGGCACCCTACAGAAAGGTAGGGAAACATCCACTTTGTTTGTAGGAGGATCTTCCTCTTCTAGGTCCAAGGCGAAAGCCAAGGGAAAGAAGAAGAAAGCCCCCGCCAAACCAAGGGGCGGTGTTAGTAAAGTGGATACGAAGGGAAAGGCAAAAGCAACAAAGAAAGTGGGAAAGCTTGTGGATAAGGAAGAATGCTTCTATTGTCATAAGAAGGGACACTGGAAAAATGATTGCAGGGCTTGGAAGGCCAGAACACAGGATCTGAAGCAGGTTGCGGCTTCAGCTTCAGGTGTGTATGTTATTGAAAACTGTCTTTCAATAAACTCTACTTCCTGGGTATTGGATACCGGATCAAGATCTTATATATGTAATTCTTTGCAGGCGTTGAGAAACCGTAGGGTTTTGAAGGCAGGTGACTTGACCCTCAAAGTTGCAAACGGAGCTAGCATGGATGCTAAGGCCATGGGGGACTATCACCTGGGGTTGTCAGATGGACACGTTTTGGTTTTGCGTAATTGCTATTTTGTACCCAACGCAACTTGTAATATCATTTCTGTATCTTTGACTTCTAAAGAAGGTTATGAATTTGCGTTTGTAAGTAATGTTGTAAACATTCACCTTAATCAAGTTCTGATTGGGTCAGGTACATTAAGCAATGGTATATACGTATTAAACCATCTACAGATTTTCAATGTCCAGAATACACACAAAAGAAAGTCTCCGGAAATCAATCAGACTTTCTTATGGCATTGTAGACTGGGTCACATCAATGAGAGAAGGTTGACAAAGTTACATACATAAGGATATTTGAATCCGTTCGAATATCAATCGTATGCCACTTGTCAATCCTGTCTCAAAGGAAAGATGACAAAGACTCCGTTCACTGGACACGGAGTAAGAGCGAGCTCGCTCTTGGGACTCGTACACAGCGACGTGTGCGGTCCAATGTCTACACATGCGCGAAGCGGTTATTCTTACTTCATTACTTTTACGGATGACTTTTCAAGGTACGGTTATGTCTTCTTAATGAAACATAAGTCCGAAGCCTTTGGAAAATTCCAGGAATATAAGAATGAAGTAGAAAAACAAACCGGCAAAAGTATCAAGATTCTAAGATCGGATCGAGGTGGAGAATACTTAAGTGCCGAGTTCCTGGACTATTTAAAAGAGAACGGAATTCTCTCTCAGCTTACTCCTCCATACACTCCGCAACATAACGGTGTATCGGAGAGACGGAACCGAACCCTATTGGATATGGTACGGTCCATGATGAGTAACGCTGAGTTGCCGCGATCATTCTGGGGGTATGCGCTAGAATCAGCTGCATACCTTTTGAACCGAGTTCCCACTAAGACTGTGCCTACTACACCATATGAGATGTGGTGTGGGAAGAGACCCTATCTTAATCACATTAAGACACGGGGAAGTACAGCTTTTGTCAAAAAGCAGCATGCGGACAAGCTCGAGGCACGCTCAGTACAGTGCAAGTTCGTGGGATATCCAAAGAACTCCAAGGGATATTTCTTCTATTGCGAAGAGGAACAAAAGGTTTTTGTTTCTCGTCATGCCCACTTTCTATAACACCAGTTCTTAGAAAAGGAAATTAGTGGGAGCGCAGTAGAACTGGAAGAAATTCCAGAACCACGAGCTATTACTGAAAGCTTAGTGGAACCAGAGGGTTCAAAAGAACAGGACATTCCTACGCCACTCCACAGGAGTAGTAGGCAGTCTCATCCGTCCGAGAGATACTACGATTTTCTCATAGATGGGGATAGAGAGGATTGCATCATAGATTATGATGAGCCTACTAGCTTCCAGCAGGCCGTTCAGAGCGTTGACTCGGTAAAATGGCTGGATGCAATGCGGACCGAAATGGAGTCCATGTACACTAACAAAGTATGGACGTTGGACATTGCTCCAGACGGGGTAAAACCCGTAGGATGCAAGTGGATCTTCAAAAGGAAGATTGGTGTAGATGGACAGGTTGAGACCTATAAAGCTAGACTTGTTGCAAAGGGTTTCCGTCAAAGACCTGGCTTGGACTATGACGAAACCTTTTCTCCAGTGGCTATGCTAAAATCCATTCGGATCCTTCTTGCCATTGCTGCCTTCCACGATTATGAGATCTGGCAGATGGACGTAAAGACCGCTTTTCTAAATAGATATTTAGAGGAGTGTGTCTATATGGACCAGCCAGAGGGTTTCATTCAGAGTGGGAGCTGCGGAAAGGTGTGCAAGTTGCTTAAGTCCATCTATGGACTAAAGCAGGCATCGGGGAGTTGGAACATTTGTTTTGATGAGACGGTCAAGGAATTTGGCTTTATCAAAAATCCAGATGAACCATGCATCTATAGTAGATTTGTAGCGAGAACTGTAGTATTCCTCGTTTTATACGTGGATGACATTCTCTTAATAGGAAATGACATTCCTATGCTACAATCTGTCAAGAGGTTCTTGTTACACAGGTTCTCTATGAAAGACCTGGGTGATTCCTCATACCTCCTGGGGATCCGGATCCATCGTGATAGATCAAAGAGGATATTAGGACTTTCACAGTCCAGGTACATCGACACCATACTGAAAAGATTCAGTATGGAAGATTCCAAGCGCGGTAACCTACCGGCTTGTCACGGGATCACCCTCTCTAAAGAGATGTCTCCCAAGACTGATTTGGAGAGGGATCGCATGTCAATTATACCCTACGCTTCTGCGGTAGGTTCTATAATGTATGTGATGCTGTGTACCAGACCGGATGTAGCTTATGCACTGAGTGTGGTAAGCCGGTATCGGTCAAATCCTGGGGAGAAACACTGGATAGCGGTAAAGAACATTCTCAAGTACCTGAGAAGGACTAAGGAGATGTTCTTGGTGTATGGCGGAAAAGACCTCCAGATCGAGGCCTTTGCTGACTCCAGCTTCCAGAGTGACAAGGATGATTCCAAGTCCATGTCGGGTTTTGTCTTTACCCTCAATGGAGGGGCGGTGTGTTGGAAGAGTTCCAAACAGGAAACCGTTGCAGACTCGACGATGGAAGCGGAATACATCGCTGCATCTGATGCCGCAAAAGAAGCTGTCTGGATAAGGAAGTTCTTAAAAGAACTTCAGGTGGTTCCGTCCATTGTTGATCCAATACCTCTGTATTGCGACAACAACGGGGCTATAGCTTTAGCGAAGGAACCCAGGTCCCATCAAAGATCCAGATACATCTTGAGGTGGTATCACCTGATCAGGGAGATCGTGGATCGCCAGGAGATCGAGGTTTGGAGGGTTGCTTCAGAAGATAACACTGCAGATCCATTCACCAAGGCCTTGCCCCAGACTCAGTTCGAGCGGCTGATCGAGATGATAGGTCTTCGATACGCCAGTACATGGCCTTAGTGCAAGTGGGAGATTGTTAGTTTATATGCCCTAGAGGCCATTACTGTATCATACTAGTTTGTATATTACTTAATGGAAGCTTGGGATATTCACCTTGTATATACAATCTTGCTCAAAATAGTAGTATGCTACTTGGTTTGTTTCTACTTCAATGTGTACATGTGTTTATTTTAGTATATCACCTATACACATTAGTGGAGCCCTTAGGATCTTTGCTTGATTACCAGCGTTGTGATGGCAGTCACACTAGTGGGGGCTGGGTAATCTATAAGCAAATCCTTATGCAGGTCCCTAGTCGCAGGACTATCGAGACAGGGCATCGATACTCCGGAGTAGACTAGCGCATGCGCTTCTCATCCCAGAGTGGGAGATGGTCTGTCCCACAGCCATCAGTACGTCGTACTGGAGATAGTATGCGGGTGCTCGTTGGGTTACGAGTACACTGGACAGGACTCGTCGGGAACTGACCGGTTGGTATTATACCTATCGTCAGTTATCAGTTCCAAGGTGACATGAGTACAGCTTAGTCCGCTGACTTGACACTGTCACTTCGCCTCGAGTGTGTTCCCACTGTACTTTGATTACTACCCTACCACGGCTCAAAGGAGTCGTGCAAACAGGTAGTAGTTGGGTGCAGTCCCGAAGCACTTGGAGGCAGTGACGGTTAGACATGATTCGTCTCTCCCGGTATTGGGGGTTGACATCGCGCTGTGTCTAGGAGAGCCATTACACGAGTAGTCCCTGGCCAGGGCAAGCGAGATATACTGGTAGGCTTCCAGTGTTATCTCAGGGTGTATTGGGCTTCACTCCGACACGACTTGTACCGCTATTAGGGGACTGACGTTTACGGACCCCCTAGGCCCGCCATGCGATGTATCAGACGAACAGACCGGACTGTACGGAGACTGTCACATTCAGGCTCAGTAGGAGTTCAGATGGGTTTCACCTCGTCAGTCTTCTTGTCGGCATCTACCTGGGGACCGTTACGCACAGCTAGTGCCGCTTGCGGTCTGTGGTTAAACCCACTGCCAGCGTAGTGTCGAGTCTTTAGAGTCCCACACAGAAAGCTATTCGCCTTTAGGCAAAAGAGTAGAGGTCGCATGGTTTTGCGACAGGGTTCGGTCACATCCGTGCACTTGTGCACGTACAGTGTCCGGACAGTTAACACTAGCGGGCTTTGGTTTAAGCCAGATCCTAGTATACGTTTTGGGATTGGTTTTATCCAGTATGTATTCGTGTTCCTCGGAACGCGAATGCGGGTGTGTAAGCACAGTTGACGGAGAGACAGAGGCAGAGGATTCTCATTAGGGTTGTTGACCGTTGACTGTTGACTATTGACTTTTTGCTCAACCCTAATGAGAATATGATATGTAATTAACAATAATATTAATTAAGTATTGTGGTGACATGGTTGTTGAGGGGTTGACTTTGTTGACTTGTTGACTTTGTTGACCGGTTGACTAGGTTGGACTAGTTGACCATCATGATGACAATGGCTATCATTTCATGGCAAAGACTTTTTACTTGCTTGTTCTCTTGTGCAATATGAGTGCATGAAATGATATAGCCATTTTGACTTAAACCATTTACACAATACTTGATTACTATTTTTTGTGATGATGGTTTTGGATTATGAGAGCCAAGTGAGAAAAGTCTTGCTCATTCTATCATTTTCATTCTCTCTCTTGTGTTCTTGAGCTCTCATCTTCTTCCTCTTGCTCTCCCTCTCTTTAGTCTATGGTTCACTTGTCTCATGTGTTGAGAACCAAGAGCCATAGAGAAAAATCCCAACACACTCTTCTCTACTCACTCTAGTTCATAAGGTTTAGCAAACCAAGTGAACTAGTTTTCTTTAAAGACCGAAGAAGAAGCCAAAGGTAGAAGCTTTCAGGTGGATCGATCTTCGGCGCAAAGAGACGACAGGGTGAAGCCGATCCGGACAACCATCGAGGCTTGAAGACGAAGGAGTTCAAGAAAGAAAGGTATAACCCCCTAACCGAGTAGTTAACAACTCCTAGTTAGGTTGTTAGTTAGATGTTTAACAAAGATCCGGTTATGAGTCCATGTTACCACCTCTAGAAAATTGTTTTTCACCAAATTCCGCATGCCCGAAAGTACCGGGAGAGGTAGCATGGACTTACATCGTTTAGCGTTCCTAGCTAGGGTTGTGCCGATATCGTTCGTGTCTTTGTGTAGCTTTTGCTCTTGAGTTGGTTTCATAGTGTCGCTACGCGCGTTAGCCACTAGACGAACACTTGAGAGTATGTTTGGAGTTGGTGCGTCGGTCAAACGTAGTTGGTACGCATTATTGGTCGATTGCTAATATATACTTGTTATATTGTTTTATGATCTTAGGATCGCAGGCGAGGACTTCGGACGCTGCGAAGAAGGGAAAGCAGGTGGTTGGATTTACTTAGCCAGGATCTTTGGTGAGTAGATTTAACATCTACAGGGGAATCGCCCGCATGGCGTTATGCGTCAGGGCTAGATATGATATGATATTAGCCGCATTTTATATTGCACATATAGAGATTGTGCATAAAACATTATTGCATATTATTACTTGTTGTGCTTAGACTTGTACCCTTGGACACTGCACTATTATTGACGGTTCATGTTGCACGAGCACTGATTGTATGCCACTCACACCGTCAATAATTGCCATGACATGCACAACACCTATGCATACGTGATATTGTATTGGCTAGGGACTTGAGACAATATCCTTATTTTTATTGTGCATATGACATATAGCATACCTGTATACCTACTTGCTTACACATATGCCTTGACATGCCTACATGCTAGTTACCTATATACCGATATGGTATTTTACCATTAGTGATATGTATATACACATATGAGACATAGCTACGTGTACATCATGCATACATACTTGTACATATACCTGGAGGGTATTACATCATTATTGATAGGTAGATACATATATCTTGCTATGCCGACGTGGTTACGTATACCTGGCTATAGCTACATGTTCACCTTTATTTGATATTGTATGGACTTGGAGAAATTAGAAACCGCATGATATATAATAACTTGTTGCAGTTAGATACCAGTTTTTCCTTCATATGCTCACATTACTGTTTTATGTTGCATATGTTATATTCATGGATTTCCGCATTGAGATATGGATTTCACATGATGTTTTCTGGATTTGAGGACCGTGGTGGTTTCATGAAATTATGCAAGTATTTTTATTCTTTACTTGATATTTGGATGCATCTACTCAGAGATTTGTTTTAAATCGATACGGGATCGAGAGTGTCGATGTTGGGGCACTTAAGATTCGGAGGACGTATATACCTATATGTGGAACATAAGTGTCGAGGCGAGACATTGGGTTTCGAGGAACGTATAGATATCAGAAAACCGATACGTGGATCACGGGTGTCGATACCGGACACTTACAAGTTAACACTCATTCTATCATTTTCATTCTCTCTCTTGTGTTCTTGAGCTCTCATCTTCTTCCTCTTGCTCTCCCTCTCTTTAGTCTATGGTTCACTTGTCTCATGTGTTGAGAACCAAGAGCCATAGAGAAAAATCCCAACACACTCTTCTCTACTCACTCTAGTTCATAAGGTTTAGCAAACCAAGTGAACTAGTTTTCTTTAAAGACCGAAGAAGAAGCCAAAGGTAGAAGCTTTCAGGTGGATCGATCTTCGGCGCAAAGAGACGACAGGGTGAAGCCGATCCGGACAACCATCGAGGCTTGAAGACGAAGGAGTTCAAGAAAGAAAGGTATAACTCCCTAACCGAGTAGTTAACAACTCCTAGTTAGGTTGTTAGTTAGATGTTTAACAAAGATCCGGTTATGAGTCCATGTTACCACCTCTAGAAAATTGTTTTTCACCAAATTCCGCATGCCCGAAAGTACCGGGAGAGGTAGCATGGACTTACATCGTTTAGCGTTCCTAGCTAGGGTTGTGCCGATATCGTTCGTGTCTTTGTGTAGCTTTTGCTCTTGAGTTGGTTTCATAGTGTCGCTACGCGCGTTAGCCACTAGACGAACACTTGAGAGTATGTTTGGAGTTGGTGCGTCGGTCAAACGTAGTTGGTACGCATTATTGGTCGATTGCTAATATATACTTGTTATATTGTTTTATGATCTTAGGATCGCAGGCGAGGACTTCGGACGCTGCGAAGAAGGGAAAGCAGGTGGTTGGATTTACTTAGCCAGGATCTTTGGTGAGTAGATTTAACATCTACAGGGGAATCGCCCGCATGGCGTTATGCGTCAGGGCTAGATATGATATGATATTAGCCGCATTTTATATTGCACATATAGAGATTGTGCATAAAACATTATTGCATATTATTACTTGTTGTGCTTAGACTTGTACCCTTGGACACTGCACTATTATTGACGGTTCATGTTGCACGAGCACTGATTGTATGCCACTCACACCGTCAATAATTGCCATGACATGCACAACACCTATGCATACGTGATATTGTATTGGCTAGGGACTTGAGACAATATCCTTATTTTTATTGTGCATATGACATATAGCATACCTGTATACCTACTTGCTTACACATATGCCTTGACATGCCTACATGCTAGTTACCTATATACCGATATGGTATTTTACCATTAGTGATATGTATATACACATATGAGACATAGCTACGTGTACATCATGCATACATACTTGTACATATACCTGGAGGGTATTACATCATTATTGATAGGTAGATACATATATCTTGCTATGCCGACGTGGTTACGTATACCTGGCTATAGCTACATGTTCACCTTTATTTGATATTGTATGGACTTGGAGAAATTAGAAACCGCATGATATATAATAACTTGTTGCAGTTAGATACCAGTTTTTCCTTCATATGCTCACATTACTGTTTTATGTTGCATATGTTATATTCATGGATTTCCGCATTGAGATATGGATTTCACATGATGTTTTCTGGATTTGAGGACCGTGGTGGTTTCATGAAATTATGCAAGTATTTTTATTCTTTACTTGATATTTGGATGCATCTACTCAGAGATTTGTTTTAAATCGATACGGGATCGAGAGTGTCGATGTTGGGGCACTTAAGATTCGGAGGACGTATATACCTATATGTGGAACATAAGTGTCGAGGCGAGACATTGGGTTTCGAGGAACGTATAGATATCAGAAAACCGATACGTGGATCACGGGTGTCGATACCGGACACTTACGATTCGAGGAACGTATGAATATGAGAAAGACCGATACGTGGGTCACGGGTGTCGATACCGGACACTTACGATTCGAGGAACGTATGGATATGCGTATTTATGTGTCGATACTAGACACTTGTTTTCATGATGTTTTTACTCCTAAGTATATATAACAGTGGAATGGGACGCTGTTATATATGCATATATATATATATATAAGTGGAATGTGACGCTAATATATATGTATACATATCTAAATTATATATATCATCATAATAATCTTTCAAATATACTTATTCATTACATGAGATTTACTTGATATTGGACACTCAGGATATATGAGACCTACAGGATATAAGGGCCAATTTGGGGGCCGATTTGAGGAATTTTGGATTTAGATTGTCTTGATGGACACCGGTCCTGTCACGATGAGGATTCCGTGAGAATGACATGTGTTATCCCATACTCCGCATTTATTTGATATGTATTGCTTCATGTATTAGTAGTACCTGATAGAGTACCTTTCATGATTGTTGCATATACATATTGCTTTTTATTGCTATCAACTTGCATGTGATAGATTAGCGCAGTGCGTGCATATCTGCGATTACTTACACATGTTATTTACTATTCATGAGTTGACAACTCACCCCTGTTGTGCCACAGGATTGTACAGGTTGTCCCTCAGAGCAGTCAGAGGCAGGGCTTTCATCTATCGTATCATCTTTTGCAGCGGATACCGCCACGGCTGACTGGGTGCAGTTTTGCTATAGGTGGGTCTTGCGGATATCCGATGTTGTCCCTTTTATATTCGTTGTATCTAGTACTCTCCATCTACCACTTTCATGTATGACTTAGAGACGTGATGTGAGGGCGATATTGTATATTATTGTGACTTGGAGGTCTTTTATGCAGTTTTATTTATATCGTCTTTTATTTCTTCGCTATGGCATCGTATATCTGTTGTGGTGGTTGTTTTCCGCCTTTGGGTGTGGATTTCGCTCCCGTTGGGGATGCTTTACTTGTATCTTTGTATGTACCCATTTTTGGGGTTAGTTTTTACAAAGGAGGTGTTGCCAAAATTTTTAAAAAAGTAAAGTTGGACTTTAAAGAATTTGTACTTGAGATTTTCAAAAGTTTTAACAGTGTTCTTATCACTTACTACTTTTGATGGTTTAGATTGCTGGGTTTCGGCTTACTTAAATTGCATTACGCTTTTACACGTTACATAGTTTAAGGGCCGTCACATGCCAAATTTCGGGTCGTGACAAAGTTGGTATCAAAGCGCTAGGTTTTACCTTTCAGAGTGTAGGATGACCTTTGTATGATGGAGTAGGTAGCTTAAGCAGAGTAATGTAGCGTGTGTATGTTCACGGCATACTTACGACACGGTACTCCGCCTAAGCGACCTAAGTACTAATCGCTTGAAATTCCTTCCTTGATGATACATATCCTTGTGATTCGATTTCCGTGTTCATATCGAATCCTGTTTCCATTTATAGCATTTTGCCGTCGATGACTATGAGGGCTCAGAGAGAGGCAGCGAGAGCCGAGGTTAGAGTTGACTCGTTTGGGACGATGACTAACCGGTGTAAGTCGATGTACAACACCCCACGACTTGCGGGGAGGCGGAATAATGAAAAACGATCTTGTTTTAGGCGTAAACTGTAAGTGCACGGCGGCGCCCCGGCCGTCAATCAGAGGCTGGAATGTGGAAGCGATGATTTACTTTAACTTTTTGAACCGGCACCACCGCGCACTCAAATACCGGATCATGCCATTAAACTAGTCCTAGCTATCTAGAGAACGGGTAGAGAGATATACCGAGCGATCCGTGTCCTTCGGTCTTCTCGTCGTCGTCCCGATCTCCCCGCGGAATCTCCGGTCTTCACCTTGTCCCCGGAAGGGCACCACGTCGCCGGCTTCTTTTACGGGCTCCCACCTCTGGACCGAGGCAACTCGAGCATGAAGTTGGCGAGTCGACGTGCCCAAGATTTGCTGTAGAATACGTGTAGTGCTCTATGTCTCATTTGGGGTTTGAGGAAGTTGCCTTTGGTGGAGGAAATGAACTAAACCTTTTTGGAGATGAACTTGGGATTTTTGCAAACATGAGGAGAACAAAAACCCACCCTAAAACATTGGGCAGCCCCTCCCTCTATCATGGCCGGCCAAAAATGATGAGGGATCAAGAGAGTGAGGGAGAGTGTGGAGTGTGTGAGAGAGTATCAAAGGAATGAGTGTGAGCCAATAATCAAGGAGAGAGAAAAAAGTTATCATGAGAAATAATCATCACATAACAAAACCCTCACTCTAAAACAACCATCATCACATCCAATGTCAAGCAATCATGGAGTCAAGAAAGTCAAGAGATGGTGCAACCATCATGAAGCAAGGATATGCAAATAACACCCTCCACAAATGCTTATTTGCACAAATGCAAATAAGCCCTCCTCTACCAATCTTCAGCCAATAAAAGATACAAAGAAATATGGTTGAAACGGAAAACAAACTGGCAACTCCAAAAAACTGATCCCGTAATAAATTACAGGAAAACCCCGCTACTGTATATACATACCCGCATTTGTATTCCGACCGAAATACAAATACAATGAGACAAAATCTACACTGTACAATACTAGGATCCGGCTTAAACCAAAGCCCGCTAGTATTAACCGTCCGATCCTGATCTGTGCAATACCGCACGTATCTGATTGAACCCTGCCATATCTCCATACGGCCTCTACAGCGTTTCGCCCGAAAACTTGAGCAACTGAATGTGGGGGACTCTAAAGACTCGTCAATACTATGGCTGTGGATTTAACCACTAGCACGTCAGAGGTATTAGCCATACGTGACGGGCTACCAGCTATTGACCAAAAGGGACGTCGATGAGCGAACTCATCCTGACACCCTACTGAGCCTGTCAGTGACAATATCCGTACAGTCCGGTCCGTTCGTCTATGAGCATCGCATGGCGGGCCTAGGGGTTGGTAAAAGTCAGACCCCTAAAAGCGGTACAAGTCGTGTCGGAGTGTAGCCCAGAACACCTTGAGATACTACTGGAATACCTACTAGTAAATCTCCAGCCTTGGCCAAGGATTTCGTGTAAGGGCTCTCCTAGACACAGCGCGACCTCACCCCCAATACCGGGAGAGACGAACCCCTGAAGATCCGCTCACTGCCTCCATGTGGCTCGGGACTGTACCCAACTAAAAACTGTTTGTACGTCTCCTTTGAGCGTGGTAGGGTAGTAATCAAAGTACAGTGGGAACTCACACGAGACAAATGACGATCCTTAGGTCGATGAACTAACCTGTACACATGTCACCAGGGAACTGCTATCCGACGTCAGGTATAAGACCAACTAGCATGTTCCCGGCGAGTCCTGTCCGGTGTACTCATAACCCAATGAGCACCTGTATACATCTAAGGTGAACCAACTGACACCAGTGGCTTGTGAGACCGGCCACCGCCCCTCGTCGGGGTCTCGACTGTATACACTAGTCTACTCTGGAGTATCGATGCCCTGTTTCGAAACTCCCTCGACTAGGGACCTTTTAAGGATGTGCTTATAGACCCCAGCTCCCACGTATATGATCGCCCTCATACTGCTGGCAGTCAAGCAAGAATCCTAGGGGCTCTATCAACGCGCAATAGTGATCTGTAAGGTCACCTAAAGCAGTACACGATGATAAAGATAAACCAGATAGCATACTATCATCTTGAGTAAGACTGTCCTACCGGTATAGGTCCTCCCTCAATCATTGCAATCACGTGCCTGTGATCCAATAATTGACTCTGAGGGCACTATCTCCAACAATCTCCCACTTGCACTCAAGGCTAATTATTGCGATGTCGCATACTCACAGCCCGTGTGATACCGAACTCCCAACTCCTCTAGTAGTCAGTCTCACAAAGCTCGTTTGCGAAACTATTGCGTTCGAGGAATAGCCTCAGTGAGTGGATCCGTTTTGATGTTTCTTTCTATGTCTCTCTATATCTTAAGTTCGCGGAGAAACCCATATCCCGAAATGAGCAATACCTGTCTTAGAATATGTCTGGATATCTGATGGGACCTAGCTCATAAATGAACTCCAAATCCAAACTTCTTAGACTGTATCGTCAATTGAACTTAATCAGTATCCTGCGCCATGCCTCCCTCTGTATTGCTTTGGACCACCTGTCCAAAATACTGCCCCTCGTCAGAAGGAAAATTATAACTCTGACAACCTCCTTGTCGTCCAGGTCACCTTGGAAGCCTGGAATGATAACTGTCTCCCGATGAGGCTGTCGTTATCATATCCCTAGAACATCCACTTATGTTCTAAAACTGCTTCCGATTATTTCTCCAGTATTGGATTAATGTCAACTTCTTGCATCTACTGCAAAAACAACATCTGGTGTGGTACTTGACATCTCATGATCGACTCAATTGCCTAAGCAAGTGATCTGCCAATCATGCACATCCCTCTCCCCTTTAGTCTGTAAGACACCTTTAGAGAGGGTGACTCCATCACCTGCAGGTACACTACCGTGCCAAGAGTCGTCCATTCTAAATACTCTTAGAATGCTGTCTAAGTACCCTTAATTGGGAAACCACCCAAATCTAGATCTAAAACCATATATCTAGTAACCAGTATGTCTGATATAATGTCCAAGTCCCATGTGGAGAAACCACTGTGTGACGACCAAAGTATAACCGATCATAGTATAGGAATATCACTTCCTACTCTGTGTATGTCATCCAAATACCAGGACATCACACCCTACTACCTTCTTAACGGATCCATCCCCTATTCTGATGAAGTCAAACCTACGACTGTCATGACAGAAATAGATGATCTTTCTCCGCTACATCTGCTTTAGTCTATAAATAGACATAAGCCACCTGTCCATCAATGCTTCCGCTGCTTCCACTGACTACGACAACCCTCATATAGACGTACACTTCTAAAGCCAGTTTAGAACGACGCTATACTCATCCTCCCGCCGGGTCTCACAGCCTGGAACAACAGCAATAGCAAGTGTGGGTAAACAAGAACTTCCCTATCACCGTCCTTGAGGCTACTGGAGTACCTCTCGGGTGCCTGAAGTTACCCACCTTATCTGCGGAGTGGCCAATGGAATGTCAAACCAGATTGAATCTTTAGGTTCCTATCAAATCTTCAGTAATCGTTTGTGGTTCTGGAATCACTTCCAGTTCTACCTTACTCCCACTACTGTTTTCTGAAAAAAATCCATTTTATTAAAACTGTGGCGAGTCAAGAAAAATATCACTATTGATCTTTCAGATGGTAGAAAGTCAACCCTCGTCATAGCCTGGGTCAACCCACAAACAGCCATTACAAAAACATGCCTTGAGTTATCCAGAGTCTGGTTTTAAGCATAATCCAGACAACTCCCCATACCTTAATATCGTTAAGATATGAACTGTTCTATATCCAATATAGAACCAGAGGCACTGATTTAATTGAACCAGATTCAAATCATGCAGCTGTCTTCAGTGTATGTTTACTAAATGGAAGGAGGCCGATCAGTGTTACTCAACTTAGGAATGCTTCCAATTATGAGTAACCTGAAAGAGAAGCAAGTTCTCTTTATCATTACTATCAACTGAATACCATACACAAGTATCTACATCTTCGATCACATTGAGGAATCCCGATACTTGCAATACCTGGTTCTCTACTTTATTCATATACTTATAACTTCTCAAAATTCGGACCTTGTGTTTCCACGAAACACCTGTCTAAAAACTAGAGAAATCATAAGTAAACCGAATATATTACGAGGACCGACCCCTCTGTCCTAATGGACACTGGACAACATACAATACTCTGTATAAGTCCCTTGAGTCTGATAACTTAATCCCTGTGTGTCGTAGGTTGAAAACTGTACTTATGGTTAAGAAGAATTACACCGCTGTTTAATGCTCCTTACCTAACCATCGACTGATATAGGTAAATGTCATAGACATAATGTCAAAAAGGTATATCTCACTCTATAAAAATAGACGTACAGATATATCAATTTGAAATTGGTGCATGACAGCGGATATTCAAAACCAAATATTTGCCGTCCGGTAAACAACCCAGGTGACTTCCTCAAATATCACCGATTACAACGAATCTCGATATAATGAGGATGATCACCCAATTCCCAATAACTTACTCCCACTCATCATCTGTAATACCATACAGATGTGAGAATCATACCTGGTAAATACATACCCTGGAGTAAGTATCTAATCGGGAAATCAGTTTTCCTTTAACAGTACACAGTGAAACTGAAACATTGAAATGTTTTGATGGGGTATCCCGGGTATTCCTAGTAATGCCTCTTCC
Source organism: Agapanthus africanus (assembly GCA_030015575.1). Lineage (NCBI taxonomy): Eukaryota > Viridiplantae > Streptophyta > Magnoliopsida > Asparagales > Amaryllidaceae > Agapanthus > Agapanthus africanus. Next base: position 656,682,209 of record JASDDO010000024.1, read on the forward strand.
ATTATCCAGATTCACAACTGTAACCGTGTAATTCTTTGCCACCTTTCCAAATCCCTTTATATGTCTGTAGTCATTACCTTCTGCACACCCTCTTAGGCTAAATGGTTTTCTTCCTTCCCTACCGTTCGGCACCAGCCTATGGTTTGGAAGAAGACTATCCAATAAGCATAATGGGTGTACTATCCTAATCCTAGGAGCACTCGCAATGTGAGAGAAGGTGAAGATAAAAGACAACCGAATAAACTTTATTCCTATTTCTCCTGAACCTGAATCCATCCCCGAACTGGAACAAGTTCCTTTCGAGTTCGTATATAACCATACGATGGAGTATCCAATGAACTGTGGATCTTCGTAGTGATACGGAGTGTCCTGGAGAAATACAAAGGTGATTTAGGATTGGCGAAGAAATACTTGGTCTGGTCGTGAATAGCAGTCGCAATTTACTTTGCCCTCTTACTAATCCCTTTATATGTCTTTACTTGATACCTTCTGTACACCATCGTTATGCTAATTGGTTTTCTTCAATCCCCACCGTTCGGCACCAGCCTAAGGTTTGGAAGAAGACTATCCAATTTGCGTAATAGGTGTACTATCTCCTAAACCAAGGAGTACTCACAACCTGAGAGAAGGTAAAAGGAAAAGACAACTGAATAGTCCTATTCGATTTCTCCAGAACCGGAAACCATCCTCGAAAAAATTCCTTCGAGTTCGTATATAACCATACAATGGTTTTGTCCAATGGAAGTGGACGTTCGTAGTAATACGGGGTGTCCTGGAGAAAAGGGTAAAAGTAGGAGTGGCAATGAGGTATGCAACTCTGACAATCCAAAAACCAGTATTTAAGAAGGTTCGGTTAATTTTGGTCACTGAGTCATAGTCTAGGGTCGGGTCAATGGTCGCTGCCAAAGAGAGAGAGAAAAGAAACACTCAGCGTGCACTCTAACCTAGATCAGAATGGTTACCAATTTATCTAATTTGGAAATCTCCCACTGTAACCTCAAATTCTCCTCCAAACCTGAAAGAAGAATTAGTCGGGGTCACCCGAGGAGTAAACCAACTCATCAACGGGAATCGGGATCCAACTATCATCGCATAATAACGTGACGGAATCCGCTCACGTTATCACACTCCAGAAGGTATGCGCATATCTGGCAAGTTTCAGTTTCTTTAGAAACTCCCGATGTGGATTTTTGCCCCATGCTCTTATGACCTTGACGAAGGTCAACAAATCATAAGTCACATGTCAAGTTCTACCCATCATTGTCCAGGTTAATTTGAACCCACCCGTACAAGCCCTTGACGAAGGTCAACAAGGCTATACGACTGTCTCAAACCAACGCATCTATCTATGCAACAGAAAGGTAACAAGCAGCTACCATACACTATACCTTGACGAAGGTCAACAAACATAGCATGAATACTACGTGCTACCCGTCTGAAACGACGGAGGGCTACGAATGGTTTCTGGCGAAAACCTTTAACGTAATGAACTTGATATCGTTGATGGAACCGGATAGCTTTTAAAATATAGTGACGAAAACCTTTGCTAAAGAGGTCACTCCCGGTGAAGGGATCTCGGCTCTTTCCCCGTAGAATGAGGTGCAGGATATTCCAACTGAATACCACGATGCAAAGCAAAAGTAATCGGCTATAGTGAAGTTATTGCCCTGACGCAAACTTTTGTCCAAGGGGTCACTCCCGGTGAAGGGGTCTCGGCCCTTGCCTCGTCGACTGAGGAGCAGGATATTCCAACTGAATACCACTGTGCAAAACAAAAGTGAACGTCCTTGCAATAACAGCTTTTTGAAAAGTGTTCCAACAACATCAGATTAGGTTTGTTTAACTTGCATTGATCCGAATCAACGCAGTCCCATCAATTGATCACACCAATAAAGAACGAAAATAATAACGTACGTATATGCCATCCGCATTCGCCACTGGGTCCCGTCATTACCCGTTAGGTTAGCTAACTAACGACAGAGCGGGGACTGGACTAGCGCGGATGCAAAACATATACAACATCTACTAATATATATATATAATATATAATTTTCGCTCAAGGCGTGATAAAATGAAACATCACAGAAATGTACAGCATCACAGAACAATACAGATATCTGGGATCCCCGGGTTTCACAGAGCCGCTACTGAAACCCGACGTTCCCCTGGTCGTGTGGATAGCCTATGCAATGAAATCCTAGACCCCTACGGGCGTGGCAAGTTACCCGCCAAAACCTGAAGCGAGGCAGCCCCCTTCAGCAACGTGAATTGACCACCCAACACTTCACGGAATCCGGTAACTTAGGCACCCCTCCTGGGTCAACCTGTACCCCCTACGAGTGCGGCGAATAGCCCTCCAATTCTAGAGTGAAGCCCCCTCCGTCTCAATGCCATGAGATGCGGGCTTGTTTCCCTCTAGAACCCGGCTATCCGTGCACCCCACCTTGGGGTAATCCTAGTACAGAAAGTAAAATATACATACAACGGGTACATCGACCTCGACCCGGTCGTGCCCCAAAAGAATAATATACAATCAGGCAGTGACGGCAGTCCACATGTTGGACGCTCGCCCTGCAATATCAAATATACATAATACAACAAAAACTGTACTAGCATTGCATCCAGGCTATCCCCACGACCAATCCGCAAAATCACAGCACAACACAGAACATCAACGTGAATGTCACGTTCGCAAATCCGTCTAACCGGGTTATAGCAGTTAGACAGGATTTACCGATCAAGTGACATTCACGGTCGCAGATATAATGTAAATACTGTGAACTAATGTGTTTAAAATATTCGATCGATCAAATTTACCCAAGTGGGCCCCAAGCACTACTGTAGCACTCACAGAAAATCTGGGCCCAAAAAGAACATTCCAAAACCCCAATTTCTCTGTAAAAAGATCACTGTACAAAATTGGTGCAGTGAGGGCACTGTACCGCGGCGGAACCGCGGCCCCAAGGGGGTTTTGGCCGCGGTTCCACGGTGGTTCTACTGTATCACGCCACCATTTTTCTCCAGAATTCTTAAAACTTCCTGCACAGTATTCTGCAACAACCTGAAAAATTTTTCGAGCCAAAAATATTTCGACAGAAACTGTGCTTTTGAAAATGCGGGTTTTGGAATTTTGGTCGATCGGAAATGTAAACACATTAGACAAAGCTAGACTAGGTTAATGGCGAGGCTCTGATACCACTGTAAGTGAACGGCGGCGCCCCGGCTGTCAATCCGAGGCCGGAATGCGGAAGCGATGATTTACTTTAACTTTTTGAACCGGCACCACTGCGCACTCAAATCCCGGATCGTGCCATTAAACTAGTCCTAGCTATCTATAGAACGGGTAGAGAGATATACCGAGCGATCCGTGTCCTTCGGTCTTCTCGTCGTCGTCCCGATCTCCCCGCGGAATCTCCGGTCTTCACCTCGTCGCCGGAAGGGCACCACGTCCCCGGTTTCTTTTACGGGCTCCCACCTCTGGACCGAGGCAGCTCGGGCACGAACTTGGCGAGTCGACGTGCCCAAGATTTGCTGTAGAATACGTGTAGTGCTCTATGTCTCATTTGGGGTTTGAGGAAGTTGCCTTTGGTGGAGAAAATGAACTAAACCTTTTTGGAGATGAACTTGGGATTTTTGCAAACATGAGGAGAAAAAAAACCCACCCAAAAACATTGGGCAGCCCCTCCCTCTATCATGGCCGGCCAAAAATGATGAGGGATCAAGAGAGTGAGGGAGAGTGTGGAGTGTGTGAGAGAGTATCAAAGGAATGAGTGTGAGCCAATAATCAAGGAGAGAAAAAGGTTATCATGAGAAATAATCATCACATAACAAAACCCTCACTCTAAAACAACCATCATCACATCCAAACTCAAGCAATCATGGAGTCAAGAAAGTCAAGAGATGGTGCAACCATCATGAAGCAAGGATAAGCAAATAACACCCTCCACAAATGCTTATTTGCACAAATGCAAATAAGCCCTCCTCCACCAATCTTCAGCCAATAAAAGATACAAAGAAATATGGCTGAAACGGAAAACAAACTGGCAACTCCAAAAAACTGATCCCGTAATAAATTACAGGAAAACCCCGCTACTGTATATACATACCCGCATTTGTATTCCGACCGAAATACAAATGCAATGAGACGAAATCTACACTGTACAATACTAGGATCCGGCTTAAACCAAAGCCCGCTAGTATTAACCGTCCGATCCTGATCCGTGCAATACCGTACGTATCTGATCGAAACCTGCCATATCTCCATACGGCCTCTACAGCGTTTCGCCCGAAAACTTGAGCCACTGAATGTAGGGGACTCTAAAGACTCGTCAATACTATGGCTGTGGATTTAACCACAAGCACGTCAGAGGTATTAGCCATACATGACGGGCTACCAGCTATTGACCAAAAGGGACGTCGATGAGCGAACTCATCCTGACACCCTACTGAGCCTGTCAGTGACAATATCCGTACAGTCCGGTCCGTTCGTCTATGAGCATCGCATGGCAGGCCTAGGGGGTTGGTAAAAGTCAGACCCCCAAAAGCGGTAAAAGTCGTGTCGGAGTGTAGCCCAGAATACCCTGAGATACTACTGGATACCTACTAGTAAATCTCCTGCCTTAGCCAAGGACTTCGTGTAAGGGCTCTCCTAGACACAGCGCGACTTCACCCCCAATACCGGGAGAGACGAACCCCCGAAGATCCGCTCACTGCCTCCATGTGGCTCGGGACTGTACCCAACTAAAAACTGTTTGCACGTTTCCTTTGAGCGTGGTAGGGTAGTAATCAAAGTACAGTGGGAACTCACACGAGACAAATGACGATCCTCAGGTCGATGAACTAACCTGTACACATGTCACCAGGGAACTGCTATCTAACGTCAGGTATAAGACCAACTAGCATGTTCCCGGCGAGTCGTGTCCGGTGTACTCATAACCCAATGAGCAGCTATATACATCTTAGGTGAACCAACTGACACCAGTGGCTTGTGAGACCGGCCACCGCCCCTCGTCGGGGTCTCGACTGTATACACTAGTCTACTCTGGAGTATCGATGCCCTGTCTCGAAACTCCCACGACTAGGGACCATTTAAGGATGTGCTTATAGACTACCAGCTCCCACGTATATGATCGCCCTCATACTGCTGGCAGTCAAGCAAGAATCCTAGGGGCTCTACCAACGTGCAATAGTGACCTGTAAGGTCACCTAAAGCAGTACACGATGATAAAGGTAAACCAGATAGCATACTATCATCTTGAGTAAGACTGTCCTACCGGGATAGGTCCTCCCTCAATCATTGCAATCACGTGCCTGTGATCCAATAATTGACTCTGAGGGCACTATCTCCAACATAAACATCGACTAACCGAGAATCTTTGCATAAACAATAACTAACAAGAAACTATAGAAGTGTTAACTACTATGTTAAGTGATTATACCTATAGAACCGAGTCCTTCATCTTGTCATTCTCCACGTCCTCTTCGGCCTTCTCTAAGTAGTAGAAGATCCACCCGAGAGCTTTACTACAAGCTTCACCTCAAACTAGAGGTAACTAGGTTTCTTGAAGTGCTAATCCAAGTAACCTAGGTGATATAGAGAATGGTTAAGGATTAAGTAGTCTAATCTAATCTTTGTACTCAACACATGAGAGGGGAGGATTAGGGTTTGAAGAGGGAGAGCTTGAGGAGAGAGAAAGTGAGCAAGAGAATGAAATGAGATAATGATCTCTCATAATATATATGAAGCATAAATAAATACAAGACAAATCAAGTAAATGATTTAACAACCATGCTCCATAAATATCTAATGGGTGATTCATCTCCATGAGTCATTAAGCATTTATGATGCATTAATGACATGGATGAATCACTCAAATGAGTCACTATTCCCATTTAATGCATATGCCACCTTAACCCCCAAGTCACCATCTTCTAGAAGCTTCTCGCGCAATTACAAGAACGCCCCTCCGATCTATGAAAACACGCAAAAAATTTAGACTGTATAAATCCAATAACCGGATACTAGAAACTGGCTTAAACCAAAGCCTACTAGTAAAAACTGTCCGGATGTCGTACGTGCGTAAACACACGTATGCGTCCGAACCCTTGTCGTAAAACCATACGACCTCTATATCGTTTCGCCTGGAGTAGGGAAACTCTCTGTGTGGGACTCTAGAGACTCGACTACTACGCTGGCAGTGGGTTTAACCACAGACCGCAAGCGGCACTAGCTGTACGTAACGGTCCCCAGGTAGATGTCGATAAGAAGGCCGATGAGGAAACCCATCCGAACTCCTACTGAGCCTGCTGTGACAATCTCCATACAGTCCGGTCCGTTCATTTAAGACTATCGCATATCGGGCCTAGGGGGCGGCAAGCGTCAGTCCCCTAATAGCGGTATAAGTCGTGTCGGAGCGAAGCCCATTACACCCTGAGAAACTACTGGAACCTACCAGCAAATCTCGCTTGCACTGGCCAGGGACTTTGCGTAATGGCTCTTTGACACAGCGCGATATCAACCCCCAATACCGGGAGAGACGAATCCTGTCTAACCGCCATTGCCTCCAAGTGCTCGGGACTGCACCCAACTGCTACCTGTTTGCATGACTCCTTTGAGCCGTGGTAGGGTAGCAATCTAAGAACAGTAGGACACACTCGAGGAGAAGTAGCAGTGTCAAGTCTGCGGACTATGCTGTACTCATGTCACCTGGGAACTGTTCACTGACGACTGGTATAAAACCAACCAACAGTTCCCTGTGAGTCCTGTCCGGTGTACCCGTAACCTAACGAGCACCTGCATACTATCTCCAGTACGACGTACTGACGGCTGTGGGACAGACCATCTCCCTAACTGGGATGAGAAGCGTAAACACTAGTCTACTCCGGAGTATCGATGTCCTGTCTCGATAATCCAACGACTAGGGACCTGAATAAGGATGTGCTTGTAGACTACCCAGCCCCCACTAGTGTGACTGCCATCACAACGCTGGTAGTCAAGCAAGATCCTAAGAGCTCTATCAATATGTATACTCACATATTAAGATAGAAAAACCAAGTAGCATACTACCATGTTTAGCAAGACTGTTATATACATATGAATATCCCAAGCTTCCATTAAGTAATATACAAACTAGTATGATACAGTAATGGCCTTCTAGGGCATAAACACTAACAATCTCCCACTTGCACTAGGGCCATGTACTGGCGTATCGAAGACCGATGATCTCGAGTAGCCTCTCGAACTGAATCTGAGGTAGGGCCTTAGCGAATGGATCAGCAATGTTATCCTCTGTATTTGCTCTCTTTACCTTGATCTCCTGGCGATCTACGATCTCCCTGATCAGGTGATACCGCCTTAAGATGTGTCTGGACTTCTGATGGGACCTGGGTTCCTTCGCTAAAGCTATAGCGCCGTTGTTGTTGCAATACAGAGGTATTGGACCAACACTGGTAGGAACCACCTGAAGTTCTGTGAGGAACTTCTTCATCCAGACAGCTTCTTTTGCGGCATCGCAAGCAGCTATGTACTCTGCTTCCATCGTTGAGTCAGCAACGGTGTCCTGCTTGGAACTCTTCCAACAGACCGCCCCTCCATTGAGGGTAAAGACATAACCCGACATGGACTTGGAGTCATCCTTGTCACTCTGGAAGCCGGAATCAGCATAGGCCTTCATCCTGAGGTCTTTTCCGCCGTAAACCAAGAACATCTCCTTAGTCCTCCTCAGGTACTTGAGAATGTTCTTTACTGCTATCCAGTGATTCTCCCCTGGGTTTGCCTGATACCGGCTTACAACGCTCAACGCGTATGCTACATCTGGTCTGGTACATAACATCGCATACATTATAGAGCCTACCGCAAAAGCGTAGGGTATAATCGACATGCGTTCCCTTTCCAAATCAGTCTTGGGAGACATCTCTTTAGAGAGGGTGATTCCGTGACAAGCCGGTAGGTTACCGCGCTTAGAATCTTCCATACTGAATCTTTTCAATATGGTGTCTATGTACCTGGACTGCGAAAGTCCCAACATCCTCTTTGATCTATCACGATAGATCTGGATCCCCAGAATGTAGGCGGCATCACCCAGGTCTTTCATGGAGAACTTCTGTGACAAGAATCTTTTGACTGACTGTAGCATAGGAATATCATTTCCTATTAGGAGAATGTCATCCACGTACAAGACGAGGAATACAACAACTCTCTCTACAATCTTACTGTATATGCATGGTTCATCTGGATTTTTGATAAAGTCGAATTCTTTGACAGTATCATCAAAACAGATGTTCCAACTCCGCGATGCCTGCTTTAGTCCATAAATGGACTTAAGCAGCTTGCATACTTTACCGCTGCTCCCACTTTGAATGAATCCCTCTGGCTGATCCATATAGATGCTCTCTTCTAAATTTCCATTTAGAAAGGCTGTCTTTACGTCCATCTGCCAGATCTCATAATCGTGGAAGGCAGCAATAGCAAGAAGGACCCGAATGGATTTCAGCATAGCCACTGGAGAAAAGGTTTCGTCATAGTCCAAACCAGGTCTTTGACGGAAACCCTTTGCAACAAGTCTAGCCTTATAGGTTTCAACCTGTCCATCTACACCAATCTTCTTTCTGAAGATCCACTTACATCCTACGGGTTTTACCCTATCTGGAGCAGTGTCTAAAGTCCATACTTTGTTAGTGTACATGGACTCCATTTCGGTCCGCATTGCATCCAGCCATTTTACCGAGTCGCCGCTCTGAATGGCTTGCTGAAAACTAGTAGGGTCATCATTATCAATGACGCAATCTTCTCTATCCCCGTCTATGAGAAAACCGTAGTATCTCTCGGGCGGATGAGACTGCCTACTACTTCTGCGGATAGGCGCTGGTATGTCCCTTTCTTCTGAAACTTCTTGTTCTACCAAACTTTCAGTAATAGTTTGTGGTTCTGGAATTTCTTCCAGTTCTACTGCGCTCCCACTCTTCTGTTTTTCCAAAAATTCAGTTTCTAAGAAGCGGGCATGACGAGAAACAAAAACCTTTTGTTCCTCTGCGTAGTAGAAACAATATCCCTTAGAGTTCTTTAGATATCCCACAAACTTACACTGTACTGAGCGTGCCTCGAGCTTGTCCGGATGCTGTTTTTTTACAAAAGCTGGACATCCTCATGTCTTCAGGTACTGAAGATAGGGTTTCTTCCCACTCCACATCTGATATGGTGTGGTAGGCACAGTCTTGGTTGGAACCTTGTTCAAAAGATATGCCGCTGATTCTAGCACATAACCCCAGAATGATCGCGGTAACTCAGCCTTACTCATCATGGAACGAACCATATCCAATAGGGATCGATTCCTCCTTTCCGATACACCATTGTGTTGTGGTGTGTATGGAGGAGTAAGCTGAGAGAGAATTTCTTTCTCTTTTAAGTAACCCAGGAACTCGGCACTTAAGTATTCACCACCTCGATCAGATCTTAGTGTCTTAATACTTTTGCCTGTTTGGTTTTCCACTTCATTCTTGTATTCCTGGAATTTCTCAAAGGCCTCGGATTTATGCTTCATCAAGAAGATATGTCCATACCTATAGAAATCATCCGTAAAAGTATTGAAGTAGGAATAACTACCTCGCGCATGTGTAGACATTGGACCGCACACGTCACTGTGTACGAGTCCTAAGAGCTCGCTCGCTCTTACTCCGTGTCCAGTAAACGGAGTCTTTGTCATCTTTCCCATGAGACAAGATTCACAAGTGGCATAAGATTGATATTCGAACGGATTCAAATATCCTTCTCTATGTAACTTCGTTAATCGTGTTTCATTGATGTGACCTAGTCTACAATGCCATAAGAAAGCCTGATTCATTTCTGGAGACTTTCTTTTAAGTGTGTTCTGGACATTGAAAACCTGAGCTTGAATCAATACGTATATACCGTCATCTAATGTACCGGACCCAATCAGAATTTGATTTAGGTGGATGCGAACTACATCGCTTACGAATGTAAAGTCATATCCCTCTCTTGAAAGTGAGGACACTGATATGATATTACAATTCAAACTAGGTACATACAGACAGTTACGTAGAATCAATATCTGCCCATTTGTCAAACCTAGGCGATATTCTCCCACGGATTCAGCGTCCACGCTTATTCCATTTGCAACTCTGAGAGACAAATCACCTACCCTTATAACTTTACGGTTTCTTAAAGCATGTAACAAATTACAGATATGAGATCCTGCTCCGGTATATAGTACCCAGGAAGTTGAGTTAATTGACAAACAGTTCTCAATTACAAACACACTTGAGGCTGAAGCCACAACATGCTTCGTATCCTGGCTACTGGCTTCCAAAGCCCTGCAATCCTTCTGCCAATGCCCGTTCCCATAACAATAGGAATATCCCTCCTTACCTACACCAAGTCCCGAAACTTTTTCTCTTCCCTTTCCTCCTACTTTACTGACACCGTATATCGGCTTTGTAGAGGTCTTCTTCTTTTCACCCTTTGCTTTCGCCTTGGATGAAGAAGAAGAAGGTCCCCTATTAAGCAGAGCTTGTGCCTCCCTGGTTTCTTTCAGGGTGTAAGTAGAGGGTTGGGACTGTGGAAATAAGTCAGTATATGACCTGTTTCCCAACGTGGTCTCCAGGTCCTTGAGCTCATCAATATAGCTAGTCATCGTAAGGACGTCGTCCCTTACAGATGACCCGTCAGCCGACCTCGCTTGAATTAATTCGTTCGAGGCCTCATATCTTGCGATATGAGATTGCTCTCCATATAAATCTTTGTTATGGAGAAAGATGGAAACAGAGTCCATCTTCTCGTGCCGCTTCTAGTATACACCATCAACTGAAGCCAACACGAGGCACTTGGCTTTCGCTTTATCCTTTTCCTTTGTCTGACGGATATCCATATCCGTGACGGTGGAAACTGGACCTGGGACGGCGGGATCTTGAGTAGTAATAGGGTGGTCCAGCTTGTCATAGGCAATGGTCATTTGGACAGACTTTTGCCAGTCATAAAAGTTAGATTCAGTCAACTTGTTATCTAGATGTAACCTAGTCATGGTCACAAGGTCGCTGCAATGAGAGAGAGAGAAGAAAATACTTTAGCATGATGCTCTTGCAAGTTTAGATTGGTTTTTAATTTATCTAAACTGGATGGCTCCCACTGTTTCTCGAATCCTTCCTCAAACCATAAAAGAAGAATTAGCCAGGACTATTCTCACTGTACAATACTTGCTTAACCGTTCAGCCAGGCTAGTGTCGGTACTTCGAGGGAGGTTTTCCAATGCTTTCGCGAAGTTCCTTAATTAAATAACCTCTTTTCTCTGGGGGCGTAGCTCCGCTGACACCTTTCTCGGCACCTACTTGGTTTATAGCATTGATCGTTAAGTGACGAATCTCCTGATAAGTAGCATATACTCACAGTAGGATCGGGATCCAAATATCATCGTATGATAATGTTGAAGGTATCCTACCAACATTCATCAAACTCCAAATGGTATGCAACACTAGCAAGTTTCAGTTTCTTTAGAAACTCCCGATGTGGATTTTTGCCCCATGTTCTTATGACCTTGACGAAGGCCAATAAATCATAAGTCACATGTCAAGTTCTGCCCATCATTATCTTGTTAATTTGAACCCATCCGTACATACCCTTGACGAAGGCCAACAAGGTAATACGACTGTCCTAAACCAACTCATCTATCTATGCAACAAATGAATACCCCAGCAGCCACCAAACACTATGCCATGACGAAGGCCAACAAACATAGCTTGAATACTACTGACCATCCATAAGAAATGACGGAGGGCTACGACTAGTTTTGGCGAAATCGTGAACATAGTGAACTTGATATAACCGAAGGAACTTGATAGCTTTTTTTAAAAGGAGTGGTTAAAGCTCCGCAATTTAAAAATACTGCTCTTTTAAAATAACCGAGTGGTTTCTTTTAAATTTTTCCAACGATTCAACTTTTGGTTTATTTTCTTTGCATTATAAATAATGCGTCCCATCATTAACCTATCATTGCAGAAAACAACGAAAATAGAACGTCCTCTTATGCCATTCGCATTCGCCACGGGGTCCCGTCATCACCCGTTAGGTTACTTAACTAACGACAGAGCGGGGGCTGGGCTAGCGCGGGTGTAAAACATAAGTGACGTCTAAATAGCTATCATATATAGATATTGTACATTCGTCAGACGCAATAATAGGCATTCCAGATCTCATATGAACTTTATTGGATTTGCAAGCAATCCGTGTTTGTTTAGAGCCTGCAACAAAAGAAGGATTATACAGTTGTGATGAATAGCCATTACCCCACCCTAGACCCCTACGGGTACGGCAAACTACCCGCCTAATACCCGAAGTGAAGCGGTCTCCCTCAACAAAGTGAGTAGGCCACTAAACACTTCAAAGTACCCGGTAGTTTGTGCACCCCATCTTGGGTCTATCCTAGGAGCAAAAACAGTAAAATGAAATAATACAACAGTGGATACAACCGCAACCTGGATGTGCCCCGCAAAATAATATTACAACATATTACAGTTACACCGAATGAATGGATATAATAACCCATCTCAAAACCCGGCTAATCATCACAACAGTCCAATACAGTTCACAACCACAAACAGTAAAAACCATTACAGAAATGTGCAACCCCCTGCCAACCGACATACTAGCAGTTAGGGGAGGTTTACGAACACATTATACAATCACAGATATAATCATATTAGCAAACATCATAAAATTTCGATCAAGCAAAACACTTTAGATTCTACTGCAAAATTTCTCTGTGCACCTGAGATCTTAGCTGAAAATAAAACATCCCAGAAACATCACTGTTATCATCTAAGAGTTACTGAAGAAATTGGGGCTGACTCGGCCCCAACTCGGCCGCGGATCCGCGGCGGATCGCATGGATCCGCCGCGGTTCCGCGGTGAGTTGGACGAGTCACAGGTCCAAATTTCTTCAGTATCCCTAGTTTTTCCTGCTTGTTATTCTGAAGCTCCCTGAAAAATTTTTAGAGCCAGTTTTAAAATCGACAGAAACTGTGATAAATCGACGATGTTTCCAGTTCTTTTTGCGTTCGAAAGTCTTACGACTTTGCTAATGAGTTAATTATTGTTTAGCGAGGCTCTGATACCACTGTAAGTCGATGTAAAACACCCCACGACTTGCGGGGAGGCGGAATAATGAAAAACGATCTTGTTTTAGGCGTAAACATCGACTAACCGAGAATCTTTGCATAAACAATAACTAATAAGAAACCATAGAAGTGTTAACTACTATGTTAAGTGATTATACCTATAGAACCGAGTCCTTCGTCTTGTCGTTCTCCACGTCCTCTTCGGCCTTCTCTAAGTAGTAGAAGATCCACCCGAGAGCTTTACTACAAGCTTCACCTCAAACTAGAGGTAACTAGGTTTCTTGAAGTGCTAATCCAAGTAACCTAGGTGATATAGAGAATGGTTAAGGATTAAGTAGTCTAATCTAATCCTTGTACTCAACACATGAGAGGGGAGGATTAGGGTTTGAAGAGGGAGAGCTTGAGGAGAGAGAAAGTGAGCAAGAGAATGAAATGAGATAATGATCTCTCAAAATATATATGAAGCATAAATAAATACAAGATAAATCAAGTAAATGATTTAACAACCATGCTCCATAAATATCTAATGGGTGATTCATCTCCATGAGTCATTAAGCATTTATGATGCATTAATGACATGGATGAATCACTCAAATGAGGCACTAATCCCATTTAATGCATATGCCACCTTAACCCCCAAGTCACCATCTTCTAGAAGCTTCTCGTGCAATTACGAGAACGCCCCTCCGATTCGTGAAAATACGGAAAAACTTTAGACTGTATAAATCCAATAACCGGATACTAGAAACTGGCTTAAACCAAAGCCTACTAGTAAAAACTGTCCGGATGTCGTACGTGCGTAAACACACGTATGCGTCCGAACCCTTGTCGTAAAACCATACGACCTCTATATCGTTTCGCCTGGAGTAGGGAAACTCTCTGTGTGGGACTCTAGAGACTCGACTACTACACTGGCAGTGGGTTTAACCACAGACCGCAAGCGGCACTAGCTGTACGTAACGGTCCCCAGGTAGATGTTGATAAGAAGGCCGATGAGGAAACCCATCCGAACTCCTACTGAGCCTGCTGTGACAATCTCCATACAGTCCGGTCCGTTCGTCTAAGACTATCGCATATCGGGCTTAGGGGGGCGGCAAGCGTCAGTCCCCTAATAGCGGTATAAGTCGTATCGGAGCGAAGCCCATTACACCCTGAGAAACTACTGGAACCTACCAGCAAATCTCGCTTGCCCTGGCCAGGGACTTTGCGTAATGGCTCTCTGACACAGCGCGATATCAACCCCCAATACCGGGAGAGACGAATCCTGTCTAACCGCCACTGCCTCCAAGTGCTCGGGACTGCACCCAACTGCTACCCGTTTGCACGACTCCTTTGAGCCGTGGTAGGGTAGCAATCTAAGAACAGTGGGACACACTCGAGGCGAAGTAGCAGTGTCAAGTCTGCGGACTATGCTGTACTCATGTCACCTGGGAACTGTTCACTGACGACTGGTATAAAACCAACCAACAGTTCCCTGTGAGTCCTGTTCGGTGTTCCCGTAACCTAACGAGCATCTGCATACTATCTCCAGTACGACGTACTGACGGCTGTGGGACAGACCATCTCCCCAACTGGGATGAGAAGCATACACACTAGTCTACTCCGGAGTATCGATGTCCTGTCTCGATAATCCAACGACTAGGGACCTGAATAAGGATGTGCTTGTAGACTACCCAGCCCCCACTAGTGTGACTGCCATCACAACGCAAGTAGTCAAGCAAGATCCTAAGAGCTCTATCAATATGTATACTCACATATTAAGATAGAAAAACCAAGTAGCATACTACCATGTTTAGCAAGACTGTTATATACATGTGAATATCCCAAGCTTCCATTAAGTAATATACAAACTAGTATGATACAGCAATGGCCTTCTAGGGCATAAACACTAACAACCGGGATGGTACGTTCATTGTTCAGGAGCAGTTTGATCCGCCTTCGATAGATCGTATCGCGAGGCTTGAGGCAGATATGCAGGACTTGCGCCAGATGATGAGGTCGTTGGTTGAGGCCAGTCTAGCGCAGCGACAGGAGGTTGCTACCCCTGTTACCCAGTTATTCCTTGCTATCGGCACACAGCATTATGTCACGTATAATAGCAGTGGATGTTGGAGATAGTGCCCTCAGAGTCAATTATTGGATCACAGGCACGTGATTGCAATGATTGAGGGAGGACCTATCCCGGTAGGACAGTCTTACTCGAGATGATAATATGCTATCTGGTTTATCTTTATCATCGTGTACTGCTTTAGGTGACCCTACAGGTCACTATTGCACGTTGATAGAGCCCCTAAGATTCTTGCTTGACTACCAGCAGTATGAGGGCGATCATATACGTGGGAGCTGGGGTCTATAAGCACATCCTTAAAAAGTCCCTAGTCGTGGGAGTTTCGAGACAGGGCATTGATACTCCAGAGTAGACTAGTGTATACAGTCGAGACCCCGACGAGGGGCGGTGGCCGGTCTCACAAGCCACTGGTGTCAGTTGATTCACCTAAGATATATACAAGTGCTCATTGGGTTATGAGTACACCGGACAGGACTCGCCGGGAACCTGCTAGTTGGGATTATACCAGACGTCTAGCAGTTCCCTGGTGACATGTGTACAGGTTAGTTCATCGACCTGAGATCATCATTTGTCTCATGTGAGTTCCCACTGTTCTTTGATTACTACCCTACCACGCTCAAAGGAGACGTGCAAACAGGTTTTAGTTGGGTACAGTCCTGAGCCACATGGAGGCAGTGAGCGGATCTGCAGGGGTTCGTCTCTCCCGGTATTGGGGGTGAGGTCGCGCTGTGTCTAGGAGAGGCAGTACATGAAAAGTCCTTGGCCAAGGCAGGAGATTTACTAGTAGGTATTCCAGTAGTATCTCAGAGTGTTCTGGGCTGATCTCCGACATGACTTGTACCGCTTTTGGGGGTCTGACTTTTACCAACCTCCTAGGCCCGCCATGCGATGCTCATAGACGAACGGACCGGACTGTACAGATATTGTCACTGACAGGCTCAGTAGGGTGTCAGGATGAGTTCGCTCACAGACGTCCCTTTTGGTCAATAGCTGGTAGCTCGTTACGTATGGCTGATACCTCTGACGTGCTAGTGGTTAAATCCACAGCCATAGTATTGACGAGTCTTTAGAGTCCCCCACAGACCAGTTTCTCAAGCTTCGGGCGAAACGCTGTAGAGGCCGTATAGAGATATGGCAGGGTTCGATCAGATACGTGCGGTATTGCACGGATCGTGATCGAACGGATTTTACTAGCGGACTTTGGTTTAAGCCGGATCCTAGTATTGTACAGTGTAGATTTTGTCTCATTGCATTTGTATTCGGTCACAATACAAATGCAGGTATGTATATACAGTCGCGGGGTTTTCCTGTAATTTATTACGGGATCAGTTTTCTGAAGTTGCCAGTTTGCATTCCGTTCCGGCTAGTTTTCCTTTGTTCCTTCACGGCCGGACTTTCCGTTGGAGGGGCTAATTTGCAAGTTCGCAAATTAGCATTAGTGGAGGGGGTATTTGTGAAATGAAAGATTATGATAGCATCTTTTGATTCCATTCTTTTCTTTCATCATTTTTTGCATTAATGAGATTAGAGTTGATTAGAAATTGAGATGATATTGTTATCATCACTTTTGGATGTGGTCACCCCATTTCCTTTCCTACACTCACTTCTCTTCTTGGTTTTGATTTATTCCCTCCACCATTTGATCTTTGGGGGGCCGGCCATATATTTGGGGAGATGAGAGTGAGTTCATTTTGGGTGTGGAGAAATTTGATCATCTCATTCTTGCTTGCTACACAATTTCATCAACCTCACTCCAAAGTCCATTCTTTATTACTCCATACATGGCAACTTCTACCTTCAAGAGACAAAGCGATTCTACACTTGCCTACAGCATTCCTTGGACGCGTCGGCTAGCCAACTTCGTGCCCGAGTTGCCTCGGTTCAGAGGTAGGAGCCCGTAAAAGAACCCGGCGATGTGGTGCCCGTTTCGACGAGGAGGCGACGACCGGAGATTCCGCGAGGAGATCGGAGTGGAGGCGAAGACCGAAGGACACGGATCGCTTGGTATAGCTTCTCTACTCTTATTCTAGTTTGCTAGAGTTAGGTTAATGGCCTGATCCGGGATTTTAGTGCGCGGTGGTGCCGGTTTTCTAGTTTGAAAAGTTTTTCGTTTCCGTATTCCGGCGTCGGATTGACGGCCGGGGCGCCGCCGTGCGCTTACATTGGTATCAGAGCCACGCCATTAACATAGCCTAGCTTGCTCTAACGTGTTTAAGAGTTCGATCGAACGAATTTTCCAAAAACCCGATTTCGTGAGCATCAGTTTTCTGTCGATTTATTTTTGGCTCGAAAATTTTTTCAGTACATTGCAGAAACACGATCAGGAAATTTTAAGAAATCTGCAAAAATTTGGTTGGGTGTTGCTTTAGTATGACCGCGGAAATGTGGCCAAACCCCTGGTTTGACCGCGGTTCCGCGGTGGGAAAAAGTCAACGCCTTACCAAAATTTTACAGAGGGCTTTGTACAGGGAAATTGGGGTTTTGGAATGTTCTGTTTGGGCCCAGTTTTTCTTGGAGTACTGCAGTAGTGCTTGGGGCCAACTTCGATAAATTTGATCGATCGAAAATTTTAAACATGTTAGTTCACAGTATTTACATTATATCTGCGACCGTGAATGTCACTTGATTGGTAAATCCTGTCTATCTGCTATAGCTCTTTTAGACGGATTTGCGAACGTGACAGTTTTGTTTTATATGTACATTTGATATTGCGGGGCGAGCGTCCGACATGAGGACTGCCATCACTGCCTGTTTGTATATTATTCTTTTGGGGCACGACCGGGTCGAGGTCGATGTACCCATTGTATGTATATTTTACTTTCTGTACTAGGATTGCCCTGCGGAAGGGTGTACGAATAGCCGGGTTCTAGAGGGCAACGGGCTCACATCACATGGCATTGAGACGGAGGGGGCTTTACTCTAGAATTGGCGGGCTATTCGCCACACTCGTAGGGGGTATAGGTTGACCCAGGAGGGGTGTACAAGTTACCGGATTCCGTGAAGTGCTGGGTGGTCCATTCACGTTGTTGAAGGGGGCTGCCTCGCTTCAGGTTTTGGCGGGTAACTTGCCGCGCCCGTAGGGGTCTAGGATTTCATTGTACAGGCTATCCACACGACCAGGGGAACGTCGGGTTTCAGTAGCGGCTCTATGAAACCCGGGGATCCCAGATATCTGTATTGTTCTGTGATGCTGGTTACATTTCTGTGATGTTGAATTTTATCACGCCTTGAGCGATATTATATATTGATATATATACTAGTAGATGTTGTCTATGTATTGCATCCGTGCTAGTCCAGTCCCCGCTCTGTCGTTAGTTAAGTAACCTAACGGGTGATGACGGGACCCAGTGGCGAATGCGGATGGCATATACGTACATCATTATTTTTGTTCTTTATTGGTGTGATCAATTGATGGGACTGCGTTGATTCAGATCAATGCAAGTTAAACAAACCTATTCTGATGTTGTTGGAACATTTTTCAAAAAGCTATTGTTGCAAGGGCGTTCTCTTTTGTTTTGTATCGTGGTATTCAGTTGGAATATCCTGCTCCTCAGTCGACGAGGCAAGGGCCGAGATCCCTTCACCGGGAGTGACCCCTTGGACAAAAGTTTGCGTCAGGGCAATAACTTCACTATAGCCGATTACTTTTGCTTTGCATCGTGGTATTCAGTTGGAATATCCTGCACCTCATTCTACGGGGAAAGAGCCGAGATCCCTTCACCGGGAGTGACCTCTTTAGCAAAGGTTTTCGCCGCTATATTTTTAAAAGCTATCCGGTTCCTTCAACGATATCAAGTTCATTACGTTAAAGGTTTTCGCCAGAAACCATTTGTAGCCCTCCGTCGCTTCAGACGGGTAGCACGTAGTATTCATGCTATGTTTGTTGGCCTTAGTCAAGGCATAGTGCATGGTAGCTGCTTGTTACCTTTCTGTTGCATAGATAGATGCGTTGGTTTGGGACAGTCGTATAGCCTTGTTGGCCCTAGTCAAGGGCTTGTACGGGTGGGTTCAAATTAACCTGGACAATGACGGGTAGAACTTGACATGTGACTTATGATTTGTTGGCCTTAGTCAAGGTCATAAAAGCATGGGGCAAAAAATCACATCGGGAGTTTCAAAAGAAACTGAAATTTGCCAGATATGCGCATACCTTCTGGAGTGTGATAACGTGAGCGGATTCCGTCACGTTATCATGCGATGATAGTTGGATCCCGATTCCCACTGATGAGTTGGTTTACTCCTCGGGTGATCCCGACTAATTCTTCTTTCAGGTTTGGGGAAGAATTTGATGTTACAGTGGGAGGTTTCCAGATTAGATAAAGTGATAACCATTCTGATCTAGGTTAGAGTGCACGCTGAGTGTTTCTTTTCTCTCTCTCTTTGGCAGCGACCATTGACCCGACCCTAGACTATGACTCAGTGACCAAAATTAACCGAACCTTCTTAACACTAGCTTTTGGATTGTCAGAGTTGCATACCTCATTGCCACTCCTACTTTTACCCTTTTCTCCAGGACACCCCGTATTACTACTGTTAGTTATATGTATGCCCTAGAGGCCATTACTGTACATAGGATGTATATTGTAGTGGATGCTGGGACATATAAAGGGAGAACTTTCTTGCTCGACATGATAGCATGCTATCTGGTTGCTCTTTACCTTAACGTGTACACTGATTGTCTCTCTGTTACATGTTGGTAAAGCCCTTAGGATGTGTACTTGACTACCTGGACTATGATGTGGATCATACTAGTGGGGACATGGTAGTCCATAAGTACATCCTTCAAGGTCCCTAGTCGTTGGTGTATCGAGACGGGGCATCGATATACCAGAGTAGACTAGCGTATACCTTCTCGACCCATACAGATGGGCAATGGATGATCCCATATCCATTGGTGTTTGATATCAGAGATGATATACAGGTGCTCAGTGGAGACTGGGTACACTGGACGGACTCGCCGAGAACTCCCAGATGGTATTATACCTTACGTCAGATGGCAGTTCTCTGGTGACACTGGTACAGGTTAGTCTGTAGACCCGAGATCGTCATAGAGTCTTGTGTGATTCCCACTGTGCTTTGATTTCCACCTCACCACGTCCAAGAGGGTGTGCAAAACGGTGGTTTTTGGGTACAGTCCCGAATCACATGGAGGCAATGAGCGATTGGAGGGGATTCGTCTCTCCCGGTATAGGGAGTTGATGTTGCGCTGTGTTCGATTGGCTATAACCGGAAATCCCTGGCTAGGGTTGCTGAGATTTACTGGTAAGTGTTACTAGTAGTTTCTCGAACTGTTATAGACCTCATATCGACACGACTTATCGAGCTATTGGGGTCTGACGTTTACCACCCCTAGGCGAGATATGCGACATATCAGACGACGAGACCGGACTGTACGGTAAGTGTTACTGGTTGGATTCACAGGAGTGTGAGCGGGCTTGCTCGTTGATCTTCTGATCGCTCAATACCCGGGTGGCCGTTACGTTTAGCAGACCGCTTGTGGCTTGTGGGTGTTTGATATGATCATCACCTGCTGCCGGCGTATTGACGAGTCTTTAGAGTCCTACACAGAGGTTTCCTGGCTCAAGCGAAACGAAATATGAGCGCATATGAGATATGTGCGGGACCAAGAATAATATCAGTATGTGATACTGTATTCTATTCTCGCGATTTGTATCATTGGACGGTTATATAAGATATAGCCGGGTTACCGAATCAAGTGTTGATTCGATACATTGATACACTTGATATTAGTCGGTTATATGAGATATGACTGGATCATTAAATCAAGTGTTGATTTAATGATTTAATGTATAATTATATATTTGATATATTACTTTACATTAACTAGTATTTGTTCACTTAGGATGGATTTTCTCACTTGATGTGCACATTGTATATATGATATAGTTTTGTGCACTAGTTTGTATCATGTTTGATGATACATGCAAACTTGGGTGTGTATGATTAAACCATGATTAGGTTAATGGTTAGGGTTTGATTTACTTATTTATTTATTCTTTTCATTTATTTTTTTGGGCAAGAAATAAAATGGTGGATTCTTTTGTTTTTACTTGAAGCTTCATTAAGCTTTGAAAAGCTTTGACCATTCTGTTTCTTTCCTTAACCCTAACCATTTACTTAAACCCTAGTTTATTCTCTACATGTGTTTATCTAACCCATGGTTGCAAGATGATAGATATCACTTGAATTTTCTTTTTGGAATAATTCTCTTTCTTTCATCTTCTTCTTCTTCTTCTTGATGAAGAAAGAAAACCTTTGCTAGAAATTTTCAAGTGATGAATCCAAGTGAGAAATCCAAATCCAAAGTGAACCCACTTCCTATTTCTTCATCCTCTACCACTTGCCATGTAGTATAGGGTGTTTTCTTCACAAGTTTCATGACTTGGTGAAGGTGGAGCTTGATCTTGAGTTGCCTCGACGTAGATCATCTTCGGCATCGAAGTCGACGACCTAGCCCGATCATTTCTTCGACGAAACCATCGCTAGAGTCCGGGATCCGATGATCGCAGTGGAGGGACGTCATCACGGAGCTAAGGAAGTGGAGGACCGGATCTACAAAGGTTGTAACCCCCTTTCACTTAGCAATAAAGTTGTTTACTTGCTTGCTTTTCGCCTTTACCTCTAGTTAACGATCTAGCATTAGGGTTTCTCGGCATATAATTTTTGAATTTGGCATGGTTGATGCCTTATGGAGCCTCATTAGTGTGCCTAGGATCCCTACAGTGGTATCAGAGCCTAGCTAGAGCTTTAGGCGAAGTGTAGTCGACGTTTTAAGTCCGATCGAAACACGAAACCCTAATTCGACCCCTTCTCTGTACAATTTTTAAAACAGTGGATTTTTCCACATTAAAAATTTCCAAAAAATTCAGCAGGGAAAAGTAAGAGTTACTGTGCAGCACGTGCACTTAACTCGACAGAAGCGCCGCGGAACCGCGGCCCCACCCTGGTTTGTGCGGCGGTTCCGCGGCCAGTTTGTTGAATTAGTGCACGTGGTTTGCACAGTAATTTGTTTCTGTTAGTGCTGTGTTTTATGGGAATTTTTAATATTTACTCAAGAGTTGAGTTTTCTGGGTTGTATTGGGGACTCGGTGTTTCGATCGGGAAGTTTAACTTCGTCTATAGGTTTTTCCGGATAATTTTAGAAAATGTTGAAAAGTTCGACCGGATATAAATATCCACTTTTTCCCCTGTCGTGAAATTTCCAAGTGTTGGATCTTTCCGTAGTTTAAGAACGTTCGAAGTAGTGCAAGTAACGCGATGGACCCTCTAGAAGACAACAAACCTTAACTCGATTATGTGACCGTCTTGAACTGCCCTTTGAATCTTAGGGTTTGGGGCAGTACGGCGTGCCACATGTGAGGCGTTGGCTTGACCCTTCTACGGCTGGACCGTTGGTACTGTGGCACGAAATGAATGTTCTTAAACTTATTTCATGTGTTGATCTGTTTCGGGAAAACTTGGGTGTTTAACTGTTCGATCGGAAAGTTTAACATTTTCTGTTTATCTGGAATGTGATACAATATTTGGAATCCACAAATAGTTATGAGATAACTGAATGAATGTTATAAACATAGCAGTTTAGTCTCACTTGATCGGTTGCCACGGAATTTTGATGTGATCAAAAGTCCGTCGCAGTCACGTAGCGTACGCGGATACTCGCCGGATAAACTTAATAGACAACCATGCCCTATAGCCCTGACCAAGTGACTGTAGGAGAATCCCGTCGCCGAAAGCATCCGTTCGGGTGCTCGCGGCAGTGGTGTTCCTCCTTGGTGCACTTCGTCGACGACATCGGGGGTGCGGCCGCCTAATAAAGTTTGCGACAAGCATTCGATCAAAATGTCGGGAATCTTATTGAATTGCCCGACTTGATATTGAAAAGAGTTTTCGATAATGAGACTAAAATGCGGGGTTTATAATTGTTAGGCATGCGATGTCTAAGGAATTCATTTGATTAGGCATGCGATGTCTAAAGAGGTTGCGGATTCCAACTGTTGTAGTCTTACACTTTCTTTTCTGTGACCGTAAGTGTAATATGTGATATCGCCGATTTCGTTGCTATATGTCAACGAAAATTGGGATGGGCATATTTACTTACGTTGATGACATGTGATGTTATGTGTTGTTGGATATGTTATATTGGATCGTCGTGTTTGAATAGCCGGGTTTTTTTTTATGTGAGATGAGTGTTTTTCATTTTCATTCATGTAAAAACTTGTATGTAATATTCTTTTATTGGGGCACTTCCAGGTAGTGGAAGATGTCACCTTTTGTATATTATTTACTTTTCCGCACTAGGATAGACCTAAGGAGGAGAGCACAAGTAACCGGGTTCTGGAGTCCAGTGGGATACCAACTCGAGTAGTCGAGTCCGGGTCTCCTAACTCTAGAATTGGTAGGGTTGCTTGCTGCTCTCGTAGGGGTCTAGGGGTGTGGGTTTGGCTATTCATCGCGACCGTGGAATCCGTGTTTTATACTGGCTCGTATTGAAAACACGGACGTCCTAGTATATCCAATGTTTCATATGTTTCTTCTGCTGCGATATCTGTGATGTGATCATGTGATATGTTCAGATAGATATTGTATATAGTATATATGATATATTATATAGACGTTACTTATGTTTTACACCCGCGCTAGCCCTGCCCCGCTCTGCCGTTAGTTACCTAACCTAACGGTGCACGAGGGGACATCGAGGCGAATGCGGATGGCATAAGTGTACGTCGCATTTATCTGTGATGTTTAGGTGACTTAAATGATGGGACTTCATTAATATGATTAATGAAAGAAAAGAAACCTAAAAGATGTTGTGGAATCGAATTTTCAAAAACAGGTAGCTACAGTTCTTGCTTTGCATCGCGGTGTTCCTTGTAGAACATCCTGCACCTTATTCGATAAGGAAAGGACCGAGATCCCTTCACCGGGAGTGACTCCTTTAGCAATAACTGGCAGATGCTACAACCCTCGGTTTGTCTTTTGATTGCTTCTCTAGTTCTTGCTTTGCACAGTGATGTATATGATATATCCTGCACCTCATTCGACGATGAAAGAGCCGACGATCCCTTCACCGGGAATGACCTCTTTAGCGAAACTAGCAAAAGCCTAAAAAACACTCCATTTTAAAATCATTTGATTCTGCAACGATATCAAGTTCATTACGCAATAGGTTTTCAGAAAAACCTGTCGTAGCCCTCCGTCATTTCAGATAAGTCCTACTTAGTATTCGTGCTACGTTTGTTGACCTCCGTCAAGGCGTAGTGTGCGGTAGCTAACTAGTATTTATCTGCTTATGCATATGATGCAGATTGGATTAGGGTAGTCGTGCGGCCTTGTTGGCCTCCGTCAAGGGTCGTGCGGGTGGGTTTAATTCGATCAAGAAATGACGGGTTGAACTTGACTAGTAGCCTATGGTTTGTTGACCTCCGTCAAGGTCATAGGGTGCTAGGGGCAAAATATTATCGGGAATTTCAAGTGTTGAAATTTGCAATGAGATTGCATATCTTCTATGAGATAGTTGGATCCCGATACCCACTGCGAGTAATTGTTACTCCTAGGAGAGTTTTACACATTACAATTAGCCGATCAAGTAGGTGTCTAGAAAGGTGTCAACGGGGTTACGCCCCTGGGAAAACGAGGTTTACTTTAATTAGGTTCGTGCGAAAGCACGGGGGACCTCCCTCAAAGTACCGACTCTGGCCTGGCTGAAAGATTGGCGAACTTGTAGTGTGTAATTAATCCCGGCTAGTCTTTCCTTTTAGGGTTTGAAGGAGGATTTGATAAAAACAGTGGGAGCCATCCTGATTAGATAAAATAATAACCAATCTGATCTTGCAAGAGCGCACGCAGAGTGTTTTCTTCTCTCTCTCTCCAGGTAGCGACCATATCACGCCATAATCAAGATAATAAAATGGATATATTGACCGAACCCGCTTGTTATACTGAGCTGGGAAACGTTGGTCCCGCTCCAACTTATAATTGTTATAAGACAAAGCAGGAAATAGGGAATACCAGAATTCCTATGCCGCCCAAACGAAGAAAGTGCATATGATGCATCTCCTTCGGGTGTGTTCATTACAAAGAACTGTTTTTCAAATGTCCTTTACGTCCTAGGTATTTGATACCGCATCAGGATCCCACATATGTAATCTGTTACATAGGGCTACAGAAAGGTAGAGAACTGAGAACGGGTGATAAGTTTCATGAGACAGAAAACGGTGCAAGTGTTGCAGCCAAGTCTGTTGGTCACTGTCACCCTGTATTCCAAATACATTGATTCTGAATGAATGTTATTAGATACCGAACCTGATATACAAAATCATATCACTCTCTTTATTTGTAAAGAAATGATAAAATTTTGTATTGTTGGATAATGTTTTGAACATTTCCTATATCAAAAGTTGATCGGTTCAGGCACGTTAGCTAAAATTATTGATGTTCTAAATCAAACTACAGTTCTTAGTATACGGAACACACACAAGAGGAAGAGTTCAGAAATGAACGAATCCTTCTTGAGGTATTGTAGACTAGGTTATATCAATGCGACCCGACTGGCTAAAGTTACATTTAGATGCATATTTAAATCAGTTTGAATTTACATATTATGAAACTTGCCAGTCATGTCACAAAGATTAGATGACCATAGCTCTGTTTATTGGAAATAGAGAAAGAGTTAGTAAACTCTTGGGACTGATACATGATGATGTATGTAAGGTCCCCTGTCTACAAATGCCAAGACCGGTTCTTTGTACTTCATTACATTCTCTGATAATCTCTCAAGATTCAGACATATGTTCCTGTTGAAACACAAGTCCGAAATTTTTGAGATATTCACAGAATATAAGTTAGAAGTAGAGAACCAACAACGGGTATAAGTATTATGTCCTTTTATGTGATCAAGGAGGAGAATACTTGAGCATGGAATTCCTGGATTATTCAAAAGGAGAATGAGATTCTCTCTCAGCATTACTCCTCCGTATACACCATAGCACGATGGTATATCGGGACGGAGCAATAATACCCTATGTGATATGGTGTGCTCTATGATGAGTACTACTGAGTTTCCTATTTCCTTTTAGGGAGTTATGCACTTATGAAGTTGCATACCTATTGAATAGGGTTCCGATCAAATCAGTTGCCTACCATTTCATATGAGATATGGAAAGGGAAGAGCCCATCTCTTAAGTCAGTTAATATTTGGGGTTGTCCGGCCTATGTCTAAAAGCAAAATCCGACAAGCTCGAGGCAAAGTTAGTTCTGTGGAAGTTTGTTGGATATCCCAAGCATTCGCAAGGGAATATCTTCTACCTAACTGAGGAACAAAAATGTTTTGTTTCTCAGCATGCCACCTTTGTAAAAGGGAATTTCTTGTGAAGAAATTATTGGTCATGAGGTAGAACTGGAAAGGTTCCAGCTATACAAACTGCAGCAGATGATTTGGTAGAACCAAAGGATTCAGTAGATACCAATGAACCTCAGCCTCTCCGCCGATCTCGTAGGGTTTCTCACCCACCTGAGAGATACTTCTGTTTCTCTATGACAGTGGGAGCGAGGATTGTATCATGAGATGATGACCCAACTAGTTTCGAGCTGGCCATCAGGAGTGGGACTCTATAAGAATGGCTGGATGCTTATCGATCTGAGATGGAATCCTTATACACCAACAAAGTATGGACTTTGGTTGCTTTATCTGAAGGGTTAAATCCCCATCAGGAGCAAGTATATCTTGAGAAGATTACTTGGTGTAGATGGAAAAGTTGAGACTTTAAAAGCTAGACATATTAAAGGTTTTCATCATCGACCAGGCGTGGATAATGATGAAACCTTTTTCAGTGGCTATGCTTAAGTCCATCCAGATCCTACTTGCCACGGCTACATACCATGACTACGATATCTGGCGGTTGGGTGTCATGACTGCTTTTCTAAAATGATGTTTTAGAAGAGAGCGTCTGTAAGTACACAGCCAGAGGGCTTCGTAGACAGTAGGAGCAGCGGAAACTTGTACAAGATGCTTTATAAGATTAAAGCAGGCATCGCGGAGTTGGAACATCTGTTTTGATGAGATAGTCTAAGAGTTTGACATCATCAAAATGGTAGATGAGCCTTGTATATACAAAAGGGTAGTAGGGAGTATGGTGGTGATCCTCGTAGAGTACATGGATGACATACTCTTGATGGGGAAGGAGTTTCCTATGCTACGCTCAGTCAATCTCCGCTTATCACAAGGATTCTCCATATAGGATCAAAGTGATACCTCCTAAATCCTGAGTTTTGATCTATGAGATAGAAGTAATTGGATGTTAGGATTCTCACTAGTTGTAGTGAGATGGTATCAATCGATCCTGGGGAGAATCACTGGAAAGGTTCCAAGGTGATAAGGACGACTGAATGTCAGTCACAGGCATTATCTTTACCCTCAGTAAAGGGACGGTATGTTGGAAGAGTTCCAAGCTAGATACCGTGACATACTAGACGATAAAGGCTGGATACATCGCTACTTAAGATGCTACCAAAGAGGCTGTCTGGGTGTATATTTGTTCATGAGATGAACTTAGTTCCTCCCATTGTGTGACAATGGAGTTGTGGCTTATGCCAAGGAACGTCCGTCCCATCAGTGATCCAGACATATTCTAAGGTAGTATCACCTGATCATGGAGATGGTTGATCTCCAAGGAGATCGAGGTTAGGAGAGCAGACTCAGAGGACAACACGGCGGATCCACTCACAAAGGCCTTTTCCCAGAGAGAGAATTATATGGGATGGTTGAGTACTAGATACTGCAACCACTGCTACAGATGGCCCTAGTGCAAGTGGGAGATTTTTAGTTATATGTATGCCCTAGAGGCCATTACTATACATAGGATGTATGTTGTAGTGGATGCTTGGACATATATAGGGAGGACTTTCTTGCTCGACATGATAGTATACTATCTGGTTGCTCTTTACCTTAACGTGTACACTGATTGTCTCTCTGTTACATATTGGTAAAGCCCTTAGGATGTGTACTTGACTACCTGGACTATGATGCGGATCATACTAGTGGGGACATGGTAGTCCATAAGTACATCCTTCAAGATCCCTAGTCATGGGTGTATCGAGACGGGGCATCGATATACCAGAGTAGACTAGCGTATACCTTCTCGACCCATATAGATGGGCGATGGATGATCCCATATCCATTGGTGTTTGACATCAGAGATGATATACGGGTGCTCAGTGGAGACTGGGTATACTGGACGGACTCGCCGAGAACTCCCAGATGGTATTATACCTTACGTCAGATGGCGGTTCTCTGGTGACACTGGTACAGGTTAGTCTGTAGACCCGAGATCGTCATAGAGTCTTGTGTGATTCCCACTGTGCTTTGATTTCCACCTTACCACGTCCAAGAGGGCGTGCAAAATGGTGGTTTTTGGGTACAGTCCCGAATCACATGGAGGCAATGAGCGATTGGAGGGGATTCGTCTCTCCCGGTATAGGGAGTTGATGTTGCACTGTGTTCGATTGGCTATAACCGAAAATCCCTGGCCAGGGTTGCTGAGATTTACTGGTAAGTGTTACCAGTAGTTTCTCGAACTGTTATAGACCTCATATCGACACGACTTATCGAGCTATTGGGGTCTGACGTTTACCACCCCTAGGCGAGATATGCGACATATCAGACGACGAGACCGGACTGTACGGTAATTGTTACTGGTTGGATTCACAGGAGTGTGAGCGGGCTTGCTCGTTGATCTTCTGATCGCTCAATACCCGGGTGGCCGTTACGTTTAGCAGACCGCTTGCGGCTTGTGGGTGTTTGATATGATCATCACCTGCTGCCGGCGTATTGACGAGTCTTTAGAGTCCTACACAGAGGTTTCCTGGCTCAAGCGAAACGAAATAGGAGCGCATATGAGATATGTGCGGGACCGAGAATAATACCAGTATGTGATACTGTATTCTATTCTCGCGATTTGTTTCATTGGACGGTTATATAAGATATAGCCGGGTTACCGAATCAAGTGTTGATTCGATACATTGATACACTTGATATTAGTCGGTTATATGCGATATGACCGGATCATTAAATCAAGTGTTGACTTAATGATTTAATGTATAATTATATATTTGATATATTACTTTACATTAACTAGTATTTGTTCACTTAAGATGGATTTTCTCACTTGATGTGCACATTGTATATATGATATAGTTTTGTGCACTAGTTTGTATTATGTTTGATGATACATGCAAACTTGGGTGTGTATGATTAAACCATGATTAGGTTAATGGTTAGGGTTTGATTTACTTATTTATTTATTCTTTTCATTTATTTTTTTGGACAAGAAATAAAATGGTGGATTCTTTTGTTTTTACTTGAAGCTTCATGAAGCTTTGAAAAGCTTTGACCATTTTGTTTCTTTCCTTAACCCTAACCATTTACTTAAACCCTAGTTTATTCTCTACATGTGTTTATCTAACCCATGGTTGCAAGATGATAGATATCACTTGAATTTTCTTTTTGGAATAATTCTCTTTCTTTCATCTTCTTATTCTTCTTGATGAAAAAAGAAAACCTTTGCTAGAAATTTTCAAGTGATGAATCCAAGTGAGAAATCCAAATCCAAAGTGAACCCACTTCCTATTTCTTCATCCTCTACCACTTGCCATGTAGTATAGGGTGTTTTCTTCACAAGTTTCATGACTTGGTGAAGGTGGAGCTTGATCTTGAGTTGCCTCGACGTAGATCATCTTCGGCATCGAAGTCGACGACCTAGCCCGATCATTTCTTCGACGAAACTATCGCTAGAGTCCGGGATCCGATGATCGCAACGGAGGGACGTCATCACGGAGCTAAGGAAGTGGAGGATCGGATCTACAAAGGTTGTAACCCCTTTTCACTTAGCAATAAAGTTGTTTACTTGCTTGCTTTTCGCCATTACCTCTAGTTAACGATCTAGCATTTGGGTTTCTCGGCATATAATTTTTGAATTTGGCATGGTTGATGCCTTGTGGAACCTCTTGAGTGTGCCTAGGATCCCTACAACTACGAACGTCCACTTCCATTGGACAAGACCATCGTATGGTTATATACGAACTCGAAGGAATTTATTCGAGGACGGTTTCCGGTCCTGGAGAAAACGAATAGGACTATTCAGTTGTCTTTTCCTTTTACCTTCTCTGAGGTTGCGAGTACTCCTTGGTTTAGGAGATAGTACACCTATTACGAAAATTGGATAGTCTTCTTCCAAACCTTAGGCTGGTGCCAAACGGTGGGGAATGAAGAAAACCAATTAGCATAACGATGGTGTACAGAAGGTATTAAGTAAAGATATAGAAAGGGATTAGAAGAAGGGCAAAGTAAATTACGACTGATATTCACGACCAAACCAAGTATTTCATTACCACTCCCATTTCACCTTTTTATTTCTCCAGGACACTTCGTATCACTACGAAGATCCACAGTTTATTGGATATTCCATCGTATGGTTATATACGAACTCGAAAGGAACTTGTTCCAGTTCGGAGATAGGTTCCAGGAGAAATAGGTATAAGGTTTATTCGGTTGTCTTTTATCTTCACCTTCTCTCGCATTGCGAGTGCTCCTAGGATTAGGACAGTACACCCATTATGCTTATTGGATAGTCTTCTTCCAAACCATAGGCTGGTGCCGAACGGTAGGGAAGGAAGAAAACCATTTGGCCTAAAGGGGTGTGCAGAAGGTAATGACTAAAGACATATAAAGGGATTTGGAGAGATGGCAAAGAATTATACGGTTACAGTTGTGAATCTGGATAATGGAAGAGGCATTACTAGGAATACCATGATACCCCATCGAAACATTTCAATGTTTCAGTTTTGCTGTTTACTGTTAAAAGAAAACTGATTTCCCAATTAGACACTTGCTTCAGGGTATGTATTTACCAGGTTTGATTCTCACATCTGTATGGTTTTACAGATGATGAGTGGGAGTAAGTTATTAGGAATTAGGTGATCATCCTCATTATATCGGAATTCGTTGTAATTGGTGATATTTGAGGAAATCGCCTGGGCTGTTTGCCGGACGGCAAATATTTGGTTTTGAATATCCGCTGTTATGCACCAATTTCAAATTGATACATCTGTACGTCTATTTTTATAGAGTGAGATATACCTTTTTGAAATTATGTCCATGACATTTACCTATATCAGTGGATGGTTAGGTAAGGAGCATTAAACAGCGGTGTAATTCTTCTTAACCATAAGTACAGTTTTCAACCTACGACACACAGTAAACGAGTCACTAGACTCAGGGGACTTATACAGAGTATTGTATATTGTCCAGTGTCCATTAGGACAGAGGGGTTGGTCCTCGTACTATATTCAGTTTACTTATGACTTCTCTAGTTCTTAAACAAATGTTTCGTAGAAACACAGGGTCCATGTTTTGAGAAGTAATAGGTATATGAGTAAAGTAGAGAACCAAGTATTGCAAGTATCGGGATTCTTCAAGGTGATCGAAGATATAGATACTTGTGAATGGTATTTAGTTGATAGTAATAATTAAGAGAACTTGCTTCTCTTTCAGGTTACTCATAATTGGAAGCATTCCTAAGTTGAGTAACGCTGATCGGCCTCCTTCCATTTAGTTGACATACACTGGAGACAGCTGCATGATTTGAATCTGGTTCAATTAAATCAGTGCCTCTGTTTCTAAATTGGATATAGAACAGTTCATATCTTAACGATGTTAAGGTACGGGGAGTCGGCTTATGCTTAAAACCAGACTCTGGATAACTCAAGGCACGTTTCTGTAATGGCTGTTTGTGGGTTGACCCGGGCTATGACGAGGGTTGACTTTCTACCATCTGGAAGATCAATAGCGATATTGTTCTTGACTCGCCACAGTTTTAATAAAAATGGATTTTTTTTTTCAGAAAACAGTAGTGGGAGTATGGTAGAACAGGAAGTGATTCCAGAACCGCAAACGATTACTGAAGATTTGATAAGAACCTAAAGATTCAATTTGGTTTGACATTCCATTGGCCACTCCGCAGATATGGTGGGTAACCTCAGGCACCCGAGAGGTACTTCGGTATGCTCCAGGACGGTGGCAGGGATGTTCTTGTTTACCCAGACTTGACAATGCTGTTGTTCCAGACTGTGAGACCCGGCAGGAGGATGAGCATAGCGTCGTTCTAAACTAGCTTTGGAAGTGCACGTCTATATGACTCTGCCAGAGGGTTGTCGTAGTCAGTGGGAGCAGCGGAAGCATAGTGGACAAGTGGCTTATGTCTATTTATAGACTAAAGCAGATATAGCGGAGATAGATCATCTATTTCTGATGTGACAGTCATAGGTTTGACTTCATCAGAATAGGGGATGGATCTGTTAAGAAGGTAGTAGGGTGTGATGTCCTGGTATTTGGATGACATACACAGAGTAGGAAGTGAAATTCCTATACTACGGTCGGTTAAACTTTGGTTGTCACACAGTCGTTTCTCCACATAGGATATTAATCCAGTCCTGGAGAAACGATCAGAAGCAGTTTTAGAACATAAGTGGATGTTCTAGGGATATGATAACAGCATCCTCCTTCAGGAGACAGTTATCATTCCAGGCTTCCAAGGTGACCTGGATGACAGAGAGGTTGTCAGAATTATAGTTTTCCCTCTGACGAGGGGCAGTATTTTGGACAGGTGGTCCAGGCGGATACTGAGGGAAGGCATGGCGCAGGATACTGATTAAGTTCAGTTGACGATACAGTCTAAGAAGTTTGGATTTGGAGTTCACTTATGAGCTAGGTCCCATCAGACATCCAAACATATTCTAAGACAGGTATTTCTCATCTCGGGAGATGGCTTTCTCCGCGGACTTGAGATAAAGAGAGACATAGAAAGAAACACCACAGCAGATCCACCCACTGAGGCTATTCCTCGAACGCAATAGTTTCGCAAACGAGCTTTGTGAGACTGACTAGTAGAGGAGTTGGGTGTTCGGTATCACACGAGCTGTGAGTATGCGACATCGCAATAATTAGCCTTGAGTTCAAGTGGGAGATTGTTGGAGATAGTGCCCTCAGAGTCAATTATTGGATCACATGCACGTGATTGCAATGATTGAGGGAGGACCTATCCCGGTAGGACAGTCTTACTCGAGATAATAGTATGCTATCTGGTTTATCTTTATCATCGTGTACTGCTTTAGGTGACCCTACAGGTCACTATTGCACATTGATAGAGCCTCTAAGATTCTTGCTTGACTACCAGCAGTATGAGGACGATCATATACGTGGGAGCTGGGATCTATAAGCACATCCTTAAAAGGTCCCTAGTCGTGGGAGTTTCGAGACAGGGCATCGATACTCCAGAGTAGACTAGTGTATACAGTCGAGACCCCGATGAGGGGCGGTGGCCGGTCTCACAAGCCACTGGTGTCAGTTGGTTCACCTAAGATGTATACAGGTGCTCATTGGGTTATGAGTACACCGGACAGGACTCGCCGGGAACCTGATTATACCAGACGTCAGATAGCAGTTCCCTGATGACATGTGTACAGGTTAGTTCATCGACCTGAGATCGTCATTTGTCTCGTGTGAGTTCCCACTGTGCTTTGATTACTACCCTACCACGCTCAAAGGAGACGTGCAAACAGGTTTTAGTTGGGTACAGTCCCGAGCCACATGGAGGCAGTGAGCGGATTTGCAGGGGTTCGTCTCTCCCGGTATTGGGGGTGAGGTCGCGCTGTGTCTAGGAGAGGCAGTACATGAAAAGTCCTTGGCCAAGGCAGGAGATTTACTAGTAGGTATTCCAGTAGTATCTCAGGGTGTTCTGGGCTGATCTCCGACATGACTTGTACCGCTTTTGGGGGTCTGACTTTTACCAACCCCCTAGGCCCGCCATGCGATGCTCATAGACGAACGGACCGGATTGTACGGATATTGTCACTGACAGGCTCAGTAGGGTGTCAGGATGAGTTCGCTCACAGACGTCCCTTTTGGTCAATAGTTGGTAGCTCGTTACGTATGGCTGATACCTCTGACGTGCTAGTGGTTAAATCCACAGTCATAGTATTGACGAGTCTTTAGAGTCCCCCACAGACCAGTTTCTCAAGCTTCGGGCGAAACGCTGTAGAGGCCATATGGAGATATGGCAGGGTTCGATCAGATACGTGCGGTATTGCATGGATCGTGATCGAACGGATTTTACTAGCGGGCTTTGGTTTAAGCCGGATCCTAGTATTGTACAGTGTAGATTTTGTCTCTTTGCATTTGTATTCGGTCGCAATACAAATGTAGGTATGTATATACAGTCGCGGGGTTTTCCTGTAATTTATTACGGGATCAGTTTTCTGAAGTTGCCAGTTTGCATTCGTTCCGGCCAGTTTTCCTTTGTTCCTTCACGGCCGGACTTTCATTTGGAGGGGCTAATTTGCAAGTTCGCAAATTAGCATTAGTGGAGGGGGTATTTATGAAATGAAAGATTATGATAGCATCTTTTGATTCCATTCTTTTCTTTCATCATTTTTTGCATTAATGAGATTAGAGTTGATTAGAAATTGAGATGATATTGTTATCATCACTTTTGGATGTGGTCACCCCATTTCCTTTCCTACACTCACCTCCCTTCTTGGTTTTGATTTATTCCCTCCACCATTTGATCTTTTGGGGGGGGGCACATATTTGGGGAGATGAGAGTGAGTTCATTTTGGGTGTGGAGAAATTTGATCATCTCATTCTTGCTTGCTACACAATTTCATCAACCTCACTCCAAAGTCCATTCTTTATTCCTCCATACATGGCAACTTCTACCTTCAAGAGACAAAGCGATTCTACACTTGCCTACAGCATTCCTTAGACGCGTCGGCTAGCCAACTTCATGCCCGAGTTGCCTCGGTTCAGAGGTGGGAGCCCGTAAAAGAATCCGGCGATGTGGTGCCCGTTTCGACGAGGAGGCGACGATCGGAGATTCCGTGAGGAGATCGGAGTGGAGGCGAAGACCGAAGGACACGGATCGCTTGGTATAGCTTCTCTACTCTTATTCTAGTTTGCTAGAGTTAGGTTAATGGCTCGATCCGGGATTTTAGTGCGCGGTCGTGCCGGTTTTCTATTTTGAAAAGTTTTTCGTTTCCGCATTCCGGCGTCGGATTGACGGCCGGGGCGCCGCCGTGCACTTACAGTGGATGCAGCCCGTTTAGCTGAGGGGCATCTTCCCAAGACTTTGGGAGTTCCGAGACCGAGGAGGGCAGCAGTACCATATGTTACTTACCGCCTTCACCTCAGGGAGAGTCGTCTTTTGCGCCTGATGTTGATCTGCATCAGACTTTTGTTCAGAGAGGTCGTAGTCGCGGAGGGTTTTGTTCTGAGTGTACAAGATGGCAGAGGGGGAGGACTGCCTGTTGCAGGTAGAAGACAGGCACGAGCTTTTGTTTCGACTCATCAGGACGTGCGGGCGTCCAATGCAGAGTTTTTAGGTAATCTTTTCCGCATGTTCTTTTGATGCGCATGTTTGTTTAATTCGGGATCTATGCACTCGTTTGTTCTACACACTTCGTGCCGTGGTTAGGTCGAGAGTTGTGTATGCTAGATCAGCCGTTTGTTGTGTTCACTCCTGTTAGCGATCCTTTGGTTGCGCGACACGTGATTCGGTCATGTGCCAATTGGGTAGGAGATAGAGATTCGTCCGTCGATTTGTTCCTTCTAGAGATGTTGGACTTTGACGTTCTCCGGGGCATGGACTGGTTAGCTACGTGCTATGCGTTTGTGGACTGCCGCGAGGAAACAGTCAGGTTTTTGTTTTCCCGGCGAGTCAGTTCTTGTTGTGCACGGGGACAGTGGTTCTGCCTCTCACAGCTTGAATTCATCCTTTTTCGCTAGTCGGCTTTTGAGGAGAGGATGTCGAGGATTCTTGGCTTTCATTCATGATACCGGAGCCACAGTGGGCTCGTTGGACCGGGTTTCTTGTGGGCGAGATTTTCCGACGTTATTCCAGATAAGCCGGCGGAGCTTAGGGAGCTTAAGGATCTGCTGCAGAGTTGCTAGATAGGGGGACTTGTGCGTCTGAGTGTTTCGCTTTAGGGAGATCCTACTCTGTTCGTCAAGAAGAAGGACGACAGTTTGAGGTTGTGTATTGATTGATCGTCAATTGAACCGAGTTACGGTGCGGATTAGGCATCTTTTACCTCGCATTGACGATTTGTTCGATCAGCTCCAGTGTGCGAGACATTTTTCTAAGTTGTTTTGGGATCAGGCCATCATTGGTTGCGGATTCGGAGAGATGACATTCTGAAGACTACTTTTATGCGCGCTACGGGCTTTATGAGTTTTGGTGGTGTCGTTGGACTCACCAGTGCCCTAGCAGTATTCATGGATGTGATGAACCAGGTTTCTCAGGCCGTTCCTTGACCAGCAGATTGTTGTGTTATAGTTGACATTCTGGTCTCTTCTAAGAGTCATGAGGAACGTGAGCAGCACTTGAGGATTGCTTTGCAGACATTGGGAGAGTACCAGCTGTTTTGCTAGATTCTCGGAGTGTTCTTTCAGGCTTGATAGTGACTTCCTAGGTCATGGGGTTATGGGAGACGGTAGTCGTATGGACCCGAGGGAGATCGAGGCCGTACAGCTTTGGCCCAGACCTGATCAGGGACAGAGGTCCGCAGATTATTGGGCTTAGCCGGTTTTTACCGCCGTTTCGTACAGGATTCTTGTATATACGCTGCACCGTTTGTCACGACCCGAAAGTACGGAACGTGACCGGCACTTAGATTACGAAACGTCTAGAGGCGCAACGTAACCTAAGTAAGCCGAAGCCCAGAAATCTAAACCATAAAAGAAGAAGAAGAAGAAGAAGAAAACATGTAGAATACAAGTTTAAAAGCAACATCAAATTTTCCCAAAAATTTCGGTAGAGTCTCCTCTGTAAAAACTGGCCCCCAAACGGGCTACAACAGGTATAATATGCATAAACAATAAAAAGCATCCCCAAACGGGAGCTAGCTCAACGCCAACAGGCGGAAACAACCACAACAAGCACAATAATATACAACGCCAGAAGGCGAGGCTCAAACTCAAAAGAAAACAAAACCACCAGATCAGAATAATACAGGCGCGACTCTAAGGTCGAAGTAAAAGACTGGTCCAATAACTTATCAAGTAATACAAATATGGTTGATGGAGCTTACTAGATACAAATGAATGAATAAAAGTACAATGGTGGTTCGGATACAAGTGAACCAACTTACCGTGCAAATCACCCTGAAGAAAAGATGTGCCAACAAGCTGCCACGGGAAACCTGTACATCGAACCTGTAAAGAATTTGGCACAACGGGGGTGAGTTGCCAACTCGTGAGTAGAAGACATCTACAAAAAGAAATCGAATGCACGACGCTATCCTAGGTCATAATAATACACTACTAAATCTCAATCCTCTAGTAATAGCAGGGTAATACTACGTGTAAGTGCAGATACTCCGTGCTCGTGTCAGTGCCTCATATAGTACTATGTTATATGAATGGATATGCATGCACCATGAATGTAAAATAAGCAATCCTGAAATCCAGGTATATCTGTATAAGAAATCTTTGGCTGTTATCATAGTAAAATGTGTATAAGAATCTGAAATCCCAACAATGAAATCCATGAAAATCCGTGTCAAGCATCGACACAAACATGTAAATCTCAAGTCTCACAGTCTCAATACCTCGGGCTCCGTCAGTCCGGATCGGTCCATAATCAAATCTCACGACAACGGTCGGTATCCTCCGGATATCCGCCGCGCCAGACATCACCGGTAGGTAGCCTTCCCCTGCCAGGCTCATCGTCTACAACTCGATCTTCTTGCCCCGGGGTACCATACCGGGCCCACCATGTACCCGAGACGGTTCATCCACTCCTCGAATCGGGTCTCGAAATCCAACAGAAAACATAAAATCTCATGGTGGACGACACATACATCACGAGAAAACCGCAACTTTGTTTAAAAAGAGAGGAGAGAGAGAGAAGTTTTTATATATTTTTGCGGTTTTCCCCAAAAATCCAGAAATCTCACAGAAATCCAAATCTCAAAATCATGAGTAAATATATGATAAGTGTCGGCATATGCCCATAATACTGCGTGATAACATGAAAATATGAATGCATGAATGTCTAAGTAATAAATATCATGTCTATGTTAACATCAGCGAGTAATCACAATATTATATCGGTTTAGTTGTTAACTGATTCTATCAATAAAAGATAATCTGATCTAAAGTGTACGTGACATAGAAATTACCGATGATGATGTGTGTGAGCCGGCAAATAAGTGTGCGTGGAATATGCGCATCATCGGTAATGGTGCTGGTGTCCTAACAGGTAAGGTTTATACTGTTTATAGCAACATATGTATGAACATGCAACATTATGATACAATGCGAAAGTAAAGACGAATGTATATTACCTACTCATTTAATATACTAATACTACTACCACTATATGACTCGAACCTAACCTAGTGTCCATCTAACCTCCTAAGGAAAACTAAACCTAAGAACTAGTCAACAGAAATAAGAGTCTACCTAAGGTCTGAATCAATATCCCTAATAGTCGGCGATCCAGCCTCAATAGCGTCACATACGTAGTATGGCTTTCTCGAATCAAGAGTGCGGATCAATCATCATATCCATGCCTCGTACGGTAAAATCCATCGCACGGCATCCCAATATCGGGGTACGGGTCAAGTATCTCCTAGGTGCCTCATCATTCGTATAATGTCATCATCAAGTCACACCTATATGATATCGGCATCAGGTCACACCTATACAATATCGTAATCAGGTTGTACATATATCATATCGTGATCAGTCACAAGTTGCAGTCCGAGTACTATTTTAGAGTCCCATGTATCTCAATATCATCACTACCCATTATAATTTATATATACCTGTACATCATCTCATTCTCTAATGATCCGCTAACACTTAATACGACTGTATAGTCAAGAATCACGGCATCAAGCCCAGTTATACTATTTCATCATACCTCAGATATCATATCGCATCAATGAATCCCATGTACGTGTTGTGTGTGTGTATATATATATATATATACCTATACCTAGTTCTATATATATATACACATGCACGTATACACCATGACGTGTTCCAGTGTGTGCGTGTGTGTTTCTATCTGAAACCTACGAACCTCCTCCAAAGTATTCATCCTCTGGTATGCTTTTCCTAAATCGGTCTAGTCCAGCCTAGGGTCATTACTAGGGTCCTACTCATTAAGAATCTAGGGTCACATCTGGTTTCCTAATGTCAATAAGTACTATTCCTATTCTATGTTGCGGGGGTGCTAAACGCCATCCACCCGACTTCCCCCCGTAGATATACATCTACTCACCTGGTCCATGTCTGCCCAAGACGGTGTCGCCATCCTCCTCTTCATCGCCCGCAGTCCACTTGAAGGGTACCTAAACGCAAACATATAAATAGTATCGTAAACCGAATCACATACAAAAGTCAAAAGAGACAAGGAACAAGCATAGGTTAAAACCTATGTCCCGTCCACGCAAAAGAACCAAATACCGCTCGATATCGGCGTACAAACTCCGATGGATCGAGATAACATCATCAAACAACTTGTAGTTTTAAAACACATTACTTATACTATAAAACATGATTAAATCCATCGAAACCCGAAAATCTATCAAACCGTCCAATTTCGCAAAACCCGAAAATGCCAGTTTACCGTTTTTCATCAAAACTTAACATTTAAATGAAACCAATGGTCATAAAACTCATTAAATAGCCTTACTAGACTATACAAACCATTACTATATTTTTATTACACAATTTTGCATTTATTTGAAATTTCTAGTTTGCATCCTTTAACAATTTTCAACATTTTAAAGCAAAATACCACAATTCCACTACAAAACATGATTTCGCATGAATTAATGTCTTAAACTACAATTCATGATGATAGTGATATAATAAAACCATAATTATATTTTTAATCTCATTTATATAGAAATTTCTAAAATCTAGTTTACAAAATTAGCAATTTTTATCACAATTATCAGTTATCCATAGAAACTAGCAATCAAACTAGGTTTTTCTTTCCACCAACAAGTTAATACTCTTATTAAGACCAAAATCTAGTATTACCAATATTAATTGAGATTTATTTCACCAAAAATTAGGTTTTATAGAAACCTAGTTAGCAAAATTTCCTAATTTAAACCATTTTCAATGAAAAATTTACAATTCAACAATCATGCAAGATTTTCCAAATCCAAAAGTGTTAAACTAACTATTATAACCCTAAATAATTAACAAAAATCATAACTTGAATTTAGAAACCCTAACTTGAATTTTTAAAATTGAACATAGAACTAATTCATTAAATCTAATTAAGCTTAAATGAACATCTAAAACAATAAATCAAAAGAAAGAAATTATACCTCCCAAAATATGAAATCCAAACTAGAAATGAGCCTCCAAAATGCATGCTTTCCATCACCAAAATCCATGTAAAAATGAGTAAGGAATAAAGGGTATGAAATAAATAGGATTTTGTGGAATTTTAATGGAATTTTTGATGTATTTTTGATCATTTTTGAATAAAAAAGGTGGAAAATGGGGGGGGCAGCCATGGTGGGGTTGTGGCCGGCCTAAGTGAGGAGAGTGAGAAAGAAGAGAGTGTGCAAAGTGTGTGGAAGTTTCAAGAAGAGAAACATCATTAAAAGTCTTTTCATGCATTTATTTATTTATTTATTTACTATAGCAACTCAAGAAAGCTCTAGAAATTAGGAAAAATTTGCAAATAAATTTTGCATGATACAAACTAATTTCTAATATGCCATGGTTCATTTTTACAAATTAAAACCATTTAAATTTGTAATTTACACTAATTTAGTGTAAAAATAAAGCTTATGTTAATATTTAAAATAATTAATTTAGGAAAAATATTTTATTAAACTAAAAATTTATAAGTGGCTAAATAAACACTATTTACTAGTAATTTCATAATTAAAATAGATATTTTTAAATTTATAGTGAAAAACAATCACGGTTTGGTTTTACGAAAAATACATTTTACTTTACCGAAAATCCTAAAATTCTCTTAAACACTTTTATTCATTTAATTATTTATTTAATTATTTTTAAAATGTTACAATCTTCCCCCCTTTAGGAAATTCGGTCCCCGAATTTAAATTAAAACTCCCCCTTCAAACACTAAAACGTTTAGCAAACACTCAAATCGTCGGGGCTCCGAAATTATCAATACATAACAAAAATCAACTCCGTCAAGCATAATGCAATCATCGGAGTTATGGCAAGAATAAAATATCAAAACCCAATATGAAAACCATCTTAATATACCTCAATCTATAACTTATATATAGTGCGCATCATAGTAAAGCCGTTCAAATATCTGAATAAGGAAATATGCAAAAACCCCTTTTTGAAAATCGCCGTGTGATGCACGTGTCACGGTCTAAGTAGCGGACGTTTAAATTTTTTAAAAATATAGCTATATATATATATATCTTTTATTTAACATACACGTCCCGCCTGGTTACTAACTCAAATAATAATGATCATGAAAACATACTGCTCAAACTAAAATCAATCCCAATCACATCAATAAAATGTCATGTGCGTCCGGTGCGCACTGAAATCGAAACCAAATGCAGAAACCATGAATACCCACAAAACAAAACTAAGTGCAACAGGTGTGCACCAAAAACATCTGTCAAGTGCAACGGGCGTGCACGACTCACTATCAGGTGCATCTAATCTGCACAAAACCCCGGTTTAGTGCATCTGGTGTGCACAAAATCGCATCAAGTGCGCCAAGTATGCGCAAGAATCCTAATCAGGTGCACATGGAGCACGAAAACATACATTGAATATCAAAATCGAAATCACAGCACAAAAATGCATGAAAATTAGGTCGAAACATATGTCAAAATCATGTGTAACCCCTATACACGAAATCAACTCAAAATCTCAAAATATGTAAAACCAAATCAAGTGTACTGGGTGTGTACTCAACAACATCAATACAACTGATACATGAAACACAAATAGAATGAAGGTACACACATGAAATACCAATCGTAGCACAAAATCCTCAAAATACTAAAATCCAATCAATGAAAATATGAAATTCAAATCACTAAATCACAATCGTAAACACTATCGTCAATGCGCGCCCCTTTCCTCTGATGTCGATTGCTTCGAACTCGTCTCTTCGTAGCTAAGCAGACTGCGCTACCAACGGCAACACTCATATCTAGAGTCTCCCATGTAATCGATCCCTTCACCTGATATCCGGACTACATTAAACTTTTCGATCGATCCATCAAAATCCCATAATTCCCCGAGAGCTCAACGCTCAAGTACAGCTTAAAAATATCCGGTACATACCCCAGCATCGATGATCCAGCCGTAGAAGGGCAAACCCAAGCCTCACTAATGGCACCGCGGAACTGCCGTAAACCCAAAGGTTCAAGGGCGTCCTCATGGTCATTATGTCGAGTTAGGGTTTCATTCTTCTAGAGGGTCCATCGAAATACCTGCATGTTCTTCCGAATACTTTAAACTTAGGAAATGGTTTTCTGATAATCGTTCGAACCCTTTAACTTCATCCGGGCGGCATATGAATACCCTTCGTCCGCATGCTAAGCAATGCTTCAATCCTCAAGAATAACCAATACTCTATTGGTTACTGCATTCGAGCCGCATCTCCCTCTGCCCGTGGTAACAGAAACCACCATCCGACATCGACGAAGATAGATCAAAGGAACGAATGAAATACGGTGCAAACAAATGTACATCCTAAGGCTCCTTAAGCAGAATAGCGTATCGTAAGTATGCCGCGGACCATACCCACGGTACGTTACTCTACCTAAATCGCCTACTCCATCAACCAAGGGTCACCTAGACTTATACAGGGTTAAACCTAGCGCTCTGATACCAACTTTGTCACGACCCGAAAGTACGGAACGTGACCGGCACTTAGATTACGAAACGTCTAGAGGCGCAACGTAACCTAAGTAAGCCGAAGCCCAGAAATCTAAACCATAAAAGAAGAAGAAGAAGAAGAAGAAAACATGTAGAATACAAGTTTAAAAGCAACATCAAATTTTCCCAAAAATTTCGGTAGAGTCTCCTCTGTAAAAACTGGCCCCCAAACGGGCTACAACAGGTATAATATGCATAAACAATAAAAAGCATCCCCAAACGGGAGCTAGCTCAACGCCAACAGGCGGAAACAACCACAACAAGCACAATAATATACAACGCCAGAAGGCGAGGCTCAAACTCAAAAGAAAACAAAACCACCAGATCAGAATAATACAGGCGCGACTCTAAGGTCGAAGTAAAAGACTGGTCCAATAACTTATCAAGTAA
The DNA here is from genome assembly GCA_030015575.1 of Agapanthus africanus. Taxonomy (NCBI): domain Eukaryota; kingdom Viridiplantae; phylum Streptophyta; class Magnoliopsida; order Asparagales; family Amaryllidaceae; genus Agapanthus; species Agapanthus africanus. Next base: position 656,725,783 of record JASDDO010000024.1, read on the forward strand.
TACAAATATGGTTGATGGAGCTTACTAGATACAAATGAATGAATAAAAGTACAATGGTGGTTCGGATACAAGTGAACCAACTTACCGTGCAAATCACCCTGAAGAAAAGATGTGCCAACAAGCTGCCACGGGAAACCTGTACATCGAACCTGTAAAGAATTTGGCACAACGGGGGTGAGTTGCCAACTCGTGAGTAGAAGACATCTACAAAAAGAAATCGAATGCACGACGCTATCCTAGGTCATAATAATACACTACTAAATCTCAATCCTCTAGTAATAGCAGGGTAATACTACGTGTAAGTGCAGATACTCCGTGCTCGTGTCAGTGCCTCATATAGTACTATGTTATATGAATGGATATGCATGCACCATGAATGTAAAATAAGCAATCCTGAAATCCAGGTATATCTGTATAAGAAATCTTTGGCTGTTATCATAGTAAAATGTGTATAAGAATCTGAAATCCCAACAATGAAATCCATGAAAATCCGTGTCAAGCATCGACACAAACATGTAAATCTCAAGTCTCACAGTCTCAATACCTCGGGCTCCGTCAGTCCGGATCGGTCCATAATCAAATCTCACGACAACGGTCGGTATCCTCCGGATATCCGCCGCGCCAGACATCACCGGTAGGTAGCCTTCCCCTGCCAGGCTCATCGTCTACAACTCGATCTTCTTGCCCCGGGGTACCATACCGGGCCCACCATGTACCCGAGACGGTTCATCCACTCCTCGAATCGGGTCTCGAAATCCAACAGAAAACATAAAATCTCATGGTGGACGACACATACATCACGAGAAAACCGCAACTTTGTTTAAAAAGAGAGGAGAGAGAGAGAAGTTTTTATATATTTTTGCGGTTTTCCCCAAAAATCCAGAAATCTCACAGAAATCCAAATCTCAAAATCATGAGTAAATATATGATAAGTGTCGGCATATGCCCATAATACTGCGTGATAACATGAAAATATGAATGCATGAATGTCTAAGTAATAAATATCATGTCTATGTTAACATCAGCGAGTAATCACAATATTATATCGGTTTAGTTGTTAACTGATTCTATCAATAAAAGATAATCTGATCTAAAGTGTACGTGACATAGAAATTACCGATGATGATGTGTGTGAGCCGGCAAATAAGTGTGCGTGGAATATGCGCATCATCGGTAATGGTGCTGGTGTCCTAACAGGTAAGGTTTATACTGTTTATAGCAACATATGTATGAACATGCAACATTATGATACAATGCGAAAGTAAAGACGAATGTATATTACCTACTCATTTAATATACTAATACTACTACCACTATATGACTCGAACCTAACCTAGTGTCCATCTAACCTCCTAAGGAAAACTAAACCTAAGAACTAGTCAACAGAAATAAGAGTCTACCTAAGGTCTGAATCAATATCCCTAATAGTCGGCGATCCAGCCTCAATAGCGTCACATACGTAGTATGGCTTTCTCGAATCAAGAGTGCGGATCAATCATCATATCCATGCCTCGTACGGTAAAATCCATCGCACGGCATCCCAATATCGGGGTACGGGTCAAGTATCTCCTAGGTGCCTCATCATTCGTATAATGTCATCATCAAGTCACACCTATATGATATCGGCATCAGGTCACACCTATACAATATCGTAATCAGGTTGTACATATATCATATCGTGATCAGTCACAAGTTGCAGTCCGAGTACTATTTTAGAGTCCCATGTATCTCAATATCATCACTACCCATTATAATTTATATATACCTGTACATCATCTCATTCTCTAATGATCCGCTAACACTTAATACGACTGTATAGTCAAGAATCACGGCATCAAGCCCAGTTATACTATTTCATCATACCTCAGATATCATATCGCATCAATGAATCCCATGTACGTGTTGTGTGTGTGTATATATATATATATATACCTATACCTAGTTCTATATATATATACACATGCACGTATACACCATGACGTGTTCCAGTGTGTGCGTGTGTGTTTCTATCTGAAACCTACGAACCTCCTCCAAAGTATTCATCCTCTGGTATGCTTTTCCTAAATCGGTCTAGTCCAGCCTAGGGTCATTACTAGGGTCCTACTCATTAAGAATCTAGGGTCACATCTGGTTTCCTAATGTCAATAAGTACTATTCCTATTCTATGTTGCGGGGGTGCTAAACGCCATCCACCCGACTTCCCCCCGTAGATATACATCTACTCACCTGGTCCATGTCTGCCCAAGACGGTGTCGCCATCCTCCTCTTCATCGCCCGCAGTCCACTTGAAGGGTACCTAAACGCAAACATATAAATAGTATCGTAAACCGAATCACATACAAAAGTCAAAAGAGACAAGGAACAAGCATAGGTTAAAACCTATGTCCCGTCCACGCAAAAGAACCAAATACCGCTCGATATCGGCGTACAAACTCCGATGGATCGAGATAACATCATCAAACAACTTGTAGTTTTAAAACACATTACTTATACTATAAAACATGATTAAATCCATCGAAACCCGAAAATCTATCAAACCGTCCAATTTCGCAAAACCCGAAAATGCCAGTTTACCGTTTTTCATCAAAACTTAACATTTAAATGAAACCAATGGTCATAAAACTCATTAAATAGCCTTACTAGACTATACAAACCATTACTATATTTTTATTACACAATTTTGCATTTATTTGAAATTTCTAGTTTGCATCCTTTAACAATTTTCAACATTTTAAAGCAAAATACCACAATTCCACTACAAAACATGATTTCGCATGAATTAATGTCTTAAACTACAATTCATGATGATAGTGATATAATAAAACCATAATTATATTTTTAATCTCATTTATATAGAAATTTCTAAAATCTAGTTTACAAAATTAGCAATTTTTATCACAATTATCAGTTATCCATAGAAACTAGCAATCAAACTAGGTTTTTCTTTCCACCAACAAGTTAATACTCTTATTAAGACCAAAATCTAGTATTACCAATATTAATTGAGATTTATTTCACCAAAAATTAGGTTTTATAGAAACCTAGTTAGCAAAATTTCCTAATTTAAACCATTTTCAATGAAAAATTTACAATTCAACAATCATGCAAGATTTTCCAAATCCAAAAGTGTTAAACTAACTATTATAACCCTAAATAATTAACAAAAATCATAACTTGAATTTAGAAACCCTAACTTGAATTTTTAAAATTGAACATAGAACTAATTCATTAAATCTAATTAAGCTTAAATGAACATCTAAAACAATAAATCAAAAGAAAGAAATTATACCTCCCAAAATATGAAATCCAAACTAGAAATGAGCCTCCAAAATGCATGCTTTCCATCACCAAAATCCATGTAAAAATGAGTAAGGAATAAAGGGTATGAAATAAATAGGATTTTGTGGAATTTTAATGGAATTTTTGATGTATTTTTGATCATTTTTGAATAAAAAAGGTGGAAAATGGGGGGGGCAGCCATGGTGGGGTTGTGGCCGGCCTAAGTGAGGAGAGTGAGAAAGAAGAGAGTGTGCAAAGTGTGTGGAAGTTTCAAGAAGAGAAACATCATTAAAAGTCTTTTCATGCATTTATTTATTTATTTATTTACTATAGCAACTCAAGAAAGCTCTAGAAATTAGGAAAAATTTGCAAATAAATTTTGCATGATACAAACTAATTTCTAATATGCCATGGTTCATTTTTACAAATTAAAACCATTTAAATTTGTAATTTACACTAATTTAGTGTAAAAATAAAGCTTATGTTAATATTTAAAATAATTAATTTAGGAAAAATATTTTATTAAACTAAAAATTTATAAGTGGCTAAATAAACACTATTTACTAGTAATTTCATAATTAAAATAGATATTTTTAAATTTATAGTGAAAAACAATCACGGTTTGGTTTTACGAAAAATACATTTTACTTTACCGAAAATCCTAAAATTCTCTTAAACACTTTTATTCATTTAATTATTTATTTAATTATTTTTAAAATGTTACACCGTTGACCGGACTGACCAGGGAAGGAGTTCCTTTTCTTTAGACGGAGGCATGCGTGTTGAGTTTTCAGTGGTTGAAGAGTTGGTAGACGACTGCACCAGTTCTATCATTGCTTTCTGGATCGGGCTACTTTGTCGTTTATTGTGATGTTTCGCGAGTGGGACTCGATTGTGTACTGATGTGGCATTATAAAGTTATCGCTTATGCTTCCCGACAGTTGGAGGAGGTACGAGCAGGATTATCCCACTCATGATCTGGAGATAGCCGCGGTGGTCGGGCGTTGAAGATTTGGAGACACTACTTGTACGGAGAGTCATGTCAGATTTTCATGGACCACCAGAGCTTAATCTTCCTGCAGCGGGTTTTGATTGTTGAGACAGCGCCGTTGGATGGAGCTTGTGAAGGATTATGATTTTGAGATCCTTTATTTACCCGTGGCGAGGCGATTATGGTAGCTGATGCTTGAGTCGTAGGCCCGAGGTGCTTGTTCCAGTTGTGCGCAGTTCAGAGACAGTCTTCTGCAGATTCACAGTTCTTGTGCGACAGATGAGTATTGTGTAGTTCGCCTTTTCTAGGGGACATCTTGCTCATGTCCGCACCCGTCCACTTTTACTTAATCGTTTTCGTGAGGCACAACCCGCCGATGCTCGTTTGTTTGAGATTCTGAGCCTGTTCGGCAGGGTAAAGATTCAGAGTTCTTGATTTATGATCAGGGTGTGCTATGTTAGGGACTCGATGGCGTGTACCCGATACTGATGGGTAGAGACGCGAGGTCCTAGAGCAGGCACATCAGTCATCTTTCAGTATTCATCCAAGTGCCACCGAGATGTAACGTGACTTGAGAGTTGGTTACTGGTGGGCAGGGGTGAAGAGTGAAGTTTCGGATTTCGTTTTGAGGTGCTTGGCTTGTCTGTGAGCTAAGGTTGAGCATTTGAGGCCGGCTGGAGAGTTGCAACCTTTTTACCGTTCCAGAGTGGGAACGGGAGCAGATCTCCATGAAATTCGTTGTGGGTCTACCCAGGATTGGTCGAGGGTATGACTCCATTTGGGTGATTGTTGTCTGGTTATGCTCAGTATGCTCAGTTTGCTCATTGTTCGTCGATAAGTTTGTGCGTTTGCACAGAGTTCCTTCATGCGTTGTATCCGATAGAGGTACCCTGTTCGCTAGCCGTCTTTGGCAGAAGCTTCAGGAAGCTTGGGGTACTGGTTGAGCTTTAGCTCCTCTTTTCCATCCATAGGCCGATGGTTAGACAAAGTGGACTATACAGACTCTGGAGGATATGCTTGTGCATACGTACTTTTGGTTTGTTGGCAGTTGGGATCGTCACTTGCCATTGATGGAGTTCTCCTACGATGATGGTTATCAGGAGACGTTTCAAATGACAACTTTTAGGCCTGGTGTGGTAGGTTGTGCCGATCGCCAGTCTGTTTTACTGACTCCGCAAGAGCAGGATTTTTAGACTCCAGCTAGTCTAGAGACTTCGGAGATGATCCAGTGGTTTATGTCAGGATGAGAGCAGCCCAGTGCAGACAGAAGTCTTGTGCCGACCGTGGTGGTCGCAGACTTGAGTTCACAGGGGGAGATCATGTATTCCTATGGATTTTTCCGATGAAATGGCGTGTTGAGTTTTTGGGAAGCTTAGTCCCAGAATTGGAGGTCCTTTTGAGATCCTTGAAGCGAGTTAGTACCGTTGCCTATAATATGGCACTTCCTTCCAGATTTTGAGTATTCACCCCGTATTCCTGTTCCCCTCCGAAAGACGGCGAAGGCACTGATGTCTTGCCTGAGATTCGGGGCAGATGCTATTTGGTGCTATCCGTCCACCTCTCCGAAGATGCCAAGTTGATTTATGACACCATGTATCGAAGGTTTAGACGGATGCGGCCGATGTAGCAAACTTCGTCAGATTCCCCCTCGCTTGAGAGGTTTTTGATTGTGGGGACGCTCTTCCCTGCAGGCGCAAGCCTCTGCAGTTAATTACGCTACCGCATCGCGGTAACAACTTTCTCCTTCTCCAGCTGGTCACTTTGAGTCGTGGGTGTTTGTTTTGCTTGTGGTTGCCCGTGGATTGTATACGGAGACTATTTATTTCGTCGCCCGTAGGACGTGGATTAATCCAAATCTGTATTTTCTTAGATTTGGGTTTGGGGTTTTGGTTTAAGGATACGTTAGCCATATTTGAGACTAAGATCAACTTAAACGTTTGTTAAGGTTACGTTAGTCTAATTTGAGACTAAGATCAACTTAACAGGATCGTTTAGATCCAACAAAAGAGCAATTGGCTCTATTGTTTAGTTTAATGACATTGCGGTCGATTGCCAGTTTAGGGACATGGTGGTCCATTGAATGTATGGCCATCAGAACCCATCACCTCTCTGACGACGTTGAAAGATTACAACGACAGATGTCAGAGGAGTTCAGAGATGTACCCTTGAGCCAGAGTTGATTGGGGGATCTATAGTCCAATTTGGGACTAAAGTCTGTTTGAAGGTTTAAGGATACGTTAGCCATATTTGAGGCTAAGATCAACTTAAACGGGATCATTTAGATCCGACAAAAGAGCAGTTAGGGGCTCTATTGTTCCAGTTTAGGGACGTAGTGGTCCATAGGTAGTTTAGGGACATTGCGGTCCATTGGTAGTTTAAGGACATTGCGGTCCATATTCCAGTTTAGGGACATGGTGGTCCAATACCAGTTTAAGGACGTAGTGGTCCATGTTCCAGTTTAGAGACGTGGTGGTCCGTATTCCAGTTTACGGACGTAGTGGTCTATATTCCAGTTTAGGGACATGGTGATCCATCGCCAGTTTAGGGACGTAGTGGTCCATCATTAGTTTAAGGACGTTTCGGTCCAACATTAGTTTAAGGACGTTTCGGTCCATGCTCCAGTTTAGGGACGTGGTGGTCCATGTTCCAGTTTAGGGACATGGTGGTCCATGTTCCAGTTTAGGGACGTGGTGGTCCGATATTAGTTTAAGGACGTTTCGGTCCAACATTAGTTTAAGGACGTTTCGGTCCAATGTTAGTTTAAGGACGTTTCGGTCCACGAATTTAAGGACCCCGCAGTCCGTATTCATGTGTGGTCGTTGGGACCCGTCACCTCTCTGACGTCGTTGAGGAATTACAACGATAGATGTCAGAGGAGTTCGGAGATGTACCCTTGAACCGGATATAAATTGATTTGGGGAGCAGCCGTGCTCAGTCAATTTAGTTTGAGGACTTACGGCCATGATTGGGCTAAGTCCAGTTTCAACATTCTTTTGTTTTTGGTCTATTAGACCTGTGCTAGGGCTTTGCTCCTTTTTAGTAATGCACTGCATTATTTTTGCCTTGGTTGGGCTCTGCCCTTTTATGAGTGATGCAGAGCATCTATTTTGTTTGGGCTCTGCCCCTTTTCTTTTTAGAATGCATGGCATTTTTTATTAGGCCTGTTAGGCCTTTTAATTGGGCTCTGTCCCTTTTTTTTAATAATGCAGAGCATTAAATACTCTGACAGTGTCCCATGAGCGCAAGCGCATGTGATAGTGACACGTGCCACGCTCTGGTGAGCGCAAGCGCAACAGCGCAGTGCGCTGTGTCAGTGCGCTGCACTGCTGACACGTGGCATACCTTGGTGAGTTGCGCTAATTACAGAGAGCGAAGCTCTATCGCGTAGCGCAAGTTGTTCTGGAGCTGACACGTGGCGCTCTCCCAAGAGCGCAACAGCGCAGTTTGGAAGTGCAAAGCACCAAGACTCTTTTAGATTCAAGAACAGAAGTGCAAAGCACTATTTGATTTCTTGATCTAATTTAGATCAAAGAAAAAGATAAGTTTTTCTTATCTCAAAGAACCAAAGGTTCATAAAAAGTGCAAAGCACTATTATTAGTTAGTTTTCTTTCTTATTGAAGATCATTGATCTTGTTCTTAGATCAATGATCTGTTTTTTTAAGAGAATTTTCTCTTTTTCTAAAGGTTTTTACCTTTTTTGTTCTTGAGGAGTTCTTCATAGTTCTCTCTTTTTTTTTTTAGAAAATGTTCATGCCTTTGAATTGAGGCTTAGGGTCCTTTTTATAGTGCCCAATAAATTAGTTAGATTTGTTAAAGAGATCTTTCTCTGAGTGATTTGGGGAATTTTCCCCATCGTTGGATCTTTGATCCAAGGGCTCCTGTTTTACAGGAGAGGATCTTATTGTTTTGATAAGATTAGAGAAATCTTTCAGAATTTTATTCTGTTTGGCGCAAGTGCACCTGTGCTTGACACGTGTCGCGCAGCGCACTGTGCAGTGCGACTGCGCTAGCGCAACTGCGCTGCCACATGGCGCGCAGCGCAGAGCGCAGCGCCACTGCGCTAGCGCAACTGCGCTGCCACGTGGCGCGCAGCGCAGAGCGCAAGTCAGCTGAAGCGTTGCTTCTTTAATTTAAGTTTGAATTTTAAACAGAGCCTTGCTCTGATTGGGTGCACTGCCTTGGGCGCTGCGCTCCTTGTACCGACGTGTCTGATTTTGACACGTGGCGCGTTGCGCGCAGCGCAAGGAATCTGAAGTGTTGCTTCATTTATTTTAATTTCAATTTTTCACTTTAATTTTCTAGACAGAGCTTTGCTCTGATTGGAGAAAAACAGAAGCATTGCTTCTTTTCCCATATTGGAATTTGAACAGAGCTTTGCTCTGATTGGGGTAAACAAATGCCCCCCACCGTTGCGCTTACGTGGTTCCAAAATGTGAGCGCATCGGTGACAGAATCCCAACCGTTGTGGCAACTTTTGGAAGTTGAAAGGGCATTTGATACCTATAAATAGGACCTTTGGTCCTTTAGATGATTTTTATCTTCAAAATTTTACTTTCAGAACTCAGAGCCCTACTCTTTATTTTCAAGAACTCCAAGGGTTAAACTCTTTAAAACATTTTAGGTGCAAATTTAAATTAGAATTAAATTAAATTAAATTAATTTTCATTGACAGAGCCTTGCTCTCCATAGATCCCTGATCTAAAGAAAACCCATTTAGGGTTTCACTTAGCAGAGCTTTGCTCTAAAAGGGGTCCAAAGAGAACTCAGGAGAACCCCGTTAAGGTTCCATTAATAGAGCTTTGCCCTATAAAAGATTTTTCTTGTATTTTCTCATTTCATTAGTGGAGCTTTGCTCCTTCCAAATCATATAAAAGAACTCTTAGGAGTTTTTCATTGATCTTCGAGTTTAAAGATGGCATTTTATTCCTCGGTACATTATATTGCTTTTCTTAATCAGTCTTTCTGACAATTTTGTTGATTCTCTTTCACAGAAACAATGGACGCCCATATGTATGCTCTTAATGAGATCATCTCTTACGGGGACATACGCCGACTTGGCCGCTCTCAAGATCGAGAGTTCACAAACGCGGAGTGTGCTGAAATCATGAGCCGCTTCGACGCGTACAATGGTCCTCTGCTTCCCCGGCGTTCCTCCCTTCTTAAGCTTATCGTGGGAGCCATCTGGGAAGTGCTTCCCTCGTTCTGTTCCGGTGTGCCGCTTAGGGCGCTGGATGCCACTGAGGATAAGGTGCACTCGGTGTACCTGTTGAACTTTATCTCAAAAAGACGGCGAAACAGTCTTATTGATCTCTTGCACGAGGTCTTTCAACAGTCTGCCATACTCGCTACTTATCGGAGGGTGGAAGACATCGGGGGGGACCCTGACGCTTGTGCTCGCGAAAGAAAGCACGCTAGGATGGTCCGCGAGGCTTGGAAAGTCATAGATAGGGTCGCTTTTGAATTCCTCAATCCATGCCCTAGATCTGAGGTTATTCCATTGTAACTTTCGTTTATTGTTTTTATGACTGTAAGAACTTCGGGCAATATTAATGAATTTTTTTTTATCCCAGCTTGTCTTTATTATATATATTTTGTCCTGAGTCTTTTTGCCCATGCATGAATGAATGTGTCTTGAACGCTTGATCAAATGTAAATCGGATGCTCTTTCTGTTGCTTTTCATCTTTCTCAGCATGTCGTCACAATTAGCAGGTAATAGAGTAAGATAGCGAGGGCTTAGGCCGCAGGTTCAGATTTGCCGCCTAAGACTTTTCAACTCTATGAGCCGTGAGGGTCTCATAGAGACTTTTCTCCCTACGGATCGAGAGGATCTCGTAGGTGTTTTTTTTTCTCCTTAGGAATCGTGAGGATTCCTAGGTGTGGTTTTCTCTTATAAGTCGTAAGGATCCTATAAGAGAACTTTCCCTCTTACGAGTCGAGAGGACCTGTAAGCGGTTGTTTCCCTCCTTGTCGAAATTCGACGTTGGAGAGTGAGACCCGTGGATGGTATGCAAGAGAACATTTTGGGCCAGCTTGCGGGGTCCCAGTGCTTAGGAAACAGGCTTCTTTTATGCCTACTGCCTAAGGCTTTATCTCACGAGTCGAGCCGCCTCAACAATTTCTTCACAAGTTGAGACGAATCGAGAGTTTCTCGCAAGAACATCTTAACGTCGCATTTAACCTCTGCTCTTTACGACAGAAGCTCGTTAAGGTTGGTGGTACTTAGGGTTTTAGCCATCGTACCGTCGCATAAGCTGATATAGTCCTCGATAGGTAATCGTGCTGTTCGAGTAGCCCTGCGACTGCCGTGTCTCTGATCCCTTCGGGGGCTGGACAAGACGTCTTCAAGCAATCTTTCTAGGCAGTTTGACCGTCGTAAGAGCAAGCGTTAGGGATTTGCCATGCCGCTTTTTACTTGAGGTTAGGCTCATTTTGGCGAGTCCCGATGAGTCATAACCACTCCGCGCTGGTGTGGGATGATCCCCGATAGTCTTTCAGGTTTTATGTGAGTTGCCGTCAAGACCCTGAAGCTAGGAATTTGGCCTTCGCTTCGTTTTGCTGGCATCGCGTCTGCTGTATCGAGACGAATGTCGCGGTTGTTTTTAGTTTGCTGATGAACCGTCGAGGTTTGAAACTAGGGATTTTGCCATGGCTCCGTTTGTTTGATTGTCGCGTCCGAATCCCGCTGGGGGAAGAACGCTGGGGTGAAAACTCGTCTGCTGTATCGAAACGAACGTCGAGGTCGAGCTGGAATTTTTCCGTGGCTCCGTTTGTTTGATTGTCGCGTCCGAATCCCGCTGGAGGAAGAACGCTGGGGTGACAACTCGTCTGCTGTATCGAAACGAATGTCGAGGTGGAGCTGGAATTTTTGCCGTGGCTCCGTTTGTTTGATTGTCGCGTCCGAATCCTACTAGAGGAAGAACGCTGGGGGTGACAACTCGTCTACTGTATCGAAACGAACGTCGAGGTGGAGCTGGAATTTTGCCGTGGCTCCGTTTGTTTGATTGTCGCGTCCGAATCCCGCTGGAGGAAGAACGCTGGGGTGACAACTCGTCTACTGTATCGAAACGAACGTCGAGATGGAGCTGGAATTTTGCCGTCGCTCCGTTTGTTTGATTGTCGCGTCCGAATCCCGCTGGAGGAAGAACGCTGGGGTGACAACTCGTGTGCTTTATCAAAACGAACGTCGGGGTAGAGCTGGGATTTTGCCGTGGCTCCATTTGTTTGATGATGTTGCGTCTGCTGTGTCGAGACGAACGTCGAGGTGGTGACCATTCCACACTGGTGTGAGACGATCTCCAGTTGTCTTTCTGGCTCTATATGGGTTGCCGTCAAGACCTTGAAGCTAGGAATTTAGCCTTTGCTTCGTTTGCTTTGTCATGTTCGAAGCTTGTTGGAGGAAGAACGTTATTGTTGACATTGCGTCTACTGTATCGAGGCGAATGTCACGGTTGTCTCTAGGTTGTTGTTGAACCGTCGAGATTTGGCTTCGCTTTTTGGCGGAGCCTGTTGGGAAGGTATGTTTCTCTCTTTGTTTATGCCCCTGGATTGTATACAGGAATCGATGTGATCTAACCTGTAGGGCAAAAGTTTTATCATCATCATCATCATTTTTTGTTTTATTTCCGCGATGCTCTATCATTTCAGCTTTTATATCGCGAAGGTCGCGATTGCCCAATCGTTTCGGCTATTTTTCGCGGTGCCCAATTATTTCGGCTATTTATTTTATTTTTACTCGCTGCTTTTTATTGCGAGTTGCCCAATCATTTCTGCTATTTTGCATGCATACATTTTTACTTGCTGCTTTTTATTGCAAGTTGCCCCATCATTTCGGCTATTTCGTATGCATGTGTGGCTCGCTAATTTTTTTATCGCGAGTGTAGAACTTGGAATCTGACACCAATCTCAGCATCATCATCGCTACAACTGGAATATTGCCAGGAGCGAATCATCATTTGCCATGAGGGGACTTGGAATTTGATACCGTTTTAGGCATTAGCATCGCTACGACTGGGATTTTGCCAGGAGCGAATCATCATTTGCCTTTGTCGATGTCGAACAAAGGTGGCTTAGTAAACAGGGTTAGGATTCTATCGACTAAAGCTTTTGACTTCATGAGCCGTAAGGGTCTCACAAAGGTATTTCTCCCTACAAGTCGTGAGGATCTCGTAGGTGTGTTTTCTCCTTAGGGATCGTGAGGATTCCTAAGTGTATGTTCCCATGTAAGTCGTAAGGATTTTACAAAAGGTTTTTCTCCTTATAAGTCGAGAGGACTTGCAAGGGTTGTTCACCGTATGGACATATCCCCAGTCACGGATGGGACTTGGTTAGGGAATGTTTATTCGCGCTCGTGGATTATATACAAGGGTCAGTACTGAACCACTTGTAGGGCAATATCGGAAGTTGTGGGAGTTGCTTAAGCACAGGTTTAGGTCTCTATAACTTAAGACTTTCAAATCTTATGGGCCATGAGAGTCCCATAAGAGAGTTCTCCTTACGAGTCGTGAGGATCTCGCAAGTGTATTTTCTCCTTAGGAATCGTGGGGATCCCTAAGTGTGTTGCTCCCTTGTGAGTCGTAAGGATCTCACGCGGGTGGTTTCTCCTTACAAGGTCGAGAGGACCCTATAAGTGTCTTTTAACGAGGTTGCGCCCTTTCGGGTTTTCACAAACACTCGCCGGTAGCCCTGCTGTTTTTACTCACGGAGCCCTTTCGGGTTTTCATCCGTGCCCATTTTGCTCATGGACATACCGTTTTTTTTTCTTCTTTTTATTATATATATTTTTTCTTCTTTTTTTTACGAGGTCACACCCTTTCGGGTTTTCACGAACACTCGCCGGTAGCCCTGCTGTTTTTACTCACGGAGCCCTTTCGGGTTTTCATCCGTGCCCTTTTTGCTTATGGACATACCGTTTTCATTTATTATATTTTTCTTCTTCTTTTTTTTATCTCGTCAGCCTAAGGATGCTGCGGTAGTTAGTTTAAAGACGTTTCGGTCGTTTGCAAGTTTTAGGACATTGCGGTCCATCATTAGTTTAAGGACGTTTCGGTCCGTTGTCGCCGTATTTGAGGCGAATATTTAGTTTATTGACTTTTCGGTCTATGAGGCTTTCTCTATGACCGAGCATGATGCCCCCGGCGTATCCATCTTTCTCGGAGCGTGTGGTTGTGGCGGGCTCACCTTCCAGTTTTCGGAGATGACGAACTTGCCCTGTTGGTATTGATCTTCAACCCAGTTTTTGAAGACGTAGCAATCCTCGATCAGATGACCTACCGTTTGATGGTAAGGGCAATAATTAGGATTATTAACATCGCCTGGCCGTAACGGACGTTTTGGACTCGGCAGATTGATGAGTCTGTCGCACACTGCCAGTTCGAACAGTCCCCTTGTTTTATCTTGCGGAAACGAGTAAGGACGTTTCAACTTTTCCTGGAGGGGTTGCCGCTTGTTGCTTTGGCGAGCAACCGGTCTAGGGTCACTTGATTGTTGTTGAGCGCTGGCGACGAAGGCCGTTTTTTCTTTTCCTTTATCCTTTTTGTTCGCTCCGTTGTTTGCGGAGCTGAGATTTTTTTTGAGTAGCGTGCGATTGTACGGCTGAACGTTCTCGCAGCTCCTCAATTCCTTTATTTTTGAACTAGATTCCCCGAGAGAAGGGTTGGGGGTAGCTTCTTCGTCAGAGTCGCTTCCAAAGGTGATAATTTGTGATCCCTTAGAGTCGGCTATATGACAATCGTCGGCGGCTCTTTTGCGCTCATCTATCGCATTTTTTCGGCGTCTACGAGCTTCACATTTTGCCCTCAGCGAGAGTATTATCTTCAGAGGGCGGTAGCTTCATTCCTACTGATAGAGCTTTGGCGAACCTTTTCCTCGTCTTGAATTTGTTTTTACCTGCAGTGTATGGCTTTTGATTTGACGGGAATGCCTTGGCTCTTTCCAGTATGGCCATTTCACGCTCTTGATTGGCTTTTGCTTTCAGAAGAATTTCATTTAGGAAGACATCGATCAACTCGTCTGATGGCTGTAGAGTCTCCGGCTCAGGGTTCGCCATTGGTTTCTCGGCGCAAGAAGCCTCTTCATCATCTGCCAGTGAATGAGAAATCACATGACAAGTCGCTACGTAGTCTTCGGATTCATCTGATGAGTTTTCTCCATCATTTTCATTTTCGACGATAGAACAAGCTGCACCCATTGTATCCGTTTTCTTTGGAGTATGCGGCTGTGGCGGGTTTACCTTCCAACTTTCAGACAGCGCGAATTTGCCTTGTAGGTACTGATCCTCGATCCATCCCTTAAAGACGAAACAATCCTCGATCGGGTGACTTACCGCTTGGTGGTAAGGGCAATAATTGGGATTATTAAGATTGTCTGGCTGTGTCAGACGCTTTGGACTCGGCAGATTGATGAGTCTGTTGCGCACTGCCAGCTCGAACAGTCTTTTCGTTTTATTCTGAGGAAACGAGTAAGAACGTCTTAGTCTCTCCTCGAGGGATTGTAGGGTTCCTAGGCACACTAATGAGGTCTCACAAGGCATCAACCATGCCAAATTCAAAAATTTCCGGTGCCGAGAAACCCTAATGCGATCGTTAACTAGATATTAGGCGAAACAAGCAAGCAAGTTAACAACTTAACTACTAAGTGAATGGAAATACAACCTTTGTAGATCCGGTCCTCCACTTCCTTAGCTCCGTGATGATGTCCTTCCACTGCGATCATCGGATCCCGGACTCTAGCTATGGTTTCGTCGAAGAAATGATCGGGCTAGGTTGTCGACATCGATGCCGAAGATGATCTACGTCGAGGCAACTCAAGATCAAGCTCCAACTTCACCAAGTCATGAAACTTGTGAAGAAAACACCCTATACTATATGGCAAGTGGTAGAGGATGAAGAAATATGAAGTGGGTTCACTTTGGATTTGGATTTCTCACTTGGAATCATCACTAGAAATTTTGTAGAAAGCTTTTCTTTCTTCATCTTGAAGAAGAAGAAGAAGAAGAATGAAAAAGAATATTTCCAAAAGAAAATCAAGTGACCCTTATCATATTGCAAACATGGTAAAGTGTAGAGAATTAACTAGGGTTAGGTGAATGGTTAGGGTTAAGGAAAGAAACAAAATGGTCAAGCTTTCAAAGCTTCATGAAGCTTCAACAAAATCCAAAGTTAGCCACCATTTTATTTCTTTCTCAAATGAATAAATAAATGAATAAATAAATAAAGCATATGAAACCCTAACCATTAACTAACCATGGTTTAATTCAAACATACACCCAAGTTTGCATGTATCATCGAACATGATACAATCTAGTGCACAAAACTATATCATATATACAATGTGCACAATCAAGTGAGATAATCAATCTTAAGTGAACCAATACTAGTTAATGTAAAGTAATATATCAAATATATAATTATACATTAAATCATTAAATCAACACTTGATTTAATGATCCGGTCATATCGCATATAACCGACTAATATCAAGTGTATCAATGTATCGAATCAACACTTGATTCGGTATCTCGGCTATATCATATATAACCGTCCAATGATATAAATCACGAGAATAGAATACAGCATCACATACTGGTATTATTCTCGGTCCCGCACATATCTCATATGCGCTCCTATTTTGTTTCGCTTGAGCCAGGAAACCTTTGTGTAGGACTCTAAAGACTCGTCAATACGCCGGCAGCAGGTGATGATCATATCAGACACCCACAAGCCGCAAGCGGTCTGCTAAACGTAACGGCCACCCGGGTATTGAGCGATCAGAAGATCGACGAGCAAGCCCGCTCACACTCCTGTGAATCCAACCAGTAACACTTACCGTACAGTCCGGTCTCGTCGTCTGATATGTCGCATATCTCGCCTAGAGGTGGTAAACGTCAGACCCCAATAGCTCGATAAGTCGTGTCGATATGAGGTCTATAACAGTTCGAGAAACTACTGGTCACACTTACCAGTAAATCTCAGCAACCCTGGCCAGGGATTTCCGGTTATAGCTAATCGAACACAGCGCAACATCAACTCCCTATACCGGGAGAGACGAATCCCCTCATATCGCTCATTGCCTCCATGTGAATCGGGACTGTACCCAAAAACCACCGTTTTGCACGCCCTCTTGGACGTGGTAAGGTGGAAATCAAAGCACAGTGGGAATCACACAAGACTCTATGACGATCTCGGGTCAACAGACTAACCTGTACCAGTGTCACCAGAGAACTGCCATCTGACGTAAGGTATAATACCATCTGGGAGTTCTCGGCGAGTCCGTCCAGTGTACCCAGTCTCCACTGAGCACCCGTATATCATCTCTGATGTCAAACACCAATGGATATGGGATCATCCATCGCCCATCTGTATGGGTCGAGAAGGTATACGCTAGTCTACTCTGGTATATCGATGCCCCGTCTCGATATACCCACGACTAGGGACCTTGAAGGATGTACTTATAGACTACCATGTCCCCACTAGTATGATCCGCATCACAGTCCAGGTAGTCAAGTACACATCCTAAGGGCTTTACCAACATGTAACAGAGAGACAATCAATGTACACGTTAAGGTAAAGAGCAACCAGATAGCATACTATCATGTCGAGCAAGAAAGTCCTCCCTATATATGTCCAAGCATCCACTACAATATACATCCTATGTATAGTAATAGCCTCTAGGGCATACATATAACTAACAATCTCCCACTTGCACTAGGGCCATCTGTATAGCAGTGGTTGTAGTATCTCATACTCAACCATCCCATAAAAGTCTCTCTCTGGGAAAAGGCCTTTGTGAGTGGATCCGCCGTGTTGTCCTCTGAGTCTGTTCTCCTAACCTCGATCACCATGGAGATCAACCATCTCCATGATCAGGTGATACTGCCTTAGATTATGTCTGGGTCACTGATGGGACCGGGGTTCCCGGGCCAAAGCCAGACTTCCATTGTCACACAATGGTAGGAACCTAGTTCATCTTATGAACCAATATACACCCAAACAGCCTCTTTGGTAGCATCTTAAGTAGCGATGTATCCAGCCTTTATCGTCTAGTTTGCCACGGTATCTAGCTTGAAACTCTTCTAACATACCGTCCCTTTACTGAAGGTAAAGACAATGCCTGTGACTGACTTTCAGTCGTCCTTATCACCCTGGAACCTTTCCAGTGATTCTCCCCAGGATCGATTGATACCATCTTACTACAACTAGTGAGTATCCTAGCACCCAATTAGATCTATCTCATAGATCCAAAACCCAGAATTTAGTAGGTATCATTTTGATCCTTTATGGAGAATCCTTGAGATAAGTGGAGATTGACCGAGCGTAGCATATGAAATTCCTTCCCTATCAAGAGTATGTCATCCACGTACTCTACGAGGATCGTCACCATACTCCCTACTACCTTTTTGTTTATACAAGGTTCATCTACCATTTTGATGATGTCAAACTCTTTGACTACTACATCAAAACAGACGTTCCAACTCCGCGATGCCTGCTTTATCCTATAAAGCATCTTGCACACGTTTCCGCTGCTCCCACTGTCTACGAAGCCCTCTGGCTGTGTACTTACAGACGCTCTCTTCTAAAACATCATTTTAGAAAAGCAGTCATGACACCCAACCACCAGATATCGTAGTCATGGTATGTAGCCGTGGCAAGTAGGATCCGGATGGACTTAAGCACAGCCACTGGAAAAGGTTTCATCATTATCCACGCCTGGTCGATGACGAAAACCTTTAATAAGTCTTGCTTTGAAAGTCTCAACTTTTCCATCTACACCAAGTAATCTTCTCAAGATATACTTGCTCCCGATGGGGATTTAATCCTTCAGATATAGCAACCAAAGTCCATACTTTGTTGGTGTATAAGGATTCCATCTCAGATCGCTAAGCATCCAGCCATTCTTATAGAGTCCCACTCCTGATGGCCAGCTCGAAACTAGTTGGGTCATCATCTCATGATGCAATCCTCGCTCCTACTGTCATAGAGAAACTGAAGTATCTCTCATGTGGGTGAGAAACCCTACTAGATCGGCGGAGAGGCTGAGGTTCGTTGGTATCTACTGAATCCTTTGGTTGTACCAAATCATCTGCTATAGTTTACATAGCTGGAACCTTTCCAGTTCTACATAACTGACCTTGCCTCGAGCTTGTCCGGATTTTGCTTTTAGACATAGGCCGGACAACCCCAAATCTTAACTAGCTTAAGACATGGGCTCTTCTCATACCATATCTCATATGAAGTGGTAGGCTGTGATCTGATTCGAACCCTATTCAATAGGTATGTAGCTTCTCAAGCGCATAACTCCCAAAAGGAAACAGGTAACTCAGTATTACTCATCATAGAACGCACCATATCGAATAGGGTGCAATTGCTCCGCCCCGATATACCATCGTGCTATGGTGTATACGGAGGAGTAATGCTGAGAGAGAATCTCATTCTCCTTTAGAATAGTCCAGGAATTCCGTGCTCAAGTATTCTCCTCCCTGATCGCATCAAAGGACATAATACTTATACCCTCATTTTGGTTCTCTACTTCTAACTTATATTCCGTGAATATCTCAAAAGGTTCGGACTTGTGTTTCAATAGGAACATATGTCTGAATCTTGAGAGATCATCAGAGAATGTAATGACGTACAAAGAACTGGTCTTGGCACGTGTAGACAGGGGACCTTTATACATCAACATGTATCATCCCAAGAGTTCACTAACTCTTTCTCTGTTTCCAATAAGAGCTGGTGTCATTATATCTTTGTGACATGACTGGCAAGTTTCACAAGATGTAAATTCAAACTGATTTAAATATGCATCTACATGTAACTTTAGCTAGTCGGGTCGCATTGATATGACCTAGTCTACAATGCCTCAAGAAGGATTCGTTCATTTCTGAACTCTTCCTCTTGTGTGTGTTTTGTATACTAAAAATTGTAGTTTGATTTAGAACATCAATGATTTTAGATAACGTGCCTGAACCGA
Organism: Agapanthus africanus; assembly: GCA_030015575.1. Taxonomy (NCBI): domain Eukaryota; kingdom Viridiplantae; phylum Streptophyta; class Magnoliopsida; order Asparagales; family Amaryllidaceae; genus Agapanthus; species Agapanthus africanus. The sequence goes on from JASDDO010000024.1 coordinate 656,745,019, forward strand.
TCAACTTTTGATATAGGAAATGTTCAAAACATTATCCAACAATACAAAATTTTATCATTTCTTTACTAATAAAGAGAGTGATAAGATTTTGTATATCAGGTTCGGTATCTAATAACATTCGTTCAGAATCAATGTATTGGTAATACAGGGTGACAGTGACCAACAGATTTGGCTGCAACACTTGCCCCGTTTTCTGTCTCATGAAACTTATCACCCGTTCTCAGTTCTTTACCTATCTGTTGCCCATGTAACAAATTACATATGTGGGATCCTGATCCGGTATCTCATATCCGGGACGTAAAGAATACTGAGAAACAGTTCTGTGTAATGAACACACCCGAAGATGATGCATCAGTATGCACTTTCTTCGTTTGGGCGGCACGGGAATTCTGGTAATCCCCAATTTCCTGCTCTGTCTTATAACAATTATAAGTTGGAGCGGGACCAACGTTCCCCAGCTCAGTATAACAAGCGGGTTCGGTCAATAATCCGTATTATTATCTTGATTAAGGCGTGACATGGTCGCTACCAGGAGAGAGAGAAGAATACACTCAGCGTGCGCTCTTGCAAGAATAGATTGGTTATTATTTTATCTAATCAGGATGGCTCCCACTGTTTTAATCAAATCTTCCTTCAAACCCTAAAAGGAAAGACTAGCCGGGATTAATTATACACTACAAGTTCGCCAATCTTTTAGCCAGGCCAGTGTCGGTACTTTGAGGGAGGTCCCCCGTGCTTTCGCACGAACCTAATTATAGTAAACCTCGTTTTCCCAGAGGCGTAACCTCGTTAACACCTTTCTAGACACCTACTTGATCGGCTAATTGTAATGTGTAAAACTCTCCCAGGAGTAACTCTTACTCGCAGTGGGTATCGGGATCCAACTATCTCATAGAAGGTATGCAATCTCATTGCAAATTTCAACACTTGAAATTCCCGATAATTTTGCCCCTAGCGTCCTATGACCTTGACGGAGGACAAACTACCCATAGTCCGCTAGTCAAGTTCAACCCGTCATTTCCTGATTGAATTAAACCCACCCGCACGACCCTTGACGGAGGCCAAACAACGCCGTACGAATACTAACTATTACTTATCTGAAATGACGGAGGGCTACGACAGGTTTTTCTGAAAATCTATTGCGTAATGAACTTGATATCGTTGTAGGATCGAATGAATTTTGAAATGGAGTGTTTTTTAGGCTTTTCTAGTTTTGCTAAAGAGGTCACTCCCGGTGAAGGGATCGTCGGCCCTTTCCTCGTCGAATGAGGTGCTGGATATATCATATATATCACTGTGCAAAGCAGAAACTATAGAAGCTATCAAAAGACAAACCGAGGGGTGTAGCATCAAAAGACAAACCGAGGGGTGTAGCATCTGCCAGTTATTGCTAAAGGAGTCACTCCCGGTGAAGGGATCTCGGTCCTTTCCTTATCGAATAAGGTGCAGGATATATCATATATACCACTGTGCAAAGCAAGAACTGTAGCTACCTGTTTTATTTTGAAATTCGATTCTACAACATCTTTAGGTTTCTTTTATTTCATTAATCTCATTAATGAAGTCCCATCATTTAAGTACCTAAACATCACAGATAAATACGACGTACACTTATGCCATCCGCATTCGCCTCGATGTCCCCTCGTGCACCGTTAGGTTAGGTAACTAACGGCAGAGCGGGGCAGGGCTAGCGCGGGTGTAAAACATAAGTAACGTCTATATAATATATCATATATACTATATACAGTATTTATCATAGAACATCACATGATCACATCACAGATATCGCAGCAGAAGAATCATATGAAACATTGGATATACTAGGACATCCGTGTTTTCAATACGAGCCAGTATAAAACATGGATTCCACGGTCGCGATGAATAGCCAAACCTATACCCCTAGACCCCTACGAGAGCGGCAAGCAACCCTACCAATTCTAGAGTTAGGAGACCCGGACTCGACTCCTCGAGTTGGTCTCCCACTGAACTCCAGAACCCGGTTACTTGTGCCCTCCTTCTTGGGTCTATCCTAGTGCCGAAAAGTAAATAATATACAAAGGGTGACATCTTCCGCAACCTGGAAGTGCCCCAATAAAAGAATATTACATACAAGTTTTTACATGAATGAAAATGAAAAACACTCATCTCACATAAAACCCCCCCGGCTATTCAAACACGACGATCCAATATAACTTATCCAGCAACACATAACATCACATGTCATCAACGTCAGTAAATATGCCCATCCCAATTGTCGTTGATATATAGCAAAGAAACCGGCGATATCACATATTACACTTACGGTCGCAGAAAAGAAAGTGTAAAACTACAACAGTTGGAATTCACAAACACTTTAGACATCGCATGCCTAATCAAATGAATTCCTTAGACATCGCATGCCTAACAATTATAAACCCCGCATTTTAGTCTCATTATCGAAAACTCTTTTCAATGTTAAGTCGGGCAATTCAACAAGATTCTCGACATTTTGATCGAATGCTCGTCGCAAACTTTATTAGGCGGCCGCACCCCCGATGCCGTCGACGAAGTGCACCAAGGCGGAACACCGCTTCCACAAGCACCCGAACGGATGCTTTCGGCGACGGGGTTCTCCTACAGTCACTTAGTCGGGGCTATGGGGTGTAGCTGTCTATTAAGTTTACCCGGCGAGTATCCGCGTACGCTACGTGATTGCGACGGACTTTTGATCGCATCAAAATTCTGTGGCAACCAATCAAGTGAGACTAAACTGCTAGATTTATAACATTCATTCAGTTATCTCATAACTACTTGTGAATTCCAAATGTTGTATCACATTCCGGATAAATAGAAAAGTTTAAACTTTCCGATCGAACAATCAAACACCCAAGTTTTCCCGAATGGTTTTCAACACTTGAAATAAGTTTAAAAACATCCATTTCATGCCACAGTACCAACGGTCCAGCCGTAGAAGGGTCAAGCCAACGCCTCACATGTGGCACGCCATACTGCCCCAAACCCTAAGGTTCAGAGGGCAGTTCAAGACGGTCACATAATCGAGTTAAGGTTTGTTGTCTTCTAGTGGGTCCATCGCGTTACTTGCACTACATAGAACATTCTTAAACTACGGAAAAATCCAACACTTAGGAATTTCCCGGCAGGGGAAAAAGTGGGTATTTATATCCTGTCGAACTTTTTAACAGTTTCTAAAATATCCGGAAAAACATAAACGAAGTTAAATTATTCGATCAAATTAACGAGTCCCCAATAAAACCCTAGAAAACTCAACACTTGAGTGGAATTAAAAAATTCCCATAAAAAATTGCCAAGAAAGGACCTAAGAATAAATATATGAAATTTCAGGGACTAAGTCCAAATTTTGGCCGCGTAACTGCCGCCAAACCCATGGTTTCGCCGCGGTTCCGCGGTCAAATTATTGACTTAGAGGACCGTACTTCACAGTAATTCTTAGTTTTTCCTGCTTGTTTTTCTGAGAATTTTTAATTCACAAAAATCCACTGTTTTGAAAAATGTACAGAGAAGGGTTTTGTCGGGGTTTACGGGTTCGATCGGACTTCTAACTTCGTCTACACTTCGCCTAAAACTCTAGCTAGGCTCTGATACCACTGTAGGGTTCCTAGACACACTAATGAGGTCTCACAAGGCATCAACCATGCCAAATTCAAAAATTTCCGGTGCCGAGAAACCCTAATGCGATCGTTAACTAGATATTAGGCGAAACAAGCAAGCAAGTTAACAACTTAACTACTAAGTGAATGGAAATACAACCTTTGTAGATCCGTTCCTCCACTTCCTTAGCTCCGTGATGATGTCCCTCCGCTGCGATCATCGGATCCCGGACTCTAGCTATGGTTTCGTCAAAGAAATGATCGGGCTAGGTCGTCGACATCGATGCCGAAAATGATCTACGTCGAGGCAACTCAAGATCAAGCTCCAACTTCACCAAGTCATGAAACTTGTGAAGAAAACACCCTATACTACATGGCAAGTGGTAGAGGATGAAGAAATAGGAAGTGGGTTCATTTTAGATTTGGATTTCTCACTTGGAATCATCACTTGAAATTTTGTAGAAAGCTTTTCTTTCTTCATCTTGAAGAAGAAGAAGAAGAAGAATGAAAAAGAATATTTCCAAAAGAAAATCAAGTGACCCTTATCATATTGCAACCATGGTAAAGTGTAGAGAATTAACTAGGGTTAGGTGAATGGTTAGGGTTAAGGAAAGAAACAAAATGGTCAAGCTTTCAAAGCTTCATGAAGCTTCAACAAAATCCAAAGTTAGCCACCATTTTATTTTTTTCTCAAATGAATAAATAAATGAATAAATAAATAAAGCATATGAAACCCTAACCATTAACTAACCATGGTTTAATTCAAACATACACCCAAGTTTGCATGTATCATCGAACATGATACAATCTAGTGCACAAAACTATATCATATATACAATGTGCACAATCAAGTGAGATAATCAATCTTAAGTGAACCAATACTAGTTAATGTAAAGTAATATATCAAATATATAATTATACATTAAATCATTAAATCAACACTTGATTTAATGATCCGGTCATATCGCATATTACCGACTAATATCAAGTGTATCAATGTATCGAATCAACACTTGATTCGGTATCTCGGCTATATCATATATAACCGTCCAATGATACAAATCGCGAGAATAGAATACAGTATCACATACTGGTATTATTCTCGGTCCCGCACATATCTCATATGCGCTCCTATTTTGTTTCTCTTGAGCCAGGAAACCTCTGTGTAGGACTCTAAAGACTCGTCAATACGCCGGCAGCAGGTGATGATCATATTAAACACCCACAAGCCGCAAGCGGTCTGCTAAACGTAACGGCCACCCGGGTATTGAGCGATCAGAAGATCGACGAGCAAGCCCGCTCACACTCATGTGAATCTAACCAGTAACACTTACCGTACAGTCCGGTCTCGTCGTCTGATATGTCGCATATCTTGCCTAGGGGTGGTAAAGGTCAGACCCCAATAGCTCGATAAGTCGTGTCGATATGAGGTCTATAACAGTTCGAGAAACTACTGGTAACACTTACCAGTAAATCTCAGCAATCCTGGACAGGGATTTCCGGTTATAACCAATCGAACACAGCGCAACATCAACTCCCTATACCGGGAGAGACGAATCCCCTCATATCGCTCATTGCCTCCATGTGAATCGGGAATGTACCCAAAAACCACCGTTTTGCACGCCCTCTTGGACGTGGTAAGGTAGAAATCAAAGCACAGTAGGAATCACACAAGACTCTATGACGATCTCGGGCCAACAGACTAACCTGTACCAGTGTCACCAGAGAACTGCCATCTGACGTAAGGTATAATACCATCTGGGAGTTCTCGGCGAGTCCGTCCAGTATACCCAGTCTCCACTGAGCACCCGTATATCATCTCTGATGTCAAACACCAATGGATATGGGATCATCCATCGCCCATCTGTATGGGTCGAGAAGGTATACGCTAGTCTACTCTGGTATATCGATGCCCCGTCTCGATATACCCACGACTAGGGACCTTGAAGGATGTACTTATAGACTACCATGTCCCCACTAGTATGATCTGCATCACAGTCCAGGTAGTCAAGTACACATCCTAAGGGCTTTACCAACATGTAACAGAGAGACAATCAGTGTACACGTTAAGATAAAGAGCAACCAGATAGCATACTATCATGTCGAGCAAGAAAGTCCTCCCTATATATGTCCAAGCATCCACTACAATATACATTTTATGTATAGTAATGGCCTCTAGGGCATACATATAACTAACTGGGATGGGCGCGGACGCACATTGTTTTGGCGAACGACCGGTTTTGAATTGCTCGGCTGTCGTTGAGCATTGGCGACGACGATTGCTTTACCTTTTCTTTTCTCGTTTCGAGAATCAGGTTTTGGAGGAGACGGTCCATGGCGCATCT